>OX377621.1:51990818-53190818 GCA_947397865.1 Polietes domitor
GGACCCAGAATACATATACTTTATGTGGTCTCCGATGAATATTTCAAGGTTTTACAAACGGAGTGACACAGTGAATATACCCCCATCCTGGAGGTGGAGGGTATAAAAATAAGTATAACATTTTGTGTTGTCATTTATTTTGGTTCAAGACCAAAGGCTGTGCTGAAGTCTTCAGCAGAACCCAAAATTTGCAAAAAGGCAAAGTGAGACCTTTATTGTTGCAGCTAAAAGTTGACTGCGCAGTTTCGATGGGCGCTACCCCATCTCGTCAGAACTTTCGCAACGAATGTATGTCTTTAACTTAAATCAGGGTTCATATTAGTACCAGTGGTCACATATGACAAATGAGAAGCGCTGATAACAAAATATTCCACCGAACTAAGTCGACACACTAAACATATCACTTTGCCAATTCAATGATATGCATGTGCTCGCATCGCTCGCAACAATGCAAAGGTTGTTGTTGTACGGTATGTCCTGTTTTCACTGTACCTCGTGTGTATTGTTGTTGTTTGTGTGTATTGTTGGTCTGTTATGTTGTATGTGTTGTCATTTATTTTGGTTCAAGACCAAAGGCTGTGGTTTAAAATTTTAATTATTTTAAACCACGCAAGGCTACCAATAAGTTTGTACTATATATAAGAAATAATACTTCAAGTCAATTCAAAAAGTAAATATAAGGATGATGATACCCTAAATATTGAGGGATAGTGGGTGCACTTTCATCTACAAAATTACAAATCTTGAAACGTACACAGTGGAGATAAACTTAGTTCACTATTCTACCCATTTTTGGCGTAAAAGTAAAAAAGTACGAATTTGGTGAAGCTTTTTTATTTTTTGTGTCTACGCAGTCCGAGGAACGTATATTCTGAATTTCATAACTCTAGCTGCGGTCATTTGGTTGGTACCATTTCCATTCCCCATTTTTCCATTTTATCCCCCTAAAGGTACGAATTTCGAAAAATCCCTTAATTTTACGTGTCTACACAATCAGAGAAATGTATACACCGATATACATTATTCTAGGTGCAGCCCTTTGGTTCGTACCATTTTTATCCCTCTATTCCCGTTTCACCCCTTAAAAGTACGAATTTGGAAAAGTCCTTCTATATTATGTATCTACTCAATTAGAGGAATGTACCCACCGAATTTCGTGTTTCTAGTTGTCGTTTTATAAGTACCATTTTTATCCCTATTTATGGCGCAAGGTTCTTGCTATAAGGGGAATGCGCATACCAAATGTCAAGCAAATATAAGCAGGTATATTCAAAAAACATAATGAAATACTATAAATACGATAGATAAATACTATATTTATAGACGATTAAAGTTTCCCAACTCTGGCCTCTTCTTGCAGCATATCGGTATAAAACTAAGTTTTCTTTACATCTGAGGCATAGGGTATGTTCAGCAACTTTGTAGATAATGGCGAATATTTTTGTGGATCATATTAACCTTCCACTGCCCCTCATAACGGCATTTTTTTTTTGGCTTTATTTTAACAAATTGTAAAAAACGCCTCGAAAAGGTGGAAGGGATGAAATGTTCTACAAAAATGTGGGCCATAAAATCTATATATGTCAGAACACACCAAACCTCAAAACATGATACAACCGCCAAAAATCAATCAAATTCAAGATTGCCCATTGGGTTAATTTAGTTATTGTTCAGTAGGGGTGGGATAGTGCACGACTTTAGGATTTTGATATGCTAGAACCCCCTATTTTATGAGGTTCGGAAATAAAATTCATGAGTGAAAAAAATGGGGTGGTGGGGTGAGTGTAAGTGGGCGCTCATCGGGGTCAAAGGTAAATAGTAAAAATACAGGAAAGTACACCAATATGCTGCAAGAAGAGGTCCTGTGGTGTTATTCTAATTGAAAAGCACCGATTAGAAAATGTTTATTATATTCATTTACCATCATGTGCGGTAATTAAAGAAACCATTTTACTAAAAATCCGATATTTTTATTATTTTTTCCCCAATCAGGGAAGTGAGGTCTTTCGTTGGAAAAAATGTAAAAACTAGCAATACATTACATTTGTATAATTTTTTTTCTACATAATTCCAAAAATTCGTTACGATATCTCATTTTTTTATAGATTATAACTTTAATTTTTCTGCTTCATATTTATACTAAGATTTACCTCCACACCTATGAAGGCTATATCAAAATCTAAACGGATCAGTACAATTTTTGCACCATATAGTGAGAGCACAAAAAAGTAATATGTGCCAAATTTAATTAAGATTGGATATGAAATGTGGTGATAAATTAATGTTATCACTAAAATTTTTGTTATTTTTACTTATATACTTTTACTTTAAAACTTTAAATTTGAATCGACTATAAAAAAGTACTTATTATTTTTTCAAATTTCTGGTTTTAGTGGAAAGGTTAAACTTTGTCATTTAATAATGGAACACAATATCATTCATACGACTACCACGACTGCCTCGGCCGTACCTCATCCGATCAACCCATTATTTCAGTACAGCCCAAAATCCACACCAAACAGTGACTCGTTGTTGGTTCTCTGAGCCCCATATGCGGCAATTTTGCTTATTGACATAGCCACCGAGATAAAATCATCTGAAAAAAACGAAAAATTTCCACGTAAATTTCTTACAGTTTGCGTTAAAGACTCACTACTATGGAAGTAAGTTTTTAATATTTCCCATTTTCTCTCGAGCGTATAGCATCCCATTTTGCAAATGTCAAACATAAACCTGAAAAGAAAAATGAATGTTATTCTACCTTTCAAAGCCAAAGTATTCGGTAGTTCAAATTTAAAGTTTTAAATGGCCCGCCACATTAGAGAATGCTATACGCTTAGTAGTAGAGTGTCTACATTATAGTCTACACAATACACTCTATTATGCAGACTTCGCCGACAATGTTACGATATCTTCGCTAATATGGATGGCAACGAAAACTAGTGTGAAGTGTCTCCCATCTAGTCTTATATGATTTTTGTGACACTTGAGTGATAATATTTGTTTTGTCAACAGAAAGTCCACGATATTTTTCTCCAAGCGTAACATCGGCCAAATTTAGGGAATATAACATCGGTTCTAAATATGTATATATATAATATAAATATGTATATATATAATATAAATTTAATATCGATCCGAATGAAGCCTTGAACCGCATTACGCATATGTTCATGTTCTATACATCTTTCCTCAGGATTCCAAGTTTTTCCGTTTTCCTCAACGCCAAGCATCCTTTTCTCCCACAAAAGAGTATTACACAAAAAATGTAAATAGAAATAAAAACAACGTTAACAATATGTAATTAAGGAAAACGAGTCTATGATGCTAAAATTCTATACTTCACTCGTGCTCGGTACAACGCCCACCCACCTCTCTACACCGAACCGCAGCACACCACGCCCATGCCAAACTAACTTACAATACATGGCAGAAACAAATGACTACAACAACAGCAACAAGGAAAAAATTTAAAACAATAACATTACAAAACAAAAAATAAAATAAAACAAATGAGGAAAAGAAAACAGAAACAGAAACCAGAAACAAAACAGTAAAATGAAATAAAACTTGGCTAAAAGTGTAATACCAAACGGCATAGAAGAAAGGATACACGACAGTGCGATGGGGAGGATAATGTGCACCCACAATTTCGCATGGGTTTGGTTGCAATGCATACCTCTTTGAGCTGGATGCAGAGAGTGCAGAGGTGGGTGGTAGAGTGTTTACGCTTCTGAAGCTGAAGAACCGAGAACAGAGAATAAAGAATAAATTGTAAATTGCAAATGAAAAGAAATGACTTTCAATTTTCTAAAGACTGTTCTTGTTGTCCTCCACAACAAACTACGAGGAAGGAGCGCTAAATGGGGACGAATGCTAGTGGGTGAAATTTATCTATTTATTTCGATAATTGATCATATCCTTTTGAAGTGATCGGTGCATAAATGATGTGTTCGGCCGGCCGGAAGGATATTTTCAAATGTATCCTAACATAGCTGTACATAAAAAGAGAAAGTGCTCAAACCCACTACTCGTTGTCTTCACAGCTCCAAAAGTGTTACACGCTAAAATGTGTAGTGCAAGCGGTAACTGCGGTAACCATAAGAGTGCGATAAGGTCATCAGCGACTGAAATAGTTGTAGCTAAGAATTTTTATAGTAAAATTTTTCGACTTAACCTGGATAACTATCGAGTATAAGTACGACTTCCGAGGTTAAAAAATATTTATTAACGTTTTTGCCATCGCAGCATGTTATTCCGATTTACAGAAAAACATCCCTATTAACTATCCAGCAAAATAAAACGAATTACTTTCGTAGGAAGTACATTCTAATCGCATCTCCAAATCCAAATGTGCTTCTGAGGAAATTATTTTAAACAACTTCCAAAAAAATCGATAATATGTTAATATTCCGTAACATTCAAAGAATAGCATCTTCACAAGTGAATGTGAACTATTTTTTAGTTATTCACCACTCACAGCAGAGGATAGCTGAGAAACGGATTTTTTTAAACAGAAATGGAAGCCAATGAAAACAGTAGTTCCTTTGTAACACTTTAAAATAACTTTTAAGTCTTTCAGAATTAAGGACATTACAACTCCATATTAATTTCATTGGTAAAGATCCCAATTTTCACTACTTCCTAAGATGAACATCTTTTTCACTTTTTCGGTGTTTTCTTTTTGCTTACCCAGGCAGCGGAATTGAGTTGAAATTTTATATTTAGACGAATTTTAAAGTCACAATTCGAATTCCGACAGCATATCTTAAATACGCATTTTATATGCAAAATCTATGTGATGAGATATGCAACAAAGTATTGTATATAAGCCAAAAATATTATACTCAGTTTAAAATCGCAAAATTTAGTGTATTTGCATAAAATTTTATATAGACAACTATATATTTGAAATTATTATCTTATATAGACTACCCCAATTTAAAGTTGTTTTTGGAATTTATATTTCTATAAGGTTTCAAGATATTATTTTTTCTGAACTTCTGTTCTCAGGCTTCACAGAATAAGTTACATTTAAGTATTCTTCGAATATCTAGTTAATCATGTCTCTCTCTGCAAAAACTCTCATTACCAAGTAATGTGGGGAATAAGGCAAAACCAAAAACCTTCACTACTTATTTTTCGGATCCTTTTCTAATTATTTTTATAAAGGGGTTGTAAAAAAATAAGTACTTCCACGCACACATACAAAAAGTTAATAAATAAGTACTTCTAAACGAGTTGTAAAATAAGTGGCCTCAGGATGATACAAAATAAGTCATTATTGACAACTAGCCAAATAATGTATTATCAATAATGGGCTTAATAAGTGATGAAAAACATTTTATTAAATTACTAGCAAATACCCGCTACTTCGTACGCCGAAAAATGTTATGGCATTGACAGTAGTTTGTATCGGTATTCAAACTGTTTTTAAGGATCTCACTTTCAGCGTTTATACGTAGTCAATAGTTTAATTTATAGGCAGAAAATGGAAACAATTTTTTTACAAAAAAATCATATAAAGTAGAAAATTATTTGCCTTTTTTTCTTAAGCTGTGAAAATTATACCCTCACTACAGAGTAGGAGCGTATATATCATTAGGGATAGAAAAAAGTGTAACACATTGAAGGAGAGATTTAAAACCATAAGTATGTCCCAAGTCCCTTTTCACGTCCGTCTGGCTCGCTGGTATACACCATGACTCTGGAAGGGACTTAATGAATTTATTCAAACTCTGCACATAGTACTATTTTCCCAAACTTAGTTTAAATTCGGAAATGGGGGAAATTGATATACATCTTATGGTACCCACACACGTATAGTCCACATTCCAAAACAAACGACCCGTACGTAAAATTAAACCTAATATAACTTCTATATTATTCTATTCTATATTTTCCACGCAAATTGACATAAGCTTTGGTCAAATTGAAACTGATATAACTTCCATACGTATGGTTGAAATTAGTTGCAATTGCAGATTTTAAAATGTTTTTATAATCACTTTAAACCTACAAATCATGTATGCTTTTCCGCGAAAAGCATATATGATCAAGTGAAAATTAAAACCATAACTTCTATACCGGTGCGCTACTTGAAATCAGAACTTATAAATGGAACAAACATTTTGTATCCATCTTTTATTTTGCCGGGGATAATGAATATAATAATCACACATAACTCTTTCTGTCGAAAAATTAATTTATGTACTCGGAGAAATGTACACACCGAATTTCTTTTCATATTCTAGCTGACTGAAACTTTGGTTGGTACTATCTGTATCCCAAATCCCCAATTTTGGTTGGTACCTTTTGCACCACTTTTGATCCGCTTCCCCCTTTAAAGTATACATTTAATACAATCCAATTGTATTGCAGCATCCATTTTAATCGATTTTTTTCAAGTTCAACTTAAAAGTATAAATATTGAAAATCAGTTAATGTTTCGCGTCTACACTGTCAGAAGGTACGAATTTCGAAAAATATATTAATTTTGTGTTTCTATGCATTTACAAACCGAATTTCATGATTGGTACCCTTTTTTTATCCCTTTTTACCCCGTTTTACCCCTTAAAAGAATGTCGAAAAATCCCGTCTTATCGCACCTCTACACTGTAAGAGAAATGTACACATCATGATTCTAGCTCTAGCCGTTTGGTCTGGGGAGTGATCAGTCAGTCAGTCACTCAGTCACGCAACTCTTTTATATATATAGATATATTTTGTATCGACTTGTTAACAATCTGAATACAGAATTTAGGGCTGTTTTTCTTTAAGCCTGAATAACTAAGCTGCGATAACAACAGTACTAGAAAATTAAATTTTAAAATGTGAAGTTCTATGAAATTTAACTTACCAATAACTACTTATTTAAACCATTATAAGGAAGTAATTATTTCATACTTCAAAATAATGCAGGGCGTAACGAGCTGTCATTACTAGGTAATGCTAAAAATAATGAGGTGTCATTACCATGCTGAGTGCCTTTCTTTCAGTCATTGTGCAACGCAGCTGGTGTAGATCGATAGATCTGTTCCACATTTTGGCAATATTGTTGGAGAAAACATCGTTGATGTAGTTCCTCAAATATGATGGGACAACAATTTATGAACGATGGAAGCATATTTCGGCAAAATGTATCGTTTCTATGAGATGGTTAAATTAGATAATAAAGATTACACGTTGCTTTTAGGAACCCATATAATAATATTATAAAAGAAAATGATGGCCGAAAGGAAAAATGTAAATCACTTAAATTTGAAAATATGACATAGCGCCCAAGCGTAGTTCTGATTTATGATAGGAATACCCAAACAGAAAATAAATCTAATGAAAGAAAGGGAGGCATATCCAAATTTTCAAAATACACACACAATCAGTATAAATAAATAGGAATAGATTTCTGTTGAGGAGGGTTATAGCCTTCAAATATTTTTGTATTAAAAAAAAATATTTATTAATTTTATGAGAAAATGACAATAAGAAGTAAAAATTAATTCATATTGAGATACGAATTATTAGTCTTTCATGTGGAACATAGAAAAAATAAATATTGATTCTTCTACTCTATAAAAAATTAGGAATATCATCTGCAGATATATACCATTGAAAATCTACCTTGGTTCATAGTAGATCTTAGCAAAGTTTCAATCCTCACATCGTCCAAAAACTTATTTCACTACAGCAAGCTGTGCTTAGTGGAAGACTTATAGAATCCTAGATATATTCTCTCAACATATTAAAGTTGATTGGCTTACTGTCATATAGAGTAATGTGGATATTTTATATGTGAATGAATAAAGGAATGTTATTTTCGCTGGCAAAGTATTCGATATCTTTCCAAATGTTGTTAAATGTATTCATATAATCCGTAAAGGCATACTAATTGTTTAAAAATATTTCCTTGTAGCAGTGTTAAATACGTAAATATTCACACCGAGCTCTGGTTTACTGATTAAATTAAAAAATCCCTAAGATTAATTGTGCTGCACTTTTTATAACAACATAATTTGTTATGATGGACTACACGATGTACTTCCTGTTACTTTATTGCTCCACAATTCTTCATGCTTGAAAACATTGCTTATGTATTTTTAACATTATCCAAACCGAAAACAGTCGATAGTTAACAGAAAGTTAATAAATTAATGTAGCAGACATTATCTCAACATAACACTTGAAATATTTAAAAATGTTTATACATACTTAATTTGCATATTTGAATTATCATTTTTAGTTACACACTGAATTATTATTTCTCTTTGATTTAAATACACCAAATAAAATAATCTTTTTGATAAAGATTATTTTTAATTTTCCGGATAGTCTGTTTATTTTTAATTTTTTAAACAGTGTCTGCATTTTTCTTACACTTTTGATTTAAAACAAAAATCCAATTAGTTCTGTATGTAACCTATTAAGAACAAACATACAATACAGTTCGTTTGATTTTCTCCATGCCAATGGGACTACAAAATCTGAAACTGAACATTAAGTTTGATAAGGACCACATCCTGGCTTAGGGGCACAAATAGACTCGAAAAAATCGGAATTTTTGGATGAAATTGTAAAAAAGAAGGTTATTTGAGGATATTAAGAGAAAAATTGAAATCAAAGGCGGAAAAACTAGGTGTTCAGGATAGCTTCAAATTTTATCAGGACAATGATCTGAAACACAAATCACATTTAATACAGCAGTGACTTCATTATGACTATACAACAGCGCTCCATCCTCCTCCCCAATCTCCAGACATGAATCCCATAGAAAATTTGTGAAATTTCCACATCCGAACGGAAAATACAATATCATGAAGAATTGGATAAAATACGAATTTCTGTACCTGAAAAATCGTGGAAAATAAGTCAAAACCTGTAAAAAGCATTTCCCTACGCATAATAAATACTAAATGTTCACAAAAAGATATTTTTGTCCTATTAATTAGGCTTTTTTAAGAAAAAAACGAAATGCTCTACATTACGGACGTTCCTACTGAAAAGAGACTAAATTACAAGACAGACACAGACAAATGCGCACACATATACAGAAATATCATACACAAGAATAGGAAAGACGGACAGTAGTTGACAAAAAGTTGTGAAAGTGGAAGGATCGTTTTGTTTTTTAAAATGTAATTATATTAATTGTTTAAAAATTGTTTCTATGCATATTGATTGTTATTCTTATGTATATTTGTTTAGTGTAACGCCCCTGAGGATGATCGACGAAGTCGTTCGAAATATCGGGAACAAAATTGAAAAATAAAATAATAAACAAACAACATCTTGTTTTTATTTACTTGAGACCTTAAGCCGGACAATAATACAAAACGAAAAAACGAATATTAATGACGATATGAGTTTTGATGTAAATGAAGTAATGCGTTGTTTTTCATTTTTTCGTGGATTTTGAAACCTATCTAAAATTATAAAATAAAGTGGATTAATGGGTGTTTGATCTTTCACCAATGCGAATGTCGAAAATTAATGAGACTCACAGTATATAGTTTAAAAATACAAAATCCAATTCTCCTTTAAAATTTTAAGATGTCTTTTAAATTTGAAGATTTCTGAACAAAATTGTGCAGAGAATTTTCACAGAGAATGCCACTGCTTATTGAGAACTTGACGCTCCCGCGAGAGTGGCCACATAAACTAGTTCAAATTTAAAATTAGACAATATAATGATATAGTATTAAATTATCGATCTAGTTTAAAGTTGACATATTGATTGCAGAATTATCAACATCGAAATGTGTAATATTTATTACACTAAAATTTGGATTTTTTAATTTATTCATTTATTAAACATTCTAAGTTTAAATTTCATCATATCAAAAGTTGAATTTTAAACATTTCAATATTTAATTTTGCACATTGTATGTTTAAACGAATTGTTTAAATGTAGACATAAAAGATCTAAATCAACTCTGTGTTCAACTACCCAGCGGGAAAAGGAAGGCGCACGCAAGGCCTTCTTAGGGAGGCGCAAGGCATTGCATTGTAGAGCAAGGCCTTCTCCTCTCGCTTCTACTGGCAGGCCTTCTAGAAGACCTCTGCACAAAGCCCTTCTAGAAGTCCTCCTTCCAAAGACCTTCTGGAAGGCCTGCAACCAAAGCCCTTCCAGAAAGTCCAAAAATAAGGCGCAAAATAAAAAAATATGACGAACCAATGGACCAGATTGTTTTCAATATTTCTGGCCTTGTTATTGGCAGTATATTAATTTTCAATTTAAATCTTTCAAAATTTTTTCAATTTAAATCTTTCAACATTTCTATTTGCCTCGGCTGGAATTTGAACCCATGATCTTCGCATTGGTAATCCTACTAAACTACAGAACTTTATTGTCTGTTTGTGTCAAAAAGTTTATAGAAACACACAACCCTTAATCAAAGGGAACACCTTCGCTGCTGCCTTCTTTTGGCAGGCCTTTTAGCATGCCTGGCGAAAGAAGGGAAGTAGGAATGAGCCACAGAATTTTGTTATGCGTTTACAACAAAAAGTGTGTACCGCTCTGCCTTCTCTCGCAAGGCCTTCTAGCATGCCTATCCGAAGAAGGCAAGCAAGCATGAGTTATCGATCGTGTAGCATCTAATGGGAAGGCCTTCTAAAATGCCTTTTCGTAGAAGGCCTTCAGGAATGGGTGTCGGACGTGTAATAATATTTCTGAAGAAAGTATAAAGGATATGATAAATATTTTGGTAATAAAGTAAGAAAATTTTTTGTTTGTTCTTTAAGAGGTGTTAAATATTTTTCTGTTTCATCCCTGATAAATGGGTCTATATGAAAACATGTATAAAGACATTTGTATAAAGGCTATATCTACATTTAAACCGATTTGCTTAATATTAAATAACGTTCGTATTACCCCGACAAAATCCACATATAAAGTTTCATTTGAATCGGCCAAGAATTGCGACCTGTAGTTTGATTACAGGAATAGATGCACATACAGACAGACATTGCTAAATCGAGTCAGAAAGTGGATCTATGTCGATCTGTATTATATTGCCTCTTTTAGTTGTTACAAACAAAGGCACAAGGAAAACAACAACAAATATTTATTAACACTAAACAAACAAAACATTTAAAAAATAATGTTAAATGTAATAATTTCCAATTATTTTAAATAAATGTATTTTAATTGAGTTCAAATCAGGAGAATTGTAAAAATATGTTTCATAAAACTCGTAAAAATAATAAAATCGATTCCATCCGTACTGCCTTCATTCTTCCAGCATGCTAGCAGGCCTTCTAAAAGAAGGCAATGAAGAATGTCCATTGCATCTAACTAATAGAAAATGAGAAGGCCTTTCTTAATGCCTTCTCAAAGAAGGCAGTCAAGAATGAGTATAGGATTTCTAAATGCTGATGATTAGGCGTTCTGCTAGGCCTTCTTATAGAAGCGAAGAAGGCCTTCAGGAATGCCTACTTTCAGAAGGCATACGGGAATGTATTTCTGATCCGAAGAGAAGGCATTTTAGAAGACCTTCTAAGGGGAGGCCCGCTGGGTATGTAGTTGTGGTAGCGAAGTTACATTAAAAAATGTATTTTGTATTTATCTCGATGGCTAGCCTCTGTTGCTCAAAACAGTAGGTAATTCCTATTTTTAAAGTGCTTCCGCTCTTTCGTCAACATAAAATATGCCAGGAATAGAATAACTTTTAGATGGAACAGTCTTTATAATAATTTAATTTATAATTGAGTATTATAAAAAATATTACAGCACTGTGCAGTTTTATTTAAGTACAGACTAGAATTTCTGAAAATTTCCCAATCCCCCATCGTTTTTCGCTGACTAGGAAAATAATGAAGTACTGGAGCAAAAACAAAGCAAAAAAATAGAGAACTGCACACACAGCACAGAAACGACCAAAGAACCACAAAGTTTCTTAAATATTTACCAGCGGTCTTTGGAGCTCACAAAGGACTTTATAGGGGTGGAGGGAGAAACGAAATGAGTCCTCTCTACACATCCTGGCTGGTACGAAACACAAGAGTAGAAAGAAGTAGTAGTCGTCGTCGTCGAAGAAGCAGAAACAGAAGAAAATAAAGCAAATCACAAACATGTAATAAATAATAAACACCTTTAAAATTTTATTGCATTAAGTACAACATGACACATAACGTTGGTGATGGTTCGTCGGTGGGTGGTTGGAGGGTGTGTGGAGGTTGTATACAAACAACAACAACAAACTTTATGCACTTCTCACTTCTCTCTCACACAATGCCATCACGGTTTTAACATTCTAGTTCAGCCTCTCCCCTGTGGGCTGAGGAGAGCTTAACAATTCAGGAAAAAAAAAACAAAGGGGGAGGAGCTTTTCCATGGGAGGCCAAGAAAATTTTGTTTTGCGGTGTAAACAGCGCATGTCTTGCGATTATTTTTCCTCCAACTGAATTTATGTGTTTCCTCTCGTTGCGAGTTCACTCACTCACTCAGCGACACACGCACACACTCTGCACACACCTGCTCCGTGTGAATGGCAAGTTCTCGTTACGGTTTTGCTCTCCCATGCACTTTCTCTCTCACTCTCTGTGTGTATACCGAGTTAAGGAAACAAACAATTCTAACGTTTTTTTGTTGTTGTTATCGCCACACAAAGTGATGGCCTCACGAAGAGTCAGCGAAAAAGAAAAAAACACAAGAAATTGTTGCTGTTCCACTCACAGCCATTGAAAAAATAACATTTTCAACCAAAAAAGGCGGAGCCCTGTTAACGTGACTTTTTGTACACGTTAACACAGGCACACAGACACACGCACACTGACTCAGTCACGCGAAACGGTTCAGCCACACACAGCTGGCTGGCTGGCTGTTCCCCTTGAACCGGTTAAAGCCATATGCTGGCAGTATATAGGCAGACCTTCCCCTCTTTCTGAGGCACGATTTCCCCTTGTCTGTTGGCAGTGTGCACAGTGCTTTTCAAACTGTCGCTCGCACACCGATTTTTATGCGATGTCCGCACTTTTCAAGTTGACAGCAGTAGCACCAACACCACCCGCAAATAAAACCGGAGGAAAATCAAATTGAAAAGAAAATCTTAGCTTGATTGGCTTTATGCTTTGTGCTGGTTTAGGTTTAGGTTTTCTTCGTTTATCTGGCGTTACATTTAAGTATTTAAGAAATTTTTCCTTTTCTCTGCGTCCTGTCACCCCTCCCCACCTCGTGTGTATTAGGCTTTTCTTCGTTTTTGTCAGTTTTAAGGTCACATTGGGAGTCACAACCAGAGCAAATCACAGAAAAGTCTGTGTGCGGTGCGGTGTGTGTGTTTGTTTTGCGGCCGTTGTGAAAAAGGGGAAATTTCTGTGAAAACCTTTCATGTTTTACAAATTTCAACGCGTTTATGTCTCAATTGTGTGTGGGTGCTTTACGCTACCGCTGCTGTTGTTGTCAGACTCTAAAAGCCAAAAAACAACTGGAAAAGAAAGAAAATTTCATATCGATTTGTTAGGATTTGGCGGTGTTGTTCGTATGGAAATTTAAACATTTTTCCCGGAGAAAATTTAAAGTCGTGTCGCTTGAAGCACACAAAGTGTGACAAATTTGTTAGAGTTCCATTCATGCTCGACGACATAAAAGCGAAATTCTTTCACGGAAAATTTGCCATCAAGGAAAAAGAGAAAACTCGTCGTTGTGATACAGATTTCCATGTATTTTACGGGGGTATTGTGGCATTCAGATTGGTGCGAAAAGGAAATTTCAGCTGATTCGTTGTTAAAGTGAAAATATGTATTTAGTTGCAAATATGGAATCATCCTCGAACTGTTACAACTGTTTCGTCTAGCTTTCCATGTTATCACAGGAGTTTGTAGTTTTGAATATGCTAAGAATTTCGAAAGCCAATCTCTTTTACTGGCATTTAAAAAAGTTTCTTTTAATTTTTAGTACAATCTGATTGTGATAATAAAACTAAGCAACACAGATTTATGGATAGAGCAGAGACTGCCATTTTGGGCATGTTTAAATGTTTATTTTTTATATTTTTCTTCAGCTAATGAGAATGTAGATGTTGAAATTGATACAAGTTCGACGAAGTATTTGCTTTATTTCAAAGAACTGTAGTTGGATGACATTGGTCGTGTTTGATGGTCTTATGGCTTGCCATACAACTACGAGATTTGACAAGGTGTCAACATTGTTATGAACGTTTTTCTATTAAATGAAAAAATTATGAAATCGCAGTTGATAGTGACAGTAATGTCATCATCGTTTTGTGGGCTGATAATGCCGCCGGCCAACAATCCACAAGAAGAAATCAATTAATACGGGCGCATTGGCACTTGGTGGAAGTCGTGTGGGCCTGAATCCAGAAATTGCTACCAAATTCTTTCCAAACTTGAAACAAACACAAACACTTTGAAGAAATTCGGTGAAAATTCGTGGTTTCTCGGGCAGAAAAAATCTATCCGGGAGCGAAATTTGTATGGGAGCTATATGTAAATCTGAAACGATCTGACCTACTTTCACCATAGGTGTTCCTATTTTAAATATAAGATGTTTTGCCAAATCTGAAGACAATCTGATACAATATGTGGTTTCTAGAGCGGAAAGAATCAAATCGGGAGCGAAATTTGCGTGGGAGCTATATATAAATCTGAACCGATCTAACACATTTTTACCACAGGTGTTTCTAGTTGAAATATAACATGTTTTGTCAATTTTGAAGAAAATCTGTTGTAAAATGTGGTATCTAGAGTGAAAAGAGTCAAATCGGGTGTGAAATTCGTATTGGGGCTATATCTAATTCTGAACCGATTTTCTTCAAATTAAATAGCGTTCGTCCTTATCTCGGAAAACTTCGTTGTGCAAAATTTCATTTGGATCTGTTTACAATTGCGACCTGTATCGTGATTACAAGAATAGATGGACGGACAGACAGACAGACGGACATTGCTAATTCGATTCAAAAAGTGATTCTAAGCTGATCGGAATAATTAACAATGGGTCTATCTCCCCTCCTTTTGGGTGTTACAAACAAATGCACAAAGACATAATACTCTCGTGGAGTGTATAAAAAGTATACCAAATTTCAATAAAAATTGATTAAAAATTAAGGAAAATTGTCCTGGCTCAATACCATTTTGCTTCTATATTTAATAGAATGCAAATTTTTTTTAGCAAAAGCAAAAATGGTCTTGTGCCAGGACAATATCCCAGTTCAAATCAAATATTAATTACAGACCAAAAAAAAATGCAAACGAAAAAAGGTAAAATTAAGGAAAATTTTATCGGTTTCGCAACCAGTTTACCTTCACTTAATTTTACTAAAATCAAGTAAAATGTACTAAACATGAGTTTTATTTACTCATTTAAATATGTAAATTAAGAATGTATATGTAAATTAAAAAAAAAAAACAAATTTTGCTGATTTTTTCCTCAAAACGAGTACATTTTTAGTTAAACTGGGGAAAATTTTACTTGACACAAGGGGAAAAATTAGCTTAAAATAAGATAAACTTATATAAAAATAATTCAAACAAATGGTTTTGCTTCAGGGTATGCAAAACTGATACAAAAATTGACAACATGAAATATTTCTCAAAAAATGCATTATAACTCTACCATAAACAATACTTGAAGTATTTAAGATATAAGTCTTGGCAAACGAATGAGAATTGCTTCTTTGAATAATATTCAAGAATTTTCAAAACTAATTGAAGTGATTTTAAATAAGTTCGGCATAAATTTCAGTAAACACATTTACTTGATTTTAAGAAAACTCATTTTTTAGTTAAAATTTCCTAAATGAAATACACAAAAAATCTTAATATTTTTCTTACATAAAACCATGGAAATTTTCTTCCACACAAGTATGAATTTGCTCAATTTTAAGATTTTTTTATTAGATCCAATGAAATGTTTTTAAGTAAATTTACTACACTATTTCTAGTAAATTAACTATTTGCTATGGCTTTGCGATAAGCAAACTTTACTCATACTTAGTTAATTTTCCTATTTTCAAGGAAATTTTTACTAAACTGGAGTAAAATTGTTGAACTAAATTTGAGTATGAAGGCACACTCAATAAAGTATACCAAAGTAAAATAAACTAACAACACTGTGGAACAAAATTAAATTTTTTTCGAAATAACAAGGTTCTGACAACTGATTCTGATAGAGGAGGTAAAAAAGAATATATGTCTATCGGCGTTTTGAAAGTTTACGTATGGGGGTCATTTTAAAGAGTGGTGATGAATTGGCTTGGGAAACCTTGTGACCCTTACTTTTACTTAAAACATTACGAGGAAGATTTTTGTTGAACATTTTAACCCTCTAGCTCCTCAATATAGGGGTCTTGTAAGTTGTTTGTGAAGAAAGGTAAAAAAAATCACTCCAAAACCGGGGATTCTAACGGGTCCAAATAGTTGCCGTAAAATTCTATTATAATTCTCTGAATACACCAAAACTCAAAACTTAAAATTAATTTTAGGGGTTATTACGTTCCTTTTCTGAATTGGTGCTAAACTGTTCCACAAAACTGAATTTTAGAGGAGTGATGTGAAAAGAAAAAAATATATTTTTTTCAATCCTGTTACTGTCTTTCAGTTTGAAGGTTACGTTTCCCCGTTTTAGTCTTGTTTGCGGAACAAGACACATGTAACAGCGATTTTTTAATTTATTATAGGGTATTTAAAATTGTAAATTCATTCATTTTTAATTTTTATTTTCAAATTTATGTTTGACATTTGCAAAATGGGACACTATACACTCTAACAAAATTGGGGAAATATTAAAAACTTACTTTCAAAGTAGTGAGTTTTTAACGGAAACTGTAATAAATTTAAGTGGAAAAAAATCGAGAAGAGATCGTCCTTCAGTTCAGCCTTCAAGAAGCTCATTTTCAACTCGGTGGCTATGTCAGTAAGGAAAATTGCCGCATATGGGGTTCAGAGAACCCACATGTGACCATGGAGAAGCCAATGCATCCACAACAAGTCACTGTTTGGTGTGGATTTTGGACTGTACTGAAAAATTGGGTTGATATGATGACTGCCGACTCAGTCGTGGTAGTCATATGAATGTTCCAGTATTAAATCACAAAGTTCAAACTTTTCAATAAAACGAGAAATTTGAAAAAATAATCAGTACTTTTTTATAGCCGATTCTAAATTTTAAATTCTAATACTTAAATTATTTTATTATTACATTCAAAACACTATGAAAATATTTTGCATTTGTTAAAATATAATTTGGAAAGTTAAACTGCAATTATTCCAGATCCAACACTAATTAATTGTACACATGTTTTGATAACATTTTGACTGGTTAACATTCAAACAATAAAAGATGAAAATAAATTAACACAAAAACATAGCGAGCGAAAAACATTCCAGTTTTTCAATTTTGACAAATGCCATTTTAAAATATTTGAGTGAATTCATCTATGTATTTTGAATAAATTACACTATGCAACAACAAAAAATGGGAGTTAATAATATCTATTTTCAATAGAACACCGACTTTTGATAAAGTTGGATTTCAAATTTATTCATAAAAATAGAGAATAGAGATAGTCGAATAGAGAAATATTATTAAAATTATTTTTTAACCCGACAAATAATTTCGATTTTTTAATATTTGTTTTTAGCAAGAAATTAAAAATCACGAAAATAGAAACGACAACAAGTGTTCGCTTTAGAATCGTTATGAATGAATTGGACCATTTCCTAAGGATATCGATGGATAAACTTTGAACGTATTTGATAAGAATTTAGAATTTGGAAACCCAAGCCCATGGAAGGGCTAAAAGTTCGGTGCTATTTGTGTACAAGTCAATTTGCGGACCTATAGACTGTCAATTAGTCTTTAGTAGAATTGGTTTTAACGTTGCTGCTGTACGATATGTGATTCTTTGATTTTTATACCTTACACCACTTCGTGTAGTGGGGTATTTTATGTTAGTTCCACGTCAAATGTTTGTAACATCATTGAAATAATCGAGCTAGACCCACCTTCAAGTATACCGATCGGCTTAGAAGCACCAGCTGTATCAATTTAACGATGTCTGTTTGTCTGTCCGTCTGATGTTAATCTAAAGCTTGTTTGCACATTATAGGTCGCGATTGTTGTCCGATTGCCATGAAATTTGGCAGAGGTTTATTTTTTGGGCCAAGAACGATAGCTATTCAATTTTGAGGAAATCGGAACAGATGTATATTAGAGTGGCTTCTTTTGAGAGGAACGAAAAAATGTTGTTGATGTTTCCGACTAAGTGTTCTCCCAAAATATTTCGCTTTTATCATTGTCCGTTCGTTAGCGGAACGCGTTCAAAATAATCTCCATAAATCAGGTTTTTCTTGAAAAGAATTCACGATGAGAATGGTATTGAAAGAAAAAAACGCTAGAAACTAAAATCCGACTCGAACCTTATCAAACCATATTAAAAACTTGTAATATGACCCCGTATAAAGGGCAGATTTATGCTATTTTAGTGCAATTTTTGATGCATTTTTTATAAAAACCGCAATAACTTCTACATTTTTAGTTCGATTTATGTTTTTAAGGGGCTCGTTGGAGTTGGTCTTGATAACCAAATGCAATTTTTAGAATTTTCTAACCCTTAAATCTTTTTCATGCTGTTAATACTCAGTGGGTTAATTGTGAAGTACAAACTGAAATATGGGGTTATTTGCATCGTAAACACAATTTTCCCTCTTAAAAATTAAAACATGATTAATCTTTAAACTTTTTAAAGGGGAACAATTGAAATGGCTTTTAATGTTAAATTAGCATAGATAGACGCATGAAATTTAAAGTATATTTAGCATATGTTCTTCTCTTTCATTTGATACCCATATCGCCATTGTATGAAACGCAAAAGCATGAAACTATATTATTGAAACATTTACATCCTTTGGAAATTAAAAGTCCTGTAAAAAAGACAAACGACCACGAAAAAAAAGAAAACTGAGTATGAATTTTCCTTTTTTTCCTCTTTCTTGGGAGGGAAATCATGTCGCACGATTTTATTGTAACATATTATGTGAAGTTTTCATTCCAATTTATCCATTGAAAGGATAAATAAAAATGCAACAAAAATTGCACAAAAATGTTAAAATTCTACCCTCTTGATTAAAATGCAACTTTTTGATATGGTTTGATAAGGCTCCGGCCAGATTTTAATTTCTAGCAGGATTTTTCTAAATACAATTCTCACCGTGAATTTTATTCAAGAAAAACCTGATTTATAGAGATTATTTTGAACGCGTCCAGCTCAATGATAAAAGCGAAATATTTTGGGAGAATACATAAAACAAACCAATCTTTCATTTTAATCGGCAACATCCACAACTTTTATTTTGAAGCCACTTTGTCTTTGTGCATTTGTTTGTAACACCCAAAAGGAAACGAGATAGACCCATCATTTATTATACCGATCGACTTAGAATCACTTTTTGAGTCAATTTAGCGATGTCCGCCTGTCCAACTATTCTTGTAATCAAAGTCCAGGTCGCAATTGTTGTTAGAACTAAATAAAAGGATGAACGCTATTTAATTTGAAAAAAATCGGTTCAGATTTAGATATAGCTCCCATACAAATGTTGCTTCCGATTTTACTTTTTCCGCTCTATATACCACATATTTCAACAGATTTTCCTCCAATTTGGCAAGACGCCATATATTTCGACTAGAAACAGCTCTGGTAAAAATAGGATAGATCGGTTCAGATTTATTTGACTCTTTCCGCTCTAGAAACCTTAAACTTTGACAGATTTTCTTCAAATTTGGCAAAACAGTTTATATTTCAACTAAAAACATCTCTGGTGAAAATGGGTCAGATGAGTTCATATAAATATATATATATATATATATATATATATATATATATATATATATATATATATATATATATATATATATATATACTGACCCATTTTCACCAGAGATGTTTTTAGTTGAAATATAAGCTGTTTTGCCAAATTTGAAGAAAATCTGTCAAAGTTTAAGGTTTCTAGAGCGGAAAGAGTCAAATAAATCTGAACCGATCTATCCTATTTTTACCAGAGCTGTTTCTAGTCGAAATATATGGCGTCTTGCCAAATTGGAGGAAAATCTGTTGAAATATGTGGTTATAGAGCGGAAAAAGTAAAATCGGAAGCAACATTTGTATGGGAGCTATATCTAAATCTGAACCGATTTGGTTCAAATGAAATAGCGTTCATCCTTTTATTTAGTTCTAACAACAATTGCGACCTGGACTTTGATTACAAGAATATAATATATATATATATATATCTATATATATATATATAGCTCCAATACAAATTTCGCTACTGAATTGATTATTTTCCCTCTAGAAATAGCATATTTGAGCAGATTGTCTTCTAATTCGGCACATCAGCTAATGTTTCAAATAGAAACAACTAAGCGAAAGTGGGTCTCATCGGTTCAGATTATATATTGCTCCCGATATGATTCTTTCCGCTCTAGAAACTACACTCCATAAAATTTGGGAAAGCGTCAAATATTTCAACTAGAAAACCTTTGCTAAACATGGGTCAGATCGGTTCAGATATGTATATAGCTCCATTCAAAGTTTGTGTTCAAATTTTCTTACAAATACAGATAGAAGTATGGAATTTGCAGTATATTCTCCTCTTATATATAGCTTATAGCTTATAGCTTGCATCGTATATCATCCGGTTCAAATGTAATGACCCTTTTTATATCCCACACCATAGGGCTGAAGTCTGACTAAGGTTCTTAATAAAAGAATATCCAGTGGACAATGACGTCAGCAAAATTAGTGGATGCTGTTGACTATATTTGCGGTGGACGACAAGAGTAACTCCAGATCTTCAGAAAATCCAGAAAATTAGAGCTTATATTCAATTGCTGGGCATAATTTATCATTAGGCGAGAAATTATTTGTAATTATGTATGTGAGGGGGTTTTATTGAGATTTAGAGAGATGCCCATCAGATGATAATTAGAGTAAACGAGGTTGTGTTTCGGTTTTCATATTTCTTTTATATATTTGTCCATAATGACAATTTACAATAGAGGATGTATGGGGACAACTCATCAATGGAACATCTGTATAGAGTCCTTTTTTTGCCTTGTTGTCAACAGCCGTCATTCAAGACATTTCTTCATATTTTGCTACAAGGGGACAAGAAAAAACTATTCGGAGCGTACGTATTTCTTCTAATTTTTTCCTTGAGCTTTGTTTTTTTTATCGATTTTCAAATAGCGCGGCACCCATCCTGATGCTAGCTTGGTATTAGACTTTGTGTTCATACCAAATGATATACGATATGTAGGGTGAGAGTATAATTAAAGGGATATAAAGTGATTTAACTGGGTGTTAATTAAAAAATGAAAAGTAAAAAACAATTGGCTGACAATTAAAAATCTAAACTGGGTTGGATGGATGTCCCATGTGTTGACCCAATGAAGCGAAACCTCACACCCACCACCCCCGCTAAAAGCCTACGATTTCTATTCTAACCCTTTGTTATATTCCACTTAAATAGTAATAAATATTGTTTTTTTTTTTATTTCTCGGTTGGCATTTAAAATTTTCAAATATTTTCAAAAGGTCTGAACGAAAACATGACGACGACTACAAGTATTTGTTGTTACGTTACAAGCGTCTTTGCACAGATTGCGATGCGATGAAAATGAAAATCAAAACGAAAAAGTGTCAACATGTTGTACAAGACAATTTGTACCAAATGTTACACACAATGAAACAACAAATTTGATACTCGCCGTAGTGCTCCTGTCGCCTGCCTCTTGCCATTTGGTTGGCGTTTGTTCCTTAACATCCATCCAACCCGTTCGTTGGTTCATTCATACGCACTTACTTACTTACTTATAGACGCACGAGAGTAACATGTGATACATTTTTTTACATACACATACATACATACGTATGTATGTACGTATGTTGTTAAGCATGTTCATTTGATATTTGTTAGCCTTTGTGACTGTGCGATTTGACTGTGCGAGTGTGTGTGTTTGTGCTGCTGCGATACAAGAATAAATGACGCAGCTTTTACTTAAAAATCACTTTCAATTCATGTCTAAATAAACTCATACACGCACACATACTGCTGCCGTGTGGCACATGAATACAGGACATTATTCACACATACGCCTACAGTGGTGTACTTTTAAATAGCAGTGATCTGTAGAAAATATTTAATATAGATGGCCTCTCGATTAATATGAGCCTGATCTCCAGCAGACGGTGACGGTGACAAGCGAATTTAAATCTAGAGAAGGGGAAACTTTTGAAGTTAATTTGTTGTCTAGTTGAAGCCGCAAAGCAGAAGTATTTGGTATAATTGTGAAGGAAGCAGCAAAAATATACCAATTATGCGCAGGGATTCGATCAGCACAAAAACTTTTTTATGAATATATTTATACCCTCACTCTACAGGGGAGGTGGGTATACATATATCTCTTGGGACAAAAAAAAGTGTAACACATTGAAGGAGTGACTTAAGACCCTATCATTGTTTGGACCAAATCCATTTCACGACTTTTTAAGTAATTTGAGCCATGTCCGTCCGCCCGTCTGTTTGAATGGCGTTCACGATAACTTTCGAAAGGAGTTAAAGAAACAATTCAAACTTTCAAAGGTGAAATTGCCACACAAATAATTAATGAATGTGTTATGCGCGGACGTAGATCTAAATTCCGTGTTCCCCAGTCTCACTCGGGTACGTTTGCTTTAAGCACGAACTAGCTGTACACATAATTCTATCCTCTATGAATCCAAAGAAACCCCCCCAAACTCCCCGTGACGTCACTGCGTTAAATTGATTCCATGGATTATATTGTTGTATACCTCTGCGGCGAATTTAGTCTCTTTTGTTGTTTTCATTTGATTGATTCTTCGAAGTCTTGCAATTTTTTTATGATTGTTGTTGTTTATCACATGGTCAGCTGCATTTCGGGTCGTAAAAATGACAAAAAATTGAATTTTTGATGATCTTTTCTCGGGCGAAATGGATAGCTGAGTATACTTTTTTGCTGTTGTAAACCACCACTTCGGGTGTCAACAGAGAAGCAGAGGGGAATCCGGTGTCCAATTGAGTGTTCCTTCTTTGACGACAAGTGAGCAAAATCTACTTCTTAAATTGCATTATTCTTTTGTTTTCAATTCGCAACAAATGCCTAATAATAAATTATCGCCAGCAATTGAATAAAAGCACTAATTTTCTCTATTGAAGCTCTGGAGTTACTCTTGTCTTCCACCGCAAATACAGTCCACAACATGCAACAATTTGGCTGACGTCAATGCCCTCAGTACGTCCAACTATACATTAGCTCTTTCAGCATCTCACCGTCATCCACACTCAGCACATTCTACCACTATCAAAATATTGCGTAAAGAGTATGCAAATAATAAAATCTTTTGATTTGGATTATTAGACGCATATTTGGAAAAATTTTACCTCAGATTTCAAATTGTTACAAACGAAATGACAAAGTTAGTATCATCTTATGTTTGAGTATATATTTCATTGTGCTTTCTAGGGCTAGGAACTAAGTTTCGCCAAGAAAGTGAGACTTGCATCTTAGATTACTTTTCAAGAATTTGAACACATTGAAATGTTTTTTTTTTTGTTTTCGATTGAAAAGCATAAAAATAAGAAAATACAAACTTTTTAGTTCAATCAATTTCCTCATTATTTCATTTTTTACAACAAAAAATTCTCTCTGTCCGTCCGTCACGCTAGCTAGCAATCGAAATGAATTAGAAGGTTTCAATTTTCCACATTTGTGTCTAATGGTTGCAGATTGGAGATGGATTTTTCTAATAAATAATGGGAAAAGAGCGATAAAAATGGTACCAACCAAACGACTGAAGTTGAAATCATGAAATGTGATAAGTATATTCATCTGATTGTGTAGATGCGCATCTTAATGAAAGGGGATTAAAACGGCTGCAGCTAGAAAAACAAACAAAATGATTTTTTTCAAATTCGTACTTTTGGGGGTCAAAATGCCAAAAAAGGAACCAACCAAACGGCAGTAGTTGGAGTCATGAAATTTAGTGTGTAAGCTCTCTAGTCTATGTGGGAGTTTGAAATGGGTAAAATTGGTCTAGAGGGATAAAATACATTAAAAAGGACTAAAAGTACCCTTAATATTTAGGGCATTAAGACACATTTTTTACAGATTGCAGTCTTATATCTACTTTTTGAATACCCTTGATTCATATATAGGAAAATGATTGGAGAAACTTAAAGAAATCATCATATCAAACAAAAATTTTAAATTCTTATCAACATATAATAATAATACACATATGATATAATTGTGAACAATATCAAAATTTATCCCACGATATCCTTAATAATATATATATTGTTTCTCAATTTTTTTGGAGACTAGACCACTTTTTCTGTATGAAAGTAAAATTCGCCACGTATATAATTACATTTAATGTTTCTGTACACAAATTTTACCCCTTAAATTCTTGCATGTATATGCGGTTTGAGGGATGCACACGCCAAATTTCGCGTTAATATCTATTGTAATTTGATTGGTATCATTTTTATCCCGGTTTATCCCATTTCAAATGTTCCAAATGTATGAAGTTATTGGGGACAGGAAATACAGTCCTTGTTAAGAAAAAAATTTTTCTCTGAACTGATTTCGCAAATTTTCAATCCCAACCGATCTACAACTAGTGACGTATTCTTAGAAAATCTGGACGTCATAGCTCATTTCGTTTAGATGCTACCGTGCTTTCAACATGGCTAGATCGCCTTAGAATATATATACTGTATAGGGTCGTAGATCGATATTCCAAGGTGTTACAATCGGAATGACAAGGTGGACAATATCTTATGAATAAAATGGAATTTGAGAAAATAAAAACTTTTTGACTCAAAAATACAAACTTTGCGGGTGTGGAATATTAAGCGTCCGGTTCTTTCATTAAAACATTAAAAAGCGTACTAAGTGCAATTTGTATTTGGTTGAAGGTTGGTCCATCAAGGATTATTCCTTTGCAAATCTTAAAATAATACAGAATTTTGTTCCTTGTGTGTTGCAATTACTTTGCAGTATTTGCAATTTTTATAATTTATGTCATATTTTTTCTTTAACCCATTAATGTCCGGTACCCGATCCTGTTGGAATTATTTCTTGATTTTTTGAGTACTACCTAATTTTGGCCCAATTATGAATATTTTAGACACAAAAATTTGATATCTATATTGGTCTTCAAGATATGGCCGGGGTAGTTTTCTACCCCTTGTGCCGTTGCTTGTTTAAATTAATTATAATAATGAAACAATCATGTCAATAATAAATTGAATATGTATTGGATATATTGGATGGATGTAATGGAATGGAATTCATAAAAATTCAGTTTCTATATTTCTTCTTCTTTGTAAGTCATTAACACAAATAATATATATGTATATGAGCCAAAGCAACAATATTTTCGGTTTTGATGATTATGCAAATAAAATAAATTGAAGGATAATGCCAATCGTAGCCTACACGTACACACGCTGTACGGTATATACTTCATAATAGAGTACATTAAATCATGTGTGATATCCAATATTATAATCAAATAGTTAACTATGTCCATATATTTTGTTGCATAGGGTACCGTAATAATAATAATGTTTTTTCTCCTTTATAAAGCAGTTTCCAATACAGTCTCCTTTCTTCTTCCAATTTCCACCAAATTTATTTTCTGCTATTTTGGATGGAAAAGAAAAAGTAAGCCCATTACAAACAATTATAAACCATTTTTAATTTTTTGGGTCAGTCTAGTATAACACCATTCCATGGTGGAGGGTATAAAAAATATTATCAATAATTTTTTAATACAATTTTAAAATTTAGAAATACATCAGAAAGTGCTGTACAATGCCTTCGGCAACCCAAGAACTCTAATAAGAAGTTCATAAAAGCGCCACTGACGAGTTATCCTCACACAAGATATGAAATACGTATATGGCCGAAGTCTGTATATTTGTGCGTGATTGTCCTCCTTTCCATCACAAAGTGTGAATGTTAGGCAACTCAGCCAACCAACTGAGCCGTTTTTAATTGCTGCTCTTTTTTCGCCATCACTGTGCATTTCTGGCAAAACCTTTTAGAAAAGGATTAAGGATGTTCATTTTAAAATTTTATACACTTTACAATTTCTTTGTAATACTTTTCGGGAAGGTGGTGTGGTGTAGTGTGCGTATGGATCCATGTGTGTGTCTGTGTTTGTGTGATTGTAATACGACGACACGAGTACACAACAATGGTGTTAAATTTAAAAGTTTCATTGTAAATGTTCAACATGCTCAGTGAGTTGTGTTCTCAGTTGTTGTTCATGATACCGCCGTCGACGTCGTTGCCGTCGTCTTCATTATTGTTGCCCGATTTTGTTCGGTGTTGGATTGTGTGTAAGTCGATTTGTTACGTTATTGTATGTTACACGTCTAGAACATTGTGAAAGTGTTGTTTTGTTTCGTAAAAACATTTTTGAAACCCCTTTCCAAAACGCCATAACACAACAGAGCATAGCTCACCTTACACCACCCATTCACCCCTTTCACAGGCGCATACACAAGAACACACACACGCGTAGCACAGTGGTTGCAAAAGGAGAAACTAGTAATATGATGGTAATTACAAAAAAATGCAATCAATACAAGTCCTACCATAGGCTTCGTGGAAAAATATGATGTCAATAATTTTTGTATTGAAAAATTCTACACAATTTTCAATTGAAATTGAGAAAATCAACATCATATTGAGAAAAGACAAATTGAAATTGAGAAAAGTTGAAAAAAAAAAAACAAATTAAAATTCAGAAATGTAAATTGAAATTGAGAAATGTAAATTGATACTGAGAAAATGCAAATTGAAATTTAGAAATGAAAATTTAAATTGAGAGAATACAAATTGAAATTAAAAAATGAAAATTAAAATTGGGATTATTAAATCTGATCTAGAGAAATGTAAATTTAAATTCAGAAAATACAATTTGAAACTGAGAAATGAAAATTGATATTGAGGAAATGCAAATTGAAATTCAGAAATGAAAATTGAAATTGAGAAAGAAAAAATTGAAATTCAGAAATGTAAATTGAAATTGAGAAAATACAAATTGAAATTCAAAAATTAAAATTAAAATTGAAAATATTAAATTTGACATTGAGAAATGTAAATCGAAATTCAAAAAATACAACTTGAAATTTAGAAATGAAAATTCATACTGAGAAAAAATTTAAATTCAAAAATGAAAATTGAGAAAATAAAAATTGAAATTTAGAAATGTAAACTGAAATCGAGAAAATACACATTGAAATTCAAAAATGTAAATTGAAATCGAGAAAATACCGATTGAAATTCAAAAATTTAAATTAAGAATATACAATTTGTTATTGAGAAATGAAAAATTAAGAGTGAGAAAAAACAAATTGAGATTATACTAATTGATATTGAGAAATAATATAAAGATATGCGAAGAAAAGAGGAATTGAAATAGTGAAATTAATAATACCATCCCATTTGTTACTACACTTTGTCTTGTCTCAATATCAATTTGTTTATTCTCAATTTAATTTTTCATTTCTGAATTTCAGTTTGAATTTTCTCAATTTCAATCTTTATTTCTCAATTTCAATTTCTTTTCAAGAAATAAATTGCAATTTTGTTTTTCGTATTGGAAAGGAGAGACACACCCACCTATACACACTTTGACCATATACATATTTTATAGCCTATGTGTGGGGATAACTCATCAGTGGCGCATTTCTATAGAATGCTTGTATTGCCGAAGCGCTGTGTATAACATTTTCCGATGTATTTTGGTTTCCTAAACTCGAAAACGATTTTAAAAAATCGTATGGATATTTTTTATTTTTCTGGGTGGTCTGGGTTGAGGTCATGAACAAATTAAAGAACTGATGTTTAGTTTTTTATTTATTCTTTTCCGATACTTCGATCATCATCGACGATCAAAAAAATTATATTTTTCTAGATGGTCTGGATCGATGCTGTTCGATTTTTTATGATTTTTTCGAGCCAGCAAAAAAAGATTAAAAAAAATGGTCTGGCTCGATGCTTAAGACCAAATCCGTATAAAACAAGTAAGAAACCGACAGTCGGCTAAACCGCCTTATATGTACCCTCACTCTCAGAGAAAATGTGTATGGAAGGACTTAAATTTTGCTTAGCGACGGAGTATGTTTGTGGGAGGTACTAGAAGTTCGTGACTCAAACACCTTCAAAGGTCGTGAAACGGATTGGGTCCAAACATACTTAGGGTCTTAAGTCACTCCTTCAATGCGTTACACTTTTTTTCCGGCCCCTCCTACTCTGTAGAGTGATGATATAAAAACTACCAAGTAAAACCAACAGTTTTTTGATTTGTTTATGACCTCGGGCCAGATCATCCAGAGAAATAGAAAACCAAAAGGTCAACTATACACTGAAAGAATTATCTTCATAATATTTTTGATTTTGTCATAATCTCAGTGAAATTTTTCATGGAAAATTCGCGAAAGAAGCACTTCATAAAATGTATGAAACATGTTTCATAAACCACAAATCAATGAAAAGTTTGAAACATGAAACATTTCTTAGAAACTATGAAATGCAGTTCTTCATTTAATGAACTTTTGCAATACAAATTCATTATTTATCATAATATAATTTATGAAAATGTTCATAGATTCTATAAAGAAACTTCATTAATTTTATGAAAAAGTTTCATAAATTTTAATAATTTATACTGAAGTTTCCAGTTATAAAAAGGAAAATGACTTCTTGATTAACCCTTCGACACACGCCGTTATTGCGAGAATCTTTGCAATAAATCAATCAATATTTTATACAAGCTACTGCATATGTTTAGGCATATTTCAATACTTTTTCGTATTTTATATATATTTGAAAAAGATTTTTTTAGATTTAATAATTTTATATCAATCTCATGTAAGCCTCGGGAGCAAGGGCGATTTTCTTTAACGAATTTGTATGTACTATAAATTTAACATTAATATTGATGAAGCTTGATGCTGTTTTTCATACTTATTCTGTAATTTAAGATAATACACTATAGTCTTAAGTTTTCATTTGTTACGTTTCCTATATATCTATTTAATTGTTTGTTTTGAAAGCCTCAATAAAATTAAAATTAAAATTGAAAAAGATTTCAAATATATTTGTTAGAAAACATTGTACACTTTAAATAGTCAATATTATATACTAACTATTGCATATGTTTAGGCAAATGTTAATACCTTTTGTGGTACATTTGACTGGACTTATATTTGTGAAATGAAAAATATTTCAAGTATGTTGCTAACAAAGAAGAAGAAAATCTCTAAATAAATCTAAAAGTTGTTATAGAGGCGAGGGCCTGCCAAACAATCGAGTTTTTGCTTAAATTAATTTAGACATACCTGGAGACCACAAGTACTTCTACAAGAAGGGCCATAACTTTTTTATTTATCATTAGATTTTCTTCAAGTAGGCCTTGATTTTTTCGTTAGCTATAACAAAAAATAACAAAACAGTCTTTTATTAAATATTCCAAACGAGTATTCGCTCTATTTGACCAAAAAAGAAAATCATATTTTTTTAAATAATTCTGGCGCGTTCACAAAGAGGGTCATAACTTCAACATTTATCAATAGATCTTTTACATATAGACATTAATTTTTCTTAGTTATATTGTTATCTATTGAAAAATAAAGCAAAATATTATTTTTTTATTTTTTTTTCTAATTTTTATGATTTTTTTCGATAAAAAAAAAATTCTAAAAATTTTGGAGACTCTTCCTGAACAAATGTCTCTATGTGAAAGTGAATATTACAATATTTGTAGTCATCGTAATTACCCTTAATTTGATATGTATATTTTTAAAATTATAGCACAAATATTAGAAGCACCTTCGACGGAATTTTAGTATAACCCTAACCGTAAAATGAATTTTAACTTTTTCAATAATTTCCTGCATTTAAGTTGGGTTTTGAATTCTGGTGTCTTCAGAGACGTATAGTAGAACTTTATGGCGAATATTTTTGTAGAATATTTTGACCTGATAAAACCCTGCTGTAAGGCTGATTTTAAGGCTTTTTCACAAAGGAACCAAAAAGACCCATATATTGAGGAGCTAGTGGGTTAAAATGTTCCACAAAAATGTCCGTCATAGTGTTTTAAGTAATATTGCTGAAAACATCCTATACTTAAAACGTAAGGATTGCAAAGGTTCCTCTGATGACCCGTTAAATTTATGTTTTAGTCGTATTTTTATCCTTTTGCACAAAAGGGCAGAAAAGTCCTTTATATTGAAGAGCTAGAGGGTTAATATATTCCACAAAAAGGTACATCGTAGTGTTTTGAGCAATATTACTCAACTCATCATACACTTAAATCGTAACGATCACAAGACCTAAATCAGGGTGCATACTTATGTCAGAGTTAACAGAGGAGAGATGAGAATTGCTAGCATTCGACCGAATAAAGTCTACACACTAAAAATCTATTTGTAAGTTATGAAACGTTTCATAAAACAACAAAATCCATTCATTCCAAGCATTATATTTATGAAGACATTTCATAACACAAATATTTTATTGGTTATGATATATTTCACAATCTTTAAGAATATTCTTTAATACAATGAAATTTTTCATTGATCTTATGACACTTAGTTTCACTAATTTAACAATTTTATTTTTTCATATGTTTACGAAAAAAAAATGTATAAAGCATTTCATTTTATTTATGAATTTTTCATATAAAGGGTGATTTTTTAGCTATTATCTTTTTGGCAACACTGGTTTAAACAGCTGACGCACGTTTCGTGTTTTGTTTCACTGTCAAACATTTTCAGTTTGGTCTATAATTTAACCATGAACCGTCTTACAAACGAACAACTCATGCAAATTATTGAATTTTATTATCAAAATGCGTGCGCTATTAAGAAAGTTCAAGAAAGCCGAAGATTCACTTTTTTACCGAAAAATTGTGTTCAGCGACGAAGCTCATTTTTGGCTCAATGGGTACGTAAATAGGCAGAATTGTCGATTTTGGAGTGAATATCAGCCAGAAGCATTGCAAGAGCTACCAATGCATCCAAAAAAAGTCACAGTTTGGTGCGGTTTATGGGCTGGTGGCATCATTGGACCGTACTTCTTCGAAGATGATGCGAATCGCAACGTAACTGTGAGCGCTACCGTGAGATGATATCCAACTTTTTTTGTCCAAAATGCAAGAGCTTGACTTGCATGGCATGTGATTTCAACAACACGGTGCCACATGCCAGACAGCACGCGCAACAATGGACTTATTGTGAGGCGAGTTCTATGAACATTTTATTTCACGTTCTGGACCGGTCAATTGGCCGCCTAGATCGACTAGAATATTTTTTGTAGGGCTATGTTAAAGCTCAAGTCTATACAGACAAGCCCGCTTCAATTGACGTATTGGAAGAAAACATTGAAGCATTTATTCGTGAGATTCCGGCCGAAATGTTGGAAAGAGTAGGCCAAAATTGGACTAAGCGGATGGACCATTTGAGGCGCAGTCAAGGTCAACATTTGCATGAAATAATCTTCAAACATTAAATTATATGGACCGTACTATCGATTCAAATAAAGATTTCATGCATTTTTCTGAATTTTATGTGTCTTTCCTATAGCTTTTAAAAAATCACCCTTTATTAAAGAAAAATTCACTAAATTTATGAAAAAGTCTTTTATGACATCACTGCATAATTATTATGAAGCAAAATTGTTTCAGTGCACTAACCAAAAAAATATTTTTTTCGCATTTTTGAATACAGAAACTAAACCACTGTTTCTATGTGAAAGTAAAATTTGCAACATTTATAACCATCTTAACTACCTTCAACTATGATCGGACCTTTATTTCTAAAATGAGAGCACAAATCATAAAAGTATCTTTGACGGTAAATTGAATTTGAATATTTTTGTTTAAATTTCCATAATTTTTATATAGAAAACATTACATATAGCCCTTCGTTATAATTTTGTTGTACTATGTTATCACTGTTTTATTATTATATTTTTCGGTTTTAAACACTGTGCTCTGCCTCCGCCAGTCTCACACTTTGATTTTGACTTTTAAGTTTCTGGCATTAATAGCAGCAGGGGCTGGAGTAGCAAGTGTTGTTCATTTCATTTCGAATTTGAAAATTATGTTGCTCATTGTAATTTTATATTAATGGGTTAAGAACACAGATCAATGGCATCGGTGGCCGGGGTTCAGAGTACAGGAATCACAGCTGTGGTGTTGATGTTGTGTTGGTGTTGATGTTGCTGTTGTCGCTGTGTTATTAGCTAGTTACGAGTATATGTTGTGACGTGAATGTGGGCTTGCGACTGGAAGTGGAAGTGGATGTGGAAGTTGGGGAGTGGCTGTGAGTAGTTAATTTAATGTAAGAATTATGTCTTACAATTAGTTACACTTTTGTTAACAATGCCTGGCAAACATTTTGCCATTGCTCGGTTCAGTTCTGGTTTGGCGTCGTCCTGGCCTTTGCATCTTTGGCATTTTCCAAAATAACTTTTTGATTGTAGAACATAAAATTTTACAACTTTCTTGTGTAGATGTCGTCGTCGTGTTCGAATGTCTTGGATATAATTACATCTAAGATTGACTCTGTATAAATGTATTTATTTATAATTACATATTTATGTATATATGTATGTATGTACGTTCGAACGAATGTTCGATTGTAGACATAAAAATTAAAATTGTTAATTGACTTTTTGATATGGAGGCATTTGCAATTTATTTTGAAATATTTATAATTCTTTAAACCTCACACCATGATGACTTCAATAGAAAGTTGTAATGGGATGACTGGATATGGGGTCTGCAATTTTTCTAGACATTTTGGTTTCTCAATATCGAGTACTATGTCAAGCAGTATATCTTTTATATATTGTGTGTCCTTTATAAGAATTTTAGCTATTAAAAATAAAACAAAATCAATTTCATCTTTTATGATCTCTTTTCATGCCACCAAAAAAAAAGATTTTTTCGAAGTTTAGAAAATATACTAGGGATTGATCTAACGTTTTGAACAAAAACATCTTCTTTCAGTTAATCAGCAATAACAACAGCAGATTTTATGATTTATTAATTGCCAAATGGTAAGCCATTGTCCCCTGAATTTTCGCAAACGTTGAACTGATATATTAAGTTTCAATTATTTATTAATTTATTATGTTAGAATATGGTTATCATAGATTGACAAATACAGGGAGATTAGCTGAGATTTTGAAGTCGTAAAAGATACAAATTTGCATGTGGGCGTGGCGCCGACAATTTTCATTTAATTATATACTCAAATGAAATATTTGCTTTTGTTTACAAAGGCGACAATTTTGAGAACTACTGAACTATTTTTTTCTAAACTATTTTTTTTGTTCACGGAAAATAAAAGAAATTTGCAGGAAGAAAAAAATTACAAACGAAACATTCCTGTCGTTTTTTTTTTTGAAAAGTAAAAAACGACATTAAGTTCGGCCTTTATCTACCTTCCACCATGGATTTGCCTTGCACAGAGGCTGTCGATTTTCGTACAACTGCAGTAAACAAGCAAAGTAAATAATAACAAGTAATATGACGTAAACGTCAACTAAGAACGGGTTTTACGAAATTCGTACTTTTAGGGGGTAAAATGGCCCAAAAGGGGATAAACATCGTATCTTCGTCCTGACTAAACGGCAGTAGCTATAAACATGAAATTCGGTGAGTTCCTTGCAATGACCATGCAGACGAGCTACAAATAGGGATTTTTCGAAATTTATACTTTTAAGGGGCGAGCGGGACAAAAAGGGTACCAACTAAAGTATTACAGCTAAAATTGTGAAATTTGGTATGTTTTTTTTTATTGAAAGTACTATCATCGTCACAGGTAAAAATATACATTATTACGAACTAAATTTTGAGAATTTACATTATTGTATTACAGCAATTGTGATCATTTATAGAAAATTTACTACAAGATTATTTAAAATTAAATATATGTGGTTGCATTTCAAAGTCAAAAATATAGGAAAAAAACCTTTTGATATTTTAAGGAATTTTGTGAAAACTCATTGTTGTATCAAATCGCTGCCGAAGTTGCAAAATATAGTTAACTAATCAAATCCCTTATTTCCTCGTGCGGTGAATACATACAGGAGTCTTCAAATCTTTGTGTCAATTCTTGAAAAAAGTTGCTGAGCGTTGGCTGGTTGGAGGTTTCATGTAGAGTATGTGTTGGAAATAGGGTTTGGGGTCCGGGAATTCCCAAACCGTCAAAATTCTTCCGGGAATTCCCGGGAAAAAATTTTCAATTTCCCGGGAATACGGGAAATATTAAAAATAATTTATTTATTTTGTTTATCAATAATTTAATGTTACTATATATAAATTGGAATATTTAGATGTATTTCAAATTCATATATGTATTTACATTACTGACAATAATGAGTATTTGCTTATATTATATTACTAAAAACAAAGCATTTCTATGCGAAACCCAGCTAGGGGAATAAAAACTTTTTGTGAGGCTATTTGTAGGATCTTTATTGTGAAATAAAAATATCATGTCGACAATACTATGGCTTACATAATGTAAATTTTTTTGTTTTCCTAGAAGAATCGAGGTGAACATATTCTTCAAGAACAATTTACTTTACAGATGTAGCCAGAAAGAAATGGTCTAAAAATATGAATACAATAAAAATTGTTCGCCTGGAAACTTTCAAGATAAATTGAATAGGAATATAAATATATGCTACGGTGTATTTCAATGGCCATTTGTAAGAATTTATGACTGGACTATTTCAATATTTTTATTTTTTATGAATTTATTAAATTAATATTATTTTTTATGTTTCTATTGTTTTTACAGTTTAGAATATTCCCTCCTGTTTCTATAAAATATTTTTGTCTCCAGACGAATGAATAATCTAAATTAAATGTGTCATTAACATTCTCCGTCACGACGATTCTGATTAGTCTACACCTTTTCAAGTTTATAATGAGAAAATGTAATTTATAATCAGAATATGTAGGTTCATGATGAGAAATGTAAATTCATAATAGGAGCATGATAATCACCAACAATCAGCACTATAAATTCGTAATGTGAAATGTAAATTCATATTGAGAAATATAAAATCATAATAACAACATACAAATTGATAATGAGATATATAAATACAAAATGAGAAAATACAAATTGATAATGAGAAAATATAAATTCTTATTCAGGAATATATATTCATAAAATATAAATTCATAATCAGGAACTGTAAAATTTATAATCGAAGCTATGTATGTACGTTTTTCTATGGATATTTTAGTAGAAACACATTATTTATCAATGTTCTCATTATAAATTTACATTCTCTCAATATGATTTTATATTTTCTCATTATGAATTCATATTTTCTGAATATGAAAACGTATTTTCTGATTATGAATTTGGATTTTATGATTACAAACTTGTATATTTCATTATGAAATGGTATGTTCCTATTATGAATTAATTATTCTCAATATAAATTAATAATTCTCATTATGAATTTATATTTCTCATTATGAATTAACATGTTCCTATTATAAATTTACATTACCCATTATGAATTTATATGTTCCTAATATGAAATTACATTTCTCAATATACATTTTTATGTTCCGAATATAATCTTGAAAAGGTGTAGAGCAAAATATTTGTAAAATGAAAAATAATTTGTAAAATATTTTGACAATAACATTCGTTTTTAATTTGTAATATGACAGTATTGAAAAAAACACACCAGTTATTAAATGTTGATATTTTAAACCATATTGGACATACATATAAATAAATTACTTTTTCCCGGAAATTCCCGGGATTCCCGGGAATGAAAATTTTCATTCCCGTTTTCCCGGGAAATGAAAAAAGTCCGGGAAACCCCAAACCCTAGTTGGAAAGCGTAGAGGTAGCTTTTAAATTGTTTTCAAATTTTTATTCTGGATAATTTGCAGACGTTTTATATTTGTTTTTGCGCACATTTTGTACCACACTTGGCAGCCATAAGTCATAACAGGACGTATACACATATTGTATAGAAGAACTTTATTTTTTAGATTTAATAGAGACTTCCTGTTGGTCAGTGGATACAAGGCTCTTCCATATCTTAAAGCTTTATTCGCTATATTTAAAACGTGTTGCTTGAAGTTCAATTTTTATCAAAGCTTATCCCCAGATATTTTACAGATTCCTGTAATGGTATTACTGATCCATCGACTGAAAGAGTTTGTGTTGGAACTCTTTTTGGCGATTTATTAAACGGAAATAAAATTGCCTGTGTTTTGGTGTGGTTTATTTTAATTTTCCATTTTTTGAAGTATTTTTGGGAAGCTACTAAGGTTTTTTTCATATTTTTTATAATTGCATTTGACACCTTTCCGCTTGAAATTAGAGCAGAATCATCAGCATAAAAAGCTACCGAATAGTTTCTCGGAATTTTGAAATCGGAGGTGAATATTGAATATAATATGGGAGATAAAATTGCTCCTTGAGGCACTCCCGCAATTATGTTTCTGGTGGTTGATGTTTGTCCATTTAAAAATACAGAGAATGTCCTTTCGTGGAGAAAACTTTTTATTATTTTTTGCAAATAAGTAGGAAACCGGAATTCATTGAGTTTATAGACGATTCCGTATCGAAAGCCTTTTCGATATCAAGCAATATAATTCCAGTGCTTTTTCTGCTATTTTTGTTGTCAGTTATCATATTAACAACTCGTTTTATCTGGTGAACAGTGGAAAGTCCTTTTCGAAATCCAAATTGATATCTGTGTAGGATGTTATTTTCCTCTGTAAATTGTGTTATTTTCGCTAGCAATATTTTTTCGAAAATTTTATCGATAACTGATAGCATACTAATTGGCCTATAACTTGTTGTAAGGTTTGGATTTTTGCTATTTTTCAGGATTGGAATTACTTTTGCATCTTTAAAGGATTTTGGAAAATAACCATTACACAGACAACAGTTGAAAATTTGAGTTAAACAACACTGCTATAAAGGGAGTGCGCATTGCAAATATCAAGTAAATAGAAGCTAATGTGTTCAAAAAACATGCTGAAATACTCTAAATACTAGGGGTATTTTCAGTCCTTGTGAGGGAAAAAATTTGCCCTCTGGACCGATTTCGCCCACTTTCAGTCCCAACCGATCTACAACCATAAGACACATTTAGGCAAAATTTGAACCTCCTAGCTCATTTCGTTCGACCGCTATCGTGCTTTCAACAGACAGACAGACGGACATGGCTATATCGTCTTAGAATTTTACCACGACCCAGAATATATATACTTTATGGGGTCTCCGATGAATATTTCAATGTGTTACAAACGGAATGACAAAGTGAATATTCCCCCATCCTGGAGGTGGAGGGTATAAAAACAGTGATTTTTTGAGAAAAATGCTAGAAAAAATTTGAGACTACTTTCATGGAGTTAATAATGCTGACCAAAATTAAGTATAACCATAATTATACTTACAGCAGGACCTTGATCTATAACCGTTTACTCAGTCCAAGCGACTTATTAGTGTTTATCGTACCGACCAAGGCCAAGACAAATACACTCCTCATACTCCACGTCACAATCATACTGTCAATAAGCATGCTGATCACACCAACCAACCACCCCAGAAAGTCATCATTTTATTACATACGCATGAAATTGGCATTTTCTTCCTGGAAGGACTAATTAAATACGAACAATAATAAAGTAACTGCTGTCAAGCTGGAAAAAAGCTTTATTTATATTCGCAATGACTTCGTTGTCATCTTCTTCGTCCTTATTGCTTGGCTTGCCATGGCATGGCATGACTGTTTGTTGAATTATTAATAACAATGACATTTATTAAATTTTCAATTAACGTACATATCCGGACAAAGGATATGGCCACAGTAGCAACAACAACAACAATAGCAATAATACCAATAATAAGCAGACGAAGTCGAAGATAAATATGAAGTGGGAATTGGTATAAGGAAAAAGGACCATACAAAACCAACTTTGGCAGGACGTAACAAACCAACAAGAAGGGGACTTATTTATTTGGCTTTGGTTTGCTGGGGGAATATACACTAACATGTCTCTAAGCACTCTAAGCTAAACAAAAATATTATTAACGGATATTGCTAAAATTATTGAAGCAAAGCAATACGATTATTAATCTGAACGGAGTATGCGATTAAAGTGCAATTAGTTGAGTAAATAAAAGTTTGGCAGGAGATTTATGAAACTATTGTTACATAGGATAGTTGTATGTCTGTTATCGTCTAGAAGACAAATGTCTTTAATCCTAGCGAATATCAGGAGATATATTAAGAAAAATTATGCCAAACTAAGGAATATACATTTTGAAAGAAACTAATATTGTTTTAAAAGGACTAAACTTCTGGAATTTAGTTGCTTTTTGATAAAAGCATAAAACTCTAAATATAATTTATATGGAGTATTTTGGTTTCTAATATAGACAGGACATCATCAATGGAGAGGAGCAGAACTGCACTCACCTATACACACTTTGGCGATTTACGCATTTCATATTCTGTTTATTGCTATCATTTTGAAAACTAAAACTTGATGCAACCAATCTTTTGCACTAAACGTAGAGCTACCAAAATGCTATCGAAACACAAAAAAATGTTTGCCTAGGGGGACAAATATAATCGGAAGAATTGGTATTTTTTTACGGAATTCTAAGTAAAGAAGATTATATGAGGATATTAAGAGAAAAATTTTGAAGTCAAGTGCGAAAAACTAGGTGTTCAGGACAGCTTCAAATTTTATCAGGGCATTGATCCGAAACACAAAACACGTGTAATCCATAATTCTTTATAACTGTCCAAAAGTGCTCCATCCTCCTCCCCAATCCCCAGACATGAACCCCACCGAAAGTTAGTCTGATGCATTGAACCGCCGTATTTGCCGCCACTCAATAACCTCTACGACCGAACTGAAAAAACGAAAACTCGTGGAAAATTTCGCCTAATAAATACCAAATGTTCACAAACGGACGTTTTTGCCTTATTAATTGTCATATGGGAAGGGTCATGCCCACTTTCCGCCCATCTTTGCACAACTGGTTAAACTGGATCAACTCACACAAAATTTCAGCACCCTAGGTGTCATAGAACTGACCATATTCGATAATATGTTTTAACTTCGTATGGGAGGTGCCACGCCCACTTTGCCAATACCACCCATTTTTTGGTACAGTTACTCACTCACATTGATGCTAGATGCACTCACACAAAATTTCAGTATTGTATCTGTCATAGAACGGAATATATTCGAAAATGGTTTTTAACTTTGTATGGGAGTTGCCACGCCCATTTTTGGCACAACTACGGACATTGATGCTAGATGCACTTACAAAAAATTACAGCACTATAGGTGGCATAGAACTGACAATATTCAATAATAGGTTTTAACTTCCATTACCGGCCATTTTTTGCACAGCTACGGACATTGATGCTGGATGCACTCAGACAAACTTTCAGTATTGTATCTATCATAGAACGGAATATATTCGAAAATGGGTTTTAACTTCGTATGGGAGGTGCCACGCCCATTTTTCCATTAACGCCCATTTTTGGCACAACTACGGACATTGATGCTAGATGCACTTACACAATATTACAGCACTCTAGGTGTCACAGAACTGACAATATTCAATAATAGGTTTTAACTTCGTATGGGAGGTGCCACGCCCACTTTTCAATTAACGCCGATTTTTGGCACAGCTACATACATTGATGCTGGATGCGCTCAGACAAACTTTCAGTATTGTATCTGTCATAGAACTGACAATTTTCAATAATAGGTTATAACTTCGTATGGGAAGTCCCACGGCCACTTTTCCAATACCGCACCTACACAAAATTTCAGTATTGTAGCTGTAATAGAACAGAACATATTCGATTATAGGTTTCAACTTCGTATGGGAGGTGCCACGGCCACTTTTCCAATACCGCCCCTTTTGTGCAGACTAATAATGAGTAAACTAGCACAAAAATTCAAGACTCTAGCTGCAACAGTATTCCGAATATGCTAATTTATACCAAAAGGGATAAATCTCCAATTTGTGTGGGAGGTGCCACGCCCATTGACAATATCAAAAATGTATATAGCCTATTTTCACCACCGGTTCAGCATCGGTTCAGTAGTTTAGGCTGCTATAAAGAACAAACAAACAAACTTACAAACACAGATTCATTTATATATATAGATTATCAGTTAATGATTATTTTGTTCGCGGATTTTTCGCTTATCTAATGGTGAATTAAAATTATAAAATAAAGTGTTATGTTTAATATTATATCGAATAATAATTCCTCTGACCGCATAGACTCGCAAAAATGAGTGGAATCATGAAGTTGTGGAATCGTGTAGTATTAAACCGATAAGTAGGCGTGCAATTTTTTCGTGGAACATTTTAGTCCTGTAATGTCCTTTTTGAAAGGTCTTTTTTGATTTGCTCGAAAAAAGGGGTGAAGCTAACCCATAAAAAGAGGAGTTAGAGGGTTAAGGTCTATAAGTTTATTGTACAAAAATGATCTATACAACATGACCTTTCAGAATTATAGGGTTACTGCTCTGTACCATTCAAAAAGTTTTAATTTGTTGGACAGTGTAATTTTCAAGAGATACAATAGCCTTAGACCGAACTATGAAATTAACACATCCTTGAAGAAAATATATGAATGGTAATATCCGAAATTATGAATCAATACATTAGGAAAATACCACCAAACTATAAAATTAAAGTAGCCCCAAAATGTGGGGTATATCTATTATACACTCCACTAGAGTATTATGTCTTTGTGCATTTGTTTATTATACAGATCGGATTAGAATCACTTACTGTCGATTTAACAATGTCCGTCTGTCCATCTATTGTTGTAATCAAATTACAGTTCGCAATTATAGTCCGATTTTAACAAAAACACTATTAAAAATATAACGCTGCTATACCATTCCACTTCAATATTCTAAAAGTAATTGAAAATGCCTTCAAAACAAGTTATACCACTTCAAATGGGTCAAATATTTCAGATTATTTCAATTGGAATTTTCTCCAGCTGAATATGCTTAATGGAATTTTATCAGTGTAAAATAAAAATTCTCAATTTTAATTCGAATTTTCTAAGTTCGGAATGAAAGTTCTCAATTTTAATTGCAATTTTCTGAATTTGGAATTTAAATTATAAAAATAAAATAAATAAAAATTTAAGTAATTCGATTGGAAATTTCTCAATTTTCATAATTTGAAATGGATCTTCTTTAATTTAAAATGTAATTTTAATTGGAAACTCTTAATTTCAACTGGGTTTTTACAAATTTAAATGGAAATCTAAATTGCCTTTGGTATCTTCTCAATTAGAAATGCATATTCTCAATTTCAATGACCATTTTCTCAATATGAAATGGAAATTCTCAATATCAGTTGGAATTTTCTCAATATGATCCATTTCAACTTTAATTTATTTTTATACACTCCACGAGAGTATTATGTCTTTGTGCATTTGTTTGTAACACCCAAAAGGAAGGGAGATAGACCCATTGCTAATTATACCGATCGGCTTAGAATCACTTTCCGAGTCGATTTAGCAATGACCGTCTGTCCATCTATTGTTGTAATCACGATACAGGTCGCAATTGTAGCCAGAACCAAACGAAACTTTGCACAACGAATTTTTTCGGGACAAGGACGAACGCTATTTAATTTGAAGAAAATCGGTTCAGATTTAGATATAGCCATACGAATTTCACTCCCGATTTGACCCTTTCACTCTAGATACCACATATTTTAACAGATTTTCTTCAAAATTGGCAAAACATCTTATATTTAAACTAGGAACACCTGTGGTGAAAATGGGTCACATCGGTTCAGATTTACATATAGCTCTCATACAAATTTCGTTCCCCCAGAAACCGCGTATTTTCAGAGAATTCATTAAAATTGAGCAAAACACGTTATACTTCAACTAGAAGAACTTATTGTGAAAGTTAGTCACTTCATTCTATGTTTGGATATAGCCCCGATACAAATATTATTCTCGATTTGACAAACTGGACCAGGTCATATTAGCCTGTGATTAGGAAACATACAAAAAAATTTCCCGTTTTCACTTTTTTACTGAATTCAATTGTATTCCGATACTTGTTTTTAATTCTCGATTTTTTTAGAATCTTCTCAATTAAAAACGGAAATTCTCAATTGCAATTGGAATTTCCTCAATTAAAAATTAAAATTTCCAAATTCAAATGGAATATTCGAAACATTCAAATGGAAATTCTCAATTTCAATTGAAATTTTCTCAATATAAAATGGAAATTTCCCAATTTTAATATGAAATGATGTAGATATTTTTAAGTCTTATCCATTAATTCATTATGAGGCTAAAAACGCTATATCTTCTATGCTGGAAGCTGTAGCTGTGACTAAAGGGTCATCTTTCTCATCTTTGATAAAAACCCATTTTTGGTCATCGTCCTTCAAATTCATTTCGGGACTTTTATCTATAAATGGTAAATTGAAAACTACTGAAAACCTCTCCATTGCGAGTTTTTCAATCCAATATCTTCAGCGACAACACAATCCTTCGACATTGTACGAGAGTGACTACGTCTGGCGAACATGTTCTATGAATATTTTTCTAGTGCCTCGAATATTGTGCTGTTCTAAAGACTGCTGTGGTGTAGATGTTGTCATGCATGTGTGTTGAGTCTGAACGGAAACGGAAATAGACAGCTTAAATTCGAGAGTGTGCGAACGGTGGTCTTTGTTTGGTTTGTTTGACTCCACTGCGAAGGGGTGGCGTGCCGACTGTGGACTTCTCTTAGTTTCATTCTTTTCATTTAATAACATTTTCATTAGAAGTTGCTGTTGTTTTTTGCCCCAAACATGTCATGAAATTCTTGTAGAAATTTATGTTCTTCCCTTTTTCGAAAAATGTAAGTGTTGACAAACAAATGTATGCAAAAGTTAACGCCGACGTTTGTTGTCGTGGTCTCCACTCTCCTCCTTCTTCCTGCATCTGGCCACAGTGAAATGAAAGGCTTTTAATAACCATGTTGCAAATGTAAATGTCACCAGGACTAACGACGTTCACAACTACTACAATTTCACATTGTTCTGCTTGGAAAAGGAAACAACGGCAACAACAGAATAAGGACGACGACGACGGCGAGCGTCACTTTCAAAAGTGTGCGAGTATCTTTGAAAGAAACATTCCTTTCAGTTAAGTTGAATAAAACAATTCATTTGGTTGTCGCCCCACCACCCCAATACCACCACACCACTCGTGGTGTCCTTTGCTCAGCGAAAGGGTTCTTGTTTTAAAATTAGCCTGCCTATCCGTTGTTGGAGTTGGAATATATGCATATGTATGTGCGAGTAGTTTTTGGGAGGTTTTCCAGAGACGCTCCCATTCCGCGGCCTTTGAAATGGCAACGTTTGTTCGCTGGCGATGTGGTGGCGTTGTGTTGCATATGTTGCCATTCGGCTGAAAGGACATTTAACACACATTTGTCATTAATTAAATGGCGGTGTTGTAAGACAAATTCAAAGTGTTGTTCCGCAACACGCACAGAGACGCCTGCTATCATGGCAAAGTCCTCGTACATATCCATGGGTTATACGCAAAAGTTTGACAGGAGGTGGAGAAATAATTTTAATTTCTTATATTCAGTATTCGGAATTCAAATTTCAATTCAAATGCACAGTTGATATGAGCTATTCTAATAATGGTGGCGTTTCCGTTGTTGCAACTTTTTTAATATTAAAATTTTATGTATGGAGGGAGGGAAGGAGGAAGGTTGGTCTGATTTAATTGCATTTCATAAAAATGAATTCATCTAAAAATATAAACTTTTATTTGCGAATGTTTTTCTACATAATATCGCTAGCGAGAGTAGGTTTTTGGCAAACTAATTTCAGCTAAATATGAAAAATGTTTGTGTTTTTGTTTCGTATATCTGTTGTCTCTGCTGTTGAACATGCATATATTCAAAAATATACAGAAATCAGCGAGAGCTCTCATCTTAAACAAGTAGGTCTTTCCAATAGGGTATATTTGTACAATGAATTAAACAAGTTGAAAGTCCTATATGTGTGGAATATGATGTCGTTCTTCCGAGAGATCTAATTTTCGATCAACAATGTTGCGTGTTAAATTGGCGTTGAGTGCCTACATCTTAAGCAAGTCGAACTGGTAAGGCTCTGCAGTTGTTTTTTCTTCCTATTCTACTCTTAATTCGTTGTAAGTATAATTAATTAAATAAAGGCTAACTAAATAAAAAGATCTAACGGATTCATATGCCCTGTTCATATCGCCTCAAATTAATGTAATCGGTATTTTATTTGAACTGGGATATTGTCCAGCCTAAAGATCTTTCTGAAAAAAAGACAAGGCAATGTGTGCTTTGTTCCTTGATGCGATTGTTTTTGACTAATATTCGAAACAAGAGTTGCGCTTCTCGTTCGTCTGGGAGAATTATTACTTTAAAGATTCAAGATATTTTGTTGAAAGCGGCCTCCACGGGCCAGAATTCATGACAAAGGTAATTTTACCACGCCAATTGTAAATAAATTAGCATTCTATAAAATAAAATATATAGGGTGATTTTTTAAGAGCTTGATAACTTTTTTTTTAAAAAAAACGCATAAAATTTGCAAAATCTCATCGGTTCTTTATTTGAAACGTTAGATTGGTCCATGACATTTACTTTTTGAAGATAATTTCATTTAAATGTTGACCGCGGCTGCGTCTTAGGTGGTCCATCCGCTTAGTCCAATTTTGGCATTTCCACGTTTTTGAGTAACAGAGACCCAATTGGTGCGAACGGCGACGAAACGAAAATTGATGGTCATCATTAACACTGGCCGATACAGCTGCGATATTTTCTTCAGTTCGCACTCTACGTAAGCGTGTTGGTGGTTTAATGTCCAACAATGTAAATTTGGTGGGAAATTTAGTCACAATAGCCCGAATAGCCGCTTCAGTGGGTCGATTAAACTGACCATAAAATGGAAGCGCGCAATGAACTTTCTTAACAGAGCACGCATTTTGATAATAAAATTCAATAATTTGCAAGCGTTGTTCGTTTGTAAGACGATTCATGATGAAATGTCAAAGCATACTGAGCATCTTTCTCTTTGACACCATGTCTGAAATCCCACGTGATCTGTCAAATACTAATGCATGAAAATCCTAACCTCAAAAAAATCACTCTTTATATGCAAAAAGGTTTTGAGCCAGGACAACAAGGCTATTTCAGATTGCTAAATTAACATTCCATTTATAAACTCATATTTTATTCGCTAAGTCTTAGCAACTTGGTTTAAATCGTTTATTTGCTCGATTGTAGCACTACTACCAAGAAAAAAAATTGAAGTACTTCCGTAGGAAGCACATTTTAATCGCATCTCAATATCCAAATGTGAATTTTTCCTGCTTTTGAGGAAGTTCTTTTAAACAACTTCCATAAAATCGATAATATGTTAGTAACATTTTACGAATAGCATTTTCACAGGTGAATGGGAACGACTTTTTTGTATGGGGTCACAGAGGTAAAGCGTCCGCTTTGCACCCAGAAGGTCGCGGGTTCGAATCGTGGCTCGAGAAAAAATTTTTTTTTTGTTTTTTTTTTTTTATCATTACTTTAATAAATAAACAATGTTTAATTTTTTATAATTTTAACAATTTAAACATGTTTGTTTAAAAAATACAAATTTATTGCTTTATTAATGTACATCAAGTATTTCATTATACCCTACACCACTTCGTGGTCTAGGGTATTATAAGTTAGTTTCGCGCCAAAATGTTTGTAACACCAAGAAATAATCGAGCTAGACCCACCTTTAAGTATACCGATCGGCTTAGAATCACCAGCTGAGTCGATTTAACGATGTCTGTCTGTCCGTCCGTCCGTCCGTCTGCTGTCCATCTAAGCTTGTTCGCACTCTACAGGTCGCAATTGTTGTCCGATTGTCATGAAACTTGGCAGAAGTTATTTTTTCTGGCCAAGGACCATCGGTAATGAATTTGGAGGAAATCGGTTCAGATTTAGATATAGCCCCCATACAAATGTCGATCCCGATATGACATTTTCCTCTCTAGAAACGACATATTGTACCCGATTTTCTTTAAATTTGGCAGAACATCTTATAATTCAACTAGAAACATGTATGCAAAAATTGGGTAAGATCGGTTCAGATTTAGATATAGCCCCCATACAAATGTCGCTCCCGATTTGACATTTTCCGTTCTAGAAACGACATATTGTACCCGATTTTCTTTAAATTTGGCAGAACATCTTATAATCCAACTAGAAACATGTATGCAAAAATTGGGTAAGATCGGTTCAGATTTAGATATAGCCTCCATACAAATGTAGCTCCCGATTTGACATTTTCCGCTCTAGAAACGACATATTGTACCCGATTTTCTTTACATTTTGCAGAACATCTTATAATCGAACTAGAAACACGTATGCAAAAATTGGGTAAGATCGGTTCAGATTTAGATATAGCCCCCATACAAATACCGCTCCCGATTTGACATTTTCCGCTCTAGAAACCACATCTTTTACCCGATTTTCTTTAAATTTGGCACAACATCTTATAATCCAACTAGAAACACATATGCAGAAATTAGGTAAGATCGGTTCAGATTTAGATATAGCCCCCATACAAATGTCGCTCCCGATTTGACATTTTCGGCTCTAGAAACCACATCCTGTACCCGATTTTCTTTAAATTTGGCACAACATCTTATAATCCAACTAGAAACGCCTATGCAGAAATTGGGTGAGATCGGTTTAGATTTTGATATAGCCCCCATACAAATGTCGCTCCCGATTTGACATTTTCCGCTCTAGAAACCACATCCTGTACCCGATTTTCTTTGAATTTGGCACAACATCTTGTAATCCAACTAGAAACACCTATGCAGAAATTGGGTAAGATCGGTTCAGATTTAGATATAGTCCCCATACAAATATCGCTCCCGATTTGACTTTTTCCGCTCTAAAATCCACATATTGTACCCGTTTATCTTTAAAATTGGCACAACATCTTATAATCCAACTAGAAACACCTATGCAGAAAGTGGGTAAGATCGGTTCAGATTTAGATATAGCCCTCATACAAATGTTGCTCCCGAATGTTTAACAAATTTTGGCCAAACTTTACTTATTATATTTCACCAATAAACATACATGGTGAAAGCGGGTCACATCGTTCCAGGTTTCATCCTTTCCGATTTAACATTTTTTGTCAAACACATACATTTACAGGATGCAAAAATCCTTCCCGATTTCACTTTTTTACCGAATTGAATTGCAATGAGAATTGTTTGGGTGATGCCCATATGCCCATTTGGTATAACCCAAATGGGGTCCATTCTGATCTATTACAGCTCTAGAAACTACATCTTACATCGGATCATAATCAAAATTTGCAGATCATGATATTTTTCAACTAGGAATACCTACCTTGAATGAGAAATATATAGGCCCATGTTTTAGACCAGGCCCATAATGTTGTTATAGGCTCTTTTTTGAAATGTCGGTCCTCTTACTACTGTATAATTTGTATTTGTCTGTCGGATAATTGGATCAATTACCCTATTATTTACCATATTCGTTAAATTTGACTAAAGATGAATTTATAGTAACTTTATAATTTATATGAACTACATAAAATTGCTCATATGAAATACCTGGGTTTAGTAATCATAGCGACGTACATACGCAGGGAGTGGTGTAGGGTATTATATAGTCGGCCCCGCCCGACTTTAGCCTTTCCTTACTTGTTTTTATTAATAGTGTTAATTTATAAAGTGTTAATTTAAAAAATTTAACCCATTTTCGGCCACTGTTCGATAAGTCGAACAGCAACTTTTGTCTACTTTCAACGCGAAGATTTTCCGTGAAGATAAACACATACTTTATATGTCAATAATCTATAATATAGCAAATTTTGTTGGCTTTTAAGAAATAATTGTTGCAGTGTTCCTCCATCGTCTACTTAGACTTTAAAGGGGGATCAAAAAATACCTTAATAGTAGACATATTTTGTAAGTACCTATTTAGACATTATTATAAATATTTATTGTCAAATATTACTTTATTCATAAATAAATGAGTCTCACATCAATATTTATTGTATCTTCGTACTTTAAGAGACGTCAACATTTGACTGTTCGAGTAATCGATCAGTGGTCGATAGAGCAATCTCAGCTTAGTCAATACGCATTGTATACACGTTCTATTTCACTGTATAATTTGATAGTTCAGTATACAAGCTTGAGGTCAGTGTGATTTTATGTTGTAATTGTTATTTTTCGATATTTCGATCATCTTCAGGAATTGAACTAAATAAATAAACAAAAAGCAGAAAAACAGCCTGTTGTCAACCTCCTTCCTCGTCATGTGTTGTCAGAGAACTGTTTTGGTTTTCTTTTTCCCAATTAGAAGTTTGTAACTCTGGCAAGAGGTGACCTTGCTATCAAAGATTAACTACACGAAGACAGCGACGACGAGAAAGTGAGTCTAGTCAAGTCCTAGTTCATCAACCCAACACAATTCGAAACTATATAATTAATGAGCGGGGTAGACCTTCACGACAATGCCTTGTCAAATTACCGTATTTCTATTCGTTCAAAGAAGTGGTGGTGGCCACTTTTGTTAGGCTTTCTAGAATCATCCAGAGTAAATACTTGGAAGCTGAAATGCCTTGTAAATAAGAAGCTCGGTGGACCTAACATTTCGCAGTTGACATTTCGGGTGGACTTGGCAACGAGTTTGTTACTAATACCAGATGAAGCGGATGAACCAGTGAATGTTGAGATGGTTTCTGAATCTGATTATGATTGTACGACCACAGATAAATTGTTTCTGGTTCGTCCGCTTCCTCGTTTATCCGGTCATCACAAAATTACTAGTCATCTTGAAAAAAAGCCAGGCGATGTAAAGTTTGCCATAAACCCAACCAACGAATGTGTTCTAAGTGCCAAGTTCATTTGCACTTGGACGTATGTTTTGCCACGCAACACAAATATGAACAGGAATAAACAAAATTTGAAAAAAATTAATAATTTAATATCAGTAATAACAATAAGAAATAATGATGTAGTTTTATTTAATATTTTTATATGGTCCTGTGATATTTTCCAATAATACTCATGTAGCACAGGCGTATGTATATACGATCGGCCATTGTTCGACTAGTCGAACAGTCTCACCTGGCGAAACTAGAACAGATAGACAATTTTTGACTACGGATTCGAGTTTTCTGGGTCATATTTACCCTAGAAAAGTATCTTTTAACCTTTGTTTCGACAATTTTTGCAACCCGGCCGAAAATGGGTTAATATTGATTTGTGTTATATATTAATTCATACTAAATAAATATTTTGTTAAGTTTCCTATTGTCAGTTCTAACGAACAAAATGGTTTGCTTTAGTTATTCAGCACTCACAGCAGAGGATAGCTGAGATGGTTAGAGCGCCGTAGTAGCAATCAGAAGGCCCGCTGTTCTACCCCCGGTAGCGGTGGATTTTTTAAAACAGAAATGGAAAGTAGTGAAAAAAGAGGTTCCTTTGCAACACTTTAAAATAAATTTTAAGTCTTTCAAAATAAAGGACATCCATCCTATGACAACTCCATGCTAACTTCATTGGTGAATATCACAATTTTCACTACTTCCGCACATCTTTTTCACTTCTTTGGGTGCTCTCTTTTTGCTGGGAAAGTTTTAAATTTTAGAATTTGTAAAAAACTTTTTAAAGTATGAAAATTTCTTGTTATAAAATTATTAAATTTTTTCATTGCGTTTTTGCGTTGGCGGAAGGAAGATGAGGTAAGAGGGATCAGTGTCTGTTGACATCTGTTGTGAATGCCGGAATATCGTAATACGCGGGAAAGACATTTGCCGGAAGTCGACTCCACATACGGATAGTACGGGAGAAGAACGAATTCATTCTGTAATGTGTAGTGCGGCCGGTTGTCCAAACGACGACAAAAGGGTGAGAGTTCCTAGAGAGTTGCGTATCTCTATCGAACGTTTTCATGGCCAATATAACATAACGAATGTCCGAAGAACAAACACCATGAAAGTATCGATAGAACAATCACACACAACCTACATTGCTGGACACGGTCAAGAAGCTCCAGGGAAGATCCTGGAGCACATGACCACGTGGGAGTTGTATTCCATGTTTGGTATGATGTGGGTAGTGTAGATATTGAGAAGATCAGAGGGAGTGAAGTATTTATTATTAAAAAGTCAAGACACTTGAATGCTCCTTTCGACACATCAAATACATGTTTTGTCCAACGAACATCGCATTATATCTGATTGATCAATTTGCATTCATTTAAAACATTCTTTGAAATGACTTGGATATTGGAAAACATTTTTGCTGATATTTTGAGATTTCTGATGACCAAGTTTTCCAAATTTGGATTCTCAGAGCTCTGCTTTGAGCTAGAAAACACTTCTATGTGAAATTATCGTTGTAAACGATCCAGGAATGTCTGAATTATTTCCAAAAAATACAAAATCTTCGACTATGTGGTCTGGATTTGTAGAGAAAATCTTGCTAGGTATTGGGAATCACACTGTGGACCATTTAAATTTTTTAATTAGAATCGGCTATAAAAAAGTACTGATTTTTTTTCAAATTTCTGGTTTTATTGGAAAGGTTGATCGTTGTCATTTAATAATGGAACACAATATCATTCATGTGACTACCACGACTGGCTAGGCAGTACACTCAGAAAAAAGTATGCCACAGATTAATTAAATATGTACTAAAACTTAGGAAAATTGAACTTCGTATAGCGCTAAGGTAATAATTTCTCACATCAAGTACAAAGTTTTCCTTGACATACTTTGAACTTGATTCCAGTTCAATTTTTCCTCAAAGCAAGTAAAATTTACTCAAACTGAGGAACATTTTTCTTCAAATCAAGTAAATCTTTACTTAATCCGAGGAAAATTTTTAAGAAATTTTACTCAAATCAAGTAAATTTATACTCAAACTGAGGAAAATATTCCGATTTTTTCCTCAATCCAAGTAAATTGTTACTCAAACTAATTAAATTTGTAGTCGTGCCAAGTAAATTTATACCCAATCTAAGGAAAATGTTCGGATTTTTTTTCCTTAATTCAAGTAAATTTGTACTCAGCCTGACTAAGATTTTCCTTAAACCAAGTAAATTTGCATTCAGCCTGACTACGACTATACTTGATAATTGAAATAAATTTTTTCGCTTCTGAGTATGCAACACTTATATGAAAAATGACAACATGGTATAGTTCTCAAACGTTTCACCTTACTTATACCATAAAGAGTTGAGATATTTCACCATGACTGCTGCGGAGGATAGGTAGGCGCCTTCGCAGTGATGAGAAAGTCTCGGCTAACGAACGAGAACTGCTTCTTAGTCTACAATTCATGTATTTTTCTAAACACTCTGTATGTATGAGGAACATGACATAAATTTAATTACATTTATTTACTTTATTAAAGTAATAAACACATTTTTAAGTAAAAACTTCCGAAATGGAATTTTTCCATACAAAAAAGTCTGCATTATTTTATTTCTTAAACGCTAGTAAATTTTCTTCCGCACAAGTATGAATATACTTATTATAAGAAGTTTTTACTAGCTCCAAAAAAATTTTCTTAAGTAAAATTTACTACCCTATTTTGAGTATATGTACTATTTTTTCTGGCTTTGAAATAAGGAAAGTGTGCTCATATCTATTTAATTTTCCTTCTCGTAAGGAAATTTTACCTAAACTGGAGTAAAATTGTTAAACTAAATTGGAGTATGGATTTTAGTCAGATTTAAGAATGTTATTTTTCGGAGTGTACCTTATCAGAATCATACCAATTTTTCAGTACATTTTCGATTGTTCCGGCTCGAATCTCTTCAATGGCAACTTCGATTTCATTTTCAACGCTTCAATTTTCACTGGATGGTTTGCGTAATATATATCCTTAATCCCTCCCCACAGAAAATAATCCAAAGGGCTGAAATCACAGCTCCGAGGCGGCCAATTGACAAAACACTTTCGGCTGATTATTCGGTTTTCAAGTTTCTTTCAAGTTTTTTTTTTTTTGCATTTCATTTGACATTTCTCAATTTCAGACTAACACAATTTGAAGCATGGAAAGATACACAATCGAGAAACGCGTGAAATTTATTCAGGCTTATTATACAAATGGGCGTTCAAATCAAAATGCATATCGTGCACTTCGTGATTTTTTCGGTCAATGTTATGAGACAAGTTTTCACCTCAGTGTATTCATCAATAAGCAGAATTGCCGCACTTGGGCGAATGATAATCCAAGAGTGGTTGTCGAAAAACCAATACACCCACAAAGAGTGACTGTTTATGGGCTGACGGTATCATCGGGCCGTATTTTTTCCAAAATGAGGCCGGCCAGGCAGTTACTGTGAATGGTCTTCGCTATCGTGAGATGATAACGAACTTTGTATGGCCCGAATTGGAAGATATGGATGTGGACGATATGTGGTTGCAACAGGACGGTACCACTTGCCACAAAGCTAATTAAACAATGGCTCTTTTGCGCGATAAATGCAATGGCCGTGTTATCTCACGTGGTGGCGATGCCAATTGGCCGCCAAGATCATGTGATTTGACAGTCCAACTGTGTCATTTCCTTGGGCTTATTTGAAAGATAAGGTGTACGTCGATAAGCCAGCAACAATTCAAGAGCTAAAGGATTAGATATTTCGGCACATTAACGGCATAGAACCTCAATTATGCCTCAGCATCATCGAAAATTTGGACCATCGAATGGAGGTGTGCCGCCGAAGTCGCGGCGGCCATTTAGCCGATATTTTGTCCCATACATAATTGAACCATACCAATATTATTATAATAAAAAGAACTGACAATAATTTCCTAAATAATTTGTGTTTTATTCAAAATCAACATCGGCCCTCGTTGTGGATGCATTGGCTTCTCAATAGTCTAGTGTGGGTTCTCGGAACCTCATATGCGGCAATTTTGCTTATTGGTATAGCCATCGAGATGAAAATGAGCTTCATCTGAAAAAACGATTTGTCGATAAAATTCTTCATCTCCTGCGAAAACGCACCAGACTCGTCCCATTTTGCAAATGTCAAACATAAACCTGAAAATAAAAATAAAAATGAATGTTATTCTACCTTTCAAAGTCAAAGTAAGCGGTAGTTCAAATTTAAAATTTTGAATTTAACAAATATATCCCATCTATTGTTTGATATAGATATAAAGCTTTACTACTCTTTGTAGTAAGAGTGAAACGAGTGAAGAAAGCTAACATCGTTCTATGTGCCAGCAGAATGGCTATCGCAGTCCGCTAGGAACTCTTGTCAAAAGTTCTTAACGAAACATATACTTTTGTAAAGAGTCTTGGTTTGGTGGATGGAAACTTAGAAAAATGCTCGCTTATGCAGAGTAGAAATCGAATCATATACAAATTAATCATCGGACTAGAATTATTTTCGATTGTTCCCGAAACCCTCTAAATATTATTGCAGTGTTTAAAGTCTCGTTTTATGTATTTTTCATCATTTTCTTCAAATGAATATTAAACGAAAGGGACTCCTTTTATGCCCTTCCAAGCTAAAGAAATAAATCAAATAACTACACTCTCTCCAAATACCTAAACAAAATTATTATTTTCCAATAAAAATTCAATAAAACTCCGCCACAAATGCCATCCACGGAAAGTGGATCTCCAATCCACTGGCATTTTGGGTAAAAGTGCGAATAAATCCAGTTTGCCATTTGGGTCCACTAAAACAATTGTCGTAAAGTGTTCCAGTGTTGTTTGGCTTTGTATTCCGCTTTATTTTTGGCTGAGCGCAAAAATGCCGTTCGCCAATACAGCGTTAGCGTTTTTAACTGCAATCCAATAATGTCCTTCGCACAGCCATAATGCCTTCTCCCGACCCAGGTCCCCTTGGAAACAGAAAGCCAATTTATCCGGGCAGTCATATGTATGTATGTGTATATACGGGCGGGTATATGGCATATGGCCGTACACTGAACACTAACTCTAAAACTTTGGCCGTAAATCACAATTTCCTGTAACTGTTGTCGCCGCCGTATTTTTGGTGGGCAATTTTGTGGTTGTTGCCGTTGGCGGCGATGGTGTTCTTGTTGCCGGCGCAAGCATGTATTGCTGCTGTTGCTGACATTGTTGTATGTTTGTGTGGATGTTGGTGCTCCTTGTTTTCGGTAATTTATTGTGTAAAAGGATATTATCTTTTTGTGTAGTTGCTGAGGTTTTTAAAACAATAATGGCTCGATATCCGGTGGAATGCAATTAAATTTCTCTCAGCTAAAGACTCTTGCGGAATCGGAAAAATTCGATTAAACTTTGGTTCCTGTGGATAATTTTTTATATTCGAAATTTCCTATTTCAATTTAATGTTTTACATATCCCCACCTTGCCTTAATATCTATCTTTATATCTATGAACGCTGGCAGACAACCAGGTGGCGGTGTCATGTCATTTATGATGGCGGCACCGTTGTCCCAGACAGTTCAGTTCAGTTCGCCTTCTCACTGTCGTGGTAGTTTGTCGTTCTTAGTGTCACGCCGTCATTCCTGGCTGTCATTATAATTAAATTGAGAAACAAATCCTTAAACAATGTTCAAAACGAGACGCATGTCAATCATTTCTTTCGTTTTTTCGTCTTCTTCCGAAAACAACTCCACATGCAACAGCAGAACGAGAACAGAACGTGAATTGTTCCTGTTCCACCCAACACAAGAGCAAAACAGCGGGTAAATGGAGTTAACAACCCTGACATTTCAATATTCTTGTTTTAATTTTCATTGGATTTGTTGTGAGACACATCTGTGCTCATCCGAAAATATACACATCTTTTTTTATTACTTCGTCTATATTTTGACGGCGTTGACGCCTTCTTTTTCCTCTGTGTGATATAGCAGTGGAGAGGGATGGTGGTATAATGAGTTGGGAAATGATGAAACAAGCATGTGTTGTGTAAGGACGATTGTAATAGCAATGTTTTGCTCCATTCTGTTTTTACAAAATTATTTTAAGAGCTATACTATTTCTTATAGTTATAGTTGCAAAAGGATAAATTGATCTAAAAGGAAACAATTGTTCCTTACAAAAACTGAAACTGAGATATTTGATTTATCTTCGAATACCATAGAAAAAGTGGAAAAATATTTTGTTTTATTTTTTAATAGCTAACATTCCAACAATGTCTGCATGTAAAGGATCTTTTATTTTCGTAAAAATTACACGATTTTTTAAAATTCTTTTATTTCCATAGTAAAGACCATAGATTTAATTCAAATAGATCGATCTATCGTTAAGACCTATGAAAACCATAAAACAAAATATTTCTTTCTGATTTCTTTTCTAGTTTTATCGGTTTTTTGCCAGCAAAAAATATTTTTTTTTTGAAAATTTAGCTGGTTTTCTCAGAAAATGCTTTTTTTTAATTTTTAGGAGGCTGTTTCTAAACCATCAAAGATACCTTCAGATGAAATTGGAATTTTAATAAAAATTAAAAATGGCTATTTTGGGGGTGTTGGGTTCATGGTTGGGTATATTCTTCAATGGAGACAATGTCGATAATATGACCTTATGTTTATTTTATTCTCCAGGAGATGTTAATCACCGGTTTTAGTCCACAACAACATTATTTCGTTTGTTTTATTTAGGTCGGTAATCGATATTTGATTTTAAGTGGGATACTGTCCTGGCGCAAGACCATTTGAATCTATGTTTAATAGAATGCAAATCTATCTATATAAGTTTAGGGGAGGAAAGAAACAAAAAGGGATACAAATTGTACCAATTTATTTAATGCAGCTATATTCGTGAAAATCGGTATTTACATTTCTCTGACAACACCACAAATGGATTTTTCGAAATTTTTTACTTTTAAGGGGCGATCGGGACGTACCAACTAAATTCCTCATTGAGTTGCATATGTAAGCATGTGTATATGCAGGTATAGTTACCCAGCAATACTTCTGCCGTGCCAACACTCATTTGTTTTATGTTTTGGTCTGCAATCAATATTTGATTTTAATTGAGATATTGTCCTGGCTCAAGACCATTTTGCATCTATATTTAATAGAATTCAAATTTTTTACAAATGGCATGGTGACATTTATTATTTATATTTGTTTGTTTAATTTTTTTAATTTCCAATTAAATCTTTTAATTCGATCAATTAATACTTTAATCAAAATATTTTAAAAATTTCTATTAAATATTTTAATTGGACCAATTAAAATTTTAATCAAAATATTTTAAAATTTGAAGTAAGTGTTTTAATTGGGCCAATTAATACTTTATTCAAAATATTTTAAAATCCGAAAAAACTAAGTTCAATTGTCTGTATGTTAAGATAAACGCACAGCGCCAACAACATCATTGCTAGGGGCAAAAACACACGAGAATCGCCGACGATTTTTGTTTCTGCCATAATATGAAATTCAATTAAAAAATTAAGTGATATTATCAAAAAGATATTAAACACAAATTCAATTAAAAACAAGTAAGGAAAGGCTAAAGTCGGGCGGGGCCGACTATATAATACCCTACACCACTCCCTGCGTATGTACCTCGCTTTCATTACTAAACCCCAGGTATTTCATGGGATCAATTTTATTTAGTTCATAAAAATTATATAAATTATATTCATATAATTTATATGCTATAAATTCATTTTTAGTCAAATTTAACGAATATATGGTAATTGATCCAATTGTCCGAAAAACAAATACAAATTATACAGTAGTCTACCAAAGTATGGACATATGGGCATCACCCAAACAATTCTCATTGCAATTCAATTCGGTAAAAAATTGAAACCGGGAAGGATTTTTGCATCCTGTAAATGTATGTGTTTGACAAAAAATGTTAAATCGGAAAGGACATTTCTATGGGGGTATATTGAAACCTGGAACGATGTGAACCGCTTTCACCATGTATGTTTATTGGTGAAATATAATATGTAAAACATTTGTATGAGGGCTATATCTAAATCTGAACCGATCTTACCCACTTTCACCATAGGTTTTTTAGTTGGATTATAAGATGTTGTGCCAATTTTAAAGAAAATCGGGTACAATATGTGGTTTCTAGAGCGGAAAAAGTCAAATCGGGGGCGACATTTGTATGGGGGCTACATCTAAATCTGAACCGATCTTACCCACTTTCTGCATGGGTGTTTCTAGTTCGATTATAAGATGTTGTACCAAATGTAAAGAAAATCGGGTACAATATGTGGTTTCTAGAGCGGAAAATGTCAAATCGGGAGCGACATTTGTGTGGGGGCTATATCTAAATCTGAACCGATCTTACCCAATTTTTACATACGTGTTTCTAGTTGGATTTTAAGATGTTCTGCCAAATTTAAAGAAAATCGGATACAATATGTGGTTTCTAGAGCGGAAAAAGTGAAATAGGGAGCGACATTTGTATGGGGGCTATATCTAAATCTGAACCGATCATACACACTTTCAGCATAGGTGTTTCTAGTTCGATTATAAAATGTTGTGCCAATTTTAAAGAAAATCGGGTACAATATGTGGTTTCTAGAGCGGAAAAAGTCAAAGCGGGGGCGACATTTGTATGGGGGCTACATCTAAATCTGAACCGATCGTACCCACTTTCTGCATGGGTGTTTCTAGTTCGATTATAAAATGTTGTGCCAATTTTAAAGAAAACCGGGTACAATATGTGGTTTCTAGAGCGGAAAATGTCAAATCGGGAGCGACATTTGTGTGGGGGCTATATCTAAATCTGAACCGATCTTACCCAATTTTAACATACGTGTTTCTAGTTGGATTATAAGATGTTCTGCCAAATTTAAAGAAAATCGGATACAATATGTGGTTTCTAGAGCGGAAAAAGTGAAATAGGGAGCGACATTTGTATGGGGGCTATATCTAAATCTGAACCGATCATACACACTTTCAGCATAGGTGTTTCTAGTTGGATTATAAGATGTTCTGCCAAATTTAAAGAAAATCGGGTACAATATGTGGTTTCTAGAGCGGAAAAAGTGAAATAGGGAGCGACATTTGTGTGGGGGCTATATCTAAATCTGAACCGATCTTACCCAAATTCTGCATAGGTGTTTCTAGTTGGATTATAAGATGTTGCGCCAAATTTAAAGAAAATCGGGTACAATATGTGGTTTCTAGAGCGGAAAATGTCAAATCGGGAGCGACATTTGTATGGGGGCTATATCTAAATCTGAACCGATCATACCCACTTTCAGCATAGGTGTTTCTAGTTCGATTATAAGTTGTTGTGCCAATTTGAAAGAAAATCGGGTACAATATGTGGTTTCTAAAGCGGAAAAAATGAAATCTGGAGCGACATTTGTATGGGGACTATATCTTAATCTGAACCGATCTTACCCACTTTCAGCATAGGTGTTTCTAGTTCGATTATAAGATGTTGTGCCAATTTGAAAGAAAATGGGGTACAATATGTGGTTTCTAAAGCGGAAAAAGTGAAATCGGGAGCGACATTTGTATGGGGGCTATATCTAAATCTGAACCGATCTTACACAATTTCTGCATAGGTGTTTCTAGTTGGATTATGAGATGTTGTACCAAATTTAAAGAAAATCGGGTTCAGTATGTGGTTTCTAGAGCGGAAAATGTCAAATCGGGAGCGACATTTGTATGGGGGCTATATCTAAATCTGAACCGATCATACCCACTTTCACCATGGGTGTTTCTAGTTCGATTATAAGATGTTGTGCAAAATTTAAAGAAAATCGGGTACAAGATGTGGCTTCTACAGCGGAAAATGTCAAATCGGGAGCGACATTTGTATTGGGGCTATATCTAAATCTGAACCGATCTAACCCGCTTTCGTCACAGGTATTTATAGTTTGATTGTAAGGTGCTAAGCCAAATTTGAAGAAAATCGGGTACTATATGTGCTTTATAGGACGGAAAAAGTCTAATCGGGAGCGACATTTGTGTGGGGGCTATATCTAAATCTGAAACGATATCCTCCAAATTCAATACTGATGGTCCTTGGCCAGAAAAAATAACTTCTGCCAAGTTCCATGACAATCGGACAACAACAACTGTTCAAAGAAATCTTAAGGACTGATTAAGATTTTTTTGTAAAAATTGTAAAAATTTGTAAAAATTATGACCTTTCATTTAAACAATTAAAAAGACGTTAATTTCAACAGTACACGCACCATGGACCACATTCTATATTCTAATTTTGAAAAATTTTTACTTCAGACAAGAATTTTCTTATCTTTCTTTATCTTGCCTTCAAATATCATGACAATGTGTTTCCCTTTTTTGACCCTAAATATCTGGCTCGCCCATCGTGTAATGTACGCACCAAAGTCTATGATTATGTACACAGAATTTCATGATTATAAAGCTGTAGCATTTGGTCGTTACTATTTTACCCATTTTTCCTATTTCGACTCAATGCAAACATTTGGAGTCGATGCATTTACACAGAAAAAAAATAGAAATAAGTTTCAATCACGAAAATTGTTAATTTGATAACTTTTTTCTTTAGTTTTCCAGTTATGACGAAAATTACTAAAATTGTAGCTGGAGTTATTTTATTTTCGAAAATATTCAATTAAAAAGTTGCTGATTCGATTAAAGCAGTCGTTGATTTTTCTGAAATGTTTAATGAATTGTAATGTTATATTGATTACAAAAGTTATTGGATTTAGTGAAATAAACCATTCGTCGGCATGGTCTGAAGTTCGTCTGAAGTCTTCAGCAGAACTGAAAATTAGCAAAAAGGCAAGTGAGGCCTTTATTGTTACAGCTAAAAGTTGACTGCACAATTTCGATGGGCGCTACCCCATCTCGTCAGAACTTTCGCAAGGTATGTTTGTCTTTGACTTAAATCGGGGATCATATTAGTACCAGCGTTCACATATGACAAATGAGAAGCGCTGACAAACAAAATATTCCAGCGAACTAAGTCGACACTCTAAAAGGCGTCTTCGATTTGAGTTGTTGACAACTCGCGTTAACCACGACTTCTTTCTATGAAATGATAAAAATGGAACAAAAACAATAATCATTTTCATTGTACCGATCACTGTTTTAATCAGTGTTTTTTATATTCTCTGTGGAAGTTGTGATTGAAAAATACGGAATAAATTCAATGAAAGTTTTAACTGTTCCGATTACATTTGTTATCAGCTTTTTAGATTTCTGCAATAAAATTAGTGATTGAAATTTTAGAGGCAAAATTTTTTTCTGTGTAGGCGATATCCTGGGAAAATATTGTTGTACATTTAAAGTTCATAAATGTTAAAATAGTTGAACAGGTTATTTTGTTGGTCTATATCTCGTAAGCCTTGTATATTGTATTGCAATTTCGTTTAGTTCATGGAATACAAGGGTTTTTTTGCATTAAAAACGTGTATTTCTTTTTTCGTTTTCTTTTTCACACAGTAATTTAACTGAAAGTTGTCTTTGTTTAATTTTCTACAGTCTAAAACTATAATCGCGAGGCCGATCGATTCATTTACATTTATAAATAATGAGACATTGGGGTCTCAATTAATAATTCAAAAAAGAAAATGTTATTGTTCGATTTCATTTACAAAAACCAACCCGAAATTTTTCATGTCTGCTACTGGATACCTTTAGGGACAATATTTTAATTCAGTAGTTAATTTATTAAAACCCTTAAAAAAAGTATCCATCGTAAAATACACTTGCTCCAATCAGTCGATAATTTTATAGGCAGCACATTGGGTATGATTTATTAATTAGTAAAAATATCTCTGATTTTTTAGTTAGTTATTTATTTAGTTATAAGAGCTGTTTGCCATTTGATAAAAACTCTTAGATTTCGAAATCGTGAAAAAATAAACAAGTAAGAAAATATCAGTCGGCTAAATCGACTTATATACACCCTCACTCTCAGAGGACATATCAGTGGAAACTACTTAGGGCCGGATGATTTGTGTGGCTAGTACCTTCCAAAGATTCTTAACATATGGTCCTAGCTTCCAAATTTATAAAATAATTGTAAAATCATTATCAAATTTGTGTGGGAGGTTCAAGAAAGATTTTTTTTGGTTTAAAGTAATTATAAAGAGAGTTATCGTGTACACCAGCCAGCCAGACAGACTCAATAAATAACCTCCTACTCTGCAGAGTGTGATGTTGACACTGGCAGACTATTGTTGCGAAATTAATGGATTTTCATGACAAGTGTTAGTGTGGAATAGATGTACGAAAAATTGAGGTTAAATGGCTACAATTTTTGCTCGGCAAAAAACATATTGGCAAATGGCCTGCTAACAAATGTTTGTTTTTGAAAAATATAAAAGGGACATTTTAGGAATTAGACTTAACACATTATATAATGTCTACTGTTTAATCGCAGCAAGATATTTATATTGTACAAAGAAAAAAAAAAAGTTGGGATTTAATTATAAAATTCACAAATTCAAATCAAGTATTATTCAAAAATACTGTGATAAAGCTTCCAAATTTATAAAATAATTGTAAAATCATTATCAAATTTGTGTGGGAGGAGCAAGAAAGATTTTTTTTGGTTTAAAGTAATTATAAAGAGAGTTATCGTGTACACCAGCCAGCCAGACAGACTCAACAAATAACCTCCTACTCTGCAGAGCGAGGGTATAAAAATTATATATGGGCGTTGGGCGTGTCACTGACAATATTAATGAATGTACTAATGTAGATATTAAAATAAGAAATATATGATAATTTTCGGTTACATGGGAGGTAGGCATGGTTGTGTGCACTGTGCGCCCAAAACAAAGCAAATAACAATGCAAATTCGGCAAGTGAGTTGTGCTTCTCGTTCGTTTGTGAGAATCATCTCATTATAGAGGCCGGGTTTGATGTTGAAAAGTCACTGGAAGCCACTTGAAAAGACTTTTGACATGGTCGAAATCATGATCGCAGCCAAGTAATAAATGTCACCATGCCATTTGTAAATAAATTTGCATTCTATTAAATATAGATGTAAAATGGTCTTGAGCAAGGATAATATCCCAGTTCAAATCAAAAAGCAAATAACTTTGAAGGTTATTTTTAGATGATACATTTGATATATCTTTGCTTTAAATCAGTAGCAGAAAAAATAGGTAGTTTATATTTTTTTTCGGACGTAATAAAGTACGTCAAAATACATCGCCAATTCTTCAATAACAAAACTTGGACTAGCAAATAATAGTATTGTTTTCTAAGAATTATAACACCACCCTCGTACAGCAGACGCTTCTAAATCCACTAAAGCAATTTGGCTTAGCACAGCCAAACAAGCTGTTTCAATTTACTTCAACATTTCACTACATTTTTAACAAGTATCGAACAGAGAGAGAGACATAGAGAGTGTGTCTGAGTGTTTGTATGAACGACGAGCGAGTATCATTGAAAGGACGAACAGCAGCAAACAGGGAAGAAATCATCATCCCTCTTCCCGAGACACGGCTTTGTCTCGTGTTGCTGTGTACAGATATATGAACATACATAAATCGAGAGCAGACTTCAAGGAAATAGAAAACAATTTGACACCCGCACTTTGCAAAACAGGAAAACAACGAAAAATTGCTTTAATGTTGGAAACATGTTTGTTTGCCGCGTCGTCTGTGATGAATGTTCCCAAAAATGAAGTGGTTCTGTACGACACGACGGCAAACTACTCCAGCTTATCCTGCTGAGACAAGCCAACAACCCAACAACACTGCTGCACTATGACCCACAAGACACACATATCGAACGAGGACGGCGACGACGACAGCAACATTTAGGATTGACATTAACATTTCATTTTGCTCAGCGCCATCGAATGACGGACAGCTCGGGGAGTTTCCTTCAAGCATAATTCCGCAGAAGACCTTTTTAGCGTGTTCGCTGATGCATTTCGAAAAGTGAGTGACTCTGGTGTTAATCCTTTAATAGCTTTAACAAAATGTTAAATGTTTCGTTCACCTCCTCCTCTGGAGTGCCGTGGAGTACGATGGGTTTATGGTGAATTGTTTTTAATGGAAAAAGGGGCGTTCAACATTCATTCAAAACAAATGAGATCGACTGGCTAATCATTTCCATTTAACACACATATGGACTCATTTTCATGTCAATTTCCTCCGTAAGAAGGTGTCACGTTGTTGTTCCTGGAATGTTCGCCCATATTCATATTCAAGTGTCAAAGTCAATATTAAATGTTAACTAGACATATGTGCCTCTGTGGGTTTTCTTTATTCAACTTTTTTGCTTTGTGTCATGGATAGGCAATTTGTTGTTTGGGAGTACTTTCGGATCTGTCTGAGGGAATATTCATTGGGGACAGCCGTTGCTGTCTGTAAAGATTATGTGATGTTGACACTGGCAGATTATTGTTGCGAAATTAATGGATTTTCATGACAAGTGTTAGTGTGGAATAGATGTACGAAAAATTGAGGTTAAATGGCTAAAATTTTTGCTCAGCAAAAAACATATTGGCAAATGGCCTGCTAACAAAGGTTTGTTTTTGAAAAATTAAAAAGTGACATTTTAGGAATTAGACTTAAAACATTATATAATGTCTAATGTTTAATCGCAGCAAGATATTTATATTGTACAAAGAAAAAAATAAAGTTGGGTTTTAATTATAAAATTCACAAATTCAAATCAAGTATTATTCAAAAATACTGTGATAAAGAAATTAAAAAAAAAAGAATGAACAAATTGAAAATATATAGAAGACATTCCATGTCAAATCGGCCAGCAAAACCTACACTAATTGAAACAACCCAGCCGAACTTTATATACCCTCCAGCTTGGATTGCATTACACAGAGGCTGTCGATTTTACAGAAGTGCAGTAAAAATAAAGGAAAATTTTGAAAATTTGTAATATAAAGAAATAAAAAATAAAAATAATAAAAAAAAATAAGGAAAGGCAAAAGGCTGGACGATCTACACTGAAGATGTTGTGCGGAATTTAAAGAAAATCGGGTACAATATGTGGTTTCGAGAGCGGAAAAAGTCAAATCTGGAGCGACATTTGTATGGGGGCTATATCTAAATCTGAACCGAAATCTGAAATAAAATAGCGTTCGTCCTTCATCCACAAAACTTACTTGTGACAATTTTTGTTAAGAGCGGACTATAATTGCGACCTGTAATTTGATTACAACAATAGATGGACAGACAGACGGACATTGCTAAATCGACACAGAAAGTGATTCTTCGCCGATCTGTATAATAAACGATGGGTGTAACTCGTTTCCTTTTGGATGTTACCAACAAATCCACAAAAACATAATACTCACTCCACGAGTGAGTATTATATTTGTTTATATTTATAAACAAATATAAAATTTTAATTAATTTAAACCACGCCTATAAGGCAACACTACCAATATGTTTATACTATATATATCAAAATAATACTTCAGGTCACTTCAAAAAGAATATATAAGGCAGCAATCTTCAGAAAAGTTTAAATGCCCTAAATATTGGGGGATAGGATGTACATTTTCAGCTACAGCAGCATTTCTATCCTATTTTAATTCCAAAAGTACACATTTTGAAAATCCATTCACTCTTACGTACACAGTGCAAGATAACCAAACTTCATGATTCTACACTGAAAGAATTTTCCTTCATAATATTTATGAAGCGATTTCATAAAAGGTTTTTCATAAATTAAGTAAAATTTTTCTTAATATGTATGAAAAATTCATAAATAAAATGAAATGTTTCATACATTTTTTATAAACATTTCGTGTTTCATAAAACAAAATTGTTAAATTAGCGAAACTTAGATTCATAAGATCAGAGTTATAAGCCGACACAGAATTATCGGCGGCGGCGCTATCCAAAATGTGTCGGCGGCGACTTCCGGCTCATTTGTCGGCTCGTTCTGTCATTCGATCACCCCCATTGATTTGATAATTTTGGGAAAAGGGAAGGAACAATTTATATTGGATTTTAATACCTTTTCCTTTATTTTTTTGGCAAGTAATTTGAATCGCTAATATTAACCAATGTTCTTCCCATAATTTCATATTATTATCCCACACAATTATTTTTTGGGAGTGGGAATCCATTCCCAAAATTTATAATATGGATGAATTTAATACATATTTTTGCAATTACAGCTTTTCATGTGAGACATATTTGACCAGACGATTGAATATCATAATCCTTCCAAAGAATGGTAACGCTCTACCTACTTTGACACACTAAAGAAGCACAATAGAGTAGCTGTGTAGCCACGCATATTGGAATTGAATTATATAAATGCGACTTGCAAATCAAAATACAATCATTCAACTTTCTATAGAGGTCATCATATAGTGGGATACCAAATTCAAAGAAAGATCCATACTTATTTCACAGTAGTAGGTTGTCTAAGTCGATAGTTATATTTTCTTTTGTAATTTTATGTGGGTTGTCGATTTTGGTAGAGTTAGAATTCCGTCAAATCTCGGCGGCGTGGTAGAAGTCGATGTGAGCCGATGAAGCGGCGCGGCTCGTGCAGAAACATGAGGCGGGGGCGGGTTGTCGGCTTAAAATCAGTCTGCTTGTATCTCTGCATTAGATCAAAGAAAGATTTCATATTATTAAAGAAACAATTCTTAAAGATTATGAAATATGCGATAACCAATAAAATATTTGTGTTATAGAATGTCTTCTTAAATATAATGAAGGATTTCATGGTTTTTATGAAATGTTTCATAACTTACAACTACACTTTTAGTGTGTCGACTTTATTCGTTGAATGCTAGAAATTATCATTTGTACTCTGTTAACTCTGACATATGTATGAACCCTGATATAGGTCAAAGACATATTCATTGCAAAGACTCTTGCAATGCTGGTGTGTGTTGATTGGTTAGTCAAGAAGTCAGTCTTTTTTGATATTTTTGTTTATCAAACTCTTTCATAAACTTAATGAAGTTTATTCACAAAATCTATGAAAATTTTCATAGATGGACAAAAGTATGACAGTATGCAGTTCATAGTTTCTAAGAAACGCTTTATAAATTCTATGGCAATTTCATGTGTCATACATTTTATGAAATGTTTCTTTGGCGACTTTTTAATGATAATGTTCTCTGAGGTAAAGGCAAAATCATAAATATTATGAACATAATTCTTCCAGTGTAGTAATTTGCTCGCTACCAGTTTTATCACTTTTCCATTTTTAGTGCATTTTTTCGTAATATGTATGAAAAATTCATAAATAACATGAAATGTGTCATACAATTTTTTCATAAACATTTCATATTTCATAAAATAAAATTGTTAAATTAGTGATATTTAGTTTCATAAGACCAAAGAAAGATTTCATAGTATTAAAGAAACATTACTTAGATATTATGAAATATGTCTTCATAAATATAATGAAGGATTTCATAGTTTTTATGAAATGTTTCATAACTTACAACTAACTAATAACTTAGTGTGTCGACTTTATTCGTTGAATGCTAGCAATTCTCATTTGTACTCTATTAACTCTGACATATGTATGAACCCTGATTTAGGTCAATTCATTGCAATGACTCTCGCAATGCTGGTGTGTGCTGATTGGTTAGTCAACAGTAAGACCTTTTTTTGTTTTTTTTTTTTTTTTTGTTTATATTGGAAACTTCAGTATATTACTATTTATGAAACTCTTTCATAAAATTAATGAAGTTTCTTCATAAAATCTATGAAAATTTTCATAAATCATAATATGAAAAATAATGAATTTTTATAACAAAAGTTCTTCAAATGAAGAACTGCATTTCATAGTTTCTAAGAATTGTTTCATAAATTCTATGACACTTTTCATTGATTCGTGGTTTATGAAACATGTTTCATAAATTTTATGAAATGTTTCTTTGGCGACATTTTAATGGAAATTTTCACTGGGGTTAAGACAAAATCATAAATATTGTGAAGATAATTCTTTCAGTGTAGCTCCTTCCGTTTAACGTGCTTTCAACAGACGGACGGACATGGCTAGATCGTCTTAGAGTTTTTTTGAAGATAAATAATAAAGGGTGATTTTTTAAGAGCTTGATAACTTTTTTTTTTTAAAAAAACGCATAAAATTTGCAAAATCTCATCGGTTCTTTATTTGAAACGTTAGATTGGTCCATGACATTTACTTTTTGAAGATAATTTCATTTAAATGTTGACCGCGGCTGCGTCTTAGGTGGTCCATCCGCTTAGTCCAATTTTGGCATTTCCACGTTTTTGAGTAACAGAGACCCAATTGGTGCGAACGGCGACGAATCGAAAATTGGTGGTCATCATTAACACTGGCCGATACAGCTGCGATATTTTCTTCAGTTCGCACTCTACGTAAGCGTGTTGGTGGTTTAATGTCCAACAATGTAAATTTGGTGCGAAATTTAGTCACAATAGCCCGAATAGCCGCTTCAGTGGGTCGATTAAACTGACCATAAAATGGAAGCGCGCAATGAACTTTCTTAACAGAGCACGTATTTTGATAATAAAATTCAATAATTTGCAAGCGTTGTTCGTTTGTAAGACGATTCATGATGAAATGTCAAAGCATACTGAGCATCTTTCTCTTTGACACCATGTCTGAAATCCCACGTGATCTGTCAAATACTAATGCATGAAAATCCTAACCTCAAAAAAATCACTCTTTATCTATATTATATAAGGTCTCAGATCGATATTTCTAGGTGTTACAAACGAAACGACAAAGTTTATATACCCCATCCTGGAGGTGGTATAAAAATGTTTAAGGAAACAAGGAAATGGTAGATCTAAAACAAGAAACTCTTGCGACAGACAATGTTAAGACGTTTTTAATTTGAACTTGAAATTTAACTTTAGATTGTCCATATATCAATGCGCAGCATAAATAGTTACAAAGAAATTATTAATAAAATAAAAACATTGAAAAAATTCCAATCATTAGCTATTTATTATAACAACAGTTAATATCATGTGAATAAAATTACATAAAAATAAAATCATTGAAAAAATTCCCTTCATTAGTTCTATACAAATTTGTTTCATTTAAATATATATTAGGCTTTATTTCTATTTCGTATTGGTTTCCTTTTTTAAGTTTCCAGCTGAACAGTTTTAAATTTATCCCTTTTTTAAATCATTTCTTACTGGTTCGCTTTTGCTTCGTTGATCGAAAGGGAAATTAAAATAGAAGGGAAAATTTAAATAATTATTGTCTGACAAAATTTCGATAAAAAAAAATAAAATTTAAATTTTTAAAATTGGGTTTGCTCTGGGTTTCGACAATTAATTGTCACAATAAATTATTTTTTATGAAAATTGGTCATATTCTAGTGATCCGGCTGAGTGAATTATTGTACTTATCTATTTCGTGATTCTTTGGTGTTTATCTCATTCTTCTTTCTCACAGAATGCTGTTTTTCGCAATACAGCTGAACTATTTGGAGGCGCTGTTATGGTGTGAGTCTTTCCGTGATGACTTGCCAAACGATACTAAACAAAAATGACAAAGCAGTGTGCTATTAGTCATGTTTGATCTGTCAAAAAAGGTTTATTGAAAATCAAACCGATATTTGATTAAAGTAGGTAACAAATAAATATATGGAAATCTTACCATTAAAATTAATTTATTAAAGCCGCATTTTCCATCCAATTTTAATGAAATGTGGCACATATCACTTGCTTATTTTTAGATTTTGATATAGCCTTCATGCATATGTTCATTCCATGGTATGCGGCTTTTTCACGGGGAGGCAAATCTTGTTGCAAATATGAAGCAGAAAAATACGATTTTTATAAAAGAGTTATACCAGAACGAAGGCTTTAATAAAATGTAACATACAATAAATAGGGTATCACTTTTTGAACTTAATTACACGCTAAACTAACAATTTCATAAAAATTTAAATTTTATAGTAAAAAAAATATCTACGAAACTAGTTTTTGCATTTTTTTCCAACAAAATATCCAAAAATTTCCAAAGTGGGAAAAAATATGTTGTGATTTTTTACTAAAATGGTCGCCATTTTTTTTTTATTTTTATTTTTATTTTTATTTTTATTTTTATTTTTATTTTTATTTTTATTTTTATTTTTATTTTTATTTTTATTTTTATTTTTATTTTTATTTTTATTTTTATTTTTATTTTTATTTTTATTTTTATTTTTATTTTTATTTTTATTTTTATTTTTATTTTTATTTTTATTTTTATTTTTATTTTTATTTTTATTTTTATTTTTATTTTTATTTTTATTTTTATTTTTATTTTTATTTTTATTTTTATTTTTATTTTTATTTTTATTTTTATTTTTATTTTTATTTTTATTTTTATTTTTATTTTTATTTTTATTTTTAGTTTTATTTTTATTTTTATTTTTATTTTTATTTTTATTTTTATTTTTATTTTTATTTTTATTTTTATTTTTATTTTTATTTTTATTTTTATTTTTATTTTTATTTTTATTTTTATTTTTATTTTTATTTTTATTTTTATTTTTATTTTTATTTTTATTTTTATTTTTATTTTTATTTTTATTTTTATTTTTATTTTTATTTTTATTTTTATTTTTATTTTTATTTTTATTTTTATTTTTATTTTTATTTTTATTTTTATTTTTATTTTTATTTTTATTTTTATTTTTATTTTTATTTTTATTTTTATTTTTATTTTTATTTTTATTTTTATTTTTATTTTTATTTTTATTTTTATTTTTATTTTTATTTTTATTTTTATTTTTATTTTTATTTTTATTTTTATTTTTATTTTTATTTTTATTTTTATTTTTATTTTTATTTTTATTTTTATTTTTATTTTTATTTTTATTTTTATTTTTATTTTTATTTTTATTTTTATTTTTATTTTTATTTTTATTTTTATTTTTATTTTTATTTTTATTTTTATTTTTATTTTTATTTTTATTTTTATTTTTATTTTTATTTTTATTTTTATTTTTATTTTTATTTTTATTTTTATTTTTATTTTTATTTTTATTTTTATTTTTATTTTTATTTTTATTTTTATTTTTATTTTTATTTTTATTTTTTATTTTTATTTAGAACTTCCTGACTAAGAAGTCAATGTATGTTGTTGCGATTTTAACAGAAATTGTTTTTTTAATTGAATTGAAAAATTGGTAATTTTGGAGTGGGTATAGAATGGAGGTCAATGGACCAAAATGATTCAAAATGGACATTAAACGCTAAAGTTTGCTTATGGTGGTCATTTTAGATGGGGATCAATATTTCCCATTTTTGCACATTCTTATCATAGGAAACCTTGTGATCCTTACATTTAAAACACTACGAGGAACCTTTTTGTGGAACATTTTAACCCTCAGCTTCTTTTTGGTCTATTTTTGCGAAAGGGTAAAAATATCCCTAAAACATAGATGTAACGAGTCAAAATATTGTACAAAAATGTATGCTATACAAATTTTATAAATGTTTCCTATAACGTTAAGTAATTGTCATAATGAAAAAAAAAATCTGATTAAAAATTATACCTACCACACAGTTGTAGTCTGAAGAATGAAACTCAGACAATATGCTCTACTTACTGCGCTTTATAACATCTGATTGTTATGGTATTTAAGACAATTTATTTTCGAAAAATTCTTCCTTGCCGAACTTAATTCAATGCAATTAAATAGAAACCAAGATTTGTTATTTTTACATTTGTTCATTTGATATACTATTCACAAATATAGTATTTAGCTAAACCCAATACCAAATACATAACAAATAAGAATATTCAATATTTATGGAATTTAGCGATAAAAACAGCAAAATTAAGAACACAGACATCGCACTAATCACAAATGTGAGTGCAGACAGACAGATTTGTATGATTTTATTTTTATTGAGTGTCGCCATAATACGCGAATACTCCGACTCTGATTTTTGTAGGATATCATTCATTCATCGAACATTGACATGACATGATTTAGCTTTTTCCACAAATCACTTACTCCACTTGAGCCGGGGCTTATTTGCCCTGCTCCCAAAATGCGATGTCATACAACAACAACAGTGGGGAGTTATCGCAGTTCGAATTACATACAGACATGCTTCAACGTTCATACGAATATAATTTGTATAATAATTTTTAGCAAACATTGAGTGCGTGTGTGCGTAATAAATCCGTGGAAGCGACTTTGTTCACCATATTTTTCGAGCGACAATATGTCATGTCGACAAAGGGTTGCCATTCACTGTAATAAAATCATTTTTAATTATCAACAAAAAAGATTTGATAAGAAACCGGATTTTATACCCTCCACCTCCAGGATGGGGTCATTGTATTAATTGTATTAAGGATTGTAATACCTTGAAATATCGACATGAGACCCTATAAAATATATATATTCATGATCGTCATAAAATTCTAAGACGATCTAGCCATGTCCGTCCGTCTGTTGAAAACACGCTAGCTTCTATACGAAAGGAGCTAGGAAGTCCATAAATACGTCTTATAGTCGTAGATCGGTTGGGTCTGAAACTGAGAGAAATCGGCCCAAAGGGAAAAATTTTTCCCTCACAAAGACTAAAAATACCAATAATAACCCCTAATATTTTAGAGTACTTAAGCATATTTTTTCAATATTTCTGCTTGTACTTACTTGCATTCCCACTATAATAAAAAGGTGATAAAGTGATTTTTTCTTAGGGGGTGAATTGGGGGCAAAAAGGGATAAAAATGGTGCATATTAAACGACAACAGCTAGAAACACGAAATTCGGTGTGTACATTCCTCCAATTGAGTAGATACATAATATAAAAGTATTTTTTCCAAATTCGTACTTTTAAGGGGTAAAATGGGAATAGAGGGACACAAATTGTACCAACCAAACTACTGCTCCTAGAATAATGAAATTCGGTGTAGAAATTCTTCTGATTGCATAAACGCGTAAAATAAAAGGACTTTTCGAAATTTGTACTTTTTGGGGATAAAATGGAAAAAAGGGATAAAAATGGTACAAACCAAATGACCACAGCTACAGTTATGAAATTTGGAGGATACATTCCTCTGCGTAGGCACGAAAAAAAAGATTTTTCCAATTTTGTACTTTCAAGGGATAAAATGTGTACAGAGGGATAAAAATAGTACTAACTAAACGACTGCATTAGAATGATGAAATTCGGTGTGTACATGCCTCTAATTGCGTAGACACGTAAAATAAAGATATTTTAGAAAGTCGTACTCTTAAGAGGGTAAAATAGAAAAAGGGGATAAAAATGGTACCAATTAAGAATCATGGAATTCGGTATATACATTGCTCTGACTGCATAGACACGAAAAATACTACGATTTTTCCAAATTTTTACTTTTACGGCAAAAATTGGTTGAATCATGAAGTTAGGTTTTTTTGCACTAAATACGTGAGATAATGGATATTCAAAATTTATACTTTTTTTGAAATAGAATGGAAATACAACCAACTGTAGCACCCACTATCTACCAAAATTTATGGTATTTAAGCTTTTTGAATATGAATATAAGAATATTTATTTTTTGAATTGACTATTATTATTTCGATATGTAAACATATTGGTAGCCTTGACTTATGGTTTGAAATAATAAAAAAATAATAAATAATAAAAGTATTTGTATTATTTTTTCAATATTTGTATTTGTTTTGGTTTGGCTATATTAAAAAAATATATTTTCCTGTAATATTACTGCACTTATACGAAAATCGACAGCCTCTGTGGAATGCAATGATTGATGGAGGGTATATAAAGTTCGGCTCGGCCGAACTTAGCATTGCTTTCACTTGTTTTAAACATAGTTCAATTTGAATACATTTTTGTTATAGAAAAAAATAGAATTAATATTTGAATAGAAGAGTCATAAAGTCACTAGCACAAAAGTAAACTTAGTCGTGTCACTATTTATCTAGGGTGTTGCAAAAATCCCCAAAACTGACAGTTCAGGGATATTTAAAATAAAGCGTCAAAGAAAAGTTTATTTTTAATTCCAAAATTTTAAAAATATCTAAAGTTTCTCGAACAAAATCGAACGAATAGGTTTCATCTCCTCCTGAAGGCTTCGTTAATCGTCAAAATTGTCGCTTTGGGATTGAAAAAATCCATGATTGATTGCCTCTACAGCTTATCACGGTTTGGGTCGGATTTTGGTCTGGAGGCATAATCGGAGCAGTTCCCATACAAAAAATCTGACATTTGTTTTATTACATTTTTAATAAATCCCACAAAACTGGCAACACTGTCTGCTCGTATCCGTTGACATTTTTCGCGTGTAACAATAAGTAGGGATGTAAGGATATACACATACATACATATACAAAAAATTTAATCAAACACACATACATGTAGGCACGTGTATATGGGAGTACGAGTATCATATCGAGTACACACTGTACACAGGAAGTTCAAACAATTGTTAACAAATTGATGCATACACAGCGAACATACACCCAAAACACCCACACTCAAGCACGGATATACTTATGCGAGTGTGTCTGTAGCCACACTTATAAATTTCATCGAATCGGTGGTGGCGGCGGTTTTTGCCCCATCCCCCAAGGTGGGGGGTGAACGACAAACAAAAATGAAAAGCTATCACGCATATCCTCATCCACATTCATATTGTGAAACATTATGTGGCAGTGTGTGGTTGAGGGTGAAAGTGCGCGTGAATGTGTAATTTTAACAGTGATTTTAGTTTTTGTTTATGTGCTAATTTCGAAATAATAGTTTTATACAGAGTGTTGTAACATATGCGTATGATTATAACAAAGCCGTTGGTTTGGTGGTAGGGGCGGGTTTGATACAACCCACCTCCATTTCATTCAATTTCCTGATTTCCCAGGGAAAACTTTGGCATCGATGCCAAAATCCAATTTACAGGGAATTGGTTCCATAGAAAGAAAGTATCACAATATAGGTTCTATCTAGGGAATTTTCGGGAAATATTTTCCGATTTTGCTTTCTCTGAGTTGATACAAGTAGTTTAAGCGACTCCGGCCTCTTTACGAAGATCAACAAAATACCTCACATAAATACTCCCACTATCAACGGCTCAGATATGTTTCTTAGGACAGTGCGAAGTATCAGGGCTTTACATCAAGGAAAATATAATGGAGCGAGTGAAGAAAGCTATCATCGCCCTATAGACCTGTAGGACAGCAATTCTCGCCAAAAATCGTTCACTGGATGAGCAGTGCTTCCAAATCGATTTTTTTGGGAAATAATTCTGTTACATTTGAACGGAAAGTCCTCCTTCATGTCAAATTCTGAAATGTTTGCCAAAAGTACAATTATGTAACGCCCGTACGGATATAGTGAATATCTAAAAAATTCCGTGTGTTTTTATAATTTATTTAGGATATTATATATATAACAACATTAAAGTTGTCTCAGCGTCACTTGGACATTATAGAGGCGAGCTGGCAAATTAGTATAACATACAATTCAATTTAATTCAATGAAGTGAGAAATAGAGAAACAAATGCAAAGTTATACAATATGTATGTACATCGTATTGTATTATACATTACGTGAGAAGTATTTCTAATTCATGAATCAAATACTCTTTTACTTTCCTCTTAAAAACCGAAATTATGTTTGTATTTTTAATATCTTGAAGGAGACAATTAAATTCAAGACTACCCATATATTCAACGCGTTGTTTTGTTACATCTAATCGACATCTGGCGGTTCGAAGGTTCAAATTGTTCCTAGTGTTAAAACTAGTCTGATTCCTTACAAAAGTAATGGTATGGTGACCTATATTTTTAACTGATTTGAAAACATACAGAAGTAATTGCAACTTAAAAAGTCCGTAAATGGGCAATATTTTTAGTGAAACATCTCTATACAACGATAATGTGGGAAACTGCAATGGTAGGTTAAAAACTGTTTTTATTGTTTTATTCTGGGTTCTTTGTAAGGATTTTAGCTCATTACTTTTTCTACTAGCATAAATAATGGGCAAGTAGTTGTATCAAAGACTGGTATTTTTATTTTTAATTTTGTAAAGCAACCCTAAAGCAGAAGCTGAAGAAAAAGGTCTTCAGGTTTTGAATGTGAAGACTCCAAGATAAATTATTTTGAAGATGAATTCCTAGGTATTTTATTGATTCACTCTCATAAATCTCCCTACCATCCACAGAAATACTAAAATGTCTATTGTTTAACAAATATGGTCGAAATCTCAACAATTTGGTTTTATCGGCATTCCAAATAAGCTTATTCAGTCTAACAAATTCACATATTATAGCGGCGTCTCTTTCCATATACGCCTTCGAAACCGCCTCACTTGCAAATGGATAGAACAGACATATATCATCCGCGTACATATATAGTTTCCCAGACAAGTCAAGATTTTGGATATCATTGAGGTATATAGTGAAGAGCAATGGCCCTAAAACACTACCCTGAGGGACTCCGTATTCAACCTTAGCAATACAACTTTTATAGTCCTCTATTTCAACATATTGACTACGATTTGTGAGATAATTCTCTATCAATCTTAATGTACAATATGTCGTTTTTAGAGCGGAAAATGTCAAATCGGTAGCGACATTTGTATGGGGACTATGTCTAAATCTGAACCGATCTTATCGAATTTCTGTACAGGTATTTCTAGTTGGATTATAAGATGTTGTGCCAAATTTAAAGAAAATCGGGTATGTCGTTTCTAGAGTGGAAAATGTCACATCGGGAGCGACATTTGTATGGGGGCTATATCTAACTCTTAACCGATCTTACCCAAATTCTACACAGGTGTTTTTAGTTCGATTATAAGATGTTGTGTCAAATTTAAAGAAAATCGGGTACAATATGTGGTTTCTAGAGCGGAAAATGTCGAATCGGGAGCGACATTTGTATGGGGGCTATATCTTAATCTGAACCGATCTTACCCAATTTCTGCACAGGTGTTTCTAGTTGGATTATAAGATGTTGTGCCAAATTTAAAGAAAATCGGGTACAATATGTGGTTTATAGAGCGGAAAATGTCAAATCGGGAGCGACATTTGTATGGGGGCTATATCTAAATCTGAACCGATCTTACCCAATTTCTGCATTGGTGTTTCTATTTGGATTAGAAGATGTTGTGCCAATTTTAAAGAAAATCGGGTACAATATGACGTTTCTCTAGAGCGGAAAAAGTCAAATCGGGAGCGACATTTGTATGGGGGCTATATCTAAATCTGAACCGATCTTACCCAATTTCTACATTGGTGTTTCTATTTGGATTAGAAGATGTTGTGCCAATTTTAAAGAAAATCGGGTACAATATGACGTTTCTCTAGAGCGGAAAAATTCAAATCGGGAGCGACATTTGTATGGGGGCTATATCTAAATCTGAACCGATTTGCCTCGAATTAAATAGCGTTCGTCCTTGATCCACAAAACTTACTTGAGCCAATTTTTTGTTAATTGCGACCTGTAATTTGATTACAACAATGGATGGACAGACGGAAAGACAGACAGACGGACATTGCTAAATTGATTCAGACAGTGATTCTAAGCCGATCCGTATAATAAATGATGGGTCTAACTCGTTTCCTTTTGGGTGTTACAAACAAATGTACAGAGACATAATACTCTCGTGGAGTGTATAAAAACGAGACTTCCAACGTTCTTACCCACAAACGGCGACAATATATTTCGCTTGTAAATGATTTTTAGAGCGATTACACTGCTCAACAGCATTTTTGTAAAGCCAAAATTTGTGAAAAATGTCTTTGGACAAATACGCGTAACTTTTTATTGTATAAAGATTAACAAAATATTTTTTGGCACGTGATTGCTGACTAAATAGAGAATATTTGTGAAAGAATTATTTCAGAAACCCAGATAGTGAAAGTTGAATTTTTCGCGACTTATTACGTATATGTTATAGGGTTCCGGTGGATAGATCCCGAAAAAATTACAAAACAAAAATGTCACTAGTACAAATCATTTTAGCTGCATCTTCCGCGAAAATGAAAATTTTGGAAAAATATACAATTTATATACATTACTGCTCCACCAAATACCCAATTTTTTGGTCGATAAAGCTCGATCTGCCAAAAAAACGTAGACCCGTTTTAACCCTATAAATTTAGTTGTATAATATGGCGTGTAATTGTGCTATTTAAGCGCGAAAAGCTTTATTTACATCTTTGGTGTCTACCATGGTACCCACTGAAATTTTCCGACATTTTTTCGGAAAATGTCCTTTTTAAAAGGACATTTTTGATTTTCTCGAAAAAAGGGGTCAAATCGGCCCATTAAGAGAAGAGCTATAGGGAGGGATAAGATCTTCCACAAAAATTATCCTCATAAAATTCCACAATATAGTTCTGACAATATTGAGTCCCTACACTGAAAGAAAAACGTACGTAACCGGAACGAAATTGTACGTTGTTGCAACGAATTTGATCATGGAAAGTCAACCAACGTCGGCGTTCGTCGCTGAAACGAACAAAGTTTCGTTGATGCAACGAATCTTGATTTAATGGAAATTATAGTTCCGCAACGAATATGTTCGATGCTGCAACAACTCTGTTTCGTTGCTACAACAACGCGGTTTCCTTGCTGAAACAATATGGTTTCGAAACTTTCAGCAGCTCAACTACTTAAGGCAGAACTCCAACAACGTGAATGAGAATTACTATCGAATACATTCCAAAAAAACACACACTAGAAAAACACATAATTTGTATGTCTCCGATTGTTGCACAAACGAATAAATTGTTGCTGCAACGATATAAGTTTCATTGCTGCAACGAATGAGTTATTGAGGCTGTGTTCCATTCCAAACTCCATTATTTTTAATAAATTTTGACAAAATATAGTGATTATACTCAGAAGTTTATAGATTTTTTGTATTAATTAATGTTTTCCCATGTAAAAAATAAAGAGTATTTTCGTTGCATCAACGAATATTGAATTGATGCAGGAACGAAATTACGAAAAATCGGTTTCATAACATAAACGTTCACATCGTTGCAGCAAACGTGTCGGATTGTTGTTGGAACGCAATATTTCGTTGCAGCAACGAAATGACAATAACGAATCTGATTCGTTGATGCAACGAACGATTTTTCTTTCAGTGTATTACACTTATACACTGCCGCCGATGTTACCTATCTTTTGGTATAAATGACAACAGTTTCCAATGACGTTTAGTTTTCTTTTAGATGAAACATTGAAAAAGGTCCGATTTCCAGTGTTTTTTTACATATGTATTTAAAATTGTCCTTCAATGTGCGCAAAATTGAGAGACAATTTTATTTTTTACTGTTTTTTGTACAGTAATATTTACACATGCCTCCAAAGCGATTTAAAAAATCGATAATACTTATTTTTTCTTACAGGTCAAATTTCTCTTATTTTTCGTGAAGAAGACTTATTTTAGAAGTGTTTTATGTCCATTTTGAATCGTTCTAGTGAACGGACCTCCACTGTATACCCACTTCAAAATTTCCAATTTTTAAATACAATAAAATTGTTTGCTAAAATTCTCAAATTGCATCCACACCATGGAAATTTAGTGTTTTTGTTGAAAAAATGGAAAAACTACTAATACGTTATTTTTTCCCTAAATAATTACAATAGTTTTGTTACGTTATCTCCGTTTTTATAGATTTTACGCAATGAAAACTCTATATGAATATGGTTTTCTAAGAAAAATTTACATTTTTATGAAATTTTTAGTTTTATTGCCTGGTACATATTATTTACGCCTTCCAAAGTAATATAACTTTTATGAAAAATGTATTTTTCTGCATCATACTTATAATAAGATTTGCTATTGAAAACAAATATATATGAATGTTATATCTAAATATAAATCGATCTGTCCTATTTTGCACCATATAAAGGGTAATTTTTTAGCTATTATCTTTTTGGCAACACTGGTTTAAACAGCTGACGCACGTTTCGTGTTTTGCTTGACTATCAAACATCTTCAGTTTGGTCTATAAATTAACCATGAATCGTCTTACTAACGAACAACGCTTGCAAATTATTGAATTTTATTATCAAAATGTGTGCTCTGTTAAGAAAGTTCATCGCGCGCTTCTTCCATTTTATGGTCAGTTTAATCGACCCTCTGAAGCGGGCTATTCGCTATTCGGGCTATTGTGACTAAATTTCACACCAAATTTACATTGTTGGACATTAAACCACCAACACGCCTACGTAGAGTGCGAACTGAAGAAAATATCGCAGCTGTATCGGCCAGTGTTAATGATGACCATCAATTATCGATTCGTCGCCGTTCGCAGCAATTGGGCCTCTGTTACTCAAAAACGTGGAAATGCCAAAACTGGACTAAGCGGATGGACCATTTGAGGTGCAGTCAAGGTCAACATTTGCATGAAATAATCTTCAAACTTTAAATTATATGGACCATACTATCGATTCAAATAAAGATTTCATGCATTTTTGTGAATTTTATTTGTTTTGTGAAAAACTTTCCTTTCTTTACTAAAGGGTGATTTTTTAAGAGCTTGATAACTTTTAAAAAAAAAAAAACGCATAAAATTTGCAAAATCTCATCGGTTCTTTATTTGAAACGTTAGATTGGTCCATGACATTTACTTTTTGAAGATAATTTCATTTAAATGTTGACCGCGGCTGCGTCTTAGGTGGTCCATCCGCTTAGTCCAATTTTGGCATTTCCACGTTTTTGAGTAACAGAGACCCAATTGGTGCGAACGGCGACGAATCGATAATTGATGGTCATCATTAACACTGGCCGATACAGCTGCGATATTTTCTTCAGTTCGCACTCTACGTAAGCGTGATGGTGGTCTAATGTCCAACAATGTAAATTTGGTGCGAAATTTAGTCACAATAGCCCGAATAGCCGCTTCAGTGGGTCGATTAAACTGACCATAAAATGGAGGAAGCGCGCGATGAACTTTCTTAACAGAGCACGCATTTTGATAATAAAATTCAATAATTTGCAAGCGTTGTTCGTTTGTAAGACGATTCATGATGAAATGTCAAAGCATACTGAGCATCTTTCTCTTTGACACCATGTCTGAAATCCCACGTGATCTGTCAAATACTAATGCATGAAAATCCTAACCTCAAAAAAATCACTCTTTATATCTGCTGGAAAATTGGATATTCGTTAAATTTGACTAAAGATGAATTTATAATAATTTACATTACATGAACTACATAAAATTGCTCCCATGAAACACCTGGGTTTAGTAATTAAAGCGAGGTATATACGCTGGTAGTGGTGTAGGGTATGATATAGTCAGCCCCGCCCGACTTTAGCCTTTCCTTAATTGTTTATCAACATTATATCATTCGAGACACTCTTCCAAGTTCTATATTTTAAATATTACATTCGTAATATTCCAAGAGCTTCGTCTGAATTGAGATTGTGCAAATTTCTACTGCTTACAATGCTATTGGTATTATAATGTTTGTTGCGAAATCAATCATGCATTTTAGGGACCCATTAAAGGGAACTGATTTTCGAAACCTTAAATCACACTCAGTTCAGTCATAGCCATTTTGTAAGGATGTTGAAGGATAGATCATCCAAAAGAATGGCTTCATTATTACATTGTTTCAACTAAGTTTAATACTTCAAGTAGGAGATTCTTTTTTTGCAAACTCAACTAACAGGTTCACTGGGTTACCGCCTAAACTAGAATTTATTGGTAGCTATTGTGGCCGCGCGTATGTTTGTATTAACTAGTTTTTCTGCAAACACACACACGCATGTCACATGTCAAAAACGCATTACACGATAAAACATTCTAAAAACACACAAGCGCCGACCACGCCGCTACAACTACTGCTGCCGTTGTTGTTATTCTGTCAGAGAATTAAGTAAGTGTCGCTCTACAAAAATCTCGCTAATTTGTCTATAATGCCAGCAATATTAAATACGGAAAACATGCGATGTGTGTTTTGTGATTTAATTAAAATTATAACATTCAACAACACGAGGGGGGTGGGGGCAAAACCCCTTCCCGCCTCCTCCTTCATCCTGGCCACACTTTGGTTCTTTATCAACAGCAACATTTTGTTGGGCGTTTGTGTTTTGATTTGATTTTACATCAAACATTATTCTGTTTTGCTTTTTTGTTTTTGTTTTTCTCTGTGAGAATGACATGCAACCATCGATGAATGTTTACATTCATCTCGAGTTGTCAACTTGAAAAACGTAATTTTCATCATCGTCGTCGTGATTGCCGTCATCGACATAACCGCCAACCAGCCGACCATTCACTCATTTCGATAACTGAGTTGTGATCCGCTGTTCGGGCCTCCCGGTGGTATTGACCAAACGCCACCCAAGCATCCTTCCATCCATCCATCCATCCCGCCACCCATCAGGATGCTGGACAAATAATAATTGCCGTGTGTGTGTGCCACAGCATTTTTTTTGTGAGAAAGCGTAGAGAAAAAAGGTCCTTTTTGTGCAAATGCACTGGTAGCTGGCTCTATAAACATGACGGCTTTATTTACCGTGTGTGTGTGACGATGATTCTGATGATTATGATCATATTTACTGTGTACTACACAAACAAGTGCTCGCTCATACATCGGTTTTAATTACTCAAATGTAAATGTTAAAGTAAATAACGAATGGAAATTAAAACTTTGCCTAAGTAACTGTAGTGGTGGCGTTTTTGAAATGTAATTAATTTAATGAATTCATTTCAGACTTCACGTTTGTTGTGCAACACAGCACATCACAAGTCAAGTGGCTGGTGAATGTTTGTTGCCTCAGAGATTGTTGCCCTGGGCAGTCGTCGTGAAAGTATTCTCATATGGAAAAAATCACATTCAATCAATTCAATAAACATTTTTCGCGTTACTTTTTACCTGTAATAAAAACACCTGAACAGGCAAAGCCTATTGACCTGTTTCCATTCACCTTTGAGTCCATAACTCTTAGCGACGCGGAAGTACGAGTACCAATCAGTTACAGGACGCCGTAGAAGTTGTATTACATATGCATAGTAACTATGTCCTGCATGGAGATCTGTGCAAATACAAAGTTATTTTAAAGCCACCTATGTATATGATACACTCTACTTTCTATCCGAATACAATTCAATTCGGTAAAAAAGTGAAAACGGCAAGGATTTTTGTATGTTTCCTAATCACAGGCTGATATGACCCGGCCCAATTTGTCAAATCGAGAACAATATTTGTATTGGGACTATATCCAAACATGGAATGAAGTGACCCACTTTCATAACAGTTTCTTCCAGTTCAAGTAAACTTGTTATGCTCATTTTGAAGAAATTCGGCGAAAATACGTGGCTTCTGGGGCGGAAAAAGTCAATCCGGGATCGAAATTTGTATTTGTATGTAAATCTGAACCGATCAGACCCATTTTTACCATGGGTGTTTCAAGTGAAAATATAAGATATATCGGCAAATTAGAAGAAGATCTGTTAAACTATGTGGTTTCTAGAGCGGAAAAAGTCAAATCGGGAGCGAAATTTGAATGGGAGCTATAAACAAGTCAAAACGGCGTTAAGTTCGGCCGGGCCGAACTTTATATACCCTCCACCATGGATTGCAGTCCACTGAGGCTGTCGATTTTCGTACAGTAATATTACAGGAAAATATATTTTTTTAATATAGCCAAACCAAAAATAATACAAATATTAAAAAAAAAATAATTTTATAAATAAATATAATATTTTTATTATTTCCAACCACATTTACAAGGCTACCAATAAATTTACTTTACAAATTGACTTGAAGTATTATTTCGATATATAAATAACATTTCAAGTCAAAAATAAATATTCTTATATTTTTAAAAAGCCATAAATACCATAAATATTGGTAGATAGTGGGTGCTGCAGTTGTTCGCATTTCCATTCTATTGTAAAAGTACAAATTTTGAAAATCCATTATTTGACTTACACAATGCAAAATAACTTAACTTCATGATTCAACCAATTTTTGTCGTAAAAGTAAAAAGTACGAATTTGGAAAAATCTTTTTATTTTGCGTGCCTATGCAGTCAGAGGAAGAGTATGACTTTATAAAATCTCTTTATTTGACGTGTCTACGCAATTAGAGAGATGTACACACCGAATTTCATCATTCTAGCTGTAGTCGTTTAGTTGGTACTATTTTTATCCCTCTGTACCCATTGTATCCCTTGAAAGTACGAATTTGGAAAAAAAACTTTTATTTTCCGTCTCTGCGCATTCAGAGGAATGTATACTCCGAATTTCCTGACTCTAGCTGCGGTCATTTGGTTGGTACTATTTTTATCCCCTTTTTCCATTTTAACTCTAAAAAGCACGAATTTGGAAAAAATATTTTTATATAATGTATCTACTCAATTAGAGGAATGTACACACAGAATTTCGTGTTTCTATCTGTTGTCGTTTAATATGTACCATTTTTATCCCTTTTTTGTCCCATTTCACCCCCTACGAATAAAAATCACTTTATGGTGTACTATTTTGTTATAGGGGGAATGCGCATACCCAATATCAAGTAAGTACAAGCAGACATATTGAAAAAATATGCTTAAATACTCTAAATTATTAGGGATTATTTTGGGTATTTTTAGTCCTTGTGAGGGAAATATTTTTCCCTTTGGACCGATTTCGGTTTCAGTTTCAATCCCAACCGATCTACGACTATAAGACGTATTTGTGCAAAATTTGGACGTCATAGCTCAACGGTTGCACCTAAAATAATGAAATTTGGTGCATACATTCCTCTGGTTGCATAGACACGTAAGTCGTACTTTTTGGGGTTAAAATGGAGAAAAGGGGATACAAATTGTACCATCCAAATGACCGCAGCTAAAGTTATGAAATTCGGAGTATACGTTCCTCTGACTCTGTAGACTCGAAAAATAAATGGCTTTCCAAATACTTACTTTCAGGGGATACAATGGGTACAGAGGGATACAAATAGTACCAACTAAAGACTACAGCTAGAATGATGTACATGTCATAAAATAAAGAGATTTTTAGAAAGTCGTACACTTGGAAAATGGGGGGGGGTTAAACATGGTACTAACTAAAAGGGCCCCAGTTAGAATCATGGAATTCGGTGTACACATTCCTCTGCCTACATAGATACGCAAGACTTTTCCAAATTCGTACTTATTTAATTTTACGGCAAAAATTGGTGGAATCAAGAAGTTAGGTTATCATGCCCACGTCAGATAATAGATTTTCAAAATTTGTACTTTTGAAATTAAAATAGGATGGAAATACAACTAACTGTATCACCCACTGTTTACCAATGTTTATTGTATTTAAGCCTTTTTGAAGATTTCTGTCTTATATTTACTTTTTGAATTGACTTAAAGTATTATTTTGATATACATATACAGTCGAACTACCATAAGTCGAATTTTCTTTAAGTCGAAGCACCTGTAGTGACAGTTGCGCTATGGAGGCGAATTCGCTTAAATTCTTCTTCTATAACTCGAACTTCCATAACTTGAATTTCTCTATAACTCGAAGAAAAACAATGGAACCAACTTTCATAAGTCGAACTTTTCGGGAAATACAGAATATGAAAATAAGTTGGCTGTTTTACCGACCAAAATAACTCTCAAAAGAAGAAAGTAATGTCAAGAAAGAAAGTCATTTAGGTTGGTCGTTTATGAGTTTAAAATTGATTTTGTTATTATAGCTCGGGTACGTCCAGAAGTTTAACTCTATCGATTTATGTTTCACTTGTGTTTGGTATGTTGCGAACAAAATTCATTTAAAAACAAGAGAGTCACCATGGCATCGAAGCGTGTTTTGAAAAGTTTGCCAATTCAAGAAAAATTTAAATTAATAAATGAGGAGGAAAATGTGTGAAAGAAAAAAGACGTGGCTGAGAAATATGGTATTTCGGCCAGTACGGTTTCCACAATTTAAAAAAATAAGCAGGCTATTATTATCGCTTTTGAATATGGTTCTTCTTCTGAAGGAAGTAAAATAATGAAAAAACCAACGTACGATAAAGTTAACAAAGTGGTACTTGAATGGTTAACCGCAGCAAGATCCTAAAATATGTCAATATCTGGAAGAATATTAAAGCGTAAGGCCATGGAGTTCGCAAAGAGATTTGAAGAAGATGATTTCACTGGTTGGCTTGATAAATGGAAGCAAAGGTGCTATGTCACCCGCATACTGTTGTACATATTAAAAGTTTCTTAGACCGTGTTATTCATATTTATAGGCATGATGTAAGTCAGAAAAAGGCTTGTGGTGAAAATAATGACGTTTGAAGAGGACTGCAAAAAATTGAAAACTGATGTTCTACCTGTTCTATTAGAAACATACAGTGAAAGCGACATTTTTAACGCGGATGAAACAGGACTGTTTTTCAAATGTCTACCAGACAAAACTTTAACTTTTAAAAATTAAAAAAAAACTTAAAATTCTTTTGATTGGAAGAAGTAACAAACCTCGTTGCTTTCGTGGCGTTAAGTGGTTACCAGTCGAATATAAAAGTAACAAAAAGGACTGGATGACAGGACAGTTATTTGAAGAATGGATGCTGAAATTAGATCAGCAATTTTTGAAAGCAGGGCGAAAAATTTTATTACTTGTTGATAATTGTCCGGCACATCCAAAAGACTTACAGAGTAAACTGAAATCCATTTAATTGAAATTTTCTCCCCAAATATGACATCAAAATTACAACCCCTTGATCAGGGAATAATTAACTGTTTGAAGAGCCATTATAGAAACAGAATCTTGAAGGATGCTTTTAAGCGTATTTAAAGTAAACGCGATATTACACTATTGGATGTCATTAGTCATATAACCAAGGCATGTCACAAGTCAATTGATGTCACTAGTCAAACGATCGCAAATTGCTTTAAGAAATCTGGATTTAGTCAGCATTCAGTATGGGAAGAAGAAGATGACATACCTTTGATATTTTTAAGAGATGGAACTGGCGATTTGATGTCCTTGGAATCTGCCTATGAAACCTGGATGCGTTTGAATAATATAACATCCTATAGTACTCTTCAGGATTACATTGACGTTGATAATGAACTTATTGTATCAGACTTTCCTACGGATGACGATACTCGGTAGAAGAGTTTATTATCCAACCATCTGACAACGTTTTAGAAGAATCCTTAAAATATATAAGTTTGTTTCTGCACACGAATGAAAGCACAACTGATGAGCATTACAAAGCCCTAAACAAATTGGAGTTACTTCTTATTCACAACAAAAAAGAAAAAATCCAACCAAAAATTTCAGGTAATTAGAAATGTATAGAATAAACATGAATGTGCAAAAAAATTATAAGTAATTCCATTACTCGAAGTCCCCATAAGTCGAAGTTTTTTCGGTGGTGGTTGGAGTTATGGAAGTTCGACTGTATAGTATAAATGTATTTGTAGCCTTGCCTTATAAGTGTGGTTTGAACTAATAAAAATATTATATTTATTTATAACAATATTTTTTCAATATTTGTTTTGGTTTGGCTATATAAAAAAAAATTGATATTTTCCAGCAATATTGCTGCTTTTCTACGAAAATCGAGTGCCTCTGTGGAATGCAATCCATGTTGGAGGGTATATAAAGTTCGGCCCGGCCGAACTTAACGTCATTTTTAGTTGTTTAAATATGTTTTAGAGTTTAAGTATAAAGTTCTATTAATAGTATTACATTTCATTTCTTGTTTTCCCAAAATCGCATGTGTGAATACCACAATGACTACAACTGTGCCCTGCTTCAATAGATAATCATTTTGAAAATCATTTTTAGTTTCTGAACCTATGTTCACTGCACTCTGAATTTTTGATATTTTGTTGTTATACGTTACTTTAAAAATGGACTTTTTGAATGTCAAATTGGTATTTGGTCCCATCGTGCAATGCTCTAAATTCAGATTTTGATCGATGAACCCTTTTGTTTTTAATCGTCATGCGAAGTGTGAATGCGATCGTTGTTTTTCTAACATTTCTCGGTAATTATTCGTGTCAACAGTTTTCGTTTCACATCATAAACCTGTCGTTATAGTGGCTTTAATTACATTTTGTTAACAACTTTTAATTAAAAACGTTGTGGCCGTTGAAGCTGTTGTTGTCGTTTGGCGCCACATGCATTGTGGCAGGCGGTAGGCGGCATGGGACAGGCACCTACAATGCACCTGTGAATCCATGTGAGTGTGTGTTTGGTATGGATTTGATTTCTCGGAATTTCTACTGCGTGTCTTACATCTTTATTTATGTGCACACGAGGTTGTTGTCAATATCTACAATTTTTGTTGCAGGTTTTTGTGGTCGTTGTCGCATTGTTGCATTGTTGTCGTCCACCTAAATATTTGCAGATCTGCTGGCAGAGATTGTCTCCTCAGACGCTGGCTGTGACTTTGAAATCAAGTGGCGATTAACAATTAATTAATTCAATTTCATTGAATCACTGTCTGAGTGAGTGAGTATCAGTCCATCAGTCAAGTCAGTCTCTGTCATGCATCGCTCATTCACAGGCACAAATCGTGTTTGTTGTTGTTGTTGAGCTTATAAACCATTTATGTCATTTGTAATGCTATAAACGTCACAATTCATTCGAACCGACAAATATTTCGCCTGCCCGTATAATTAGTTGGAATTTAAGTGCCACCGTGTTTTTGCTGCTCTTGCCCACAAAGCGTTTTCATTAAAAGTTGTGAATGAATTGGCTGTGTTTTGTGTGTGTGTGTCTGTGTGGTATTTTCGCAAATTCCTTGTATTAAGGTCAAGATGTTCCCAGCCGAAGTGTTGCACTCCTTTTTCTGTTTAGTTGCTATTACCAAAGAAAGTGGTGCTGCGACATGTGTTTCAAAAATAAATAAATTGAAATTGGAGTCATCATAGTTGCCACCTTTTTGATATGGCTATATATCTACATTGTTGTCGATAATCCATCGATATTAAAAAAATTATAGTTCAAATGATAACACACAACTCCTTCAATTGAAAACTGGCATACAATTGTAGATTGAAAGCACCAAAAAGAAAATAAAAGTTTTAACGGGTGAAATGGGACAAAAAGGGATACAAATGGTACCAATTATACGACAACAGCTAGAATCATGTATCACACTTTAAAATCCGTTTATAAATGCAGAAGTTATATAGAAAAATGTAAAAGCGCGACCCCTACGTTCGGCATAAAAAAATAAAAAAAAATTTTGAAACTACCTTTCAATAATACTTCATATTCGAAGGTGTACGGCGAACTTTTTTTTTGAGGTACGCCCTCAAATTGCGTAGACACATAAAATAGAATGGTTTTCGAAATTCGTACCTTTAAGGGATACAAATGGTACCAACCAAACGGTTAGACGGAAAATGGAGCGAATGGGGATAAAAATGGTACCAACCAAACGGCTACAACTAAAACATTGCTTTGGCTGCGTAGACGCGAAAAGAGATCTTTCGATATTCGTAATTTCAGGATCTAAATGGGATTAAATTTGCCACCAATCATGAAATTCGTCTGACTGCGTACACGCGGAAAGTAAGACCACTTTTTCCAAATCCGTACTTTTAGGGTCAAAATGAAAAAATAATAAAATTGGTAGCAAGCAAAAGCTGTAATCAAAATCGTGAAACATGTTGGACCTTCAACGTTAATACTTTTTCTATTAAAATGGCACGGACATTTTGGCTGTAGCTGGAATCAAGAAATTGCAAATTGGAAAATCAGCCCTGAGGGAAATTGTTTCTACCTAATAACAACAATGCATCTGATAATTAGGGCATACTTTTGAAAATTGTTGCCTAATGTTTACTCTTGGAGATTAATATTTATTTAGTAGAGGACTAATAATATTATAATAATGAAGCATCACTATTTATTTAAAACAAATATTGTGATGTGCATAAGAAATATCACAAGTTTCCTTATAAGCTTCTAATCTCTGGCAATACTGTGGAATGCACTCCGTGGTGGAGGATATATAAGATTCGGCCCAGCCAAACTTAACGCCTTTTATTTTTTAACTGAGAAAAATGAATTCGACGACGAATGATTTTTCTTTCATTGTAAAAAATGTATTTCTAAATATCTATCGAATATTTTTAGTGAAACGGTTGTAAATTGTTTGAATTATGTCAACTTGAAAAAAATTTCTTTAGAAAATTTTCTCCGCCATAATCTATTGGGATATCATTTCAGAGATCCAAGAAAAACGATTTTTCGAAAATTCATAGAAAAACGTTTCATATGAGGAAACCTATTTGATGTCAGACATTTGAACAACAGGTTTTCTGGACGTTAGAGCAGTGCAAAAGCCAGTTATTTATTATTAGTTTTATCCTTCTCTGTTTTTGGATGGTATTTATTTAACTTTAATTTGGTGGAATAAATCTAAAATATTAATTTGGAAACCTCCTATTACATAGCACTCATACGCTGTCATAGGAATGTGCTTGTCCGTGTGCACTATTTTAGATGAACTCCATTCGTATGTATCATGTTTATCATTTTCTACCCAGTTTTGAACAAAATATTACAACCGCCTTTTATATCATCGATCTCATGTATCTAAATGAAGCCGGCCATTTTAAAACTTTTTGCATCTATATCCCAAAAAGAACACATTTTGAGAAAACGCTGTAGATAATATATGTATTTGCTTCCCCTAAAAGATGTACATTATTTGGTACCACGTTTATACCTTGTCGTCCCGAATCCTCCTTATAAGTACAAATTTTGTAATAACCATTTATGTTCCACATTTACGTAATTAAAGGGTTGTACACCATTTTTATCCCTTTTTGTCTCGCCCACCCCTTAAAAGTACAAATTTCGAAAAATCCAATTTGACTGCGCTAATACATAGCCAGAGGAATCTACATATCAAATATCACGATTCTAGTTGCAATACTTTAGTTGGCACAATTTTTTATCCCTTTTTGTGCCGTTCAGCCCTTAAAAGTACAAAAATGCATTTATATTGCGCTTCTATATGGTGAGAGGAATTTACATATCAAATTTCACGATTCTAGCTATAATAATTTAGTTGGAACCATTACATTTACCCCTTTTTGTTCGCTCACCCCTCATAAGAAAAAATTTCGAAAAATCCATTTTGATTGCTCTTCTACGCGGTCAGAGAAATTTACATGCCGAATTCCACGATTCTAGCTTTAATACTTAAGTTGGTGCCAATTTTATCGCTTTTTGTCCCGCCCGCCCCTTATTACTAGAAATATCGAAAAATCCATTTATGTAGCAAGTCTACATTGTCAGAGGAATTTACACAACAAATTTCACAACTATAGCTGCAATATTTTAGTTGGTACTATTTTTATCCCTTTCACACTTTATAAGTACAAATTTTGAAAAATTCATTTATGTTGCGCTTCTACGTTGCCAGAGGAATTTACACACCAAATTACAAATTTCGAAAAAAATCCATTTAGTTTGCGCGGAATTAACACCAAATTTCGCTACTATAGCTGCAATACTTCAACTAGTACCTTTTTTATCCCTTTTTGTCCCTCGCAATCCTTAAAAGTACAAATTTTGAAAAAATCAATTTTAATGCGCTTCTAGAGGAATTTACATACATGATTTCACGATTCTAGCTGTAATACGGTACGATTTTTATCTCTTTTTGTCCCGCTCGCCACTTAAATTTCGAAACGTCCACTTATGTCAAATCTACGTTGTCAGAAAAATTTAAATATCGATTTCACGAATATGGCTGCATTACTTAAATTAGTACCATTTTTAGCCTGTTTGTCTCTTTTCTCCCTTAAAAGTACAAATTTCGAAAAATCCCTATTTGTAGCTCGTCTATGTTTATCCCTTTGTGTCCCATTTCCCCCCTAAAAGTACGAATTTAGTAACTATAATGAAAATTGGGAAATATAATGAAAATTTCATGACCCTGGCTTCAGCCATTTGGTCTGGGGCTGGTCAATGATAAGTCAGTCAGTAACGCAACTCTTATATATATATATATTTATATATAGATTGTATAAACCACAAATTATAAAATTTATTATAGAATTTATTGTTATTCATTAATGATATGAGTCAGTCCGTGTCAAATAGGACAAAATATGGCCGCATCACACCGATTTTTTGCAAATATATCGAAATATTCTTCTTTAAAAATTATTTACCTGTTCCTTAGGAAAAAATCTTAATTTTTTTAAATCTTCAACTTTATTTTTTAAAGGCATTCGATTTTCCACAATAACTGAAAATCTTGTTTATAAAAAATTTTGTGTTTCGCAATTTGTTTAATCGATTTAAAAATTATATCTTGTTTAAAATGCCTTCAGGAGTTTTTTACTATATATATATTTTTATATTTCTAGCTCCTTTAAGTTATTAACTAGTTATGTGTAGAAGATGCCTTTATGAGGAATTACCTATTTGTATTATATAATTCGGTTTTTGGTAAAACCCCTAATCAATCAGAAAAGCAATTCATATAGGTGAATCAATATTTTAAGAGTCTTAATGTAATAAAGTAAGCTTGCTAAAGATTTCACAGTAACGAATTGCATTTTATGGCTGGGTTCCATGTAACACCTCCCTGGTTAAAGGTTTTTGTAAATTTCCAATTAAACTGTTCCATTTTGAAATCGGTGATCTATTGGTATACTTTTGAGGTAATATATATATATTTGATAATAATATAAATATATTTGATAATATATAAGGTCACTAGGAATAATTCCTACAATATTTCACTACTAAACGCTTGACTTTACTACCTCAAAAACCAACACCAACCTTATAAAACTTTTCTTGGAAATTCAATTCAATTTCGCTCGTTAAACTTCCACCAACATCCATTTCGAACTAATCTTATCCATGTGTCAGCATCTTTCCCATTCTCTTCAATCTCTAGACCACCATTATCGCACCCCAGACAAACATCGAAATCGTCATGAATACATTACCGTCACCCGAAAAATCATGATGAATTATGAGGACTTCGATATTCTGGGCTATGAGATCTGAACGGCGAAAGCAAATAAAACTTGAACACGTGTTCGGACTTAAAACATCACAACGCACTACAACGCATCGATAGGACAAGGATAGCGACCAAGTTAACTAACCTCACAGCAGCCAAGGCCCAAAGGGACTTTTTAACTTAACGTCGAAGGCTGTCTTCCCCATGTTGTCACAAGGACACAGGCACGCAAGGACTTGATGTGACAGCATTCACATATCAAACGTTCGCCTTAGAGACACCCATTGTTGTTGTGTGAGTGTGCGTTGTGAATATTTGTACAAGTGTGAGTACGTTTGATATGTTTATTTCCGTTGTTTTGTTATTGTTTGTCTTGTCCTTTTGCCTCTTTTGTTGCTACTGTTGCTGTTTTGATGGTTGGCCACTTTCAGTAGCTGATGTTGGCGTGTGTGCGTGCAGCACTGCACACCGCACCACACACACCCGAAAGGACTTCTCGTGAAAAGCAAACAAGTTGAAATTGTCACTGAAACATGAAATTGAAAATGGTAACAAGTCCTAGATGGCAAGTGCACTGTGGCGGCCATGGGGTGGATTTCGCCACATAGCACCCTACATTGTCAGTCGTGCACTCATAAAAAAGGTGAACCCTATAATGAGTAAAAATAAGAGGATCACATGGACCAAGAACGAATTTTCGTACTTTATGGGGGATAAAATGGTACAAAAATGGATAAAAGTGGAACCATCACTTGGATAAAATGACTACAAATATTAGGGGAAACATAAGAAAGCGGGATAAAAATGATACGAACAGCAAACGACAGCAGCGATAAAGATCTAAGTAATTAAAAACTAAGGCCAGATATAATTTTGTGGAAAAGGAGTAGTAAAAAACCATTAGCAATAGAGAAGAAACTGAAAAGGGGGATAAAAAACGGCCAAAAACGGTAATACTGGGATATTAATAGGACATTAAATATGGGACAATGGAAAATAAAAAATAATTTGAACCGTACGAAAACGAAAATAAAATAATAATTGTATTATATGCCAACAGATAATTTCATTTTCATTATTAGGCCTGTTCGATGGGACTTACTGGCTTATAATTAAGATAAGGTGGCAACGTTGCTACTCATTGGTTTTTCTTAAATAAATCAACAAGAAAAATCTGGCAGCAACACTAAGAGAGTTATAAGCTACTTTCTTGTTAAACGACTAAATTCTATAAAAAAAATAAATTAATAAGGCGTTAAGTTCTGCCAGGCCGAATCTTATATACCCTCCATCACGGAGTGCATTCCACAGTATTACCAGCAGATTTAAGGATGTCGACTTTAAATAGAAGTACAGTACCATATTACGAAAATTGTGATATTTTTTATGAACATAACTATATTTGTTTACTATTTCAAACTATAATGTATACTTATGTGCACTGTTTAAAATCTATATATATAAATACAATATATAATCTATATATATATATATATATATATATACAATGCTGTACTTGTGAAAGTGAAGATGCCTAAATAATAGGCGATTGTCAGTCGCCCTTAGGGAGAAGCATTTTCAGATACAGAGAAAGTGACTGTATTCTTTTGATAAGAAAAGTATAAATTTTAAAGATATCCCCATTCGCCCCATTCTCCGCACAAATGTACAAATTTCGAAAAAAAACCTTTTAGTTTCGAGCCTTCATAGTCAGAACACCGAATATAAACACCGAATTTCATGATATCAACTTCAGTGGTGTGAAAGGTCCCATTTTATCCCTCTTTTTCAATTATATCCCTTAAAAGTACGAATTTCGAAAAATCCCTCTATTTTACGTGTCTATGCAATTAGAGGGATGTACACACCGAATTTCATGATTCTAGCTGTTGTCGTATCATTGGTACCATATTTTATTCCTTTTTGTCCCATTTCACCAGCTAAAACTTTTATTTTCTTTGTGTTGCTTCCAAGCTACAAGAGGAATGTCCGCAACAAATTTCAAATATATGAAAATCAGAAATTTAATTAAAAAGCCAAGGCTACCAATATTTGTATACTATGTAAAGGGTGTTTTTTATTGGGGTATAGAACTTTAAGTTGGCATCACTTTTTTAACTGGCGGCCATTTTGTCAGCTGTCAAGTGATTAATATTTAGTTTGGTTTGCCATTTCATCATGAACAGGTTGACAAAAGAACAACGCTTGCAAATCGTGCAAATTTATTTCGAAAGTAATGGTTCAGTTCGCGAAGTTTACCATTTTATGGTCGACATAATCGTCCATCAGAGCAATTAATTCGGTTAACCATGGATCGTTTTCGCACTACGTTTACTCTATGTGATAATACGCATCCGCAGAGACGTCGAACAGTGCGCACCGAAGAAACAATTGCCGCTGTAGAGCAAAGTGTTGAAGAGGACCCGAATGAATCGATTCGCCACCGTGCACAGCAATTGGAGAAAGTGGTTGAAAATTGGACCTGTAGAATTGGCTATTTTCGAGCCAGCCGCGGCGGCCACATGCCCGAAATCATATTTAAACATTAATGGCATAAAATTATCCTTCCAATAAAGCCAAATTGATGGACATTAAAACGATTTTCTTGTGTTTTATTTCAATTCGAAGTTCTATACCTCAATAAAAAACACCCTATATATATATAATGGAAATAATACTTCAATTCATAAAGTAAATATAAGGGAGCAATCATAAATACCCTAATTATTGGGGGATAGAGAGTGTATTTTCAGCTACAGTCGTTTGGCTGGTTGTATTTCCATCCTTTTTTAATTTCAAAAGTGTACATTTTGCAAATACCTTATCTCTCACGGACGCAGTATAAGACTGCTTCATGATTCTACCATTTTTGTCGTAAAAGCAACAAAAAAAGTATGAATTTGGAAAAAAATTATTTTACGTGGCAATGCACACAGAGGAATGTATACACCGAATTCCATGAATCTGTGGCCATTTTGTTGGTACCATTTTTATCCCCGCATTTTACTCCTTAAAAGTACGACATTCGAAAATTTCATCATTATAGCTGTAGCCTTTTAGTTGGTACAATTTTTATCCCTCGGCTCCCATTGAATCCCTTGAAATCCCTTAAACCTTTTTTCGTGTCTACTCAGTCAGAGGAATGTATACAGCGAATTTCATGGTTCTAGCTGCATCCATTTGTTTGGTACAATTTTTATCTCCTTTTTCCATTTTACGCCCTAAAAGTACATATTTCGAAAATTTCATTTATTTATGTGTCTACGCAATCAGAGGAATATATACACAGAATTTCATTATTCTAGGTGCAGCCCTTAAAAGTACGAATTTAGAAAAACTACTTTTATATTATGTATTAGAGGAATGTACACGCCAAATTTCATGTTTCTATCTGTTGTCGTTTGATAGGTACCATTTTTATCCCTTTTTGTCCCATTTCGCCCCCTACAAATAAAAATCACTCTGTGTTGCCCTTTTATGCAATAAAGGGAATGCGCATTGCAAATATCAAGTAAATACAAGCTAATATGTTCAAAAAACAGGCTGAAATACTCTAAATATTAGGGGTATTTTCAGTCCTTGTGAGGGAAAAATTTTTCCCTCTGGGCCGATTTCGCCCACTCTCAATCCCAACCGACCTGCAACCATAAGACACATTTAGGAAAAATTTGAACCTCCTAACTCATTTCGTTCGGCCGCTATCGTGCTTTCAATAGACAGACATACGGACATGGCTTATCGTCTTAGAATTTGACCACGACCCAGAATATATATACTTTATGGGTCTCCGATGAATATTTTAAGGTGTTACAAACGGAATGACAAAGTGAATATACCCCCATACTGGTGGTGGAGGGTATAATTAAGCTTTTGTAATAGTAATAGTTCACTACTATACATATACAACTGCAAGTGTAATCGAAAACTGTATACTCCGAATTTAATGATTTCATTTTCAGCGGTTTGGTTGGTACCATTTGTATCCCTCTTTTCCAATTCAATTCTTCTAATAGTAGCAGTTTTGAAAAATTCCACTATTTTACGCATCTACACAATTGTAGAGATGTTTATTCCAAATTTCTCGTTTCTAGCTGTTGTCGTATCATTGGTATCCCTTTTTTGTCCCATTTCGCCCGCTAAAACTTTTATTTATTTTTTGGTGCTTTAAGATTACAAAAGGAATGTACGCAACAAATTTCAAGTGCATATATTTTCAAAAATATTGCAAAAATAACCTATTATATATATTATATATATTTGCAGTCCTTGTTAGGGAAAAAAATTTTCCTCACGGCAAAAAAGACACATTTAGGGAAAATTTTAACCGCCTAGCTCATTTCGTTCGCAGGCTATCGTGCTTTCAACAGACAGACGGACATAGCTAGATCGTCTTAGAATTTAACCACGACCCAGAATATATATACTTTATGGAATCTCCAACGAATATTTCAAGGTTTTACAAACAGTTTGTTTTTTGCATTATTTGCTAGCTATTAAAAAATAGAACAAAACTTTTTTTCCAATTTTTTCTCTATTTTTTATGTTTTTTGTGCCAGAATAAATAGTTAAAAAAATTGTAAAAAATTGAAGAAATTATAAATCTGAAGAATTTTCACTAAAATTCTGGTTAATTTTGCAAAAAAATCGTAAAAAAAGAAGCCATAATTTCACCACTTCAAACTCTCACTGTCACTAAAAAGACATCTACACTCAGAAAAAAATGAACCCTGTAATGAGTTAATATGAACTAAAATTTAGGAATATCGAAAATAATTCAAACATATGCTTCAGTGTATGCAAAACTAATACAAAAAATGACTACATGAAATATTTCTCAAAAGTTTCATGATACCTCTACCGTAAAGAGTTGAGCTATTACTCCATAATTGCTGTAAAAGCAAGATAGGCGCCTTTGCAGTACGGATCTATAAATCGACTTTCGACTAATCGACTTTTGGGAGGAAGAAGTCCAAAAGTCGAAATCGACTTTACCACTGCCAAAAGTCGATTTTTTCGACTTTGTGCATCAATGAATTTAAGTTATTACTTTTTTCGCTCTAGAAAACACATCCTTTATCCGATTTTCTTCAAATTTGGCACAACAACTAGAAACATTTATGCGAAAAGTGGGTAAGATCGGTTCAGATTTATATATCCAATATAAATTTCTCTCGACTTAGTTTTGATTTGGTCTATTCGTCTTTTCATTCATTTGCAATGTCGTCTTTTTATTTATTTGCAACAGTCGAATTTTTAAAAGTCGAAAAATCGATTTTTCAATAGTCGAAAAGTCTACTTTTCATATATTTGCAAAAGTCGAAAAAACGACTATTCATATATTTCCAAAAGTCGAAAAATTGACTTTTTGCTCCAACTATACATCCCTACTTTGCAGTGGTTGTTTAGAACGGGAATTGCTTCTTAGATTAATATTCAAGAATTTTCTAATTAATACTTAAATGTATGAAGAACTTGGCATAAATTAACTTTATTTTAAGAAAAAGCTAAAAAAAAATAAAAATGTTAAAATTTCCTAAATGGATCTTTTTCATATAAAAAAATTTCGTAATATTTTTCTTACTTAAAAAGTTGGAAATTTTCTTCCACACAAGTACGAATTTTTCTTAGATCCAATGAAATGTTTTTTAAGTAAATTTACTACTCAATTTCTAGTAAATGAACTATTTACAATGGCTTTGAAATAAGGAAATTTTACTCACAGTTAGTTAATTTTCCTACTTTTAAGGACATTTTTACTAAATTGGAGTGAAACTGTTAAACTAAATTGGAGTATGGATTTTACTCAAATTTAGTATTTCAGGAGTTACAGGCGATTTATTATTTTCAATAATTTTCAAATTGATTTTGAACTCGGATATTGGCTCTGGCTCAAACCTTTTAGCAGCTATATTTTATAAAATGCAAATTTTTTTGCAAATGCCATGGTGACAGTTATTACTTGGCTGCACACTACCTTTAACCAAACTTTGCAGTAGCGTACCATAAACTCCACCTAAAGTCGATCCACTACTACTTTATTTATTTTACCCTGCAAGGACTCCGCATACACTTGCTTTCGAATTGAAAGCGGTAGCGTCTGTTTGCGTACGGACGACCGTATCTGTTGGTTGTATTACTTTGAAGTCGGAGGGGTTGTTTAACAACCTCTCGCGTATTGTTTTGATTTTTTCGAGCATTTTGTTTACAATTCTCACGCGTGTGACTTTTAAATGACAGATTAGTTTAGGCAAATGTTTGTTTTACGAACGCAGGTCGTGCGTGCGAGCTCGCCTCCTACTCCTTCACAACAACGGAATAGCGAGGACGACGGCGCGTCGTAAGTAAGCTGTAAAACGCTTCAGTTCGAACATGATATGACATAACGGCACTTTGTTGTACGAGTACAAATATATATTTTTATAGTATGTCCTTATTAGATAACAACACTGAGCGCGCATTGTGCACAACGCCCGAAATGTTGCCATTCACCGTGTGATGATAACATCAACGACGACAACTCAACTTGAGGACGCAGGGGCGACGGGCAACAGCGGCCGACCGCACGACGCAAACATTGTCACTGTCAGCGAGTTTTCAAATAAAATTTATCATAACAATTGTTTATTAAATTATTACTGAGTGATATGAATGCACACACAGGCACTTGCATGTGGTGGGGTGGTGGTGTGATCAGTTGGGTAGAACTGAAAGCTAGACTATGTTAATATATATATATACACTGAAGGAAATTTCCTGCGTAATATTAATGAATGGACTTTATATGAAACATATCGGCTTCGAAACCGGCCAACCAATTGGAGAAGTCATGCAAGTGTATAAAATTAATATATTAATAGTATTTTGAACATTGTTCTGCAGTCTACCATTTCTCCCTACAATTGCCCAATAAACCACTTTCAAAGGGTTATCATTCCACCCAAAGGATAACTGAATTGAAAAACTGTCTTGAACTGATGAACACTATGCAACAAAGAAAGACCAATTTTGTGTCCATGCCGAAGAAATTATTTATTGTGCGCTGACACATAAAATTAACATAAAAAATTGGTCCGATTGTACCCGCTTATATGTTTAATTAAAAGTTCACATAGAAACAATGGTTTAGGAACAGCCTCCAAAAATATGGAAAAATATTATTTTCTTCTTCGAAAAAATCTATTTTTTCGTGCCAAATTTTCCATGGCAGATTGCATTCCACAGAGGCTGTCGATTTTCGTAGAAGAGCAGTAGTACAGGGTTTTCCAACAAGAGGTGTTATTTAGGTATTCAAAGAAAAATGTCATTTTTTGAGATAAATGATCGGATGCTTATTTCATAATAAAGAGGAAGGTATGCCGTTAATAATGAAAAACAACATCAGCCAAATGGCCACCACGACCACGCTTACAGGACCATATCATTTTCATGAAATTTTCCATAACCAAATCGCAAAGTGGCTGCCCTATGTCCTCGATAGTCTCACGAATTCTATCTTTGAGGTCTTGAATCGACTGGGCTGGGCTGTTGACGTAGACCTTATCTGGACTGTTGACGTAGACCTTATCTTTTACGTAGCTCCAAAGTAAGAAGTCGCAAGGTGTTAAATCACAAGATCGGTGGCCGATTGTGATCACCTCTTCGAGAGGTAACACGACCCGGAAACTTTTCCCATAAAAGAACAATGGTTTCGTTGCTTGTGTGGCACGCAGCGCCGTCTTGTTGAAAGTAAACGTTGTCCAGATCAATACCATCCAACTTCGGTCATAAAAAATCGTTAATCATCTCTCGATAGCGCAATCCATTCACCGTAACTGTTAATCCAACCTCATTTTCGAAAAAGTAAGGTCCAATGACCCCGGCGGACCTTAAACCGCACCAATCAGTCACACGATGAGGATGGAGAGGCTTCTCGACAATAACTCTTGGGTTTTCCGATCCCCAGATGCGATAATTTAGCTTGTTGACGTAGCCACCGAGGTGGAAAGATGGAATTCCGGATAATTTTCATTCATGAATTTTAATAATTTCAATGCGTTGGTGAAACGTGTATCGTTCCATTTTTAGTAGTGGCGTAGTTTCTACTTGTCAAATGTCAAAGAATAAAAGCTTCAAAAGTGACAGCTACCGAAATATCGGGTGATTCAAAATAACACCTCTTGTGGGAAACCCCGTTATTACAGGAAAATATAAAATTTTTTAATATAGCCAAAACAAATACAAATATTCTAAAAAATAATTTTATAAGTAAATATAATACTTTTATTATTTCAAACCACGCTTATAGGGCAAGGCTACCAATACGTTTACACTATATATATCGAAATAATACTTCAATTAAATTCAAAAAATAAATATTCTTATATTTATATTTTCAAAAAAGCTTAAATGCCATAAATATTGGTAATAGTGGGTGCTATAGTTGGTTGTATTTCCATTCTATTTTAATTCCAAAAGTACAAATTTTTAAAATCCGTTATCTCACGTACCGTTATCTCCGTTATCTCAAAATAACCTAACATCATGATTCAACAAATTTTTGTAAAAGTAAAAAGTACGAATTTGAAAAAATCTTTTTTATTTTGCGGAATGTATACACCAAATTCCATGATTTTAGCTGCGGTCATTTCTTTGGTACTATTTTTATCCCCTTTTTCCTGTTTTACCCCCTTAAAAGTACGACTTTTTAAAACTTCTTTATTTTGCGTGTCTACGCAGTCAGAGGAATGTATACTCCGAATTGCATCATTCTAGGTGTAGTCGTTTAGATGGTACTATTTTTATCCCTATGAACCCATTTACCCCTTGAAAGTACTAATTTGGAAAAAATCTTTTATTTTTGGTGTCTACGCATTCAGAGGAATGTATACACCGAATTTCATGACTCTAGCTGCAGTCATTTCGTTGGTACTCTTTTTATCCCCTTTTGCCATTTTAACCCCAAAAAGTACGAATTTAAAAAATTCGTTTACTTTAAGTGTCTACGCAATTTGATCACATTCCATACACCGAATTTCATTATTCCTAGGTGCAGCCGTTTTGTTGGTACCATTTTTATCCCTCCATTCCCATTTTACCCCTTAAAGGTACGAATTTGGAAAAAAATACTTTTGTATTATTTATCTACTCAATTAGAGAAATGTATACATAAAATTTCGTGTTTCTAGCTGTTGGCGTTTGATATGTACCATTTTTATCCCTTTTTGCCCCATTTCACCCCTACGAAGAAAAATCACTTTATGGTGCATCCTGGAGGTGGAGGTATAAAAAATAATATCGCTTTCGAGTTTAGAAAGCCAAAATACATCAGAAAATGTTATGCATGACCCTTCAACAAAATGTTTGTTTATCGGTTTAAGTTCCTTTATCTCCACCCCACATCATACGTCCCTCGTACCAATCTCGAACCTTTTGCCGTTTCGCTGGCTATACTTTTTTCTTTCGTTCTAAAAAAATTCCCATCGTCAATGGCAAAATTTGTTTAACAGCACGTGTCGCGGTTTAATTTGGTTCGAATGATAAACTGCGACCTGCGACGATTTCCATTGGAAAAGTGCGCGCACACACACACGGCCAGACAAAAGTCGGCTAAAAAGCAAACTAATTTTCCTTATCAGTCGAAAACATGTAAAATACTGTAAACATTTCATAGCGAATGTCATTACGTTGCTCGTCTCGTATCGTCACAAAGATATTATGACTTAATTTTTTATTAATGCGATTATAATCATCGTCAGCCGTTTTTTTTCTGCCTGATTCTTTGTTGTTCTGGACTAAATTGAATTTTCAAAAATCCCAAAAGATTCCCATCATCTGCGCCAAGGGTGGATTGGGATGGCCATCGTACAGCGGCTGAGGGTGGCTTCTTCGAGCGGGCAATGCGTTTGCAATTATACGCCAAATGTTCGTCAATTTTCTTCGCTTCATTTTTGTTTTTAAAAAGATTCTCTTATTACATTCGTATTTATGCTTGTTCTTCTTTTTTAGTATATTTTTTAGGTAATCCTGTGGAATTTAATTTTGTCAGGTTTCCATCACCATCATCGTCATATTAATTTTTCACACTGACAGTATGTTAATGACATTTTCGTGCCATCGACTTTATGTCAGCGGACATGATTGTGTGGGATGGATGGATAGACGAAAGAAAATTATCATTTAATTAATTTGTTTCAGGATGTTTTACCCGATGTTCTGCATTTTGACTATGGCCAAATGTGTTGTTGATTTGTAAGCGATTTATTTGACATGCGAAAAAGTTGCCAGCAATTTGATTTGGTTGTATGCGCACCTAGCTCGTGACACACAATTTGTTATGAGGATATAATTTCATATTGGATTTATTACAACGTATTGTATTGAAATAAAATAATGATTATAAAGAATGTCAAATTAAAAAAAAATCTGATTTACCGATTTCGGTGTAATCTGGGCCAATATCTAGAGAATCGTTTGTACAATATAATCTGTCAAGGCGTCCAAAGTTTTCGGTTTGTTCGCACAAAACCAACCCAGTCACATAACAACATAGAACGTAATTTAGAGGCACCAAGTGACACGATCCCACTGGACAATTGACTGGCATATTTAGAGAAATAACGCCTTCATCAAGTATTTCCTTAAAAAAACGTGTCTTCAGTCTGCATCACATTCTATAGCAAAAATGACTAATCGGTGAATGTGCCTCTAAAGTGCTAAAATAAATAAAGTGCTCTAAATATCCTGCCCAGTGATAATAATTTGCAATAAAATAGTTATAAAAATTAAACTATCGAAGAAAAAAATAAAATTAGCATAATTATATCCTTCAAAAATGTAAAGTCCTTTTAAATGTGATCATCTTCTTTTGGAATTTTATATCCACTTTTCGATTTTTTATAAGTTGCATTTTAATCGATTTTTGAACAAAAATTTGTAAGTATTTCGTAGTTTAAACTTCAGATTTTCTCTTTTAGGCTATATTGAATATTGATCATGCAGTTATATGTATTTAAAGACATTTTTTATCCATTGAAGATGAATATCTAATGCAAAGGAATATGCTATCAGGATGAGTCTTAAAAAGGCATAGGTAAACACAATGTTATCATACTCAAAAACGAGCTGAAAAAGCTAAACCAAAATATGAACAAGTAAGAAGGCGTTAAGTTCGGCCGGGGCGAATCTTATATACCCTCCACCACGGAGTGCATTCCACAGTATTACCAGCAGATTAAAGGATGTCGACTTTACATAGAAGTACAGAACCATATTACGAACATTGTGATATTTTTATGCACATTACTATACTTCTTTACTATTTCAAACTATAATGTATACTTATGCGCACTGTTTAAAATCTACTGCTATAAATAAATACAATGCTGTAATTGTGAAAGTGAAAATGCCTAAATATTAGGCGACTGTCAGTCGCCATTGGGGAGAAGCATTTTCAGATACAGACAAAGTGACTGTATTATTTTGATAAGAAAAGTAAAAATTTTAAAGATATCCCCATTCGCCCCATTCTCCGCCCAAATATACAAATTTCGAAAAAAAAATTTTGTTTCGAGTCTTCATAGTCAGAACACCGAATACACACGGAATATATACACCGAATTTCATAATATCAACTTCAGCGGTTTGGAAGGTACCATTTTTATCCCTCTTTTTCAATTATATCCCGAATTTCCAAAAATTCCTCTATTTAACGTGTCTGTGCAATTAGAGTTATGTACATACCGAATTTCATGATTCTAGCTGTTGTCGTATCATTGGTACCATATCTTATCCCTTTTTGTCCCATTTCGCCCGCTAAAACTTTTATTTTCTTTGTGGTGCTTCCAAGCTACAAGAGGAATGTCCGCAACAAATTTCAAATGTATGAAAATTAGAAGTTTAATTAATAAACCAAGACTACCAATATTTTTATACTATGTATATATATAATGGAAATAATACTTCCATTCATAAAGTATATAAGGCAGCAATCATAAATACCCTAAATATTTTTGGGGGACAGAGAGTGTATTTTCAGCTACAGTCGTTTGGTTTGTTGTATTTCCTTCCTAGTTTAATTTAAAAAGTATAAATTTTGAAAATACCTTATCTTGTCTTAACAACTTCATTTTTGTCGTAAAAGCAACAAAATAAAGTACGAATTTGAAAGAAAAAACATTTTTACGAATTCCATGATACTATCTGCGGACATTTTGTTGGTACCATTTTTATCCCCTTTCTCGCATTTTACTCCTTAAAAGTACGACTTTCGAAAATTTCATCATTTTACCTGTAGCCTTTTAGTTGCTACAATTTGTATCCCTCTGCTCCCATTGAATCCCTTGAAAGTACGAATTTGGAAAAACCTTTTTTCGTGTCTACTTAGTCAGAGGAATGTATACAGCGATGAACATGGTTCTAGCTGCATTAATTTGTTTGGTACAATTTTTATCCCCTTTTTCCATTTTACAACCTAAAAGTTCGAATTTCGAACATTTCCTTTATTTTATGTGTCTACGCAATCAGAGGAATATATACACCGAATTTCATTATTGTAGGTGCAGCCGTTTGGGTGGTACTATCTTTATCCCTCTATCCGCATTTAACCCATTAAAAGTGCGAATTTAGATAAACTACCTTTATATTATGTATCTACTCTATTAGAGGAATGTACACGCCAAATTCGTGTTTCTATCTGTTGTCGTTTGATAGGTACCATTTTTATCCCTTTTCGTCCCATTTCGCCCCCTACAAATAAAAATCACTCTATGGTGCCCTTTTATGCTATAAAGGGAATGCGAATTGCAAATATCAAGTAAATTACAAGCTAATATGTTCAAAAAATATGCTGAAGTACTCTAAATATTAGGGGGAAAAATGTTTCCCTCTGGGCCGATTTCGTCCACTTTCAATCCCAACCGATCTGCAACCATGAGACACATTTAGGAAAAATTTGAACCTCCTAGCTCATTTCAACAGACAGACAGACGGACATGGCTATATCGTCTTAGAATTTTACCACGACCCAGAATATATATACTTTATGGGGTCCGATAAATATTTTAAGGTGTTACAAACGGAATGACAAAGTGAATATAACCCCATCCTGGAGGTGGAGGGTATAAAAAGGCATTTTACAATGTTATCATACTCAAAAAAGGGCTGAAAAAGCTAAACCAAGATATGAAAAAGGGACTAAATTTACACATGTTTTAATTTCGGGCTAAAATATTTTGTTCGGGTTTCGAAAGAAGCTAAATCTAGCCCGAAAGGGTCGAAGTTGTCATCACAGGTAATGCCCATGACAACTGTTTGGGCCGACATACAAACTCAACCCCAATTTAGCTTTTTGTACCCTCACTCTACAGAGTAGGAGGATATATATAAAAAAAAAGTAACGTATGTTTGGACCAAATTCGTTGCATCACTTTTTAAGTAATTTGAGCCGTGTCCGTCCGTCGGCTGGTGTACACGATAACTCTCGAAAGGAGTTAATGAATCAATTCAAACTTTGCACATGGTAATTTTTTCCCAAATTTTGTTTAAGTTCGAAGTTTAAAACCAATGTAACTTCCACACGGATATTCGGAATCGGTTATATTTTGGTATTTAATAATGTTTTTATAATCACTTTAAGTGTGATAAATATGACAGGTTTTGTCTCGCCCCTTCCAGTATCTCCCACACAAATCACCCTCAGAAAATAGGTTCAGATTTAGATATAGCCCCATACGAATTTCACTCCCGATTTTACTCTTTTCACTCTAGATACCACATATTACAACTGATTTTCTTCAAAATTGGCTAAACATGTTATATTTGAACTAGAAGCACCTATAGTAAAAATGTGTTAGATCGGTTCAGATTTATATAGCAACCATACGAATTTCACTCCCGATTTGACTTTTCCGCTCTAGAAACCACATATTGTATCAGATTGTCTTCAGATTTCGCAAAACATCGTGTATTTAAACTAGGAACACCTATGGTGAAAAAAGGTCAGATCGGTTCAGATTTATATAGGGTGTTTTTTATTGAGGTATTGAACTTCGAATTGAAATAAAACACATAAAAAATCGTTTTAATGTCCATCAATTTGGCTTTATTGGAAGGATAATTTTATGCCATTAATGTTTAAATATGATTTCGGGCATGTGGCCGCCGCGGCTGGCTCGAATATAGCCAATTCTACAGGTCCAATTTTCAACCACTTTCTCCAATTGCTGTGCAGCTCCAATTGCTGTGCACGGTGGCGAATCGATTCATTCGGGTCCTCTTCAACACTTTGCTCTACAGCGGCAATTGTTTCTTCGGTGCGCACTGTTCGACGTCTCTGCGGATGCGTATTATCACATAGAGTAAACGTAGTGCGAAAACGATCCATGGTTAACCGAATTAATTGCTCTGATGGACGATTATGTCGACCATAAAATGGCGAACTGAACCATTACTTTCGAAATAAATTTGCACGATTTGCAAGCGTTGTTCTTTTGTCAACCTGTTCATGATGAAATGGCAAACCAAACTAAATATTAATCACTTGACAGCTGACAAAATGGCCGCCAGTTAAAAAAGTGATGCCAACTTAAAGTTCTATACCCCAATAAAAAAAACCCTTTATATAGCTCCCACACAAGTTTCACTCCCGATTTCACTTTTTCCACTCTATAAAGCACATGTTTTAACAGTTATTTCAACCAGAAACACCCATGGTGAAAATGGGTCAGATCGGTTCAGATTTACATATAGCTCCCATACAAATTTCGCTCCCGGATAGACTTTTTCCGCCCTCGAAACCACGAATTTTCACAGAATTTCTTCAAAGTGAGCATAACACGCTATACTTGAATTGGAAGAATTTATTGTAAAAGTTAGTCACATTAATCCATGTTTGGATATAGCCCTGATACAAATATTCTTTTCAATTTGACAAATTGGTCATATTATCCTATGATTAGTAAACATATAAAATTTCTTCCCGTTTTCACTTTTTTACCGAATTGAATTGTATTCGGATAGAAAGTGGAGTGTATCATAAAATCGGTCCTGCCCGGCTTTAGCCTTTCCTTATTTGTTTATATTGAAAACGTTAGAAAAAGAAAATTATAAAATCTATCAAAATTTTCATAAATTCCCAGCAAAAAGAGAGCACCCGAAGAAGTGAAAAAGATGTTCATATTGTGATTCGGAAGTAGTGAAAATTGGGATACTCACTAATGAATTTAACACTGAGTTGTCATAGGAGGGAAGTCCTTAAAAGTTATTTTAAAGTGGTGCAAAGGAACCACTTTTCCATTTCTATTAAAAAAAATCCGCCGCTACCGGGGGTAGAACAGCGGACCTTCTGGTTGCTACTACGGCACTCTAACCATCTCAGCTATCCTCTGTTGTGAGTGCTGAATAACTAAAACAAATCATTTAGTTCGGTAGAACTGACAATAAGAAACTTAACAAATTATTTATTTAATATGAACTAATATATAACAAATAAATTTAATAAAAGCTAATTAAATTTAGTATTAAATAAATTGACACTACTTAATTTTACTGATATTATGTAGTATTCATAATTAATAAAAATATGAAATATTTTAAGTACATTATAAAACTATAAATTTGTATTTTTTAAGCAAAAATTTTTAAATTGTTAAAATTATACAAAATTAAACATTTTTTATTTATAAAAGTAATAAAAAATAAAAAAGTTTTTTCCCTAGCCACGATTCGAACGCGAGACCTTCGGGGTGCAAAGCGGACACCTTACCTTCGTGACCCCATACTAAAAAGTCGTTCCCATTCAGTTGTGAAAATTTTATTCATAAAATGTTTCGGAATATTAACATATTATAAACTTTTTTTGAAGTTGTTTAAAAGAGCTTCCTCAAAATCGGGAAAATGCACATTTGGATTTTGAGATGCGATTAAAATGTGCTTCCTACGGAAATACTTCCAACTTTTTTTGCTGGGTTACATTATGAAAAAATAACTCGTATGACAAAATTCATTTAATGAAGAACAGTATTTCATTGTTTCTAAGAAATGTTTCATTGCTTTATGAAACTTGTTTCACACATCTTATGAAGTGCTTCTTTGGCGAAACGGTATATTCAGAGACTTATAGTAGAATTTTATGGTAAATATTTTTGTGGAACATTCATTCCATCTTTTAGGGGTCTTTTTACCCTTTAACACAAAAGGGACCAAAAAAAAATACCTCTATATTGAGGAGCTACAGAGTTAAAATGTTCCACAAAAGTTTATGGATCACAGGTTCCCTATGTCGATTCTTCATAAGAATGTGGAAAAGGTGGAAATATTGACCCCCTTAACTTAAACATTCAAAACGCCGATACACATAGATATTTGTTACCACATCAACCCGAATCCATTGTCAGAACCTTCTTATTTTCGAAAAATGTTCAATGATGTTAAATCAAAATATTTTGGGACAAGGCATAAACCAAGCCAAACTTTAATTTATATCGCGAATATCTTCAAATTACATTTTGTAATGATATTTACATTCGCATCATTTGCTAACAAATTACTGTTCTTAGTGCAAATTGAAAGCAACAACCAAAATAAAGGCACAATCTTTCACACTACTATGTCCTTTTGCGTCCCTTTAAATACATATTACATATCCATTTGCATATCTTCTCCCTTTCAAAGGACATGAGCAGTTAAAGGCTTCCCTGTGATCTCACGGTGATTTGTTAAACAAACCTAAGTATGTCTGCCTACACATTACGCATTTATCTATTTGAGAACTATCTTCGGTGTGTCCCTTTAACCCTAATGAATACGTAATTGCCGGTATATTTACGTCGATGCCTTCTCCAACAAATACAAACAGTGCGAATGAGAGGGGACGGACGGCCGACCGTTGGTTTGGTGGTATAAATCAAGTTACTTATTTTCGATTTAAGCTCTGTTTTATGGCGTCTGCCTGTCCAGCCATCCATCCATTGCTTCATTCGCCTGCGCCGGTTAAGCGCAAAAAGGCTCTAAAATCATTTTCCCACACCAAATTGTTTATTTATGTCAATTTAGTTTTTGGCTGTTGCCGTTGTGTTGTGTTTGTTGAGCAACAATGATGACTTTTATTGTTGCTGCCTCGACTCTTCGACTGGGAACATTCCACAAACCAGCAAGACCTGTCGTCGTTGGCAGCAGACATTTAGACAGGCAGTCCGTACGTACGTAAATATACACAAAGCAAACGCTCAATTGCGTTCCATGTTGAGTTCGGTACGGTTTGTTTGTCCGTTTCAAATCCTTAAACCAATATCATAAAACTAAGTACTAATCAAACACACAAAAAAGAAACCACCACCACCCCACCACCTTCGGTTGGAATCTATGTGAATCTATGCAACAAAGTCACCCCCGTGGTTACGTGTATGCACAAGTATCCTTGAGTCCCCATAAATACTCGTCATCATCATCATCGTAGTCATCGTCGTCATCGCTTTCGATTGCAGTGCATTTGATGTGTTGGAAAGTGCGTAAACAACGGACGTCGTTCGTTATTTGCATTGTTCCACAGGAAACTGATTATGAATGCCTTGGTATGGGATAGAAATAGGAGGGCATGGAGTGGAATCCATGGGATCAATTCGACTGCGAAGTGATTTTCTCACTCTTCTCGATGGCGTTATTTGAGTTTGTCTGTTTTGCCCTTTTAAGCTGTGACTTTGACACGTTTTTGGACTTTATTGCATTTTATTACATTTTGTTACATTTCACAGTTTCACTAATACGACGATGACGACGACGAGGAGGCATACATCAGTTCGAACGCAGCAATGATGCCACTATACCTAATGCGACTGGCAAAAGGACACACGTTCTTAATGATATGAACGAATACGTAGATATGTATGGCGGCATTGTTGTTGTGTGGGTTATTTAGGGGGCGTATTACAAATATTGCCAATACATCCTGTAACGTTTGTCTAATTAGAAAGGATAAGTCTAAGGAAGGAGATAATGCCGTGAGATGAAAATTATTGGAACGGCACACATATAAGAGACATAGAAATTGTTTTTCAGATCATTATTATTCTTTATAACACTGTGAACACAAATCAGTAAAAAGGACGTTTAATTCGGCCGATCCGAACTTTATATACCCTCCAACATGGATTATATTCCGCAGAGGCTGTCGATTTTCGTAGAAGTGCAGTAACATTACAGGAAAATTTCATTTTTATACACTCCACGAGAGTATTATGTCTTTGTGCATTTGTTTGTAACACCCAAAAGGAAGGGAGATAGACCCATTGTCAATTATACCGATCGACTTAGAATCACTTTTTGAATCGATTTAGCAATGTCCGTCTGTCCATCTATTGTTGTAATCACGATACAGGTCGCAATTGTACACAGAACCAAATGAAACTTTGCACAACGAAGTTTTTCGGTACAAGGACGAACGTTATATAATTTGAAGAAAATCGGTTCAGATTTAGATATAGCCCCCATACGAATTGCACTCCCGACTTTGACTCTTTTCACTCTAGATACCACATATTTTAATAGATTTTCTTCAAAATTGGCTAAACATCTTATATTTCCACTAGAAACACCTGTGGTAAGAATGTGGTAGATCGGTTCAGATTTATATATAGCTCCCATTAAAATTTCGCTCCCGACTTGACTTGTTCCGCTCTAGAAACCACATATTTTAACAGATCCTCTTCAAATTAGGCGAAATATCTTATATTTGTCCTAGAAACACCCATGGTGAAAATGGGTCAGATCGGTTCAAATTTACATACAAATTTCACTCCCGATTTGACTTTTTTCACTCTAGATACCATATATTACAAGAGATTTTCTTCAAAATTGGCAAAACATCTTATATTTCAACTAGAAACATCTGTGGTAAAAATGTGTTAGATCGGTTCAGATTTATATATAGCTCCCATACAAATTTCGCTCCCGATTTGACGTTTTCCGCCCCAGGAACCATGAATTTTCACCGAATTTCTTCAAAGTGAAAGTTAGTCACATTTTTCCATGTTTGGATATAGCCCCGATATAAATATTCTTTTCGATTTGACAAATCGGACCAGGTCATATCAGCCTATGATTAGGAAACATACAAAAATTCTTCCCGTTTTCATTTTTTTACTGAGTTGGATTGCATTCGGATAGAAAGTGGAGTGTATCATATCGGTCCCGCCCGACTTTAGCCTTTCCTTACTTGTTTTAATATTGGCAAACCAAACCAAATAAAAATATTGAAAAAATCTATATATATATAAAAGAAAGTGTCCGAAGCGATGTAATCCCATAACTCGAGATTGGCCAAACCGATTTTGATGATTTGTACGTTGTTGGAAAGGTATTTTCTCAGCACGGGTTTAAAAAAAAATAAAAAAGAACTTCAAAATTTGAAAATGTCTGATTTTTACCACCCAGCGTGTTTCGACAGGTTTATTTTCGATTTTTTTCAATTTTCTTTTTTCATTTACTCGAGATTGGCCAAACCGATTTTGATGATTTATACTTTGTTAGAAAGGTATTTTCTCAGTACGGGTTTTTTTTTAAGTCGAAAAAGTAAAAGTAAAAAATTTCTTATTTTTACCACACAGCGTGTTACGACAGGTTTTTTTCCAATGTTGTTGAAATTTTCAGTGCAGATAGATGTAGGTCTGGAAGGAACTATAGGCTATAGAATTTTTAAAAATTTGCTCTGTGGGCGGAGGGGGCGTGGCAATAGTGTTTTTGAGAGCTAGAAGCTTGAAAATTGGAACGTATATATTACTGACCAGGAGAAAGATCAAGTTGATGCCGAAATTTGGATTTTCGTTTTCTGGGCGGAGTGTGCGTGGCAAAAGTGTTTTTGAGAGGTAGTAGGCTGAAAATTGGTACATATATATTACTGACCACGAGAAAGATAAATTTGATGCTGAAATTTGGATTTTCGTTTTGTGGGCGGATTGGGCGTGGCAATAGTGTTCTTTGAGCTAGAAGGCTGAAAATTGGAATGTATATATTACTGGCCACGAGAAAGATCAACTTGATGCCGAAATTTGGATTTACGTTTCGTGGACTTTGGGGCGTGGCAAAAGTGTTTTGGAGAGCTAGAAGGCTGAAAATTGGTACATATATATTACTGACCACGAGAATGATAAATATGATGCCGAAATTTGGATTTTCGCTTTGTGGGCGACTAAAGTGTTTTTGAGAGGTAGAAGGCTGAAAATTGGAATTGGCTAGAAGTATTTTTAAGCTAGAAGGCTGAAAATTGGAACGTATATATTACTGACCACGGGAAAAAAGTGTTTTTTAGTTAGAAGGCTGAAAATTAGAACGTATATATTACAAACCACGATAATATCAATATGATAAGATCAATATATATCACTGACCACGGGAAAAATGTGGAAAAAGTGTTTTTTAACTAGAAGGCTGAAAATTGGAACCTATATATTACAAACCACGATAATATCAATATGATAAGATCAATATGAAACCTGATTTTAATTTTACCATTTGTATTTTGCCTGGCGAAGCGGGCGGGGTTCAGCTAGTAATTTTATAAATGAATATAAATTTTTTATTTTTTTCAAAATTCAAAAAGTAAATATAATATTGGTAGATAGTGGGTACTTCTGTTGGTTTTATTTCCATCCTATTTTAATTCCAAAAGTAAAAAAGTTGAAAATCCATTATCTCTCATGTACACTAGTATGGGTCACGAAAATAAATTGTAGCGGTTACCCCCTGAAATGAAGATTGGATTGTTTAACGATGATTTGCAATTTATTTCGTCACTTGGTCAAGCCATCTGTGAGGTAAACTCTAAAAATCATGTGTAATTTTTTTATGTTGCATTTAGTGAAAATTTTTTCTGAATTAATACACCCTTGGAAGCGGATTAAATATACATTTCTATTCTTGTTTTAGAATAACTCATGGATCGTATTTTTGGACGTTTATGTTGATTTTATGTGGGTTTTCAAGGTGACAGCTAAAAACTCATATTTCTTGGAAACATTTTGTAAAATGTGTAATGAAAAATAAATAGAAGCAATCAATACCTTTCGAATCGTGCCTAAATGATGAATAAATAATGACGAAAAATTACGTCAATGACTCCATTTTTGTGAAATAATTTAATGCAGGCGATGGTTTTCACAGCCAAAATATTCAAACACTTTTTACAAAAATGAGCGCGCCAATTTCCTTCCGATTCTCATCATTTAGGCATCATTCGAAAGGTATTAACTGCAGCTATTTTCTATATTTCAGAAAAAAAAAATCGGGAAAAAATGTAACAGAAAAAAAATTACACCGAAAAAACATAATTTTTAAAGTTATTTTCAGGAGCGTTTAGCTCACAGATGGCTTGATATAGGAACGAAATATTTTGCAAATCATCAGAAAACAATCCAAACTTTATTTTCGTGGGGGTGACTGGAACTAGTTTTTTCATTTGTATGGACGGCGACCCAGCCTAATATAGACATACATACATAAGTAAATAAAATAGCAACACTAAAAGGAACAAGTAAGGAAGGTTAAAGTCGGGCGTGGTCGACTATATGATACCCTACACCTAGTCAATATACCCTGTGGTGTAGCATAAATTTTCTGAAATATACGACGCTTTCCCAAATTTGATGGAAATCTATTAAATATGTGGTTTCTAGAGCGGAAAGAATTAGATCGGGGAGTCATTTATATGGGAGCTATATATAAATCTGAACCGATTTGATCCACTTTCGCCATGGATGTTTGTAGTTGAAATATGACCAAATTTTAAGAAAATCTCTTAAAATATGTGGTTTCTAGAGCGGAAAAATTGGGAGCGAAATTCATATGGGAGATATATATAAATCTGAACCGATCTGGCCTATTTTTACCAGAGCTATTTCTAGTTAAAATATATGACGCTTTGCTAAATTTGAAGAAAATCTGTTGAAATATGTGGTTTCTAGAGCAGAAAAAGTAAAATCGGAAGCAAAATTTTTACGGGAGCTATATCTAAATCTGAACCGATTTTTTCAAATTAAATAGCGTTCGTCCTTAGCCCATAAAACTTCGTTGTGCAAAGTTTCATTTAGTTCTAACCACAACTGCGACCTGGACTTTTATTACAAGAATAGATGGACGGACGGACGGACATCGCTAAATCGACTCAAAAGTGATTCTAAGTCTGTCGGTATAATAAACGTTGGGTCTATCTCGTTTCCTTTTGGGTGTTACAAACAAATGCACAAAGACATTATACCCTGTGGTGTAGGGTATAAAAATAAATGTACGTGTATCGGCGTTTTGAAAGTTTCTTATGATAAATCCATATAGGAAATCTTAAAATGTGATCTTTAAATTGTATGTATAGGATGTATTCAGCAATAGAACTTAAAAGACTAAGAGGAAAATTTTTGTGGAACATGTTAACGCCCTAGCTACTCAATATAGGGGTCTTTTTGACCCCTTTTGAGCAAAAGAGTAAAAAACACGCCTAAAATAAGGGTTTAACGGGTTTAAAATGTTCCACAAATTTATTTTCTATAAAACTCCTTAAATGATAGAAATAAGATAAAATTCAAAATTTAATTTCGTACATTTTTTGAATTGGTGGTAAAATGTGTCACAAAACTGAATTTTAATTGAATTGAATATTAAATATATCAGCATTTTCAACAATTACTTTAAACACTTATTCGTACCCTATGATAAGCGTATTAGTGTCAAATTAAAGTGGGGAATATCTGTTAAAAATAATTCAAATATCAAGCTTCCACCGGTATTAGTTCAGCATTAATACCCATTTCAGGTTTACACCTTAATTTATTTAGTTTATTCACATTTTAATTTTTAAGAGGGAAAACTTTAAATGGCTACTAATGCTATACTAATACAGATAGAAGTTTGTAACTAAATATGTTTTTAGCACAGATTCACTTCTTTAATTTGACATTCATACTGGTATCATAGGGTGCAAATAAGTATTTAAAATAATTTTTGAAAAATTGTATTCTTTGGAACTATGTAGTCCTTTTAAGGGAAACTGGATGATTAAATTATAAATGAATGAAATATGAATTCCGCAGATACACAAAGTATTATTATTATTATTTAGATCAGGCACTTCGATAAAGACAACTCAAAATCTATTAAATTGTATGGCAGATTTGATGACACATTCGGCACGTTTACACTCAAAAACATTCAACACAAACTATGTGTGTGGAATTTCATTAAAATTATTATACCCAGCAATACAATACAACAATACTATACCTGCATATACACATACTTACATATGCAACTCAATGAGATGCTTGTAAGATGGCATGTGTGCTTTATTACTTGGTGCGATTTTAAACGCAAATTCGGCAAGTGAGTTGTGCTTCTCGTTCGTTTGTGAGAATCATCTCCTTATAGAGGCCGGGTTTGATGTTAAAAAGCCGCTGCGAAGCCACTTGAAAAGACTTTTGACATGGTCGAAATCATGATCGTGGTAGTCTGCAGCCAAGTAATAAATGTCACCATGCCATTTGTAAATAAATTTGCATTCTATTAAATATAGATGCAAAATGGTCTTGAGCCGCGGCAATATCCCAGTTCAAATCAAATATTGATTACAGACCAAAAAAATGCAAACGAAAAAACAAAATAAAATTATTATTTATAATTTTCTCTAATTTCCCAATTGTTTGATGTTGCCCAAGTATCATTAAAAACATTGTTGCTCCAATTTAAAGATTGTCCATTAACGCTACCTATTTTTGAGAGAACCATGGTATGTTATGAACCCTAATGTGAACTTTAACAATGTCCGTCATATGAATTTACGTATTATCGAGTGTATGCGAACATGTCTATCCAGCGGCGGAACACAGTGAGGCATACTCCAAAGATCATACATCTTCATCAGGCCTTCGAAGATATTCAATAAACCTTCCTCCACTTTTTGTTAATTTTGGATAAAAACCTTCCGCACCGAATGTTTTTGATCGCACATGTAACCTGAATATTGCTCTTGATATAATTCTTATATTTCTTTTAAGCCCTTTATAAGGCCTACTCTGATATAATTTCCACAACGAAAAGAAAATATCACCCATATTTCCCTAAAAAATAAATTTCACGATGGAATGAGACTGCCCTGACGAGCCTGTGTCGACCACCTCCTGACGCTGCTGGATTCACGTACTTTCAGACGAATATAAAAAGTTGTTATACATTGTAGTTTTTTTGTTCACCTTTTTCCGCTGTTTTTGCTGTTGTTGTTGTTGCTATTTTACTGGGGATTGCATAAGTGAAATGTCAATCAAACTGTCCAAATTGGTTTGTTTTCAGAAGTGTTTTAACGCTTGTTAGACTGTCATTAAAAACAAAAGCAACAACAGCTTTGCAGAGAAAACGTATAAAAGTGCAACAACATCACCAACAAGAATATCAACCGCGATAGGGAACCAAATGAAAACAAAAAAAAACACAGAATTACAAAACATCAGACAACAATGCAAAAAAATTACTAATTGCAATGTGTAAAACAGAAATAAAATTGCAGAGAGAAATTCAATGTGGAGAAGACGTTGGCGCAGCGGCGTAAATGTCGGCATTAAAAGCGCTGACGAGACGAGACCAACTCCAAAACTCGCGTAAAACACTAGTGAAACTTCACAATTCACAATAGGCATGAATGCGAAAACAAATTCGCCGAAATGCCTCAACATTGGAATCGGATACAAAAGGCTAACACAAAGGAGCCGACACTCAGAGAGAGATGGTCAGTTAATTCGTGGAATGATTTGGGCAAAAGGTGATGATGGATGAAATACCATATAAAGGATCATTATCCTCAATCGTAGTATTTTGGCCGTTTGCTATCCCCGAGAACCTGCAAAGACCAGTGAAGCATTTTCTATTGGTGGACGTAGGCTAATTTTTAAGAAAACCCTTCTCGATGGCACCATTGAAATTGCAATCGAATATAATTTTGGACTAAAGTCAGCATATTAATCACACCAATCATTTCGTCACCGAAAAAAATGTGTGAATAAAATATACAATACTTTATTCTCATTTAGGAGAAAGTCTTTGATAACCTTGGAACAAAATTCTTGTAGTAAAAAATAAATCGCTCTTGGTGGGTCGCAATTTTGGGAAAACTCCAGAGGAATATTTTGAAAATGAAAACGAGAAAAGTATAATATTATCAATTTACTAAAGTTTCTACAATTGTGACCAGATTTTGCATTCATTAAAATGGAAATTTGCAAACTTATAAACCCTATATTGAAGTTTCTTTCAATCCATCCATGTTGAGATATATTTTAAAAAATCTTTTTCACAAACAAAAGATGATTTGAATCTTTTCCACAAAAAATAGTAAAAATTTCATTTTATTTTAAAAACTTTTTTTATTTGAACTGGGATATTGTCCTGGCTCAAGACCATTTTGCTTCTATATTTAATAGAATGCAAATTTATTTACAAATGGCATGGTGACATTTATTACTTGGCTGCAGACTACCACTATCACGATTTCGACCATGTCAAAAGTCTTTTCAAGTGGCTCGCAGCGACTTTTCAACATCAAAAACGTCCTCTATAAGGAGATGATTCTCACAAACGAAAGAACCTCAAGAATTTATTAATATATTTTTTATTTGAACATATAAGTTTTCTGATAACCAAGGTTTCCAAATTTGTAGTCTGCAATTAGCTCTATTTTTCTACAATTAAACTAGAAAATACTGCAGGTAGGTCTGGGAGAAATTTTAGTCAAATAGTAAAAATGCAGAAATGCCAGATTTATTTCTAAAAATTCCGAACACCTACAGAGCGACGAACTAAACCAGTGGTGCAGAGACTCCTGGCGGAGAATAGTGACGAAATACTATATGGTAATAATCTATATGTATATCAGGATGAGGATGCTGTATTTCAGACATAGCTGAAATGATGATCAGCTTAAGCTGCACAGTGGGTGGGCGATAAAGGGTGTAGTAGGAACCACATACTCACCTATGTAGGTTATCTTGAGAGATAATAACTATAGAAACATTATTTTGTAGCCGAAGACCGATTAGTCTGCACGGCATATTTCGGAAAGCCAATAGACTAATAGATGATGTGGTAAAAGAAATAACAATTAGAACTCGCATATTATCCTGTCTCAAGCTATTTATGTATCTACATATATTTCTATACCTTCCACCACTGGATGGGGGTATGCTACCGTTAACATTCCGTTTGTAACACCTTGAAGTCTAATATTCTAAGACGATCTAGCCATGTCCGTCCGTCTGTAGAAAGCACTCTAGCATCTAAACGAGAGGAGCCAGGACGTCAAAATTTCCCCAGAATACGTCTAATAGTTGTAGAACGGTTGGGCGAAATCGGTCCAGAGGGAAAAATAAAGACTGAAAATATTTGTAGGGTCATCCCCTACTAATAAAAATGATACCTATCAAACGACAGCAGCTACAAACATTTTGTGTACATTCCTCTAATTGAGTAGATACATAATATAAAATTATTTTTTTCCAAATTCGTACTCTCAAGCAGTTAAATGGTAATACAGGGATAAAAATGGTACCTACCAAACTGCTGCACCTAGAATAATGAAATTCGGCGTATATATTCCTCTGATTGCGTAGACACGTAAAATAAATGGATTTTCCGAAATTCGTACTTTTAGGGGGTAAAATGGAAAAAGGGATGTACCAACCAAATGGCGGCAGCTAGAGTCATGAAATTCGGGGTATACATTCCTCTGACTGCGTAAACATGAAAAATAAAAACGTATTTCCAAATTCGTACTTTCAAGGGATTCAATGGGAACAAAGGGATAAAAATGGTACCAACTAAACGACCACAGCTAGAATGATGAAAATCGGCGTGTAAAGATATTTTCGAAAGTCGTACCTTTAAGACGGTAAAATGGGGATAAAAATTGTACCAACCAAATGGTCGGAATGGAATTCGGTGTATACATTCCTATGACTGCAAAATAAAAAGATTTTTCCATTCGTATTTTTTACTTTTACGGCAAAAAAGGGGAAGAATGACGAAGTTATGTTATCTTGCACTGTGTACGTGAGAGATAATGGATTTTCAAAATGTGTAAGTTTGGAATTAAAATAGGATGGAAACACAATCAACAAAGCGGCTGTAGCTGAAAATGCACCCACTTTCCCCCAATATTTAGGGTATTTAAGCTTTTTTGGAGATTGCTTTTACTTTTTGAATTGACTTGAAGTATTAGTATAAACCTATCTTATAAGCCTTGCCTTATAAGCGTGGTTTAAAAAAAATTAAAATTTTATATTTATTTATAAAATTTGTTTTTTTTTCCATATTTTTATATGTTTTGGTTTGGCTATATTAAAAAGATTTAACATTTTCCTGTGATGTTACTGCACTTGGAGGAAAGAGGAAGTAGTATTTGGTGACATCAGATTAGAATCACTGAATATCATAATTTGCGAGAACAATTTCTGTCGGCAGTCGATTCCACATACGGATTACACCACGAGCGAAGAACGAATTCATTCTGTAATGTGTGGTGCGGCCGGCTGACCACTCCACAACGAATGGGTGAACATTCTAGGAAAGTCGCGTTCTTTTGTCCGTTCTAATATCTATTACGCCTGTGATAACGATAGACAATATAATTGGTCAAGAATTTCCACGGTCAAGGATTTCCATCTTAGTATAGATATCAGATAATATCACAATGAGTGAATTATTTCTTACGCCTCAATATCTACACAGTTCATAGAAATCGACGACACTTCTTGATCAGTAAATCGCTTGTGAGACAACAAGGAGTACTGGGTCTTGCGTGCATTAAAATCTATTCAATACACTCGACCAGTAAATCCTGGCTAAGCGTCTCATCCATCAATCGTCTTTCGTCCTCAATTTTTGGGGTCTTAACCTATGATCTAATGAGTATGAATGACTGACGTTACAGTCATCCGTGACCAGAAGAAGATCGAATTCAAAGTTTTATCCAAAAGGTCGTCAGTGAAAATAAGAAAAAGAGTGGGAGAAAGAATTGAGCCCTGTGGTACTACTGCGGTCAACGTATGCTCATCGGATGGGAATCCATCTACAACACGTATAATGCAATCACTGAGGAACTCAATATAAATCGAAAGAAGTTACAACTAATACCAAAAGCGATGAGTGTTAATATGAGTGCGTGGTGCCAGATTCTATCAAAGGTCTTGGAAATATCTAGAGCGACGACCATACTCTCACCAAACTGATAAATGGATAGAATATATTTTTGTGACGCCCAAAGGAAATCGATGATGAATAAAATATCTCTAAACGAATGACCCATTATAAATATCCCTAATTAAAAAAGTACAAGCGAAAGTTAAAACCACAAAGGCTCAGCGACTCATCCATTAATCGCCTTTCGTCCTCAATTTCTTGAAAACGTTGTCTACGATCGCATGAGTATGACTAGAATCGATTCAAAGTCTGATCCAAAAGGTCGTCACTGAAAATAACAAAAAGGTACTCCTGTGATCAACCTTGATATATAAAGCAACGATCTTACGATTCCATTATTCCCACCGCGACGTCATCAGGTGCCCTGTAGATGCATTCCTACGGAAGTCATACTGTTGATTAATTAATTAGGTAAGACATTGGACTCTAAATATCTCACAAGATGGCTATACATTCCATAACATTGGAGAGCGCAGAGCAAATCGTAAGCGGTAGGTAGTTTTTATGGTTATTAGCCTCACCTTTTTAGGGATGGGCTGAAGGTTCACAATCTTCCAACGAACTGTTGAAAAGATTGCGAAGTGAACGGACTAGCGTCGAAGCCCACTTACATAGGACAAGTGGTGAAATGCTATCAGGAGCAGGTGATATATTTACGTCGAAATATACCCTTTAAAATACACGCGTTCGAAAAATATCTGAAGTATGGAACTAGATTTCCAATCATGGGGAGTGGTTGATTGCTTACCGCCAAGGATGAGTTCCTTGTAAATATGTCAGCCAATAGGTTAGTTAGCCTTGAATATCTGGTCATCTTTAATAAGAGTAGGAATAGATGAGGATTCATCCTTCACTCTACTTACAAATGACCAGAAGTTGTTACTTCTCCTGGGAGAAGACAGAACTTTGGCACTTAGACATTGTTCGCACAGAAACTTTTCACGTCTAAGTGCCCTGACACTAGGGTTTGCATTTTCCTGTACTTTTTATTTCCCGGGTAACGGGAATTATTTTTTCAATTACCCGGGATCCCGGGACAGCACGGGAAATCGTCAACATACTGCTTACCATGAGTTAAGCTTATTTTTTTCAATGAAACACTTACATTTTATTAAAGTAAAATAAATATATATTTCACAACGAAACTGTTACAGAATTCATATAATAAAGCGCAATGTGAGATCAATTCAAACATCTTTTCAAGTTTCAAAATTAATTAAAGATCAGATATTTCTTATTTTTTTTTGGAAAATGTACGCGACGGAGAACGATCGTTCACATTAATAGTGGGTATAGCTTGTGGGAGCTTGACAGGAAAAATCCGAAAAAGTGGATTTTGAACCTACATCCGAACGCTGCTTAAAATATTTTGTCATCCAACTTCAATAAGTTGGTAAGTTTTTCAACATTTTTAATTTTATTGTGGAAATGATGAAAAATATGCGCAGAAATATGTACAATTTTCTACTGAATTCCCGCGGGATTCCCGTTCGAATTTCCAGGGATACGGGAAATGAAAAATGTGCGAATTCCCGTGAATTTTCCCGCGGCAAATCCCGGGATGCAAAGCCTGCCTGACACATATGGTTTTTATCTGCTTCCCTAGCAGATCAGTGCTGGCGTTTTTGTTCAAATATTATTTCCTCAACGTTTGCTCTTTGGATCTGACAGCAGTGCTGCATGCCTGGTTAAAACAATTTATATTAGATGGCTTCTCCGAAATAACTTCAGTTAGAATAAGTGTCTTCATTTCATCATTTCAGACGCATCAAGTATGTCACTGTTCATAAAGCGAGGCTTCCAATTAAAATGCTGGAAAAAGTTATTGAGCTCGGCCCACCGTGCCAAGCATAATTAAAACTTGAAATGGGGCATGGCTGCCTCGCTTCTAGTTGCAACTACGTACCAGAGTTTCTGTTCATCATCGGAATTTATCATGTCACAAAATTAACGTACATTTTTCTTCGAGTTCAACCATTTACATGCTGTGCAGCATTTAAAGGCCGTTTAACCTTAACGAAACGAAATGAATGCGGCTGGCTGGATGGCTAGCGATGCAGCGATACACAAGCGATACGGCAACAAAATAAACTCAGTCATTTACATGTCAAACTAACTGTCAGTGCTAATAATACAACGCGTGTAGTAATAAAAGAAATAACAATATTATTATCACTCTTTGCTGACATCTCCACCGGCAGAACGGCAACGCAAAGACAGACAGAGGCGGACGGGCCCCTATGCCACTCGGCTATCAATGAATGGCAAATACGGAGTCGAAGAATGCCGCAGTTGCACCATCACTTTGGCCTGGTAAGACGAGGGAGGGGTAACAAAGATGTGGCGGGAAGTTGGCAGTAACCAGAAGGCAGCTGGGCCAAGTCAAAGTCCTGTCTCCAGCGCCGGTTTTGGTATTGCGGCCTGCTGATTTCCACTCCTTGTTATCACACAGCGCGTCACACATCAGCGTCAACGCCACGACGCTACCTCCTGCGACTTCAACATCACCCCGTCCTCTACTCTCCTCCGTTGTCACGTTGCTCGAGCTGTGTAGCTGTGAAATTGTTGCAGCATTAGCGGACAATCTATGTTGGCCGCCTCTCTCACTTCGGTTCCTGCCCCCTCCCTCTTCTCGCCAGCATGCTCCGTCCGTCGACTTTGTGGCAGTCTCATTGTGGTGTCTAACATGTTCCGGGCAGGCGGTAATTATTTCAAGCCGACCTCATGTCTGTCAGTATCAACTACTCCATGCCATGGCGAACTGCGAACTGATGTTTTTTCTTTCAGTTTTAACTTTTCTGCAGCATTTTGGTGGTTAATACATGGCTATATTAACCCTAAAACCGCGGCAGGGGAAGCGGGACACAAGAGCGAGGGGAAACAAAACCACGCTCATTTGGACAGGTAACATTATGTTGGTTAACATCTTAATCGGGTTGTTTTTATTTTTTTTTCATTCTTTCTTTGGTTTGGTTTTTGTAGATAATTCGCACAAGGTTGGTGGTTGGCAGTGGTGTTGCCCCAAAATGTTGCAAATGTTTCAATGTACAGAGAAACATGTAAAGTTTGGCAACGACACAAACTTTTGCCAATTTGAGTTAGTGTGTCGACACTAAAGCCGATATTCCCATACAAAGTTTGCGTTGGTTTTACGAGTGTGGCCAGAAGGACAGATCGTCCAATGGAACATACAATTTCGGTATTGATTGATAAGGTTGGCCATAAATCACTTGCTGCAATGTTGCAGGACATTATCAGGTTTTGTAGAGATACATGTTCAGATGAGTGACTTGAAGGTGGATGATTTGTAATTGGAAATTAATTAAGAGACAAATAAAGTCTGGGTATTCACACCCTCCCCCTCGATATGAAACAAAGTTATTTCATCATAACAGATAAAAGCAAGCTAGGAAAGGCTAAAGTCGGGCGGGGCCGACTATATGATACACTCCACATTCTATCTGAATACAATTCAAGGTATAACATTAAAAAATATATTTTTAAAATATATTTCTATCTCTTACCAGAATAAAGTTACGAATTTTTATTTCTTCCGCCACAGGATGGGGCTATACTAAGTTTTTAATTTCGTTTGTAACATCTTGAAAATTGGTCCAAAGGACTGAGTATACTTTAAAAAAAAAAAAAAAAAACAATATTTGCAGTATTTAAACATGTTCTTTTAATATGTCTGCTTACATTTGCTTGATATTTGGTATATTTTTACTTGTTAAAATCCATCTACCCTAGCGTGCATAATTTCTTATTAACGAACAGCAACAATTTTACTCTAGGTGTGGTAGGCGTAACAAAAAATGATTTGTTTAAAGCCATATTTAGCAGACAAATCAAAAATTCCTTCTAAATACTATTTACTTCCCATAAATATCTCTTATGGGGATTCTTTAATACGAATTTTAATTTTATATTTCTCATGAATAGATTTGAGCACTTTATATGGCACCATACGTTACTCATCTTATTTAACCGATGGACAAAAAATACATAAGGTTAAGCTCTAGGACTCCAGGTAAATAATATCTTATGGTACCACCAAACAAACAGCTCAAAGAGTCTAAATAAGTCAAAATATTAAATAAGATTAAAAAACGGATATTCGACAGTTGAGTTTTGCTTCTCGTTCGTTTGTGAGAATCATCTCCTTATAGAGGCCGGGTTTGATGTTGAAAAGTCGCTGCGAAGCCACTTCAGAAAACCTTTGACAGGGTGGAAATCATGATAATGGTGTCACCATGCCATTTGTAAATAAATTTGCTTTCTATTAAATATAGATGCAAAGCGGCCTTGAGCCAGGACAATATCCCAGTTCAAATCATATATTGATTACAGACCAAAAAATACAAATGAAAAAAAGTTAAGTTCGGCCGGGCCGAATCTTATATACCCTCCACCACGGAGTGCATTCCACAGTTTCAGCAGATTAAAGGACTTTGCATAGAAGCACAGTACCATATTACGAAAATTGTGATATTTGTATGCACATTACTAAATTTGTTTACTATTTCAAACTATAATGTATACTTATGCGCACTGTTTAAAATCGACTACTATATATAAATAAAATGCTGAAATTGTGCCGAAAATATTAGGCGATTGTCAGTCGCCATTAGAAAGAAGCATTTTCAGATACAGACAAAGTGTTAAGAAAAGTATAAATTTTAAAGATATCCCCATTCGCCCCATTCTCCGCCCAAATGTACAAATTTCGAAAAAAAAACCTTTTTCGAGTCAGAATGTTTACACCGAATTTCATGATTTCAACTTCAGCGGTTTGGTAGGTCCCATTTGTATCCCTCTTTTTAATTATATCCCTTAAAAGTAAGAATTTCGAAAAATCCCTCTATTTTACGTGTCTATGCAATTAGAGGGATGTACACACCGAATTTCATGATTCTAGCTGTTGTCGTATCACCATACCATATTTTATCCCTTTTTGTCCCATTTCGCTTTTTCTTTTATTTTCTTTGTGGTGCTTCCAAGCTACAAGAGGAATGTCCGTAACAAATTTTAACTGTATGAAAATAAGAAATTTAATTAATAAGCCAAGGCTAACAATATTTGTATACTTTATATATAATGGATATAATACTTCAATTCATAAAGTAAATATAAGGAGCAATCATAAATACCCTAAATATTGGGGGAGTGTATTTTCAGCTACAGTCGATTGGTTGGTTGTATTTCCACCCTATTTTAATTTCAAAAGTATAAATTTTGAAAATAGTATCTCTCACGTACGCAGTATAAGACAACTTCATGATTCTACCGTCGTAAAAGCAACAAATTAAAGTACGAATTTGGAAAAAAAATATTTTACGTGGCTATGCAGTCAGAGGAATGTATACACCGAATTCCATGATTCTATCAGCGGCCATTTTTTTGGTACCATTTTTATCCCCTTTTTCCAATTATGCCTCCTCAAGAGTACGACTATCTAAAATCTCTTTATTTTACGTATCTACACATTCTAGCTGTATTCGTTTAGTTGGTACTATTTTTATCCCTGTAGCCATTGTATCCCTTGAAAGTACGAATTTGGAAAAAACTTTTTGTTTTTCGTGTTTACGCAGTCAGAGGAATGTATACTCCGAATTTCATGATTCTAGCTGCTGTCATTTGGTAGGTACTATTTTTATCCCCTTTTTCCATTTGAACCCCAAAAAGTACGAATTTTGGAAAGTTCTTTTATTTTACGTGTCTACGCAATCAGAGGAATGTATACATCGAATTTCATTATTCTAGGTGCAGCCGTTAGGTTAGTACTATTTTTATCCCTCGATCCCCATTTAACCCCTTAAAAGTACGAATTTGGAAAAAATACTTTTATATTATGTATCTACTCTATTAGAGGAATGTACATGCCAAATTTCGTGTTTCTATCTGTTGTCGTTTGATAGGTACCATTTTTATCCCTTTTTGTCCCATTTCGCCCCCTACACATAAAAATCACTCTATGGTGCCCTTTTATGCTATAAAGGGAATGCGCATTGCAAAAATCAAGTAAATACAAGCTAATATGTTCAAAAAACATGCTGAAATACTCTAAATATTAGGGGTATTTTCAGTCCTTGTGAGGGAAAAATTTTTCCCTCTGGGCCGATTTCGTCCACTTTCAATCCCGACCGATCTACAACCATAAAACACATTTAGGAAAAATTTGAACCTCCTAGCTCATTTCGTTCGGCCGCTATCGTGCATTCAACAGACAGACGGACATGGCTATATCATCTTAGAATTTTACCACGATCCAGAATATATATACTTTATGGGGTCTCCGATGAATATTTCAAGGTGTTACAAACGGAATGACAAAGTGAATATACCCCCATCCTGGAGGTGGAGGGTATAATAAAAATTAACATATTTTTATGTATATCATTTGGGATAGAAAAAAGTGTAATTTATTGAAGGAGTGACTTAAGACCCTAAATATGTTTAGATCAAATCCTTTTCACGACTTTTTAAGATGTTGGAGCCATGTCCGTCCGTCCGCCTGGCTGGTGTACACGATAACTCTCGAAAGGAGTTAAGGAATCAAAATCAAACAAAATTTGATATTTTACAAAGCTTTTCTAGAAGTTACATTCGCATGGATGATGGGCCCCTTCTGGTACCTCCCACACAAATTGGCATAAGCTTTGGTGAAAATAAAACTAATATATCTTCAATTTAGATTTCGAAATCAAGTGCATTTTGATATTTACGCCCCTTAGTGCCTCACTCACAATTGACCCAATCATAGACAAAATGAAAACCTTTCCATACTGGTACATGGCATCCACTATGACTTGATATATATAGAAGTGAAACTATAGGTCATTAATAGGAAAACTCATACTCAGTTTTTTATTTCGTGGTCGTTTGTCTTTTTTACAGGACTTTTAAAATCCAAAGGATGTAAATGTTTCAATAATTTAGTTTCGTACTTTTGCATGCCATACAATGGCGATATTGGTATCAAATGAAAGAGAAGAACATCTTCTAAATATACTTTTAATTTCATGCGTCTATCTATGCAGAGATACAAGCCGACCGATTTTAAGCCGACAAGCCGCCGCCGCATCTTTCTGCACGAGCCGCGTCGCCGCCGATTTCATCGGCTCAAATCGACTTAACCACGCCGCCCATTTCAACGGCTCATATCGACTTCAACCACGCCACCGAGATTTGACGCAGTTGTAACTCCGTCTAATCTTACTACCAAAATAGACAACCCACTTAAAATTACAAAAGAAAATACAACTGTCGACTTAGACAACCTACTACTATGAAATATATAGATCTTTCTTTGACTTTGGTATCCCACAATATGATGACGTCTATAGAAAGTTGAATGATTGTATTTTGATTTGACAGTCGAATTTATATACGTCAATTCCAGTATGTGTTCCTATCAAAAACAATAAATAATAGCTTCTTTAGTGTGTTAAAGTAGGAAGAGCTTAAGCATTCTTTGGAAGGATTATGATATTCAAGATACTTATTAAATTCATCCATATTATAAATTTTGGGAATATCCCAAAAAATAATTGTTTGGGATAATAATATGAAATTATGTAAACATTTGCTAATATTAACGAATATTGAATTACTTACCAAAAATAAAAGATAAGGTAGTAAAAACCAATACAAATTGTTCCTTCTATTTTCCCAAAATTGTCAAATAAATAGGGGTGATCGAATGCCAGAACGAGCCGGCAAATGAGCCGAAAGCCGCCGAACCATTTTGGGTAGCGCCGCCGCCGCCGATAATTATGGTTCGGCTTGTAACTCTGTATCTATGTTAATTTAACATTAACAACCATTTAAATTTTTCCGCTTTACAAAGTTTATGTAGATTATTCATGTTTAAGGGGGGAAATTTGGAATAGTTGAATTTCCTTCCAAAAATGAGCTTTATATAAGACTAGAATGTGTTTACGATGCAAATAACCCCATATTTAAGTTTTTACTTCTCATCTAACCCACTGAGTATTAACAGTATGATAAAAATTTGCGGCCCTTAATGGGTTAGAAAATCCTTAAAGTTGCCCCTAAAAACATAAATCGAACTAAAAATGTGGAAGTTATTGAGGTTTTTTTTAAAAAAATGCATTAAAAATTGCACTAAAATAGAATAAATCTACCCTTTATACTGTGTCATATTGCAAGTTTTTAATATGGTCTGATAAGGCTCGTGTCGGATTTCAATTTCTAGCGATTTTTTCTCAACACCATTCTCATCGTGAATTTTATTGAAGAAAAAACTTATTTATAGCGGTTATTTTGAACGCGTCCAGCTCGCTAACGGACAATGATAAAAGCGAAATATTTTGGGAGAACACGTAAAACAAACCAATCTTTCATTTTAGTCGGGAACATCAAACAGCAAATTTAAGGCTAAATATTGAAAGAAAATTGTTATTTCAAAAACCAAATTGATGAAATGGAATTGAAACTGGACTAAAATAACTCTTACCGCAAATAATTAAGACATTGTTTAATTTTTTCTGTAAACTCTATTTTTTTAATTTCTCAAAATAAATTTTCCTATAAAACTCGGAAAAAATTAAACGGATTGCGAAAAACAAATATTTCAATATACAAGATTTTCATTTTTTTTGGAAAATTACAATGTCTGTAACTCTCTAAACACAATTTTAAGATTTTTTGTCTAAGACACGTGTAAAATCTTTTTTAAAGAAGAATATTTTCTAAAATTTTCTGAGCGATGTAGATTTTTTTGGCAGGTTTGACATGGAATGACTCATATATTGTGTGTTAACAATCTCCAATATTTCACCTGTAATCATATTTAGTTGCTATATAAGCATGTATCAAATTTCAGATTTCTACGATAATCCTTCTAGTTTTAGCCACTCGTTGTATGAAACCGTGACACTGTGCATTGCCATCTTTAAACCTAAATTAAACTGATACTTGAGAGAAATATTTATTTTCCTATGTGCTCAAAAAGTTTCCTATTTGCTCAAAGTAATATCAGGTGGATTTTGTGTTCACACTGCATATATTATGGGCTCCATATAATAATAATACGTTGTGGTCTGGCCAGACATGAGACAGTTGAATGTATGAAAATCATCAGTTAATTATCAATTTAGTATCAATTTTCCAGTTTTTTGTCTCATTTTTAATTTTTAACTATAAATAGAAATCAACTATTTATATTACATATTGAGACTGTTGAATGTGGAGTTCATTCATAATTTATTTTTCATAAAATTGAAAAATTCAGCAACCGCACATTGCACTATGGTCCCAAATCCATTTTTTTGGCAGAAATTCAAAAAAAAAAATTAAAATTGGAAAGTGTTAAATGTGTATATATTTTCTTTAATGCAACACTCCAAGCAATCAAGAAAATATACTGGAGAAAATTAGGTGGCAACACCACAACTTAAACTTTGCGGTTCAAAAAAAGTGGGATTAATTTTGATATAAAGCAGTTTTACAAATTAATTAAAATCAAGACTTAAAAAGAAAATAATAAAGTGACTATATTATGAAAATTGACGGCGAGAGTTAGTAGTTGAAAAATTATATTTAACATTTTATGATTATTGTGGTCTGGTCAGTATTCATAGGTATTGTAATTTTGTGATTTGTGGAGAACATAATCTATAAATGTCGTGGACCAAAAGTTATATGTATGACTCAACTTGACTCAAAGTGTAAATGTGAAAGTGTTCGTCTGAGGTTGTAGTTTATGGTGGAATTAATATCTCGTCAGCATTTTTCGGCAAACTCCAAAAATTGTCATTTTATTTTAGCACAGTTTTTGATTAGCCATAGACAGATATATGATTATATCTCTGAATTAGTTTTGTGTACGAGACCCATCAATATTTTATTTAAAAGGTGTTGAAAGTACCTTTAAAATGGTATACAACATCATTCACCTTTTTGTACATATGTAGACATTTTACTTTATTTCTGGAAATAATTATTTAAATTGCAGTTTAAAGTATACTATTTGTATGCTATATTTTGCTTTTGTAATAATGTTTAGAAAAACACATTTCGTCGAAATAAACATTCACTCATTCATTCTTTTAAGCTTTCGTAAAATTTTGTTTTTGGCCACCCTGTACCAATGCAGGGTGATAATTATGTTGGTTATATATTGAGTTTATATGGGAGGTGGTTGTAGGCGTGGTCCGATCGGCCCAATTTTATTTTTATTTTTTGCGTATGATATGTCTAGCAAATGTGCAAAATTACAAGACTGTATGTTTATTTTTCGACTTTATGCCATAAAAAATGGATTTGGGACCAGTGTGCATTGGCGGTCAAAAATCTATAACTTTTTATCTAGTAAACATTTTTGAGTTTTGTAATCAAAATTAAAATTAAGAGGATTTTGAGATTTTTTGAATACTTCTAACGAATTTGTACATAAGGCACTGAAAAAAATTTCGTATTACATATTTTCAAATTTTCCAGTTTTGGAAAATTAAAAACGTGATTTCCCTTTTCGATTTTTCTGCTTTTTTTGACTTTATTATGGCGTCAAAAGTGTGTTTGTGCCAAATATAGTTTGTTAATAATAAATATTTTATTTTTTATTTTTAATGACTTATGGAACAATACATTTTTTCAAAAGCCTTTAATAAATAAAACAAACATTTAGAAAGTTTGACGGATTCCCCATTTTTTCAGAGTAACTTTTGCCCGCCAGAAATTGCCACCGTGGAATATGGGATACATTTAGTAAAAAATGTTACATTTTTTTGTTCCAAATTATATATTGTTTTCATCCAAATTGAAAGGGTTTTAGAAAATTCTTTGGATCTACTCATACGTTATTGGCATTCCTAAAAGGGAATAATATTTGAATTTAAGATTTTGTGATAAGATATTGCGATAAGATCAATATTTCAAGGTGTTATAAACGGAGTGATAAACTTCCACTCCATCCAATGTAATACTGACGACCATTGACAACGACCAACGACCTTAACCTGTTTGTTCGTTAGTTTCGTAAAACATAAAATTGTCCGAATCGATTGCACAATAAAGGTATTGCATGACAGTTGCAACAACACTAATTAGCGCAAATCCCTTTCGCTCCAACCAACATGCTGGGCGACAGCAACGGAATTTAGTGCGTTCAGCATTTCGAACATGTTGCACTCACTTGGACTCACTACTCCCCAACCAGTTATTCACAGTTGTTAGCTCAGCACAAATGAAACACTTTGTGTTAACAACAGCAACAACCATTCGGACAGAGTAAGCGGACATCTCGCACTGTGTGTGATGGACATAAAGATCGTGAAGGAAGATTACAAAGTGATCTCTTGTTAAACCAAACGAACGAACGTACGAAAATTATAAGTTTCACTATCGATATCACAAAATGATCCAAAAGTAATGATAACCCAAAGAAGGTGAAGAGCAGAGCAGAGCAGACGAAGAATGATATCATTATCATTAACACATCATCATCATCAGCGGCAGCGGCACACATTTACGATCCTTTTTCACCGGCCTTGCAACATTTGACGTCAAATGCCTGTCATATGTTTGTGGCCGGCCTAAGTGGTACTTTTCACGAGCATGAAACGCGCGTGCCTGGTGTTTTCTGTCCGTTTCTCTTTCGCTGTTTTTTCTTTCATTTTTATGGAAAAACGAAACTGAAGATAAAATCCAAAAATTTTCATTGGTGTTGTTTATTTCGTAGAAAAATCCATAAAAAAGGTGTAATTATTAAGTGGCATGATCACAACAAATAAACAAAGTTGTCGGCCACATTCGGCAGCCAAGGCGTGCTGAAGGTGGTGCCGTGTGGTGGTGTGTAAGGACACGGAAGGGATACCGCCACACGGGCACTTCATCGTCTCCAGCACTTTGTCAGTTTGTTGTCTATCAAAAATAATAAAAAGTTGCTGACATGTGTCATGAAAATGTCATAAAATATGGTTCCATTTCGCTTAAGGAGATACTTTTCCACCGATAAAGGGGCCAACAAACGCACACACACAAATACTCACGCAGCGGCTTGTATCAAAGGCGACAATAAATGGACTGGAATGTCTGTAAAGGGGGTGTTTTGCATAGCGTTTTACTTTTAGTTGGTTGTACTAAATTTTTAAAAAGTAACTAAAATTTTGTCAGAAAATGCTAATAATGAAATTCACCTTTTTAGTTGACAGCTTGTCAGAATTGAGATCTAGGACAAAATTGGTGGTGGAATCACTTGCACTAAATTTTTTGAAAGTAACTAAATATTGGTCTAAAGGAAAATGTTGATAAGAACATTACCACAATTGATATCTTGCAAAATTTTGGACCAATTTCATATATATTGTTGTTCTAAATCGATGATCTTATTCATAATTCTATATTAAAGAAAATGTCGCAGGAGAAATTTTCCAAAAATACAACGCAGAAAGTCTTTACTTCTTCTATAATTTTCCACCTTTTATGTTTCGTTTAAGTATAGGGTCCGCCAAATAATTTTTTTTTTTTGAAAATGCTAAAAAAATTACTGAATATTTTCTCAAATTTCTTTTTTTATTTGAAAATACAATCCTTCCGGTTAATAATGGAAAATAATTTCATTCAAATGGCTGCTGAGGGCACCCCACAAATAATAGTCCAACGGTTGAATAGTTGAAAAAAAGCGGCTTCACAGCGACTTTTCAACCACATATCCGGCCTCTTGTAAAAAAATTTGATTCTATAAAATATAGATGCAAAATGGTCTTGAGCCTGGAGAATATCCCAGTTCAAACCAGATATTGATTACAGACCAAAATAAAACAAAGGGAAAAACAACTGAAAAAATAATATCTATTTTTTTTTTAGTTTTTTCGTTTGCATTTTTTTGGTCTGTAATCAATATTTGATTTTAACTGGGATATTGTTCCGGCTCAAGCCCATTTTGCATTTATATGGAATAGAATGCAAATTTATTTACAAATGGCATGGTGACATTGGCTGGGATATTCTGCTGGCTCTTTTTGCATCTATATTTTATGGAATGCAAATTTAGTTACAAATGACATGGTGACATTTATTAAAAATTGTTTATTAAAAGGAGCTAGGACAGTATCCCAGTTAAAATCGAATATTTATTAAAAATAATAAAAAATAATTTTCGTAGATGATATTTGGAATATAACTTTTGGAGTAGAAAATCACTTTAAAGCCAATTAAAGGGATATTTTTCCTCTTTCACATATTGACAGTGGTTTAGGAACAATTACAAAAAAACTCGCGAAAAACTCGATAAAAATATAAAAAAAAAAAACAGAACAAATTTTATTTTTAGTAAATATTGAAACTAATAATAAAAAATATAAAATAATTGTAAAAAGTCTTTTTTTGTTTAAATAGCTCCCCTTTAAAAATATATTACAATGGTATATTTTATTTCTTATTGGCTCAAAAAAGAACATACAAATTTAAAAAGCCAGAAAAAATATTTTATGTTTTTATTTTAGTGAATATAGAAATAAAAATTTGTATATGTTTTTACATTTTTGTTTAAATAGTGCAACAAACACTAAAAAAAATATTAGAATATAGAAAAAAATAGGAAAAAACAGAAAAAAATAATTATGTTTTATTTTTTAATGCCTAGAATTCCAAAGAAGAAAACATAGCCTATTTATCTATGTTTAAATGTAGAATTTATTGTTCTGTTGTAAATCATTTTTTTTAATTAATGCTCTTTAAATATAAATATATTTCACTTGGAAACAGTGGTTTAGGAACAGTCGCCAAAAAAGTGCAAAAAAATTATGTTTTTATATTTTGTTGTCATGAAAAAACGCCTAAAAATTAAAAGATAAAAAAAAATATTTTTTTAATATTTTTATAAAAATAGAAAAAAAACGAAAAAGTCTTGTTTTATTTTTGAATAGCTAGCAGTATAACAATTGAGAATTTATTTTTGAAAAAAAATCTTTTTGTGTTGGCTCTAAAAACATAAAAAATAGAAACAAGTAAGGAAAGGCTAAAGTCGGGCGGGGCCGACTCTATGATACACTCCACTTTCTATCCGAATACAATTTAATTCGGTGAAAATGTGTAAATGTGTGTGTTTGACAAAAAATTTTAAATCGTAAAGGACATTTGTATGGGGGTATATTGAAATCTGGAACGAAATAGGTGAAATATAATATGTATAGTTTGGCCAAAATTGGTTAAACATTTGGGAACAACATTTGTATTTGCGCTATATCTAAATCTGAACCGATCTTAGCCACTTTCACCATAGGTTTTTTACTTGGATTATAAGCTGTCGTGCCAAATTTAAAGAAAATCGAATCGGGAGCTACATTTGTTTGGGGGCTATATCTAAATCTGAACCGATCTTACCCAATTTTCGCAAAGGTGTTTATAGTTGGATTATAAGATGTTGTGCCAAATTTAAAGATAATCGAGTACAATATGTGGATTCTAAAGCGGCAAAAGTCAAATCGGGAGCTACATTTGTTTGGGGGCTATATCTAAATCTGAACCGATCTTACCCAATTTTTGCATTGGTGTTTATAGTTGGATTATAAGATGTTGTGCCAAATTTAAAGAAAATCGAGTATAATATGTGGTTTCTAGAGCGGAAAATGTCAAATCGGGAGCGACATTTGTATGGGGGCTATATCTAAATCTGAACCGATCTTACCCAATTTTTGCATTGGTGTTTATAGTTGGATTATAAGATGTTGTGCCAAATTTAAAGAAAATCGAGTATAATATGTGGTTTCTAGAGCGGAAAATGTCAAATCGGGAGCGACATTTGTATGGGGGCTATATCTAAATCTGAACCGATTTGTCTCAAATTAAATAGCGTTCGTTCTTGATCCACAAAACTTACTTGTGCCAATTGTTGTTAAGATCGGACTATAATTGCGACCTGTAGTTTGATTACAACAATAGATGGACAGACAGACGGACAGACGGACATTGCTAAATCGACTCAGAAAGTGATTCTAAGTCGATCGGTATACTTAACAATGGGTCTATCCCGCTTCCTTTTGGGTGTTACAAACAAATGCACAAAGCCATAATACTCTCGTGGAGTGTATAAAAATCGGAAAAATATATTTTTTAATAGATAACATGACAAAGAAGAAAACAATGTATATTTGTAGAAGATCTATGGATAAATGTAGAAGTTATGAACCTCGTGCCAAAAAAAGTGGTTTTTAATATTTTTGCTGTCATGAAAAAATTAAAAAATCAGAAAAAAAAAATCAAAATCAAATAAAAAAAAAATTAAAAAATCAGAAAAATATTGTTTTTAATAGTTAGAATTCTACCAATTGAAATTTTTTTTGTATTTTTTTAATATTTTTATAAAATATATATTTTTGAAAAAAAAAATAATATTTTTATAAAAATAGAAAAAAATCTTGTTTTATTTTTGAATAGCAGCATTCTAACAATTGGGAATTAAAAAATCTCTTTTTGTTTAAAAAAAACGGTAAAATATTTTATTTTATTTTTAATGTCTATTTGTAAAGGGTGTTTTTTATTGGGGTATAGAACTTTAAGTTGGCATCACTTTTTTAACTGGCGGCCATTTTGTCAGCTGTCAAGTGATTAATATTTAGTTTGGTTTGCCATTTCATCATGAACAGGTTGACAAAAGAACAACGCTTGCAAATCGTGCAAATTTATTTATTTCAGTTCGCGAAGTTCACCGCAAGCTCCGTCCATTTTATGGTCGACATAATCGTCCATCAGAGCAATTAATTCGGTTAACCGCATAATTTCGCGGAATGGACCTGTCAATTGGCCACCAAGATCGTGTGATTTGACACCATTGGATTATTTTCTTTGGGGATATGTGAAGTCGCTCGTCTACGCCAACAAACCGGAAACGTTAGGGGACTTGGAAGCCAACATTCGTGGCGTTATTGCCAACATACGGCCCCATATGCTGGCTATATTCGAGCCAGCCGCGGCGGCCACATGCCCGAAATCATATTTACACATTAATGGCATAAAATTATCCAATAAAGCCAAATTGATGGACATTAAAACGATTTTCTTGTGTTTTATTTCAATTCGAAGTTCTATACCTCAATAAAAAACACCCTTTAGAAGATCTATGGATAAATGTAGAAGTTATGAACTTATTTGAAGAAGCAGGTATAGTTACCCAGCAATACTTCTGCCGTGCCAACGCTCATTTGTTTTAGTTTTTTCGTTTATATTTTTTTTTGGTCTGTAATCAATATTTGATTTGAACTGGGATATTGTCCTGGATCAAGACCATTTTGCATCTATATTCAATAGAATGCAAATTTATTTGCAAATGGCATGGTGACATTTATTACTTGGCTGCAGACTCTCAGAGAACATATATACAGAAGTTATAAGGAATTAAATTTAACGTATGGCATGATAATTTATGTGGAAGGTACTAGGAGGTTCGTATCACATGGTCCCAGCCTCCACAATTATAAAACAATTGTAAAACAAGATCATATAGAAATTGTGAAGGATAAATAGAGGCAATTGTGTGGGAGGTACCAGAAGGAGCGTCAATATTTTTTAAAGTGTAAATATTTTTTATGTTTAAAGTGATTATAGAAGCATTTTCAAATATCAAATTGCAACTGATTTTGACTACCCGTATGTCGGTTTTATTGAAACCAAAGTTTATGTCACCTTGTGTGGGAGGTACTGGAAGGGGCGTGGCAAAACCCGTCATATTTAGTACATTTAAAGTGATTTTAAAAATTTTATCAAATACCAGAAAATAGCTGATACCGAATATCTGCGTTGAAGTTATATAGGTTTTAATTTAACATTGGAATATGGGCTATTTGTGTGGGAGGTACCAGAAGGGGCGTGGAAATTTAGCCCATCTTCGAACTTAAACTAAGTTTGGGAAAAAATATTACCATGCGCAAAGTCTGAATCGATTTTTTTAACTCCTTTCGAGAGTTATCGTGTACACCAGTCAGTCAGAAGGACGGACGGACATGGCTCAAACATCTTAAAAAGTCGTGAAACGGATTTGGTCCAAAAATACTTGTGGCCTTATGTCAATATTTCAATGCGTTACACTTTTTTCCTGTCCCAAATGAGTGAGGGTATAATTAAAATTTTTGTTTAAAGTATATATGGGTGATTCTGAAATAATCGGCTAATTTTCTATTCCTGTGTATTTAAATTGGGAAAATTATAAATATTCCACTTTATTTCTTACTTTACAATAAAGCTTTATTGTTTTTTTTTGTAGTAAATAAAATAGCTTTTACACAAGGTTATAAAGCCATTACCCAGGCTGTCCCAAGGACTACTCGATAACTGCGATTATTTTGAAAGTTTGTGTATGCATTCTTCTCATAAAAATATTATGTACGTATTTTTGGAAAAAAATAGAAACATTTTTTCACAATTTCACCAATTTAACGAAGGAAAAAATAAGATTTTTTCAAAAAGGTGTGTTCATTCAATCGCCTGTAGCTCCTGAAACACTTAGACCGATTTTAATGTCATATACCTTGTTTGAAAATTTAAAGTAGTGTTCTTAGATGTATTTTTTAGCGACTGTGGGAGTTTGTATGTCGTGAAAAGATGGCTTTTATTTTTTACGATTTTTTTTCTGTTTTATTTTTGCAAAATCGACCAGAATTTCAGTGATAAAAATCATCAGCATGATAATTTGTTCATTAGTTCGATAAAACAAGGTATAAAAACAAAGAAAAATACGTAATGGAAAAATATATAATTTTTTGATTGTGCAATCACATACTACAAAAATATTTCTTTCAAAACAATTGCAAAGTTAAAAATCGTACTGCTTGACATGGAATGACGAAAAGTAAATAATTATATTAAGTGATTTTTATCAATTATTAGTTTTATGGATGATTATTTGCTGTCCCTGAAGGTACAGAATAAAATCTTTTATTCGATTAAATTGAAATTTTCGAACCATATTTAGTTTAGTGTATATATCTACAACGTATATATACATATGATAGGTTTTCGACAACAATATTAATAATTCACTTTTTGTCGTTCGTAATGAACTTTAACACTTACGTTCGTCATTCCCCTTGGTTGAGTTAAGTTCAATACTTTTTAAAATTTTGTGTGTTTTTTAAGTTTTTTATAAAAATATAGTTTTTGTATTTATGTAGTGGAGATATGGGATATTTATGTTTGGGCAAAATTAATGGGGGTCTGTAATACATGTCTTCTCCCTATGGGTGACTGGGGGCAGTTTTGGGCCTTTCCTTCATAAAAAAAATATAAAAATCTAGAAAAATGTGTGGGGACCACCTTAAGGGTTGAAGATAGAGTGCAGGTACGTTCTGAGAAAATATTGGAGCTGAAAAAATAGCCTCCTTGGGGCAGTCAGAGTGGTGGAAGCAAATTTTATAAAAATTAGTTTTTGTATGGGAATAGGGGGTAAATTTGTTCGGCAAAAATGTTGGGAGGTCGGTATTACATTTAACCCTTATGGGGGCGAGTTTTGCGGGGCAGTTTTGGGCCTTACTTTCATAACAAAAATTATAAAAAACAAGTAAGTAAGTTTCAGTCGGTTTCACCGACTTATATATACCCTCACACTGAGAGCACATATGTATGGAAGGACTTAAATTTTGCTTAGTGCCGGATTATGTGTGTGTGTGTTAGGTACTGGAAGTTTGTGGCAATTGGACCCAGCTTCCACATTCGTAAATAATTGTAAAAACATGATCAAGTATGAAGTCAATGGATTTCTGGCACCGATATAGGACTTATAAAGGATTTAATTTCACTTAGGGTAGAGACTATTTTGCGTGGCTATAGCATAAACATTTTTTATGTTTAATGTGATTATAAAAAACATTTTCAAATATAACCAAAACTTATGTCACTTTGTGTGGGAGGTTCCAGAAGGGTTCTGACAATATCGCCCATATTCTACATGAATGCAACATATATAAAAGCATTGCCAAATATCAAATTTCATAGTATTCCGACCATTCTTATAGAAGTTATAACAGCTTTAGTTTTACGCAGGTTATGGTGTTTTGTGTGGGAGGTACAAGAAGGGGCATGGCAATATCCGCCATATTTTGTACGCTTAAAGTGATTATTAAAACTTTATCAAATACCAAAATATAGCCGATTGCGAATATCCGTGTGGAAGTTACATTGGTTTTAATTTAACATAGAAATATGGGCCATTTGTGTGGGAGGTACCAGAAGGGGAGTGGTAATTTCGCCTATCTTCGAACTTAAACTAGGGGAAAATATTACCATGTGCAAAGTTTACACCAGCCAGACTGACGGACGGACGGACGGACATGGCTCAAACATCTTAAAAAGTAGTGAAACGGATTTGGTCCAAACATACTTGGGGTCTTAAGTCACTCCTTCAATGCGTTACACTTTTTTTCTGTCCCAAATAATATATACCTACTCTGTAGAGTGAGGGTATAAAACTACAAATTCTGTTCCATTTGACATAGAACTACTTTATATCAAAATATGGTAAAATATAATGTTTTTTACGAATTTTTAATAGATCGGTTGTAATGAGTGGTTCCTTGAGCATGAATGTACCTAAATTTTCAAATTCAATAACGATCTGCAAAAATCGTTTTGTTTTGCTCATATCTGACAAAATTTTCACCTTTTCTTTGACCACAAGAATATAATAAACGATGCGTCTATCTTCTTCCTTGTGAGCGCTACAAACAAATGTACAAAGGCATAGTATCCTAGTGGAAAGTATAAATAAGGGAAGAATAGTCAATGGAACACGTTATAACAAATCCTAGAGGATTTAAATAAAATATATAAATAGTTAAAAAAAATTATAAATTATAAATAGTCAAAATGTGTCCATAATTATTTTAGTATACTTTTCATGTTTTAATTGATTTATTTACTCTAGTGTAAGCTGCACTTTACAAAGACAATCGAAATTAGCACTTATTATTGGACTCTACTTTTTATTGTAAAATGTTTAGTTCACAACGATATTTATATGATACAATCTCTGTGCTAGTCCAACAATATGCATACATCCAATAGTTCTGTTCTCTTTTCCGATAAAAATCATTTCAAGTACATACAACCTAAAACCTCTTACTAACATTTACGTAACAATGCAATCAACCATTTTCAAATCGCTGTAAAAAGTAAACACAAACAATTCAAAATGTTTTATTAATGTCTGACTGACGATGATACGTCCTGAATCGATGCGATTTATAAGTATTTGCCATTCAACAACAACAGCAGCAAAATAATATTGCACAAAAAATCCATAACAATCTCGGGTATCAACACTCAAATAAAATAAATACACAAATACAGAGATATGACTACAGACACAGTCAAGGCATAGGGACAGCAACACAACAAGTATGAATGTGTAAGTCGCACAAACGAACAAATATAAAATAAAACTCCTGAAGTGTTCGGATTACAAACTAAAATTTGACTAAAAATTATTATATAGAAAGCACTCAGAAAAATATGATGGTATGACGTCTGTAATGTCTCTCAAGCTTCCTCTCCGAGCCAATAAAAAACGATTTAAAAAATAAAAATATTTTTTTAATTTTTTTTTCGGCGACGCACAGTTTATTATCAGCGGCAAAAACTCCCAAATTCCATGTGTCTAAATCTCGTCTTTATTGATTGAATTTTGCAAAGAACATTCCTATTAAGCATTTTCTAAAAGATTTTGCCAATATCACGGCTAAATTGAGCTGTGGATGCATTCATAAATGCTAAAATAGTTGATTTTCATTATGATTGAGGTTATTTTATTGGGATGTACTTCGGAAACCATATATCGCATTTAAATTTCGTTTAATTCGTAGAAAATAGGAGCTATTGTTGTATTTAAAAACGTGTAATTAGGTTTTTGCTTCCCTTTTCAGACATAGGTTTACCTGAAGGTTGTATTTATTTAGTATTAGTAATTTTCAACAGTATAAAATTATATTCGCGAGGCCGGCCGATGCCTCGGCATTTACAAATATTGTTAAACTATTATTTATATATACATTTTAAAAATAGTATTCTGCTTATAGCTGCCAACATCGATTTAATTACTGAAATAGTAAAACCTTCTAAGCCAAAAATAAAGCATTACTTTCTTCGGTGTTCTCTATTAATGCATCTAGGAAAATTTATTTAAAGCATACTTTAGGGATGTAAGGTTTTATGGCATTCGAGCGCATGTAAATATTGGGGCGATATTAATCTTAAGTTAAGTATAAAGCTATAATAGCAGTTTGTTTAAATTAAAAAAAAAATAATTTTTTTTTTTTAGTTTTTTCGTTTGCATTTTTTGGTCTGTAATCAATATTTGATTTGAACTGGGATATTGTCCTAGCTCAAGACCATTTTGCTTCTATATTTAATAGAAATTTTATTTACAAATGGCACCATTACTTGGTGCGATTTTTTAAACGCAAATTCGGCAAGTGAGTTGTGCTTCTCGTTCGTTTGTGAGATTCATCTCCTTATAGAGGCCGGGTTTGATGTTGAAAAGTCGCTGCGAAGCCACTTGAAAAGACGTTAGACATGGTCGAAATCATGATCGTGGTAGTCTGCAGCCAAGTAATATATGTCACCATGCCATTTGTAAATAAATTTGCATTCTATTAAATATAGAAGGAAAATGGTCTTGAGCCAGGACAATATCCCAGTTCAAATCAAATAAAATAATTTTTATAAAAAATTTCGAAAATCGTAAAAAACCAAAAATTTTATTTGGGCGTTGGGGGTGGCACTGACAATTTTCATTTAATTGTGGACTTAAATGAAAGCGCTGGTAGTGATTTGTATTCACATATATATTAAAATAGGAAATGTATGACGTTTTTCATTTTAACTTACATGGGAGGTGGGCGTGGTTGTCGGCGGATTTAGACAAAAATTGTTTTTCTTCTAATTTGATGATATAAGGGATGTAAACGAAATTTCCAGGTCCTAGCTCTATTCCTTCTAATTTTTGCCGCAGCTTGTATGAAAATATACCACTGTGCGACGGTTCCACTGCCACTACTTCTACGTCAAGGCGACATTCAAACAATTTTTAGCACTACCTTCTTTTTAACGTATAATTAGGCATGATCGGAGTTATACTGCCAAAATGACAGTACAAAATTGGAATTTTATTAAAAATTAAAATAATTTCGTTTTCGACCTGGCCGCTTCAGACATTTCTCTGCGTGTACTAACAAATACTAATGTCGATACAAAACTGTAACAATCCTTTGGAGTATTTGCTCAACCACAACTGTGGCGACGAGGATGACGATGACGACACAACGACATCATCAACAGATTCTCCTCCTCTCTGTCTCTCTGTGTTTGCCATGCTTGGCATATTGACTTTTAAGCATTATTTGACTTGGCCAACACTCACACACACACAGGGAGAAAATGTTCATCAGATCTGTTTGATTTTGTTAGTCGATGTATCCAATTTCCCCACTTGAGCTTAATGGCAACGTACTCAAGGATCTAAGGACGTCTGTATGACTGATTGGCTTTCTTTATCCTTTATCGAGAGGCACAGCAGCAGCACCAACATCAGCAACAGCAACATGGTTGAACATGTTGTTGTTACTCGGTGAGTCAGTGCTTGTTGTGGTACGTGTTACACCCTAAGGACATATCAGTGTATATACAGAGGATTTTTATGTTTGTACTCTTTCGTACACACACATACACAGAGACCTACTCGTACATGTGTATGCAGTACTAACAACGATACAACTTGCGCGTATGTTCTCCAGGAGCTTTTGTTTTGTTGCCACTGATTTTCCAAACCCCCAACTAAGCCCAGTCAAGTTTATCCACGATGACTTCTCCGATACTCGCATTTTGCTGTACTGGCTGTTTTGCTGCCATTAGCCATCAGGGAAAATGGGGTTTGCTGCCTGCAACCCTTAGGTCTTGTCGTTGAAGGATGAAACCAAAAATAACAACCGACAGGTTGTCAATAGTCTTAATTACAAATCAAGCTCAGATTTTAACACGAAATGCTCATGGCCAAGGATGGATGGATATTTAGATAGTCAGTCAGATAGATGGTCGGATGTTTGTATTGCAATACATGCCAAATATCTGGCCATGGTATGGGTAATCTTTTGGGAAAAAGTTGGAAGAGTTTTGTTAATTATTGATTAATTAGTGTTTACCTCTCTGGCTATTATCCAATGGAAGTGTTTGGGCATTAAAGTGGAACTATTAAACTATTCAAGGAAATATTTGCAGCATTAAAAGAAGACAGATTCCGTTTACTGATGGGGAGGTGTGATTTTTGGCTTTTGTGTATCACACATTTCGGAATGTGGACTTCATATCACACACGGTACTGATGTGGCTGAAGATCTAACATGGAGCACATGTTTTCTCACGTGTTCTTTCTCCATATATCCCCTATTCTGCTTTAAATTATTTTGTCTTATTTATATTTATTTTGTCATTCCGTTTATAACAAATTGAAATATTCATGGAGACTCCATAAAGTGCATATATTTTCTGGGTCGTGGTAAATTTCTAATATGATCTAGCCATGTCTGATCTGGCTATGTCTGTTGAAAGCAATCTAGTATAGCAGATCGAATGGGTTTTAAAAGTTGGCAATATAGGACCAAATTCAAATCAATTTTGAGCAAATTTTTGAGTATTTAAGCACATTTTATTGAAAATTCACTCGAAATTTGAAGAGTAGATTCCATTTACAGTGTGAAGATGCACCAAAAAGTGATTTTACCAAAAAAAGGGATAAATATGGTACGAAACAATAACAGCTGGAAATGCAAAATTTTGAGTGTACATCCCTTTAATTGCGTTGACAATTAAAATTAAGCGTTTTTCCAAAATTTGTACTTTTAACGGTATAATAGATTGGGAAAATAGGGATAAAAATAGTACCCACCATATAATAAGGAAATTTTTCTAAATATATACCTAAAAGGGGGGAAACTGGGGAAAGACGATAAAAATGGAATTAGGGAAATACCTACAATTTTTAAGGAAATCGTTTCTAGGTTTGTTCGACAATTCGCAATTTAAAAAAAAAACAGTTTTCGGTTTTTAAAATTTCACAAAACCGTCAAACCGGTTTTTGCTATAGGCAAAAAGTAATCTTTTATGTATTATTTTTATACCCTCCACCTCCAGGATGGGGGTATACTAACTTTGTCATTCCGTTTGTAACACCTTGAAATATCGACCTGACACCCTATAAAGTATATATATTCTTGATCGTCACAGAATTATAAGGTGATCTAGCCATGTCCGTCTGTTGAAAGCACGCTAGCATCTAAACGAAAAGAGCTAGGAGGTCCAAATTTTGCATAAATGCGTCTTATAGTCGTAGATCGGTTGGGATTGAAACTGGACGAAATCGGCCCAAAGGGAAACATTTTTCCCTCACAAGGACTGAAAAACCCCATAATAACCCCAAATATTTTAGAATATATTTATTATTTAAGCATATTTTTTAATATGTCTGCATGTACTTACTTGATATTGGGTACGCGCATTCCTCCAACGTTTTTTATTCGTAGGGGGTGAAATGGGGCAAAAAGGGATAAAAATGGTACATCTCAAACGACAACAGCTAGAAACACAAAATTCACTGTGTACATTCCTCTAATTGAGTAAATACATAATATGAAATTAGTTTTTCCAAATTCGTACTTTTAAGCGATAAAATGGGAATAGAGGGATCAAAATGGTACCAACCAAACGGCTGCACCTAGAATAATGAAATTCGGTGTATACATTCCTCTGATTGCGTAGATACGTAAAATAGAAGGATTTTTCGAAATTCGTACTTTTTGGGGTTCAAATGGGAAAAAGGGGATAAAAATAGTACCAACTAAATGTTCGCAGCTAGAGTCATGAAATTCAGTGTAAACATTCCTCTGATTGCGTAGACACGTAAAATTAGCGGATTTTTTTAAATTCGTACTTTTTGGGGTTAAAATAAAATATAATATAAATAACATGACCGCAGCAGAGTCTTGAAATTTGGAGTATACATTCCTCTGACTGCGTAGATATGAAAAATAAAAGTTTTTGCCAAATTCGTATCCATCTAATTGCGTGGACACGTAAAATAAATAGATTTTAGAAAGTCGTACTCTTATGGGGGTAAAATAGGAAAAAGGGGACAAAAATGATACCGACCAAATGACCGCAGCTAGAAATAAATATTACAGCTATTAAAATAAATATTAAAAATGTTTCAAACATTTTGTAAATAGAAATTGTAAGTAAATTCTTGAACAAAAACATTGAAATATTGCGTATAAAATTGTTTGGTTACAACTTGTAACAGAGATTTTTCAAAGTAAGGTTAATAACATTATGATACATTGAATCAAAAAGATAAACTTTTAAAATTTAATCTTTATTTTTAAATTTGGAACAAAACAAATTATTTGATTCTATCCGTATATTGTTTAATTTCTTTCAGAGTGAAAAAAATCAGATTTGGATTAAAAAAAGTGGTAAGTCATAATTGTTCGAAGTTACAGTACACCAAAAACACAATTGCTAGAAATACAGTAAAAGTCATCTGCTTATAGAAAACAGCTTTCAACGGTACGTATAGAAGACTAGATTTAAGTCATTTTTCAGTATTTTTTATTATTTTCCAAATTTCATATTTTCTTATGTGGTTCTTTGTGTTTCTTTTTAGAACAAAATATACCTTTTTGTCCATATTTTCCGCATTTTACAATTTGTATAATTTGATTATGATTATGATTTTTTCTTTTGATCCGTTTTTTCTCCCTTTACTTAACATCCGACATTTTGTGTTTAAGGTAGTCATAGGTTCGTGATACATGGTATATGGTCCGCGCTTCCACATTTGTAGAACACATAAGAAAAACGTTATGAATTATAAAGTTATAGCAGATTTCAATCTCCTTTATAGAAATTACACAGGATTTAATTTTACCTTTTAGGGATAGAAGAAGCCTTTCAATTTCGCCCATTTTCGAACTTAAACTAAGTTTGGGAAAAATATTCATATGTAAAAAGTTTGAAACGATTCCATAACTCCTTTCGAAAGTTATCGTGTACTCTAGTCTACCAGACCGACGGACGAACATCTTAAAAAGTCGTGAAACGGATTTTGGGGGTTTTAAGTTACTCCTTCAATGCGTTTTTTCACTGAACCAATACTCAGGCGATGTCCCCTATAAATAAAGGGCATTGCGTTGGTTAAACGATGATAAGGAGTTGGAAGGAGGAAAGGGGGAGAAGTATTTGTTGACGTCTGTTTTGAATCTCTGGATGTCATAATTGGCGGGAGAGATTGCAGGAGAAATTGCCGGAAGTTGATTCAATCTGTAATGTGCAGTGCGGCCAGCTGTCCAATCAACAACAAATGTATGCGAGTTCCTTGAAAATCGCGTATCCCTAACGAACGTCCTCACGTCCGGAATGATATCACGAATATCCGAGGAACAAGCACTATAAAAGTAACGATAAAACAGCGAGGAGGCAATAGAATTGGATATCCCAAATTTGAGTAAAACACATCAGTCCTACACATTTATTATATTTATTTAGTTAAAATTTCATTAAAAGTAAGAAAATTAATTAACTATGATAAACGATTCATTATTTTAAAGTCAGGGAGAATACTTTAATTACTAGAAATATTCCCTTTTTTACTTAGTTACCTCAGCAAAAATTTCAATTTAAAACAATTAGGGAAGGGCTAAAGTCGGGCGGGCCGACTATATGATAGACTCCACTGTGAAAACGGGAAGAATTTTTGTATGTTTCCTAATAATAGGCTAATATGACCTGGTCCAATTTGACAAATCGAAAAGAATATTTGTATCGGGATTATATATAAACATGGAATAAAGAGACTAACTTTAAAAATAAGTTCTTCAGTTCAAATATAACGTGTTATGCTCGGTTCGAAGAAATTCGGTGAAAATTTGTGGTTTCTGGGGCGGAAAAAGTCTATCTGTATGTATTGCAGCTATATGTAAATCTGAACCGATCTGACCCATTTTCACTATGGATGTTTGTCGTTGAAAAATAAGATAATTTGAAAGATTTGAAGAATATCTGTTAAAATGTGTGGTTTATAGAGTGGAAAAAGTGAAATCGGGAGCGAAATTTTAATGGGAGCTATATATAAATCTGAACAGATGGGACCTATTTTCACCATAGGTGTTCCTAGTTTAAATATAAGTTGTTTTGCCAAATCTGAAGACAATCTGATAAAATATGTGGTTTCTAGAGCGGAAAAAGTCAAATCGGTAGCGAAATTTATATGGGAGCTATATATAAATCTGAACCGATCTAACATATTTTCACAACAGGTGTTTCTAGTTCTAGTGTTTTGCCAATTTTGAAGAAAATCTGTTAAAATATGTGGTATCTAGAGTGAAAAGAGTCAAATCGGGTGTGAAATTCGTATGGGGGCTATATCTTAATCTGAACCGATTTTCTTCAAATTAAATAGCGTTCGTCCTTATCCCGAAAACTTCGTTGTGCAAAATGTCATTTGGTTCTGTCTACAAGTGCGACCTGTATCGTGATTACAAGAATAGATGGACGGACAGACAGACAGACGGGTATTGCTAAATCGATTCAAAAATGATTCTAAGTCGATCGGTATACTTAACAATAGGTCTATCTCGCTTCCTTTTGGGTGTTACAAACGAATGCACAAAGACATAATACTCTCGTGGTGTGTATAAAAACCTCTTATTTTCGCACGTCAGTCAGAATTAGGACGATGCACTATAGGTCAAATGACCCATTTCACTGGCAAAAAGTCATAAAACTTAAAGTCTGATATTATTTTAACAAAAATGTATAGAGATAGCTTGGAAAATGTAAATTGTTATCGGAGCCCCTATGAAATTCACGGCCCTTAACCTTCTTGGGACCAAAATGAGTTAATTTAGTTTTTTAACATTACATAATTAAAAATAACCAGAATGACTGAATTAGAACGTAGGTTACTATATTATACCCCACACAACATTCTAAACCCCTGCATGATTGAAATCCGCGAATTTATGGACCATATAAATATAAAGACATGATCCTATTAATTTTTGCAATAGTGAAATTTAATGTATCTATTATGAAGTTTTTATATATTTTTTTCTTGTGTTATAAAGATGCCAAATCGGAAGAGATATTTGTATGTTGAAAATATCAGGAAATTTATCACAGTATTCCACTATTGCCATAATTTCTCCTTGTTGCATTGTGATAAGAAAAAATTACGAATATAGATTGTGATATATGGCTCTTGTGCGGTATAAGATCAGGTTGGGAGTTTATAGTTTCATGTCAAATGTTTGTAACATTATTGAACTGTTGATGGAAAAAAATTGGTTCAGATTTATATAAATTTCCCCTTATTTTGGTCAAATTTGACCATTACTCTTATTTTCATGAAGATGACCTACTATTAATCTAGATATAGGTCTTTGTGTGGGTGGTATGATGTATCATATAATCGGTTCTACCCTACTTTAGCCTTATTTAGTTGCTTTGCTTACATATAATGTATTTAACATAAGTCTAAATCGCTTTCTAAGTGCAAGTCATTTATGATATTGGCATAGTATAGACTGAGAAGTCCCATTTCCATTCCATCGCTAACCAAAAGAGCATAAAAGTGCCAATCCACATATGGTTAAATATATTCATAACAAATCAACATTTTATTTTCCGTTTTACATTTCCGTGCCGAACCTTGCCAACTTTTTAAAAGCTTACATAATTACTATATTTGCAATTTACTATAATCACTCTAAGGCTGCACTAAACTTTAATTTTTGTACACACTAAGACAAATTTCAAATGTTTATACACTCCACGAGAGTATTATGTCTTTGTGCATTTGTTTGTAACACCCAAAAGGAAACGAGATAGACCCATTGTTAAATATACCGATCGACTTAGAATCACTTTTTGAGTCGATTTAGCAATGTCCGTCCGTCCGTCCGCCTGTCCATCTATTCTTGTAATCACGATACAGGTCGCAATTGTAGACATAACTAACTGAAACTTTGCACAATCAAGTTTTTCGGGACAAGGACGAACGCTATTTAATTTGAAGAAAATCGGTTCAGATTTAGATATAGCCACCATAAGAATTTTACTCCCGATTTGACTCTTTTCACTCTAGATACCACATATTACAATAGATTTTCTTCAAAATTGGTAAAACAACTTATATTTCAAGTAGAAACTCCTGTGGTAAAAATGTGTTAGATCGGTTCAGATTTATATATAGCTCCCATACAAATTTCGCTCCCGATTTGACTTTTTCCGCTCTAGAAACCACATATTGTACTCGATTTTCTTTAAATTTGGCACAACATCTTATAATCTTACTAGAAACACCTATGCTGAAATTAGGTAAGATCGGTTCAGATTTAGATATAGCCCCCATATAAATGTCGCTCCCGATTTGACTATTGCCGCTTTAAAAGCCACATATTGTGCTCGATTTTCTTTAAATTTGCCACAACATCTTATAATCTAACTAGAAACACCTATGCAGAAATTGGGTAAGATCGGTTCAGATTTAGATATAGCCCCCATACAAATGTCGCTCCAGATTTGACTTTTGCCGCTGTAAAAGCCACATATTGTGCTCGATTTTCTTTAAATTTGGCACAACATCTTATAATCTTACTAGAAACACCTATGCTGAAATTGGGTAAGATCGGTTCAGATTTAGATATAGCCCCCATACAAATGTTGCTCCCGATTTGACATTTTCCGCTCTAGAAACCACATATTGTACTCCATTTTCTTTAAATTTGCCACAACATCTTATAATCTAACTAGAAACACCTATGCAGAAATTGGGTAAGATCGGTTCAGATTTAGATATAGCCCCCATACAAATGACGCTCCCGATTTGACTATTGCCGCTTTAAAAGCCACATATTGTGCTCGATTTTCTTTAAATTTGGCACAACATCTTATAATCCAACTAAACAAAACTATGGTGAAAGTAGGTAAGATCGGTTCAGATTTAAATATAGCCCAAATACAAATGTTGCTCCCGATTTGACTTTTGCGCTATAGAAACCACATATTGTACTCGATTTTCTTTAAATTTGGCACAACATCTTATAATCTTACTAGAAGCACCTATGCTGAAATTGGGTAAGATCGGTTCAGATTTAGATATAGCCCCCATATAAATGTCGCTCCCGATTTGACTATTGCCGCTTTAAAAGCCACATATTGTGCTCGATTTTCTTTAAAATTGGCACAATATCTTATAGTCCAACTAAAAAAAACTATGGTGAAAGTGGGTAAGATCGGTTCAGATTTAAATATAGCCCAAATACAAATGTTGCTTCCAAAAGTTTATCCGATTTTGGCCAAACTATACATTTTATATTTCACCTATTTCGTTCCTGGTTTCAATATATCCTCATACAAATGTCCTTACCGATTAAACATTTTTTGTCAAACACATACATTTACAGGATACAAAAAACCTTCCCGTTTTCACTTTTTCACCGAATTGAATTGTATTCGGATAGAAAGTGGAGTGTATCAAAGAGTCGACCCCGCCCGACTTTAGCCTTTCGTTATTTTTATTGAAAATATTGAACATATACTTAGAATTGCATTTTCTATATTTATACATCATATTATTTTTTTGGCATAATATAACAACGCACATTCCAAAATTGATATCCAAAAATGGCGCGTAAACAGTTTTATACTGACACTTTAATATTGCCAACTTTGACATCATGCAACACAACGGGAATATTTGTTTTGGAAAAACCACATTCATTTTTATTTACTTTGATGTGTTTTTTATTAAATTATATCAGCATAACAGCGATTGTACTATGTTAGAATTTTGACTTTTGGCATCTTTTGACACTTTTATATCACATAATGTTCTTTATATTTCTGCGGCCGTAGGAGCCTAAAAATGTTCTGCGTTTGAGACAAAATAACGGTAAACTATTAACAATATTAGCGAACATTTTTCCTCTAATTAATTATTTATTTAGCAAATTTGTTGCCATTGTTCTCTCTCCATTGCGGCTATAAATTTATGCAAATACTTCTATCGCATCGCATGTACGAATCGTACTCGAATCGTACATGCCATGGATGTTGTTGCTGTTGTCCATCATTATTTGCCGGATGCCAGTCATATTTCTCGCTTCTCATATTCTTTTGATGAGATGGATGACGTTTTGTGTGCAACGCTTTGGCAAAAATTTTCTTAATGTTGTCGGTAGAATTTGCTTTGATATTTAATCGTTTGCCATCATCTTTGTGTTTCGCTAAATATACGCTTTACGGTGAATGGCGATTGTTGATGTCGGTTTTGGTTCGTTTTCTATTTGGCGGTTATTTAAACAAAAATATTATTGCATGACTCGTATTGCATGGCTGTGGCTGGGCTATGAAAGAAAAAAAAGAAATACATCTATACAAGCGGTGGAACATTTCCGTTCTTAATAGATTCTTAACTGGAGAAAATGTAAAAAATATACATATTTTTTAATTTTAAGGGAAAACGGGGAAAAGTGGTTCCATCCAAAAATCTTTTTTCTCAAAATTTTTAAAGTAAAATTGCAACATTTGCAGCCATCATAATTACGTTTAATCGAACACATACACGGGTGCGATCGGACATTTGCTAGGTACTCAATATTTGCAACCCACCTGAGTTATCATACGCCCCATGCAATATATCTCGTTCATTTTGCATAGAACACAACTTAAGTATGTCATTGGTTGAATTATAGAAATACGCCATTCCAACGTATCAACATCTGACCTCTCGTCTATTCCCCTCCTCAGTTCGTTTGCCCCTCATATATTCCAACTGTCAATAAAGCTTAAATTGTCGGGACAGGGCAAAACAGATTGTTCCAAGCTTTATAGCAATATTCTGCAGAAGGACATTGACAAAAAAACACAAAAACAAGATAAAACATCAGACAAACAGACAGCCGACGAATCGAATGGAAATAGAAATGTTACAACCATATTGCAATAATATCAAATGCGAATGTATCTGTATCTGTTATCGGAAATCGAATGGCTATTCTTGAGCAACAACAACAAAAAACACAGATGTATGTATGCGCTGCCCTCCCCTCCCCAACAAAACGGCCATGGATTGTCCGAAAAAAACGAACGTAAAAAATCACAGGAAAACAAAGAAAAATGAAGGGACAAACCTCCAGAGAGCATACCTCATGAATGGGCGGTTGGGGGAGGACATTGGACAGATACAATCCAAGCCAATTGAATCGAATCGAAAACAAAACATTTTCACTGAGATTGTTGTCGTTGATGATGTTTGCTAAACACTCGAGAGTGGAAAACAATGTTGTTGCAATAAAACCATCCGGACAGGATAGTATGACTGGCAATGGCAAAAATAAAATATCGAAATTGCCAATAGAAACATTGTTTTGCTATTTAATCAATTCCTAAACATACATATGTACAAAGATACATATATACACATAGTATCGACTAAAATACAATTAACTTAAATGAAAAGAAAATAGAACGTAGACTCAATTTAATTGAAGTCTAATGGCATCCTCTTATTAGGGAGCAGGCGCGGAGGACTTATTTTTATGAAGAAATTGAACTCTACTCATGACATAGCCTTAGCTTTATGTGTATTTCGAAATGATACTTTTTTAATTCTCACCACCTATTACTGTTCCATTAAATACGAAAAAGAGCTATTCGGAATTGTAGCCCAATCGGATCATTCAGGGCCGCTGATATATGTCATTTTTTCATAGTCCTATTAAAGTGCCAATTAACTAACCGGGACATTAGTTTTTCGAAGTCCCGGCTAAACATTTTGGTTTTCTCATTCAACGTTTAAATTGTTCACAGATAAATGTGTCCACTGATAATTATCAACTGAAATGAGAATCAAATGGCAATACTGTGCTAACTCAGCTGTGTCGAAGAGAACAAAACTGAAAATACAAATCTCGACGTAAATAAATCTCCAGGCCCGGATGGCATTTCAGCACTTGTCCTATGTAAGTGCTCTTCGACGCTTGCCCGTCCCCTTCGTAATCTTTTCAACCTTGCATACCGTGCAGGAGTTTTCCCAGCGTGTTGGAAGATTGCGAACATCCAGCCCATCCCTAAAAAAGGTGAGGCTAATAACCCTGCTAAGTATCGATCGATCGCGATTTGCTCAGCGCTCTCGAAGGTTACGGAGAGTATGGATAAACACCATCTTGTGAGGTATTTAGAAACTAATGACTTACTTAATGATCGACAGTATGGCTTCCGTAGGAATCGATCTACGGGAGACATGATGACACTGCTATCCGAAAAGTGGAATCGTTCTATTCACCAGCTTGGTGAGAGTAAGGTCGTTGCTCTAGATATCTCCAAGGCCTTTGATAGAGTTTGGCACGGCGCACTCATATCAAAGCTTATCGCTTTTGGTGTTGGTAGTGACTTCTCTCGATTTATATCGAGCTTCCTCAGAGATCTCACTATACGTGTTGTTGTAGATGGGTTCTCATCCGACGAGCATAGGTTAACCGCAGGAGTACCACAGGGCTCTGCCCTTTCCCCCTCCCTTTGTCTTATTTTCATCGACGACCTCTTGGATCGGACTGTGAATCCAATATACTCATTCGCGGATGACAGCAACCTCTGTCATTCATACTCATTCGATCATAGACCAAGTCGTCAAGAAATTGAGGATAAAAGGCGATTGATGGATGAGTCACTTAGCCAGGATTTGTTGGCCATTTCTGAATGGGGTCGAGAGAATAGAGTAGATTTTAAGACCCAGTGCTCCTTGTTGTCTCACAAGCGATTCACTGATCCAACGGTGTCGTCGATTTTAATGAACGGTGTAGATATTGAGCAATCAGATGCTCTCGATGTTCTCGGCATGAAAATACAACGTGATGTTCGTTGGACAAAACATGTATTTGATGTGTCGAAAGATGCCTTCAAATGTTTAGGCTTTTCAAAAAGATGTACGAAATATTTCACACCCTCTGATCTTCTCAATATCTACACTACCTACATCAGACCAAAGATGGAATACAACTCCCATATATGGTCGGGTGCTCCAGCTTCATCACTGGAGCTACTTGACCGTGTCCAGAGGAGGGCGATGGTGTTGATAGGTGACAGTAGGATATCCAATTCTATTGTCTCCCTTGAACACCGTCGTAATGTTGGTTGTGTGTCATTGTTCTATCGATACTTTCATGGTGTTTGTTCTTCGGAAATTCGTGATCTCATACCGCCCGTGAGAACGTTCAGTAGAGATACGCTCACCCATTTGTTGTCGATTGGACAACCGGCCGCACTAAACATTACAGAATAAATTCGTTCTTCGCCCGTACTATCCGTATGTGGAATCGACTTCCGGCAAATATCTTTCCCTCCAATTACGACATTCAGAGATTCAAAACAGATGTCAACAGACACTAATCCCTCTTTCCTCCTTCCCATACCTGATCTTCCTTCCACCAACGCAATGCACTGCACTTATAGGTGACATCCCCTGAGTGTTGGTTCAGTGAAAAAAAAAATTATCCAAAAAGCAACGCCTCCAGGCTTCGCAGGAGGTGAAACACTTACTTTCTAGGCTGATAAGGACCACAAGTGTTTTTTAGGAAATAAATAGTCCGAAACAGCAACCTGGAAGCAAACAAATTGCAGTTCGGTACAAATTAATGGAAAACCTTTTTAATTACAGCAATAGAAAAATAGCACCAGCTATTCGAGTTTTCGATTCGATAAACTCCTAGCCAGCGGACGAGTGCCAGTTAGCGTTTAACGCTCGTATAACCTACAATAAATTGATATAATGAAATTATGGTAACCGGAAGTACATAGTTCCGATAAATTATAACCTGACTATGAGAAAATGGCCCTAAGAAACTCAAATAACTTTATAGAATGCATTGCTTTAGATCATCCAAATTATACTGGTTTGTTTGGTAAACTTCCTGTTTGCAATAACCTCGCAAGAATAAAATCAGATGCATTAATGCCAATTATATGGAGGGTTGAAATCGCCAAAAATGGAGATTAATTCAAAAATCAACATTTATTTTTTGAAATTTTTTTATTATACGATTAAAGAATATAAAATTCTACATCACTGCCGAACATATCAATGGCATGTGTTGTTTACTATCCCAGTTGCACTGCCTGAAAGTTAAGAAAATTTAGAGATTTACACGATCAGTTGTGAAAAGTTAAAATTGACACATTTTAAAAGTTAATATCATTTTGCTCAATGATAAAAAGTAACACTTTGATAATGGAATCTTCAAGTTAAGTTATTTTAGAGTATTTTTACAAAAAAAAAATGTTTTAACAAAAGTATTGTAGAAATATTTTTAAAAAATTGTTCAAAATATGCCTAAATTTAAGGTATTTTCAAAATATATGTGGAGTTGTAAATGGGAATTCTGTAGCATACCGCCAGATGGCGAATTTCTAATTAAATTACGATGTGTTAGCATCAATATTCCGCAATAACATGTTGCGCGTTTTGGCACCAATTTATTTTATTAAATAAATTGTGAAAATACTCACTCTTTATGGGTAGTTATACATTAAGATTTATTTTACAACTGGAATTTAGATTATGACGAAAACTTAATATTTAAGTACTTTGCAATGAAAAATAAGTCTTTTTAATTACTTAACACTTAACCAGTTATATGATACCCTGCACCTTCTACCCTATTACTAGTAAGATTTCTAGATGTATTAAAATATCTGTTATAGTTTAATGCCGGAAACATTCGAAGCATTGTCCTTTATGAGTAAATGTCACCAAATCTGATGCGATATTTATATGGGGGCTTTATCAAACAATGGACCGATGTCACCGAATTTAACTACAGCTGTTTCTAGGTGCAATATAACGTTGTGCCAAATGCGAAACAAATGGGGTAAACAATTTTGTTACTAGAGAGGAAAAGTCAAATCTGGAGCGACATTTGTATGGGAGCTATAACTAAATCTAAACCGATGTGACCCACTTCACCATACATTTATATAGTTGAAATATAACGTGTTGTGCCAAATTTGAACCATATCGGTTAAAATATCTGATATCTACAGCGAAAAAAGTCAAATCGGTAGTGACATTTGTATGGAAGATATATCTAAATCTGCACTGATTTGCTTCAAATTTAATAGCGTCCATCATTGATGCGAAAATATTAGATGTACCAAGTTTTGTTGGGATTGGATAATAGTTGAGACTTGTACTTCGATAACAAGATTATATACACACACGGTCGGATTATTAATTTATTTTCAAGGAAAAACATTTTTTTCCACTAAACTGTACTCAAATTGTGTTTTCTTTTATTTATTATGGTAAAGGGTGATTTTTTAAGAGCTTGATAACTTTTTTTTTTTTTTAAAAAACGCATAAAATTTGCAAAATCTCATCGGTTCTTTATTTGAAACGTTAGATTGGTCCATGACATTTACTTTTTGAAGATAATTTCATTTAAATGTTGACCGCGGCTGCGTCTTAGGTGGTCCATTCGGAAAGTCCAATTTTGGGCAACTTTTTCGAGCATTTCGGCCGGAATAGCCCGAATTTCTTCGGAAATGTTGTCTTCCAAAGCTGGAATAGTTGCTGGCTTATTTCTGTAGACTTTAGACTTGACGTAGCCCCACAAAAAATAGTCTAAAGGCGTCAAATCGCATGATCTTGGTGGCCAACTTACCGGTCCATTTCTTGAGATGATTTGTTCTCCGAAGTTTTCCCTCAAAATGGCCATAGAATCGCGAGCTGTGTGGCATGTAGCGCCATCTTGTTGAAACCACATGTCAACCAAGTTCAGTTCTTCCATTTTTGGCAACAAAAAGTTTGTTAGCATCGAACGATAGCGATCGCCATTCACCGTAACGTTGCGTCCAACAGCATCTTTGAAAAAATACGGTCCAATGATTCCACCAGCGTACAAACCACCAAACAGTGCATTTTTCGGGATGCATGGGCAGTTCTTGAACGGCTTCTGGTTGCTCTTCACTCCAAATGCGGCAATTTTGTTTATTTACGTAGCCATTCAACCAGAAATGAGCCTCATCGCTGAACAAAATTTGTCGATAAAAATTTCGAACCGAACACTGATTTTGGTAATAAAATTCAATGATTTGCAAGCGTTGCTCGTTAGTAAGTCTATTCATGATGAAATGTCAAAGCATACTGAGCATCTTTCTCTTTGACACCATGTCTGAAATCCCACGTGATCTGTCAAATACTAATGCATGAAAATCCTAACCTCAAAAAAATCACTCTTTATAAATATTGAAAAATATAAACATTACCTGACTCGAAGGCTTCCCCGAATTAATCTCCATTTTTGACGATTTCAACCCTCAGTGGGACGTTGGGGACAGCAAAATGTGGAATTTCTTGAAATTAAATTACTGGGGAATTTTCACTGCAATTCTGTCATAACAACTACAAATGGAGGGTCCTACTTACAATTTCAATTGTAATTCAAAAGACATCGCTTGAAATTAAAAAATTCCATTTGCAATTCATAAAATATCACTTGAAATTCAAAAATTCCATTTGAAATTCAAAAAATGTTAATTGAAATTCAAAACTCGTCATTTGTAACTCAAAAGACAACATTTGAAATTCAAAAGACATCATTAGAAATTCAAAACTCGTCATAAGTAATTCAAAAGACACCATTTGAAATTCGAAAGTTTTCATTTGAAATTCAAAAATTATTCCATTTGTAATTCAAAAATTATTCCATTTGCAATTCAAAAAGGGTAAACAAAATTATTTAAGCAAAATATACATTAGGTTGGGTAGCATTTATTTATTTCTGTAAACTTTAATATTCTGCTGTTAAGAAAACAGATTTACGTATCTCTCACGCAAATCACTCTACCTATTTAAATTTAAAGATTTTACCTTCTATACGGACGATCGGAATACTCTGAAATTTGGTCATTGGTAATGTTTTCATAGACGTTATATACACCTGCAATATGAGCGATATTGCAAGACCTCTCACACAAATTGGCATAAGCTTTGGTTAAAATAAAACTGATCAATAACAATTTAATATTGGAAATGGTTTTACAATCACTTTATACGTGTAAAATAGTTATGATTTGTTGTATCTCCCACACAAATAATCCAACCCTAAGTAAGTAAGTCATTATAAATTATATGAGCTGGTGAATGTTATAAACTATATATGAAATTACCGACATTTTACATCATTATAATTATTAGTTGCTTATCATTTTATTAAATCTGTTTCCAAAACTGCAGACTATCCAAATTTACAGAAAAATAAATGCTACCCCACCTAAGGTATATTTTTCTTAAATAAGTTTGTTTACATTTTTGAATTTCAAATGGAATAATTTTTGAATTTCAAATGAAAACTTTTGAATTTCAAATGGTGTATTTTGAATTACAAATGGCGAGTTTTGAATTTCTAATGACGAGTTTTGAATTTCAAATGGTGTCTTTTGAATTACAAGTGACGAGTTTTTAATTACAAATGACGAGTTTTGAATTTCATATGACGACTTTTGAATTTCAAATAGTGTCTTTTGAATTACAAATGACGAGTTTTGAAATTCAAATAATGAGTTTTGAATTTCAGATGATGTTTTTTGAATTTCATTTGATATTTTTTGAATTTCAAATGGAATTTTTGAATTTCAAATGGAATTTTTGAATATCAATTGATATTTTTTTAATTTCAATTGGTGTCTTTTGAATTACACTTGAAAATGGTGTAGATACCACATGTTACAACAGATTTTCTTGAAAATTCGCCAAACATCTTATATTTCCACTTAAAACATCCATGGTGAAAATTGGTCAGATCGGTTCAGAGTTATATATAGTTGTTCCCAATTTGATTTTTTCCACTCTAGAAACCACATAGTTTATCAAATTGTCTTCAAATTTGACAAAATATCTGATGTTTCCACTAGAAACATCCATGGTGAAATTGGGTCAGATCGGTTCAGATTTATATATACCTCCCATACAAATTTCTCTCCCAGCTTGATTTTTCCGCCCCAGAAACCACATATTTTCAGAGAATTTCTTCAAATGGAGCATAACATGTTATACCTATTGTGTAAGTGGGTCACATCATTCCATGTTTGGATATAGTCCCGATACAAATATTGTTCTCAATTTGACATATTGGTCATATTAGCCTTTAATTAGGAAGCATACAAAAATCCATCCCGTTTTCAATTTGTTACCGAATTGAATTGTATTCGGATAGAAAGTGTATCATATAGTCGGCCCGTCCGACTTTAACCTTTCCTTACTTGTTTTACATTTATTTTTGGGCAAAATTTTTCATAATTTTTGGGTCGGTTTTTTTGTACTCCCGGTTTTAGTAATCAGAATGATGCATAGACATAGGGAATGGATCGGAGTAGACACTGCCTGACTTTCGTCTTTCCTAACATATTTATACACTCCACGAGAGTATTATGTCTGTGTGTATTTTTTTGTAACACCCAAAAGGAAACGAGTTAGACCCATCGTTTGTTATACAGATCGGTTTAGAATCACTTTCTGAGTCGATTTAGCAATGTCCGTCTGTCTGTCCGTTTGTCCATCTATTGTTGTAATCAAATTACATGTCACAATTATAGTCCGATCTTAACAAAAATTGGCACAAGTAAGTTTTGTGAATGAAGGAGGAAAGCTATTTAATTTGAGGCAAATCGATTCAGAGTTAGATTAGCCCCCATACAAATGTCGCTCCCGATTTGACTTTTTCCGCTCTGGAAACCACATATTGTACCTGATTTTCTAAACAAAAAACACTAATGGTGAAATTGGGTAAGATCGGTTCAGATTTAGATATAAATTTATTTATTTATATACAAATTTTGGCCACACTTTACATATTTTATTTCACCTATAAACATACATGGTGAAAGCGGGTCACATCGTTCTATGTTTCAATATACCCCCATACAGATGTCCTTTTCGATTTAACCTTTTTTTGTCAAACACATACATTTGCAGGATACAAAAATCCTTCCAGATTTCACTTTGTACCGAATTGAATTGTAATATGATAGAAAGTAGAGTGTATTATATAGTCGGCTCCGTCCGACTTTAGTCTTTCCTTACATGTTTTAAAGGGTGATTGTTTAGCTATTATCTTATTGGCAACACTGGTTTAAACAGCTGACGCACGTTTCGTGTTTTGTTTCACTGTCAAACATCTTCAGTTTGGTCTATAATTTAACCATTAATCGTCTTACAAACGAACAACGCTTGCTAATTATTGAATTTTATTATCAAAATGCGTGCTCTGTTAAGAAAGTTCATCGCGCGCTTCCATTTTATGGTCAGTTTAATCGACCCACTGAAGCGGCTATTCGGGCTATTGTGAATAAATTTCGCACCGAATTTACATTGTTGGACATTAAACCACCAACACGCTTACGTAGAGTGCGAACTGAAGAAAATATCGCAGCTGTATCGGCCAGTGTTAATGATGACCATCAATTATCGATTCGTCGCCGTTCGCAGCAATTGGGCCTCTGTTACTCAAAAACGTGGAAATGCCAAAATTGGACTAAGCGGATGGACCATTTGAGGCGCAGTCAAGGTCAACATTTGCATTAAATAATCTTCAAACATTAAATTATATGGACCGTACGATTCAAAAAAGATTTCATGCATTTTTCTGAATTTTATGTGTTTTTTTTTGAAAAACTTTCCTATAGCTTTTAAAAAATTACCCATTATTATGAAAATATACTCTACATTTGGAGTAAATATTCCTGGCTGATTCATTTTATTTGTGTTAAAGGGTCAGGTCAACATAGTACAAAAACCCTTGGACAGAGATGGCCTAAAAAATACTTGTAAAACTAATAAATAACATATAAACATCACCTGCAAGCCAGCAGGACGTTGCTGAAACACAAATACTCGTGTGGCCGGTAGTTTATAAAATCCGCTATTTTAAAATAAAAACACTGCAGCCGCAGAAGAAACCTAAGCAAAACATACACCAGCAGAGGCATCCAACTACTATACAAGCCAAGATTTATCGCCAGGCCAATTAGGATAATGATTGTTGTTTTGCCAGCCAACACCAGCCAAGAAGATCCCTCCAACAACAGGAAGACAACAGAAGAAAAAACTGCGAAGAACACTTCCTTCCCTACACCTTCGTGGGTTCACACTTTAAACTCCGCCAGAAAACAAATAAGTTATGTTTGGGTCAAGAAAGTTCTTGGAAATTATCAAAAGAAAACAAAAACAACAACGGCAGTGGACTTAAGCCAAAGAGTTCGTTCTTAAAGGAATGTTTTTGCCTGAAGAACACTCTCAAGATATGTTTAACCATCTGTTTCTTGGACAGCAACAAAGGAAAAATTTAACAAATTACATGAGAATTCAATTCTAACAATGTGCTGTATTCATGTTTTGTTTTGTGTTGTGCTGCCCTGATCTTCGGAAGATGATATCCACACCTGAGAACAGACAAATGCACACACAGACACATCCGCGCTCCCTCGCAAACACTGCCTTGAGTGAGGATGGAAGATGAACAAACACCCGGAGGTGACAATTTTTAACACTTTGCTGCATTTCATTCTCGGGGGTTAAGTGAATATAAACGAGTTGCCAACATATGTTGTTTTTTTTGTTGGCTCAGCACTGTCCCGTTTAGGCCTCAAACACAAACCAACAGAAAAAACTTGGTTAATTGAAAATATTTATTGATTAGATCGACAATTTTAATGATCGTTGCACGCTGCCAAACTGGGGCATGTTGTGTTGGGCAGTCAATTAGAGCGTTCCGAAATGTGGTTTTATTTTTTTATTGATTCAATGATTGACGGCGGCACGTGGCAGCATAAATTTATGACTGCTTATGTCGAGATTACGTAGAAAGGAGCTGATATTGCAGATATGATTTATGGGTACTCGTGTGATGGAATGAAAGGCTTTCTTGGGAGTTTAATTACGTAACTATTAGATTGCAGTTGTTCTGATATGTCCTAACAATATTTATTTAATTTTATTTAATGATATGAAGTAGCGTCCATATGTTGTTTATACCCTCAATAAATATATAAATTTATTTTTTTGTAATAAAATGCAGCAGAAAGAAAATTTATATTTTAGATTTGGATCCAAGGATTGCGTTGGTTGAATACTTGTGTTGATAAAAAGCTCCAAAAAATTGACAACTATATTAAATCATGAAAATTCATTATTACATGTATTCCAGTTCAAATGTGCACTGGTGTGGCCCAAAATTATATGGAACAACGCAATAGGCAATCTTTAAAAAATATTTCAGACTATGGAAGTAAGTCCCCGTCACTACTACTTGAATTTTTTCAAAACGCTGCACATTTCAATGCAAAAACTGTAAAGAGTTATCGTAGTGTGATGAATCTTGGCATCGAGCATTTTTTTTAACGCAATTAAGGAAAACATGAAGTTTCGTGACATAACTCAAAAAAAATTAATAATTTTTTATTTTGTTCCGAATGTCTTGAAATGCTGCATATAGTTAACAATTAATAAAATAAAAATGTACATTCTCAACTGAAAACGTATTTGTTATGACAACATATTACTGATAACAAGTAAGGAAAGACTAAAGTGGGGCGTGGCCGACTATATAATACCCTACACCACTCCCTGCGTATATACCTCGATTTTATTACTAAACCCAGGTATTTCATGGGAGCAATTTTATGTAGTCCATATAAATTATACAGTTACTATAAATTCATCTTTAGTCATATTTAACAAATATGGTAAATAATTGATCCAATTTTCCGGCAGACAAATACAAATTAGACAGTAGTAATAGGATGAATCGGACCGGCATTTTAAAGGAGGCCTGGTCCAAAACATAGGCCTATATATTTCTCATACACGGTAGGTATTCATAGTTGATATATATCATGATCCGATGTAAGACGTAGTTTCTAGATCTGTATTAGAGTAGAATGGGCCCCATTTGGGTTATTCCAAAGTGTGGACACATATATTTCTGCAAAACACATATAATCTGCAAAATATGAAAAAAAAAAATCCGATGTGAAATTTGCGTTCTTGAGACTTAAAAATAAAATGGGGCCATTTGTAAGGGCTCTACATTAAAAAGTGGTTCCATATAGATCACTTTCAAAGTAGGTATTCTTAGTTGAAATATGACATGATATGCAAAATTATATCGAGATCTAATGCACGATGTGGGTTCTAGAGATGGGAGGTATACCAAAATATGGACCCATATATTTGACTTTCATAATATGTCTTCTTAGTTGAAATACAAAACAAAATGCAAAATTTGATAAACTTCCGATGTAAATTGTGGGTCCTAGAGGTGTAATAATAAAAATGGAGCCATTTATAAGGGCGCTAAATTAAAAAGTGGGACCATGGAGATCACTTTCAAAGTAGGTATTCTTAGTATGAAATATGAATATAATATAATCTGCAAAATTTGAAAAACTTCCGATGTAAAATGTGGGTCCTAGAGAGGTAATAATTCAAACGGGGCTCACTTGTGAGGGCGCTACATTAAAAGTGGGCCTTTATAGATCGCTTTCAAAGTAGGTATTCTTAATTATAATATAACATGATCTGCAAAATGTTATCAAGATCCAATGTAAGATGTGGGTTCTAGAGCGATAATAGTGTAAACTGTGGGCCCATTAGTATGGGGGCTATACCAAAACATTGACCTATATAGTTGGCTTTCAAAATACGTGTTTCTAGTACAAATGTAACATTGTGTGGAAAATTTGATCAAAATCCGATGTAAAATGTGCATTTTAGAGCAGTAATATTGTAAATCGGGTGTATATTTGTATGGGGGCTATATCAAAACATAGACCCATGTGGTCCAATTTTCCGTGAGCTGTTTCTAGTTCAAATATAACACGATCCTGAAACTTTGGTCATGATCCCATGTAAAATGTGTATTCAAGTGTAGTAATAGTGTAAATTCTAGGCATATTTGTATGGAGGCTATATCTAAATCTGAACCGATTTTCTCCAAATTCAATCAAATATTATTTTTTTTTATATTTATATTTGGAATGAACATTCCCCTTATAGCATAAAAGCGCACCATAAAGTGATTCTTATTCGTAGGGGACGAAATGGGACAAAAAAGGGATAAAAATGGTACATATTAAACGATAACAGCTAGAAACACGAAATTTGGTGTGTACATTCATCTAATTGAGTAGATACATAATGTAAAAGTATTTTTTCCAAATTCGTACTTTGAAGGGGTAAAATGGGAATGGAGGGATAAAAATGGTACCAACCAAACGGCTGCACCTAAAATAATTTAATTAGGTGTATACATTCCTCTGATTGCGTACTTTTACGGCAAAAATGGTTAAATCATGAAGTTAGGTTATTTTGTACTATGTACGTGAGATAATGGATTTTCAAAATTTGTACTTTTGTAATTAAAATAGAATGGAAATACAACCAACTGTAGCACCCACTATCTACCAATATTTGCGGTATTTAAGATTTTTTTAAAATATAAATATTTGTAAGAATATTTACTTTTTTAATTGACTTGAAGTATTATTTCGATATGTAAACGTATACTTATAAGCGTGGTTTGAAGTAATAAAAATATTATATTTATTTATAAAATTATTTGGTCAATTTTTGTTTTGGTTTGCCAAAATAAAAAAAAATATTTTCCTGTAATATTACTGCACTTCTACGAAACTCGAAAGTCTCTGTGGAATGCAATCCATGGTGGAGGGTATATAAAGTTCGGCCCGGCCGAACTTAACGCCGTTTTTACTTGCCTCGATAACCATAAATTTGGCTTAAACAGGCTAAGTCCAAAATTTTTAACACAAAATTTGTTTTCACAAACTCATTGATATTGCTGTTGGCGACAATTTAAAAAATAATTTTTTATTTTGAGTGAAATTTTGAAACAGTGAAAACAGTCGGATTATTCGCTAACGATTGAACGGTCACCAATTACTCAGATCTGGTATCGCTATTATTAATTGCGCTCTTTTTGGTTTTTCATTTCATTATGATAAGAATAACGACAAAAACAACACATTCAAATTTTATAAATTTATTTCGAAAATCAGTTCTGGAATCCCAATATTATGTTCAGTGACGTGACGGATTTTAAAAAAGTGAGCGGCGATATTAAATATAAAATTAAGAAATCCTCGTTTGAATATTTAAAATTTTGGACGCCTGAATACTACGGTAATTGATCTCCCCAATTCATATTCGGATCGGAAATAAGTTCAATCTGATATTAAAGACGCAACCACTACCTGGTTTGGATATGCGATATCAGAATCCTGCACATTCCGATTAATGACCTGATTTTAATGAACCGCTCCATTTCGCTTCGCAATTAAATTAAAACTCTTAAATCATTTACTCCACACAACAACATAATCTAAGCATAAATAACAGTCAATTCAATTCAATTTTATTTTTACTTCTTACAACGAATGTCGGTTTGTAAAACGCTGCTGAGCCATAGTCTGCTTTGGATATTCCCAAAGAAATCATTATGTTTAGATAAATTTGCCATAAATCAAAGGCGGGATGAATGCAAAAATGGCAAACAACAGGGAAAAAAGTAGAACACAGCAACAGCCAGAGGAGAGAACAAAAAACACTCTGTGTAATATAAATACATTATAATGCAAATTTTATTTACAACTTTACACAACGAGACGACTAGAGCACCACAATCATATATCAAATTTTAAATCTCAATACAAATATTTCGCTACGTTTTGCTGTTTTCATGCTGCTGTTGCTGCTGCTATTGTGGCTTTTTTCATACCGAAAAAAAAACAGAATATGTGTGTTCCATAATGTAAACTACAAATCATGAGCTTTGCCACACACAAGGCCCGTAAGTAGTCTCTCAATGGATACCATGAAGTGGAATATCGCTGCAATCTAAAGGAAAAAAGGGACCGACCGACCGCTTTTATAAACATTTGCGGAGATGTGGCGAGAACAAAAAACCACCGGATAAAAGACGGTAAAAAAATTTCACCATTAGATGCTATTAAACACGTCTTTAAAAGACTATTAAGACTTTATAAATAAACCATTACAACGAATGAAACGAAGGCTATGGACCCCACTCACACAACGCAGCCAAAAAGCCAAGGATGTGTATGTGTGGTAGTGGCCACACACACACCCACACATACCAAAGGTAAAGGACACTTAAGGGTATGAAATCCACTTTTTGCCACCGAATCTTGCCTTTTTTATTCGCCAATTGTGAAGGTGAAAGTCCGGGCACATTCTACATGGAAACATATGTCGACGACCCTTTTGCACGTCCTTTCATATGAGTTATCCTTAAATTTCCTTGAGTGGCGGAGGTAGTTTTGTTGCTGGAGCTGCAGCGCGTAAGACCTTAACAGGGATTTGTTTAAAACGTATGTATACATGATACAATTTTGAGGGGATTGTTAAACCATTAAAATCGCCATAAATGTCATATTTAAATTTTAACGGTCTATAAATAAGACTTATTGAAAAATCCGTGAATTTTCCCATTTTTCTTTTCTTTTTTGTATTAAAAAAATAAAGTGAGGTAAGTGGGTCAAGTGTGGGTGGGTGGGGGATTTGGGCTACGTGATAATATATATATATATGCATACATTGGGGTGGAACGCCAAATAGAGTGTAGTTGAATGCTAGCCATTAATCTATGGAGAAATTCCACGCAAAACCAGGTTTTCCAATTTGTTGATATTATTAGACGAAAACCTTTTGAAAAATATTGAAAACTGTGGCAACAAAAATATTCCGTCAAAAAATGTGGTTTGAATATACAAAAACCAAATGTTGGACATAATTCGTATAGATGAATATAAAACAAGTAAAAAGGCGTTAAGTTCAGCCAGGCCGAACTTTTTATACCCTCCACCATGGATTGCATTCCACAGAGGTTGTTGGTTTTCGTATAAGTGCAGTAATATTACAGGAAAATATAAATTTTTTAATATAGCCAAACCAAAACGAATATTGAAAAAATAATTTTATAAATAAATATATGGTATTTTAATTATTTCAAACCGTTATTTATTTCAAATCAAATAATAAATATTCTTATATTTATATTTTCAAAAAGCTTAAATACCATAAATATTGATAGATAGTGAGTGGGTGCTACAGTTGGTTGTATTTCCATTCTATTTTAATTCCAAAAGTACAAATTTTGAAAATCCATTATCAGACGTACATAGTGCAAAATAACCTAACTTCATGATTCAACCAATTTTTGCCGTAAAAGAAAAAGTACGAATTTGGAAAAAAAACTTTTTATTTTGCGTGTCCATGCAGTCAGAGGAATGTATACACCGAATTCCATGATTCCAGCTGCGCCCATTTGGTCGGTACCATTTTTACCCCCTTGACGTTCCTACGCAATTAGAATTTCATCATTCTAGGTGTAGTCGTTTAGTTGCTACTACTTTTATCCATCTGTACCATTGTATCCCTTGAAAGTACGAATTTTGAAAAATTCGTTTATTTTCCGTGTCTACGCAGTCAGAGGAATGTATACTCCGAATAGCATGACTCTAGCTGCGGTCATTTGGTTGGTACTATTTATATCCCCTTTTTTCATTTTAATCCCAAAAAGTACGAATTTCGAAAAATTCGTCTATTTTCCGTGTCTAAGCAGTCAGAGGATGACTCTAGCTGCGGTCATTTGATTGGTTCTATTTTTATCATTTTAACCCCAAAAAGTACGAATTTCGAAAAATCTGTCTATTCTATTTCGAAAAATCATTTCATTATTCCAGGTGCAGCCGTTTGGTTGGTACCATCTTTATCTCTTGAAAGTACGAATTTGGAAAAAAACCTTTTATGTATACTCCGAATAGCATGACTCTAGCTGCGGTCATTTGGTTGGTACTATTTATATCCCCTTTTTTCATTTTAATCCCAAAAAGTACGAATTTCGAAAAGTCCGTTAATTTTACGTGTCTACGCATTCAGAGGAATGTATACACCGATTTTGGTTGGTACCATTTTTATGCCTCTATTCCCATTTTACCCCTTAAAAGTACGAATTTGGAAAAAATACTTTTATATTATGTATCTACTCAATTAGATAAATGAACACAGCGAATTTCGTGTTTCTAGCTGTTGTAGTTTAATATGTACCATTTTTATCCCTTTTTTGCCCCATTTCACCCCCTACAAATAAGAATCACTTTATGGTGCTCGTTTTTGCTATAAGGGGAATGCGCATACCAAATACCAAGCAAATATAAACAGACATATTCCCTTTGGGCCGATTTCGCCCCATTTCAATCCCAACCGATCTACGACTATAAGATGCATTTATGGAAAATTTGAACGTTCTAGCTCCTTTCGTTTAGATGTTAGCGTTCTTTCAACAGAGGGACGGACATGGCTAGATCGTCTTAGAATGTATGACGCTCGCCCGGATAACTACACCATTTCCAATTGCAATGGATAAAATACAACTTTAACTTGAGAAATTACAAATTGAAATGAAAATTGAAATTTAGAAAACACAAATTGAAATTAAGAAATGTAAATTGAAATTGAGAATAGACTAATTAAATTAACAGTCCAATTTCAGTGTCGTAAGCTTTACTTTATGAAGATACATATTTAAAAATATACTTCTTCTTCAAAAAAATCGTCTTTTAGGCATATTTTATATAGGAATTGACAACACTGAAATAAAATATGTAAACACAAAACAGCTGTTTGTATACTTAACGATATTCGGTACGATTTTACTACGGCAATTTTATTGTAGTTAGCCTACCGACAATTTAAACAACCGACAAGATAACAATAAAACTCGGTAAGAAAATGTTACGGAATCACTTTTAACGACAGTTGTAGTAAACTAACGAATTTTGACAACTTAACTACCGAAAGATGTCGTTAAAAAGTTACAGAATTGCGACACAGATATGTTTAAATTTATATATAGCTCCCATATAAATGTCTCCTCGATTTTATTATATCCGCTCTAGAAATCACATATTTTAACAGATTTTCTTTAAAGTTGGCAAAACAACTTATATTTCCACTAGAAACAGCTCTGGTAAATAGAGGCCTGATCGGCTCAGATTTATATATAGATCCAAACCAAATTTCGCAACCGATGAGATTATTTCCGCTCTAGAAATCGCATATTTGAACAGATTTTCTTCTAATTCTATACATCAGTTCATATTTCAACTAGAAACATCTATGGTGACAGTGGATCACATTGGTTCTGATTTATATATAACTCCCATATAAATGTCTCCCCCGATTTGATTCTATCCGCTCTAGAAACTACATATTTTAATAGATTTCCATAAATTTTGGGAAAACGCTTTATATCGGTTCAAATTTATGTATAGCTCTCTTTCAAAGCCCGCTACCTATTTGATCTTTCGGCTTCAGAGCCCACGTTTTTTAACGAATTTTCTTAAAATTTGTTACAACAACATTATAATTTAACTAGATATACATTAGAGTGGCTTCTTTTGTGAGGAAGGAAAAAATTTTGTTGATGTTCCCGACTAAAATGAATGATTGGTTTGTTTTATGTGTTCTCCCAAAATATTTCGCTTTTATCATTGTCCGTTCGTGAGCTGGACGCGTTCAAAATAACCTCTATAAATCAAGTTTTTCTTGAATAAAATTCACGATGAGAATGATACTAAGAAAAAAACCCGCTAGAAATAAAAATCCGACCCGAGCCTTATAAAACCCTCTATTCTGGGTTAAAATTCAAGTTTTTGATATGGTTTGATAAGGCTCGGACCAGAGTTTAATTTCTAGCAGGTTTTATCTAAATACCATTCTCACCGTGAATTTTATTCAAGAAAAACCTGGTTTATAGAGGTTATGTTGAACGCGTCCAGCTCACGAACGGACACTGATAAAAGCGAAATATTTTGGGAGAACACATAAAACAAACCAATCTTTCATTTTAGTCGGGAACATCCACAACTTTCATTTTAAGCCACTCTAATACAGATAAGGTGAATGTGAGTCGCATCGCTACAGATTTATATAAAGCTCGATTTTTTCTAATCTAGAAACCATATATTTTAAAGTATTGTGTTCAAATTTTCTTACAAATACTGATAGAAGCATGTAACGACCTATATGAATGCTGTTATACGGTGCTACAATACAATACATGGGGACATTCCGAAGTAAAGTGGGTCGAATCGGCCCATGTTTTCCACAAAAAACCCCTCGATTTGTCTTCTAACCACTCTTGTATACACATATTTGGAACTAAACTTTTGTCAGATTTGTTGCGTACCATTGTATTTCAGAAACATCTTTTGTAAAAGTGGATCATAACTTCTATGATGATAATAGGAATGATAAGAGTACTGTGAAATTTTATATTTAACAATGTTTTATTAGTGGTTACATTCGCATGGAATATGAACGAAATTGCCTCACCCCTTCTGGTACCTCCCAAACAAAGTGGCATAAACTTTGGTTACAATAAAACTGATATAACTTCCATACGGGTGGTCAAAATCATTTGTAATTTGATATTTAAAAATGTTTTTATAATCACTGTAAACCTAAAAAATATTTACGCTTTAGCCACATCCCTTTTTGTACCTCCCACAAAATTGTCTCTACCCTAGGTATATTACCTAGGTCCTAAATCCTTCATAACTTCTATACTGGTGCATGGAATCCACTATGACTTGATATTTGTTTTTACAATTGTTTTAAAAAAGTGGAAGCTGGGACAATGTGACATCTCCTGGTTTCTTCCATACAAATTATCCTTTGGAAATTTAATTCCTTATAACTTGCGTATATATGTTCTGTGAGAGTGAGTATATATAAAGAGTGATTTTTTTGAGGTTAGGATTTTCATGCATTAGTATTTGACAGATCACGTGGGATTTCAGACATGGTGTCAAAGAGAAAGATGCTCAGTATGCTTTGACATTTCATCATGAATCGTCTTACAAACGAACAACGCTTGCAAATTATTGAATTTTATTATCAAAATGCGTGCTCTGTTAAGAAAGTTCATTGCGCGCTTCCATTTTATGGTCAGTTTAATCGACCCACTGAAGCGGCTATTCGGCCTATTGTGACTAAATTTCGCACCAAATTTACATTGTTGGACATTAAACCACCAACACGCTTACGTAGAGTGCGAACTGAAGAAAATATCGCAGCTGTATCGGCCAGTGTTAATGATGACCACCAATTTTCGATTCGTCGCCGTTCGCACCAATTGGGTCTCTGTTACTCAAAAACGTGGAAATGCCAAAATTGGACTAAGCGGATGGACCACCTAAGACGCAGCCGCGGTCAACATTTAAATGAAATTATCTTCAAAAAGTAAATGTCATGGACCAATCTAACGTTTCAAATAAAGAACCGATGAGATTTTGCAAATTTTATGCGTTTTTTTTAAAAAAAAAGTTATCAAGCTCTTAAAAAATCACCCTTTATTACATGTTACTGCCAATTTTGGCCAAATTCCTTCGAATCCATAGCAGTAGGTCCATGTTGTGCTAAGGAGTTCCGAACATTATCAGTGTGGTACAATAGAGTGTGGTGTAGTCGGTTCCGTACGCCGTCAGTCTTTCATTGCTGATTTTAAAATGAAAAATATTATCAATTTTTTTCTCACATTTATATAAAAATCCTTACAATTGTTATTGCTCAACATCATTTCAGAAAAGCCTCCAAGCTCATTAAAGCTGCAATTTAAAAGCAAACTGCATGTGGACAGAAACATTATGAATAAATCTGTCGCTTCAGAAATGCAAACTCATTATTTTGTGTCATCATTATATGCCGACATCTCGTATGCAGGACATACGTAAATACACATGTCTGTCTGTCTGTCCTGCGCTGCTTGTAGTTATGCACTCCGTCGCTTGTGCCACTCTGGCAACACCGCGACCGGAAAACATCATCATGGCGGTGATATTCCGTTATGTACACATGCAGGGCTTTCATACCGGATATACATTTACAATATGTGTGTGAGTGTGCTTGTGTGTATGTTGAGCATGGCAGGATCAAGCGGACGCGCTTTATTTTACCGCTCCGTGTTTTGTTATTTTTCACATTTCATGGCGCAGTTCTTTTTTAATATTTTTTTCGACTTGTTCTTGTTGTAATAACTGTCATGTTTTCGAAATGTCGAGCAACATGCGAAACATATGCAACACACACACACTCGAATACCCGCTGCCTACATACGAGGCTATGTACAATATTGTGGATGTCATGTTCATCATGTTGGGCATATGTTTGCCCGGTTTCTCGGCTTAAACACCGTCCGACTCATTAACTCTGCAGATGTCAGTCAGATGTCGTTGTTTTGCAGCACCGGATCGGTGAATGGCGACTTATATGTTTTTGCAAATCAAGCGGAAAACACATCAAGATCGCGATATGAAAATCTGTGTAAGTGAGCCCTTTAAAATGCAAAATGGACCAAAAATCTACGGAATTTAAGAAAAGCAACAAAAATAGTACTAAAAGACACGTGTAAAACCTTCTTCAAGGCAGACGTATTTGCTTTATTTACTTTACCGAACTTTATTTACCCTCCACCATTGATTGCATTCCACAGAGGATGTCGATGTTTTCGTTGAAGTGCAGTAATATTACAAGAAAATATATTTTTTTTTATACAGCCAAATCAAAACAAATACAATTATTAAAAAAATAATTTTATAAATAAATATAATATATTAATTATTTCAAACCACGCTTTTAAGCAAGGCTATCAATACGTCAATTCAAAAAATAAATATTCTTCTATTTATATTTTCAAAGAGCTTAAATACAATAAATATTGGTAGATAGTGGGTGCTACAGTTAGTTGTATTTCTATTCTATTTTAATTCCAAAAGTACAAGTTTTGAAAATCCATTATCAGACGAACTAGTGCAAAATAACCTAACTTCATGATTCAACCAATTTTGTCGTAAAAGAAAAAGTACGAATTTTGAAAAAAAAAAACTTTTTATTTTGCGTGTCTATACAGTCAGAGGAATGTATACTCAGAATTTCATGACTCTAGCTGCGGTCAATTGGTTGGTACTATTTGTACCCCCTTTTTCATTTTAACCCCAAGAAATACGAAGATCGAAAAAACCGTTTATTTTACGTGTCTACGCATTCAGAGGAATTTATACACCGAATTTCAATATTCTAGGTGTAGCCGTTTGGTTGGTACCATTTATATCCCTCTGAACAGATTGTATCCCTTGAATGTACGAATTTGGAAAAAACCTTTTTTTTTCCATGTCTACGTAGTCAAAGGAATGTATACTCCGAATTTCATGACTAGCTGCGGTCATTTGGTTGGTACTCTTTTTATCCCCTTTTTCCATTTTGATCCCAAACAGTACGAATTTCGAAAAATCCGTTTTTTTTCGTGTCTACACAGTCAGAGGAATGTATACTCCAAATTTCATGACTCTAGCTGTGGTCATTTGATTGGTACTATTTTTATCCCCTTTTTTCATTTTAACCCCGAAAAGTACGAATATGTATACACCGAATTTGATAATTCTAGGGCATCCGTTTGGTTGGTACCATTTTTATTCCTCTATTCCCATGTTACCCCTTAAAAGTACGAATTTGGAAAAAAAATCTTTTGTATTACGTATCTACTCTATTAGAGGAATGTACACACCGAATATCGTGTTTCTAGCTGTCTTCGTTTAATATGTACCATTTTTATCCCTTTTTGCCCCATTTCACCCCCTACAAATAAGAATCACTTTATGGTGCACGTTTTTGTTATCGGGTGAATGCGTATACCCAATATCAAGTAAGTACAAGCAGACATATTAAAAAAAATATGCTTAAATACTCTAAAATATTAGGGATTATTATGAGTATTTTTAGTCCTTGTGAGGGAAAAAATTTTCCCTTTGGGCCGATTTCGCCCGTTTCAATCCCAACCGATCTACGACTATAAGACGCATTTATGGAAAATTTGAACGTTCTAGCTCCTTTCGTTTAGGTGCTAGCGTGCTTTCAACAGACGGCTAGATCGTCTTAGAATTTTATGACGATCAAGAATATATATACTTTATAGGGTCTCAGGTCGATATTTCAAGGTATTACAAACGGAATGACGAAGTTAGTATACCCCCATCCTGGAGGTGGAGGGTATAACAAAGGAAAACATTAAGACAAATGATCCCGGTGCGGCTAAAAAGCTTTTTGACCTCGATAGCTGCGGTTGTTTTGAAAATTCTCATACAATTATTGTATACGTATTTTGGGAAAAAATTGATTTTTTTGGTCATAACAGTGAAAAAATACTACTTTTTTCAAACGGTGTGTTCATTCAATCGCCTGGAACTCCTGAAATACTTTAGCGATTTTAAGGTGTTATGCCTTGATTTGAAGGTAATTTCAATTACTTTTGAAATATTGATGTAGTGCGTTATAGCAGGGTTAGAATTTTTTAATGTTTTTGCAATTTTAATTCTTTTATTTTGATTTTCAAAATGATTACACTAATCCATTTTGTTGAAAGTTTAAAGTAGTGTGCTTAGGTCTATATTTAAGCGAATGTGTGAGTTTGAAAGTGGTAAAATGATGGCTTTTATTTTTTACGATTTTTTTTAAATCAACCAGAATTACATTGAAAAATCATCAAAATTATAGTTTTTTCATTAGTCCGTAAACACAACGTATAAAAACAATGAACAATCCAAGAAAAATAGGTTAAGGACAAATATTTTGTGTAATTATGAAACATATTTTTCTCGTTGTACTTTTAGAAGTTATAATTGAAAATTTACTGTCACACTTCAATGACCATCAGCTGTATGTGTGAACTATTGTTTTTAATGCCGGAAAATTGCTGTCATAATGTCTGTCTGTATGTGTGTGCAACATCCGTTCCAAAAATACATTATGCAAATGCGTCGTTGGTCCTTTTAATTAAAAGGATGATTAAAAATTATTTAAATCTGTGCATGGGTGCGGAGTTCGGCTTAAAATGTATAAACTTTGAACATTTGTAAAAGCAAAAGCACACCTCCTACAAAGACCTTGAACTGGAAGAAAACAGGGTCTACGCTTCAAGGGCTTTGTACTAAACTCGTGTCTGCCTTGGTTGGATTATATTCAAGGCAAACATACTGCCTCGAACTAACGAATATAATTACTAGTTCTAGGAATGAGTTTCTGTTTTTTTTTTCTTTTTTTGTTTTTCCATTTTACTACATATTGTTAAACACGCCATTTATTGCGAAATGGCCTTAATTTACACATCTTATCAGTTAATTACTGATTATTTTCGTTTTTGTTTTTGTTAATAAACAACCACAACACCACCACCAACAATCACACAATACAACAATGCCAGTTGTTTTGTGCCAGTTGTAAATAAATGGATTGATATACAAATGTATTCGTACTTAACAAACATATTAAACAAATAGAGGAAAAAAGAACTTACTCACACTGAAATAAAGCAAATGTTATAAATAAATAAATTAACAATGGCAAAACGTTGCTTTAATTATACAACCAGGGAAATGCTTTGCGCCAAAAGGGGCTTCGAATGGGGGATGATAAACAGTGTCGATAGCTGTCAAAAGGTCAAATTAAATTAGATGAATTTTTAGTATAATAGTCTGGGTCCCCCTAACCTGCTCGGTCGATTTACCAACGTCTGTTTGTCCTTGAAATTAGACAGAAGTATTCTTTGGAACACGAACGGTCACTATTGCATTTTCAGAAAATTTGATCAGATCTAGATACAGCATCCATACAAATCGTATTTATATTTTCTAGATCGTGTTGAATTTCTCCTAGAAACACCTAATGTGTACGTGAACCATATAGGTTCATGTTTATATATGATTTATCCTATTACAGCTGCAGAATCCACACGTTGCATTGGATCGTGATAGTATTTTCTAGATCCTTTTATATTTCGCCTAGAAACACTTACTGCGAATGTGAACCATTTGGGTCCTTGTTAGTAATAAACTTTATGTAAAGGGTGTTTTTTATTTTTTTTATCACTTTTTTAACTGGCGGCCATTTTGTCAGCTGTCAAGTGATTAATATTTTGTTTGGTTTGCCATTTAATCATGAACAGGTTGGCAAAAGAACAACGCTTGCAAATCGTGCAAATTTATTTCGAAAGTAATGGTTCAGTTCGCGAAGTTCACCGCAAGCTCCGTCCTTTTTATGGTCGACATAATCGTCCATCAGAGCAATTAATTCGGTTAACCATGGATCGCTTTCGCACTACGTTTACTCTATGTGATAATACGCATCCGCAGAGACGTCGAACAGTGCGCACCGAAGAAACAATTGCCGCTGTAGAGCAAAGTGTTGAAGAGGACCCGAATGGCGTTATTGCCAACATACGGCCCCATATGCTCGAAAAAGTGGTTGAAAATTGGACCTGTAGAATTGGCTATATTCGAGCCAGCCGCGGCGGCCACATGCCCGAAATCATATTTAAACATTAATGGCATAGAATTATCCTTCCAATAAAGCCAAATTGATGGACATTAAAACGATTTTCTTGTGTTTTATTTCAATTCGAAGTTCTATACCTCAATAAAAAACACCCTTTACAAGCTCACACAGTCAGTTCCGCCCGACTTCACCTATTCAATAATACAATAATCGTTTTTTACATTGTGAGCCTAGACGACTTTAATTGTAAGTTGGGTGGCCGCTAACATTTCGAATGGAAACTTTAAAATTTTTAACTATAGCCATATTCAGAACATTTGTTACTTAAAAATTATATTTCAGCATAAAATGGAATTAACTGGTGAATATTTTTATTACGATTTTCGAAGAGATTATGAAGACAGGGATAAAGGAAACGCAGGTACAACGAGTTTTATCGCGATTGACTTATGCTCAAGCTCGGTCGTTAAAAAAACTGATATTGCAAGATCGTCAAGCGGTATACTGTAAGGTAAGCTTAGGCGTACGTTACATCAGTACTCATAAATAATGCATCATCCTGTAGCCTTTAAATATGATTTTTCTTATAGAACCTGTATAATTTGAAAAATCCGAATATTAAAAATTAAATTGTCAAACAATTTTAATTTTGTGTAAATAAATAGATACAAAACACATTCATGTGTAAACATCCCTAATGTTTCAAATCGTTTTAGGAGCATTCGTTAATTGTAGTGTAAACACTCCTAATGTTTCAAATCGATGTAGTATGGTAGTACTTTCTATTTTTTCACATTGTCGCCAATTACAATATCAATATTTGTATTAAAACATATTAAAAAAAATTGTGTTGACTTTTTTGGACTTTTCCACGCTAAGTCCGAAATATGTAACATAAAATTATTTTTTAAAAATTTGTTTTCATATACACATTGAAATTGCTGTTGGCGGAAATTTAAACAAAACAAGTAAGGAAAGGCTAAAGTCGGGCGGGGCCGACTATATGATACACTCCACTTTCAATCCGAATACAATTCAATTCGGTAGAAAATTGAAAAGGCGAAGAATTGTTGTATATTTCCCATTATTATGACCCAATTTGTCAAATCGAGAAGAATATTTGTGTCGGGACTATATCCAAACATCACAATAAGTTCTTCTTGTTGAAGTATAACGTGTTATGCTCAATTTTAAGAAATTCTCTGAAAATACGCGGTTTCTGGGGGAACAAAATTTGTATGGGAGCTATATATAAATCTGAACCAATCTAACACATTTTTACATCAGATGTTTCCAGTTGAAATATAAGGTGTTTTGCCAATTTTGAAGAAAATCTGTTGAAATATGTGGATTCTAGAGCTGAAAAAATCAAATTGGGAGCGAAATTTGTATGGGAGCTATATATAAATCTGAACCACATTTTTGCCACAGGTGTTTCCAGTTGAAATATAAGGTGTTTTGCGAATTTTGAAGAAAATCTGCTAAATATGTGGATTCTAGAGCGGAAAAATTCAAATCGGGAGTGAAATTCGTATGGGGGCTATATCTAAATCTGAACCGATCTGACCTATTTTCGCCATAGGTGTTCCTAGTTTAAATATAAGTGGTTTTACTAAATCTGAAGACAATCTGATAAAATATGTGGTTTCTAAAGCGGAAAAAGTCAAATTGGGAGCGAAATTTGTATGGGAGCTATATACAGGGTGATTTTTTAAGAGCTTGATAACTTTTTAAAAAAAAAAAACGCATAAAATTTGCAAAATCTCATCGGTTCTTTATTTGAAACGTTAGATTGGTCCATGACATTTACTTTTTGAAGATAATTTCATTTAAATGTTGACCGCGGCTGCGTCTTAGGTGGTCCATCCGCTTAGTCCAATTTTGGCATTTCCACGTTTTTGAGTAACAGAGACCCAATTGGTGCGAACGGCGACGAATCGAAAATTGGTGGTCATCATTAACACTGGCCGATACAGCTGCGATATTTTCTTCAGTTCGCACTCTACGTAAGCGTGTTGGTGGTTTAATGTCCAACAATGTAAATTTGGTGCGAAATTTAGTCACAATAGCCCGAATAGCCGCTTCAGTGGGTCGATTAAACTGACCATAAAATGGAAGCGCGCAATGAACTTTCTTAACAGAGCACGCATTTTGATAATAAAATTCAATAATTTGCAAGCGTTGTTCGTTTGTAAGACGATTCATGATGAAATGCCAAAGCATACTGAGCATCTTTCTCTTTGACACCATGTCTGAAATCCCACGTGATCTGTCAAATACTAATGCATGAAAATCCTAACCTCAAAAAAATCACTCTTTATAAATCTGAACCGATCTAACACATTTTTACCACAGGTGTTTTGCCAATTTTGAAGAAAATCTGTTAAAATATGTGGTATCTAGAGTGAAAAGAGTCAAATCGGGAGTGAAATTCGTATGGGGCTATATCTAAATCTGAACCGATTTTCTTCAAATTAAATAGCGTTCGTCCTTATCCTGAAAAACTTCGTTGTGCAAAGTACAATTGCGACCTGTATCGTGATTACAAGAATAGATGGACGGACGGACAGACAGACGGACATTGCTAAATCGATTCAAAAAGTGATTCTAAGTCGATCGGTATAATTAACAATTGGTCTATCTCCCTTCCTTTTGGGTGTTACAAACAAATGCACAAAGACATAATACTCTCGTGGAGTGTATAAAAATATTTTTTTTATTTTCAGTGAAATTTTAACATTTTGTTTTGGTCCTATTATCCGTGGAGCTATAAATATTTTTTTGACTTCTCAACAAACTTCTTCTAAACCAATGGTTACTGTCTGGAGGATATTTAAGTCTAAAAAGGTTTGTGTATACAAAACATTTTTTTTCATAATTTTTTTTTAAATTTTAAGGAAATTTATGAAAGCATTTCTCCAAACTTCCTAGTAATCAACATTGCATTTTCTTTGCATCTACGAAAATTAGTCATATTGCGTTTGTCTTAGGAAGAGTTCGAAAATCACTGTGTTGATAACACAGTGCAACAATATTATATATATTTTGAACCTGACCTGAACAAGACCATATACATATGAAACTGGATTGCATTTAGAAAAACTGTGTACCCAGTTTTCTATTTGGTGATCTTTTCTCCCTTTTACTTTCCAAAGGATATAGATGTTTAAATAATTTATTTTCGTACTTTTCTGAGTCATATAAATTGAGTGAAATGAAAAAGAAGAATATCCGTTTAAAATATTTTAAATTTCATGATCGTACCTACCCATATTAGTTTCTCATTATCGACCATTTCAAATTTCCCCCAAAGTTTTTTAGTTTATTCGTATTTTACTTTTTAAATGGTTGTTAATGCTAAACTAATACATATAGTAGCATGAAATTTGAAGTATTTTTAACAGGTATTCTTCTCTTTCATTTGATATCCATGTCGTATTTGTATGATTCGCAAATGTATGAAAATAAATTATTATAACAACTATGTCCTTTGGAAATTAAAAATCCTGTAAAAAGGAGAAAATACCACAAAATGAAAAACTGAGTGCACAGTTTGTCTTCATATCACCTTTAGTTTGATGCGTAAATGGTCTTGTTCAAGTCCAAAAAGTACTATCACACGGTGTAATGGACACCAAAAACTGAGAATTACCGATAGCTTAGCTCCTCCTCTACAACTTGTAATACGTTTGACGTCAATATGTTTTATTTCATTATGAATTACAATACAAAGTGAATTTATATTCTAAGTTTTTGTCCAGGTTTTGAGCCGGATGACGAAGACCCCCTGGTGGGAATTGAACCCACAACCCTCTCGCCGAGTACACTACCAACTCGACTACCGGCAAGCTCTTAACGTCCATATAAAAATTTTAAATTTGACTTTTAATTTTTGAAATCAGTTCTTATAACTTACTAAATAACGAAAGCTATATCAGCTCGACATTTGTTAAAATGTCTTTCCGCTATCTGGCAATTAATCAACGATTCCAAATAACATTATTTACAGTCAATCAATACAGCCAATCTGTAGTGTATTACACGGTATTACCGGCACACTATGGGCGGAAATGGGAAAATGTGGCCAAAAGTCGGTAAAATCCACAAAAATGCTTGGATCAGGATGAAATTTGGAATCAATACATATAACATGTCCTTGATTCATATCCCGTTATTAGAACAATGTAGCGTTTTTCAATGAAAAGTTGTGTGGGGTCAAATCCCACATAATAGAATTTTGGAGTATGTATGTAAACAAGGGTTTGTATTTTTACGTACTGCGATGCCATGATTGGCAAACATAGTTCTTTCCTAGATAATTTAGTACTTTTATATGCGTGTAATATAAGTCACTCAAATATGGCACTGCAAACAAATCCATAAATCAACGTTATTCCAAGATAGCGAATTAGCTAATGTAGCTTAAAATTTCTAATTAAGCTGTGTAGGCTAGGCTTTATAAATCATTTTTGAAGAATAAAATATGACACCATATAATGTACGGGTGGCGCAAAATTAGATATAAAAATGAGTTTTGTTTTCACTAAAACTTTATTTGAGGATATACAATGTATATATTCCATATTCAATTTATTTATTACACTTTCTAATAACATATATATTTATACTATTGTATACTATACAAATACTTGACTATACCATATTATATTACCTACAATCCTTAAGAGTTTATTTGCTTCTGATGACAAGCATTTGAGTTTTTGCTCCTTCTGCAGACTTATGTAGTATGTATTTGTGGGTTAGATGTTACCAAAAGACGGCGAATTATGTCCTCGTTGCTAACCTTTCGTGAAAACTTTGGCTCTTTTCAGCTCGAAAACTCTTAAAGACATTAATACTGGCTTCTAGAGCTTCTTCAGAAAGGCAGCCAATCGGCAATACTATTTCCATGGACTGAGACCTTATGTACAGTGGGAGAAATAGTATACCAAGGATAATGGTTTCTTGGTTTTGTGAAAGTCTCATTGAAATATTCCTCAAAAGGAGTACACTCAATTTCTAGACAGTATGATATAGGTAGCACACTATAGACAAAATTGAGTTACTTGGCGTTTTTAGTTTTTCATTATACACTCCACGAGAGTATTATGTCTTTGTGCATTTGTTTGTAACATCCAAAAGGAAGCGAGATAGACCCATTGTTAATTATACCGATCGACTTAGAATCACTTTTTGAATCGATTTAGCAATGTCCGTCCGTCTGTCCATCTATTCTTGTAATCAAAGTACAGGTCGCAATTGTAGCCCGAACCAAATGAAACTTTGCACAACAAAGTCTTTCGGGATAAGGACGAACGCTATTTAATTTGAAGAAAATCGGTTCAGATTCAGATATAGCCCCCATACGAATTTCACTCCCGATTTGACTCTTTTCACGCTAGATACCACATATTACATCAGATTTTCTTCAAACCTTGCAAAACATCTTACATTTCAACTAGAAACACCTATGGTAAAAATAGGTCAGATCGGTTCAGATTTAGATATAGCCCCCATACGAATTTCACTCCCGATTTGACTTTTTCTGCTGTAGAAACCACATATTTTAACAGATGTTCTTCAAAATTGGCAAAACGTCTTATATTTAAACTAGAAACACCCACGGTGAAAATGAGCCAGATCGGTTGAGATTTACATATAGCCCCCATACGAATTTCACCCCCGATTTGACTTTTTCTGCTGTAGAAACCACATATTTTAACAGATCTTCTTCAAAATTGGCAAAACATCTTATATTTCAACTAGAGATACCCACGGTGAAAATGAGCCAGATCGGTTCAGATTTAGATATAGTCCCCATACGAATTTCACTCCCGATTTGACTTTTTCTGCTGTAGAAACCACATATTTTAACAGATGTTCTTCAAAATTGGCAAAACGTCTTATATTTAAACTAGAAACACCCACGGTGAAAATGAGCCAGATCGGTTGAGATTTACATATAGCCCCCATACGAATTGCACTCCCGATTTGACTTTATCTGCGGTAGAAACCACATATTTTAAAAGATGTTCTTCAAAATTGGCAAAACGTCTTATATTTAAACTAGAAACACCCACGGTGAAAATGAGCCAGATCGGTTCAGATTTAGATATAGTTCCATACGAATTGCACTCCCGATTTGACTTTTTCTGCGGTAGAAACCACATATTTTAACAGATGTCCTTCAAAATTTGCCAAACATCTTATATTTAAACTAGATACACCCACGGTGAAAATGAGCCAGATCGGTTCAGATTTAGATATAGCCCCCATACGAATTGCACTCCCGACTTGACTTTTTCTGCGGTAGAAACCACATATTTTAAAAGATGTTCTTCAAAATTGGCAAAACGTCTTATATTTAAACTAGAAACACCCACGGTGAAAATGAGCCAGATCGGTTCAGATTTAGATATAGCCCCCATACGAATTGCACTCCCGATTTGACTTTTTCTGCGGTAGAAACCACATATTTTAACAGATCTTCTTCAAAATTGGCAAAACATCTTATATTTAAACTAGAAACACCCACGGTGAAAATGAGTCAGATCGGATCAGATTTATATATAGCTCCTATACAAATTTCGCTCCCGGCTTGATTTTTCCGCCCCAGAAACAACGCATTTTCAGCGAATTACTTGAAATTAAGAACTAGAAAAACCTATTGAGAAATGGGTCACTTCATTCTATGTTTGGATATAGCCCTGATACAAATATTCTTCTCGATTTGACAAATTGAACCAGGACATATGATTTGGAAACATACAAAAATTCTTCCCGTTTTCACTTTTTTCCGACTTGAATTGTATTCTGATAGAAAGTGGAGTGTATCATAAAGTCGGCCCCGCCCGACTTTAGCCTTTCCTTACTGCTGTTGCCTATTCACAAAGTTCGAAAGGATATCATTTGGAAAAAAATTATTTTAAATATTTACTCGTACCCTGTGATTAGTGTCACATTAAAGAGGAGAAATTGAAATTTTAAAAATTTAAAATATACGTGCAATTGTTTTAATTCGTTCGTTTGTTTTATTTTGATTTGTAATTAAATACATTCATTTCTTCGTCGACTTTCTTTCATTCGACTTTTGCCTATTGCCAAAAAAACACTCATACATTTAGAAATTAACAATTAATACTGTAAAAAATGATTGTCTATTCTATTATCTTTTTTACTTTTGTTCAACGGCCATTCCTTTGATATCTTGATGATGATGTGTTATGGCTCTTTTAATGTTATCAGCCGAGACTAGAACACCCTTTTCATGGCCAAGTAAAATAACTGCCATATGTATCGAAACAGAAACATTATCACAAAACATTTTTGCATATTAATTTAATGGAATTTATGACTTAACACGCGTTCCACCATGTTGGACTCATGTTACCAGCGATAACGAATGGCAACTCTAAAGCCGAAAAACAAAAGGGGGCGACACAACTAAAAATAGTTTCAGCAGTTTCAGCGATAGAGTGGCAGGAGGATCCAACCACGATATGAGTTGAGTTGGAAGTTTGCGTGACTACAGCAAAACAACTAAACCAAACCCTCTATTATCACCTGAGCACCAGCAGCAACAGCAGCAACAACAGCAGAAACAAGGTCCTGCATAGAGTTGGTAAAACATTATAAGGAAACCATAATTTCTTTGCTAACAATATTTTCTCGTGTTAAAAACAGTTTAGAAATGTTTTACATGACAAAGAGGAATGAAACAGTTTGAAACTACCCAACTGCTGGCAGAGGGATGGAGGAATCCTTCGGACTAGGAAAAGGGTTGGTTGTGTGAAACAAACGAACGAACCCCATGTTGTTGTTGTTGTTACATTCCCCCCACCGTTAAGGCGGAGTATGCCGGCGTGCAGAATGAATGTTGGCTAAAAACGCAAACACAACACACACACACAACTTGGCTATAACATGCATTATAATTAAGCTTATGGCAGCCAATAGATAACGGCGGCTAAAGTGGTTGCCAGCGAGCGAGCGACCGAGTACTCAGAGTGGCAGCCATTTTACATACTTGAGGGGTTTCTAGTAACCATTATTGATAAGAGTCATTAAAGTGGAGCGGTATTAACGGCGGCACGTAGGGATACACAGCAAGAACAGTGAATGAATGGGCCAACCGGAGGAGCAGGCGGACGGACGGACGCAGGTCGGTCTAATAACAATAACTAAATGTTATCGCAGCAAAAACAACAAGAACGACAAAAGATTGATGATTACATTGATTGTTGGAATAAAGTATACAAAATGTATTTGGATACGTCCATATGTTTCTACGTATGTATGGTTGTTCGAGTATGCATATATGTATGTATGTTGGTAACTTTGTTGGGGGTGGTTGTGGGAGGATGTGGGGATGTTTGTTTGTTTGGAGTGTATTTCATTTGAGCCATAAACAATTGGCCATAAAAAGCTTTCATTTCATCATATGCTGCTCCTCAACTCGTATTTTGAGAAACACAAGAGCCACACGAGAATGATGATGAAGAAGAAAGAAAAGTGTGAAACTCCTAAAACCTCATAATGTCAAACATTAATGGGTGTCATAAATCATAAAACACAACAGCTACAGCTACATCAACATCTACAGCCAAAACGACAACGCCAACGACGAATGGACTAAATGAAAAGATGTTGACATGTTGACATATTATAAAGGGTGATTTTTTAAGAGCTTGATAACTTTTTTTAAAAAAAAAACGCATAAAATTTGCAAAATCTCATCGGTTCTTTATTTGAAACGTTAGATTGGTCCATGACATTTACTTTTTGAAGATAATTTCATTTAAATGTTGACCGCGGCTGCGTCTTAGGTGGTCCATCCGCTTAGTCCAATTTTGGCATTTCCACGTTTTTGAGTAACAGAGACCCAATTGGTGCGAACGGCGACGAATCGAAAATTGGTGGTCATCATTAACACTGGCCGATACAGCTGCGATATTTTCTTCAGTTCGCACTCTACGTAAGCGTGTTGGTGGTTTAATGTCCAACAATGTAAATTTGGTGCGAAATTTAGTCACAATAGCCCGAATAGCCGCTTCAGTGGGTCGATTAAACTGACCATAAAATGGAAGCGCGCAATGAACTTTCTTAACAGAGCACGCATTTTGATAATAAAATTCAATAATTTGCAAGCGTTGTTCGTTTGTAAGACGATTCATGATGAAATGCCAAAGCATACTGAGCATCTTTCTCTTTGACACCATGTCTGAAATCCCACGTGATCTGTCAAATACTAATGCATGAAAATCCTAACCTCAAAAAAATCACTCTTTACATATACTCGCATATATGTAGCATACATTCAATATATAACAAAGGGTCTTTCACAAGGAACGCTGAAAGCTTAACATACACTTTACTAATTATCGAATTATCACTAATCTGCAATTGTGGATTTCCATACTTCAAAAGACTCCATAGAGGCAAGACGTGAATCAAAAAAATTCCAAATGAACCATCGCCCAAAAACTATAGGGTGGGCCATGTAACATTTTAAAATAGAATCGGCTATAAAAGAAAAAGTACAGATTATTTTTTGTCAAATTTCTGGTTTTATTGGAAAGGTTGACTACCACGACTGGCTCGGCAGTACCTCATTCGATCAACCCAATTGTTCAGTAAATTTTCGATTGTTCCGGCTCGAATCTGTTCAATGCCAACTTCGATTTCATGTTTCAATGCATCAATTGTCTCTGGATGGTTTGCGTAACAAGTATGCAACGGTAACGCTCACCGTTGACGGTAACGTCGAAACAAGTAAGGAAAGGTTAAAGTTGGGCGGGGCCGACTATATGATACACTCCACTTTGTATCGGAATACAATTCAATTCAGTAGAAAAGTGAAAACGGGAAAAATTTTTATGTTTCCTCATCACTGGCAAATATGACCTGGTCCAATTTGTCAAATCGACAATAATATTTGTATTGGGGCTATATCCAAACATGGAATGAAGTGACTAACTTTCACAATAAGTTCTTCTAGTTGAAGTATAACGTGTTATGCTCAATTTTAAGAAATTCTCTGAAAATACGCGATTTCTGGGGGAACAAAATTTGTATGAGAGCTATATATAAATCTGAACCGATCTAACACATTTTTACCACAAGTGTTTCCAGTTGAAATATAAGGTATTTTGCGAATTTAGAAGAAAATCTGTTAAAATATGTGAATTCTAGAGCGGAAAAATTCAAATTGGGAGCGAAATTTGTATGGGAGCTATATATAAATCTGAACCGATCTAACACATTTTTACCACAGGTGTTTCCAGTTGACATATAAGGTGTTTTGCAAATTTAGAGGAAAATCTGTTAAAATATGTGGATTCTAAAGCGGAAAAATTAAAATTGGGAACGAAATTTGTATGGGAGCTATATATAAACCTGAACCGATCTAACACATTTTTAGCACAGGTGTTTCTAGTTGAACTATGAGATGTTTTGCCAATTTTGACGAAAATCTGTTGAAATATTTAAATTTAGAGGCAAATCTGTTAAAATATGTAGATTCTAGAGCGGAAAAATTAAAATTGGGAACGAAATTTGTATGGGAGCTATATATAAATCTGAACCGATCTAACACATTTTTACCACTAGTGTTTCCAGTTGAAATATAAGGTGTTTTGCGAATTTTGAAGAAAATCTGTTAAAATATGTGAATTCTAGAGCGGAAAAATTCAAATTGGGAACGAAATTTGTATGGGAGCTATACATAAATATGAACCGATCTAACACATTTTTACCACAGGTGTTTCTAGTTGAACTTTTTTGCAAATTTAGAGGATAATCTGTTAAAATATGTGGTATCTAGAGTGAAAAGGGTCAACACGGGAATGAAATTCTTATGGGGACTATATCTAAATCTGAACCGATTTTCTACAAATTAAATAGCGTTCGTCCTTGTCCCGAAAAACTTCGTTGTGCAAAGTTTCGTTTGGTTCTGGCTACAATTGCGACCTGTATCGTGATTACAACAATAGTTGGACAGACAGACGGAAATTGCTAAATCGACTCAGAAAGTGATTCTAAGCCGATCGGTATGATTAACAATGGATCTATCTCCATTCCTTTTGGGCGTTACAAACAAATGCACAAAACATAATACTCTCGTGGAGTGTATAAATAGCCTAATGATGCCACCAGCCCAAAATCCACACCAAACAGTGACTCGTTGTGGATGTATTGACTTTTCAATAGTTACGTGTTCTCTTAACCCAATATGCGGCAATTTTGCTTCCATTTATGACTATGATTATTTCAATAGACCAAATCTGCATACCATTGTAAAGGGTGATTTTTTAAGAGCTTGATAACTTTTTTAAAAAAAAAAACGCATAAAATTTGCAAAATCTCATCGGTTCTTTATTTGAAACGTTAGATTGGTCCATGACATTTACTTTTTGAAGATAATTTCATTTAAATGTTGACCGCGGCTGCGTCTTAGGTGGTCCATCCGCTTAGTCCAATTTTGGCATTTCCACGTTTTTGAGTAACAGAGACCCAATTGGTGCGAACGGCGACGAATCGAAAATTGGTGGTCATCATTAACACTGGCCGATACAGCTGCGATATTTTCTTCAGTTCGCACTCTACGTAAGCGTGTTGGTGGTTTAATGTCCAACAATGTAAATTTGGTGCGAAATTTAGTCACAATAGCCCGAATAGCCGCTTCAGTGGGTCGATTAAACTGACCATAAAATGGAAGCGCGCAATGAACTTTCTTAACAGAGCACGCATTTTGATAATAAAATTCAATAATTTGCAAGCGTTGTTCGTTTTTAAGACGATTCATGATGAAATGTCAAAGCATACTGAGCATCTTTCTGTTTGACACCGTGTCTGAAATCCCACGTGATCTGTCAAATACTAATGCATGAAAATCCTAACCTCAAAAAAATCACTCTTTATATAAGTATTTATTATATTCTAATGACCATTGAATGGAAATCTGGTGAGCTCGTCAGCTTTACAGTTCCATGGGATGCCCCTATGCCCTGACACCCAAATAAGGGTTCAGTGGTATCGAGTAGCCTACGCGAGCCAGTTCCTTGCAGTGTAGCCCATACCCCACCCTACAATGCACACTGGTCCCAAATCCATTTTTTATGGCATAAAGTAGAAAAATAAAGATACAATCTTTTAATTTTGCACATTTGCTAGACATAACATACCTAAAAAATAAAATTGGGCCGATCGGACCACGCCCACTATCACCTCCCATATAAACTCAATATATAACAAACATAATTATCACCCTGTATTAGTACAGGGTGGCCAAAAACAAAATTTTATGAAAGCTTAAAATAATAAAAAATATTTCGCTTTGGCGAACAATGTTTTTCTGAACATTATTACAAAAGCAAAATATAGCATACAAATATTCTACTTGACACTGCAATTTAAATAATTATTTCAGGCAATAATATAAAATGTCTACATGTGTACAGCAAAGTTAATGTCGTTATATACCATTTTAAAGGTACTTGCAACACCTTAAAAATGAGATAAGTCTCATACACAAATCCGATGCAGAGATATGATCAAATATGTGTACTATGGCTAATCGAAATTGTGCTAAAATAAAGTGGAAATTACTGGAGTTTGCCGAAAAATGCTGAAAATATATTAATTCTAAAATAAACTACACACTCAGACGATTACTTTCTCATTTAAACTTTAAGTCAAGTTGAGTCCTACATATAACTTTTGGTCCACGACATTTATAGGTTATGCTCACTACGAATCGCAAAATTACAACACTTAAGAAAACTGACAAGACTACTGTAATCACAAAATGTTAGATATATTTTTTCAACTACTTACGCCGTCCTTCAATTTAAATAATATAGTCACTTCATTATTATCTTTTTACGCCTTAATTTTAAGTATTTTGTATAACTGCTTTATAACCTAATTAATTCCACTTTTTTCAACGGCAAACTTTAAATGCCTCTCAGGCTTGCGGTGTTGCCACCTAGTTTTTTCCAATACATTTTCTTGATAGCTTGGAGTGTTGCCATTAAGAAAATATATACACATTTAACAATTCCCAACTAATTTTTTTTGAATTTATGCCAAAAAATATGGATTTGGGACCATAGTGCCATGAAGTTTAAAGACGTCTTTTAATTTTTCCGTATTACAGATTTTCGCCTAGTTAAGATTTTTACCTACTTAGAACAAATGTGGCCGAATTTGAATTCAATTGATATGTTAATATCTCAAAATAATCCTAATTTAGAATTAGAACAAAAGTTATTGAAGTTTGGCCACTGTGAGGGATTTCTTCACTTGCTCCAATTTATTTTCTTTGAAATAAAGCTTTTTATCTAGGATTATGCCAATCACAGTTTGTTGTTGGGATTTATTTGAGGAATTTATTTATTTGTTTGTCCTCGTGAAAAGAATAAACGCAGTTCTGGCTGGACGTACTCCTAGACCACAATTCGTTGCCCACATTTATTCAGATTATCTCTAAAGGTTTTAGAAGATTTCCTACGTACGACTATCACAAAGTCGTCCACAACAACTTTACATTCTTTTATTCCGGATTAGGTGACAAGACATATCCCTGTGGGTTACCTCTTTTTAAAAATCTTGTTTGTGCTGAAAAGCCGAAACTAGCAGTGCTTCAGGGACTGGCCAACAAGCAGTGCATCAGATTTGCAATCAATTGCACATGTAACAAGCAAGGAAAGGCTAAAGTCGGCCGGGCCGACTATATGAAACCCTCCATCTTCTTTCCCATTACAGTTGAATTCGGTGACCAAAGATGGAATACAACTCCCATATATGGTCGGGTGCTCCAGCTTCATCACTGCAACTACTTGACCGTGTCCAGAGGAGGGCGATGGTGTCGATAGGTGACGGTAGGATATCCAATTCTATTGTCTCCCTTGAACACCGTCGTAATGTTGGTTGTGTGTCATTGTTCTATCGATACTTTCATGGTGTTTGTTCTTCGGAAATTCGTGATCTTATACCGCCCGTGAGAACGTTCGGTAGAGATACGCGACTCTCCAGGAACGCTCACCCATTTGTTGTCGATTGGACAACCGGCCGCACTACACATTACAGAATAAATTCGTTCTTCGCCCGTACTATCCGTATGTGGAATCGACTTCCGGCAAATATCTTTCCCTCCAATTACGACATTCAGAGATTCAAAACAGATGTCAGCACACACTACTCCCTCTTTCCTCCTTCCAATACCTTATCTTCCTTCTACCAACGCAATGCACTGGTTTTATAGGGGACATCCCCTGAGTGTTGGTTCAGTGAAAAAAAAGACATCTAAATCTGAACCGATCTTACCCACTTTCACTGTAGATGTTTCTAGTTCAATTATAAGATACTGTGCCAAATTTGAAGAAAATCAGTGAAATATATGGTCCCTAGAGCTGAAAAAGTCAAATCGATAGCGAAATTTGCATGGAAGCTATATATAAAACTGAACTGATCTGGCTCACTGTCACCATAGATGTTTCTAATTGAAATATAAGTTGTTGCGCCCAATTTGAAGACGATCGGTTAAAATATGTGGTCTCTAGAGCGGAAAAAGTCAAATCGAAAGCGAAATTTGTATGGGAGCTATATCTAAATCTGAATAAATCTGGCCCGTTTTTAGCGTAGGTGTTTCTAGTTCAATTATAAAGTACTGTGCCAAATTTGAAGAGATTCAAAACGGAGAAAGTCAAATCGAGAACAAAATTTGTATGGGAGCCATATATAAATCTGATCCGGTCTTACTCACTTTCACCATAGGTGTTCAATTATTAGGTACTGTGTCAAATCGAGTGAAATATGTGGTTTATAGAACGGAATTTGTATGGGAGCTATATCTAAATCTGAACCGATTTCCTTCAAATTAAAATCTTTCGTTCTTGGCCAGCAAAACTTACCTGTGATAATTTTTGTTTGGATCGGACTTCCATTGCGACCTGTACTTTGATTACAACAATAGATGGACAGACTCAAAATGTGATTCTAAGCCGATCTGTATAATAAACGATGGGTCTAGCTTGTTTCCTTTTGGGCGCTCCAAACAAATGCACAAAGGCATAATACCCTACTGCAGGGTATAAAAATGTATTAGTGTATTGAGATATCTTGAAGTTATTGAATATCGTTGGAGAAAAAGAATAAAATGATATGTTTCTCACTTCTGTCGAAACAAAAAAATGTTCATACAGAAAATTTGACTTATTCCGTCCATATTTATATTGTGGGCCATTAAAATTTTAATTTAGAATGGTCTATATAAAAGTAACGATTATTTTTTAAAATTTCTGGTTTTATTGGAAAGGTTGAACTTTGTCATTTAATAATGGAACACAATAGGCATGTTCGATTGGGCTTACTAGCTTATGATTAAAATATACTGATAAGGTGGCAACATTGTTACCCATTGGTTTTTCTTAGATGAATTAACAAGAAAAATCTGACAGCAATGGTAAGAGAGTAGTAAGCTACTTTCTTGTTGAGCGAGTAAATTTCATACAAAAATTAAGCTAGTAAGACCAATCGAACAGGCCTAATGTCATTCATATGACTACCACGACTGGCTCGGCAGCACCTAATCCGATCAACCCAATTTTTCAGTACAGCCCAAAATCCACACCAAACAGTGACTCGTTGTGGATGCATTGGCTTATCAATAATCACGTGTGAGTTCTCTGAACCCCATATGCGGCAATTTTGCTTATTGTCGTAGCCACAGAGATGAAAATGAGCTTCTTGAAGGATGAACAGATCTCTTCTCGAAAATTGTCCACGTAAATTTATTACAGTTTGCGATAAAGGCTCACTACTTAGGAAGTAAGTTTTTAATATTTCCCAATTTTGTTCGAGCGTACAGCGTCCCAAATGTCAAACATAAATTACATAAAAATGAATATTATTCTACCTTTCAAAGTTAAATCGGTAGTTCAAATTTAAAATGTTAAATGGCCAGCCCTATACTTTTCTATCCAAGGACATTCTCTAAAGTTTGCAGCATTAGCTGCTCTAAAAGTCATAATCGACTAACATTCTCCATTCTTTATTTGTTTTTGAGGCACTTCATTACATATTACGTGACTGCAACACCCGTCTGATTCAAAGTCATATTTTATTTTATATTTTTATGACAACAATAATACATTATATCACTCCCTTTGCAAGACCCTTTTATCAGATCACATAACTGTGGATCTTAATGTGTGAACACTTCACTTATAATAACAACACAGAACTTGGGTTAATTACTTTAAGTAAAGTTTGCTTTTCTTTGTTTTTTTTTTTGGCGAGGAAATCAGAAAAAATCTTTTGAATGGCCAATGACAGGAAATCTTCATTGTTCGTTCGCCCGCCGAACGTATGAGGATTCCAGTGACAAAGTGTGTGTGTGTGTGTCTGGTAGTGGGAGTGAGCGTGTGTCTAATGTCACTTAAGTGGATTATTGAAGCCTACTCGATCTCATCTCGCCCTGCCGAGCGGCGACACATTATTGTTCCTTTATTAAAAGTTTATGAAATGAAATTTTAAAAATATATATTTTTACATTATCTTGTTTACGTACATATTTATTTTTACATTCAAGGCAGGCGAACAGAGAGAGAAAAGCAAGAAGAAAACAAATGTTGACACTTGCCGACAATTCATTATGGCGTTAATTCCGGCACGTGTCATCTTGATAAATTGTTAGGGCCGAGCGTTTTTTATTCCAGCGAAAACAAACTTCAAAACGGAAACGGAAGCTGCTCACACGTTTGGTGAGAAGACACGCTGTTGCCATAATTTTGGTTTAAAAAAACTCCGGCTCATAAACCACCACAATTTGATTATTTTGATTTGTTGATTTTTTATATCGGCAGAGCAGGGGCAATGGCAATTTGCTGATGGGTTGTGGTAAGGGTAATGGACTATAGATTTCCTTGGTAAGGAAATGATGATGGATTTTTTTTATATCGAACCATAGACCATACATGCATACATACGAGTACATGTGTAGTTACACGATCTCATCGAATTCTCATTCTGAAAATTTAATTTAAAAAAATAAAACCGTTGAAGTTTTGTTCGCTCTGCTTTATTTACTGTTCCCTGACATTGCATTTAGGAAAAGTACTCCTTCCCATGATATTTATCTTTATCTAAAATGCGTCATTTCGTCCTTTCACCCTTCTGTTTGCCACCCAACAAAATTAACTCCAAAATGATTTGTTAAATATCTCCTCCATCTGGAAAACACCATTAACAAGTATTTTATCGCGTCGTATCATGACAGCGGCATAAGCCTGGCCGAAACAAGCCATGATGTTACACAAATCAACAACAAATGTTTATGTGCAAAATCCAATCCATTCCAAAAACAAAACACCTGAGCCCACCACCCGCTTCACCTTTCTTTTTCAACCACCCATCATTCTCCAACACCAGATAATGCCATCATAAAGTTTAACCACCCCTTTTGTTTCGTGTTAATAATACAGCCGCATTTGAATACCGAGGCACGAGTAGAACCCATAGTGAACACCGTCTGACAACTGGAAGGCCGGTGTTGAACGAAGAACATTGATGGACAGACGGACGGACGGCCAGATGGATAGACAGACACAGCCACAGCCATTGGAGATTGAATATTTTCACTCGGCCATAATGGTTTGTTTAATGGGATTTTTTGACATTTGGCTTAATAGAAAATGGCTTAAATAATGGCCGTTTACACGAAGAAGATACGGCTAACATTAAAACGCCAACAAAAGCGGCGGCATAAGACCGACAAAAAGTATAGCCAAGCAAACAAGATACCGTTTGTCGACATCATTATCATAATATTAGTTAATAAAAATGGAGTGGAGCAGATTTGCAGGCTAGAAGCGAATCTGCGATGCCCTATGCAAAAATGCTAAATTCATAGCTTACAAAACCAAACTATGTCATATGAATGAAAAAATAATCAGTACTTTTTACAGCCAATTCTAATTTATAATTTTAATTGGCCTACCCTACATTTTCATGCTCGGCTTTTTGATATTTTTTAATTTTCTGTCGATCTGTCGGTCGGATCGAGCTGAGATTTTACATGTGTTTCGAGAACCAATCGTCCTTTGTAACCATATATGTTGTCTGTTGTTGAAAAAATCCAATAGAATATATCACTATTTCTATCTGGGGTTCGGAAATATTTTATCTGAAACAATCCGTAAGTAGTCATCAATCACGTGATGAAACAGTTTCTGTATTCCGTCAAAATGTTTTAAATTTATTCACATTAAAACCACAAATTTAAAACAAATAGGATAGGCGAAAGTTGGGCGGGCCGACTATATGATACACTCCACTTTCTATCCGAATACAATTCAATTCGGTAAAAAAGTGAAAACGGGAAGGATTTTTGTATGCTTCCTAATCATAAACTAATATGACCTGACCCAATTTGTCAAATCAAGAAGAATATTTGTATCGGGGCTATATACAAATATGGATTAAAGTGAGCTTTTTCAGTTCAAGTATAACGTGTTATGCTCAATTTGAAGAAATTCATTGAAAATACGTGGTTTTTGGGGCGGAAATTCAAATCGGGAGTGAAATTTGTGTGAGAGCTATATATAAATCTGAACCGATCTGACCCATTTTCACCATTGGTGTTTCTAATGAAAATATAAGATATCTTGCCAAATTTTAAGAAGATTTGTTAAAATATGTGGATTCTAGAGCAGAAAAAGTCAAATTGGTAGCGAAATTTGAATGGGAGCTATATATAAATCTGAACCATAGTGGAGTGTATCATATACCGACTATATGATACACTCCACTTTCTATCCGAATACAATTCAATTCGGTAATAAAGTGAAAACGGGAAGGATTTTTGTATGCTTCCTTATCATAGGCTAATATGAAATGACCCAATTTGTCAAATCGAGAAGAATATTTGTATCGGGGCTATATCCAAACATGGATTAAAGTGACCCACCTGCAATATAGTTTTTTTTTCAGTTCAAGTATAACGTGTTATGCTCAATTTGAAGAAATTCAGTGAAAATTCGTGGTTTTTGGGGCGGGAGTGAAATTTCTGTGGGAGCTATATATAAATGTGAACCGATCTAACACATCTTCACCACAGGTGTTTCTAGTTGAAATGTAAGATGGTTTGACAATTTTGAAGAAAATCTGTTAAAATATGTGGTATTTAGAGTGAAAAGAGTCAAATCTGTAGTGAAATTCGTATGGGGGCTATATCTAAATCTGAACCGATTTTCTTCAAATTAAATAACGTTTATCCTTATCCCGAAAAACTTCATTGTGAAAGTTTTTTTTGTTTGTTTCTGGCAAAGTTTAATTTGTCTCTGACATTGCTAAATCGCTTCAAAAAGTGATCGGTAAAATTAACAATGGGACTATATCGGTTCCTTTTGGGTGTTACAAACATATGAACAAATATATAATACTCTCGTGCAGTGCATAAAAATGAACACAACCCACATTGTGGTTTATTTATTATAGTGTTTATTTAGTTATTATTTTATATAAAGAGTCTTAGAAAAAAGTTCATTTCCAATTGTCCAAACAACAAGCAAGAAGGCGTTAATATTGTTCAAAAATACATTTTTAGGGGGAAATGAATATTCTTATACTTTATGAGTAGCTAAGAGGTGGTATGAATTTCGATTTCTTTATAAACCTTAAAAATATTATTATACTCTCCACCTCCAGGATGGGGGTATACTAAATTTGTCATTTCGTTTGTAACACCTTGAAATATCGAACTGAGACTTTATAAGGTATATATATTCTTGATCGTGATAAAATTCTAAGACGATCCTTCCATGTCCGTCCGTCCATCTGTTGAAAGCACGCTAGCATCTAAACGAAAGGAGCTAGGACGTCCAAATTTTACATAAATGCGTCTTATAGTCGTTGATCGGTTGGGAACTGGGCGAAATCGGCCCAAAGGAAATTTTTTTCCCTTACGACGACTAAAAATACCTTACGAATAATAAAAAAGGATAAAAATGGTACATATTAAACGACAACACCTAGAAATACGAAATTCGGTGTGTACATTCCTCTAATTAAGTAGATACATAATAAAAAAAGTATTTTTTCCAAATTCGTACTTTTAAGGGGTAAAATGGGAATAGAGGGATAAAAATGGTACCAACCAAACGGCTGCACATAGAATAATGAAATTCGGTATATACATTCCCCTGACTGTGTAGACACGTAATAAAACGGATTTTTTGAAATTCGTACTTTTTGGGGTTAAAATGGAAAAAGGGAATAAAAATAGTACCAACCAAATGGCCGCAGCTAGAGTCATGAAATTCGGAGTATACATTACTCTGACTGCGTAGACACAAAAAATATAAGGTTTTTTTCCAAATTTGTACTTTCAACGGATGCAATGGGTATAGAGGGATAAAAATAGTACCAACTAAACGAATACTGCTAGCATAATGAAATTCGGTATGTACATCCCTCTAATTGCATAGACACGTAAAATAAAATGATTTTAGAAAGTCGTACTCTTAAAGGGGTAAAAAGGGGATAAAAATGGTACCAACCATATAGCCGCATCTAGAATCATGGAATTCGGTGTATAGACTGCCTACATAGACACGCAAAATAAAAAGATATTTCCAAATTCGTACTTTTTACTTTTACGACAAAAACTGATTGAATCATGAAGTTAGTTTATTTTGCTCTGTGTGCGTGAGATAATGGATTTTCAAAATTTTTACTTTTGGAAGTAAAATAGAATGGAAATACCTTTTTGAATATATAAATATATGCCCCTTTGACAGCTTCCACAGTGGATTCAAAGTACCTCTTCCTACGTGATTTCCTGTTTCTAATCTAAGATTTGGCTTCAGAAAGTATGTTTTTTAACAAATATCTTTATTTGTATGATCTGATAATAATTGAATTGAAGAACAAAAGTTTCAAAGCAAACGTCAAAATTTCAGAATATGAATCGACGGAAAAAGCAGTGGTTTGAAACCAGCATGGAAGTCATCACAGCGCCGCTAAGAATATATATTTTTTGAATTGACTTGAAATATTATTTCGATATGTAAACTTATTGGTAGCCTTGCCTTATAAGCGTGGTTTGAAATAATAAAAATATTATATTTATTTATAAAATTATTTTTTCAATATTTCTATTTGTTTTGGTTTGGATATATAAAAACATTATATTTTCCTGTTATATTACTGCACTTCTACGAAAATCGCCAGCCTCTGTGGAATGCAATTCATGGTGGATGGTATATAAAGTTTGGCCCGACCGAACTTAACGCCGTTTTTACTTGTTTTGGTCTGTAATCAATATTTGATTTGAACTGGGATATTGTCCTGGCTCAAGACCATTTTGCATCTATATTTAATAGAATGCAAATTTATTTACAAATGGCATGGTGACATTTATTACTTGGCTGCAGACTACCACGAGCATGATTTCCACCCTGTTAAAGGTTTGTGAGAATCAAGTCCTTAAAGAGGCCGGGTTTGATGTTGAAAAGTCGCTGCAAAGCCATTTGACAAAACCTTTGACAGGGTGGAAATCATGATAGTGGTAGTCTGCAGCCAAGTAATAAATATCACCATGACATTTGCAAATAATTTTGCATTCTATTAAATATAGATGCAAAATGGTCTTGAGCCAAGTTAGGATTAAACCACTGATATTCATTAAACTCATTTAAATGCATTTAAAAATATTTGTTCTTAGTGGTTCAAACCAAACTAGAAGATAATCTCTGGATGAAAAATTTGCCAGAAGAGACTTGGAAATGTGGCAACATCAATGATTTTGTATTAAATAAATGAAAAAAATTGACAAATCATTTCGTTCTAATTTTTCGTTCGTTTGCGAGATTCATTTACTTAAAGACTGGGGATATTTTGTTGAAAAGTCACTGCATTAAGCCACCTGACGAAGACTTTCACGGACCAGAAATCATGAGAGTGGACAGGACAGTATCCCAGTTCAAATTAAATTTGACTAATTCTAAGCTAGTAATTCCATTCGAACGTACATATTATTTAGCTTACTCAGTCAGCCTGACTGAGTGCCTTAATCGCTGAATTTTTGTTTCCGATTTTTCTGAGCTTTTTTTTCTTTTTAAGTGCAACATAACCACCGTTAAATTTAAAATACCACACCGAAGTGTATGTTCATCGAACACACTCTAAAAAGGGTAACAACCCCTGAGCCTGGTAATTTTGGCAAACTTCGCGTGTTGTTCAAATTCTTTTGTCTTTTGTTGCTGGTGTTGTTGGTCTTCTTCCACTGCCGTTCGATTCGCTTTTATGATATCACGATTAAAAAATTAAATTTCTGAAAGGATAATGCGAAAATGACGGTCGTAACGAGGAGTGAGTTAAATTGAATAAATTGGGTGTTTTGGCCTTTTGTTGGTTGGCAAAGCCCATTTCTATTAACTCGACATCACAACATCAACATTTGTTGATCCTACGACAAAGAAGGCATTAACTCATTATTGAAACATTTCGTCGCTTTTTTGTTTGTCGAGAGACAGCGAATAAAAAGACGAACAAGACTGTCAAACTCAAGCTGTCTGTCTGTTCTGCTGTTTTCGCTGAATTCGCTTGCCCGTGATGGACATTGGCCAGCTATGTTCGCTTCTAATTGGTCGAAATGTTTTTGGAAAGTTTTCTTTTTGCTTGACCAGTCCAGTGCCCCCTTGGTCCGGTGCCATGGACATGGACATGTCGTCGTTCTACACTTTCATATGTGAATTGCAAATGTAAAACTGTCACGTTAATAATGGACATTTGATGTGCATAATACAGCGTTGTCCATTTCGTCCAATACCTCGGAATTCAACTTTTCCCGGAGTGCCATGTTCTATGTTGACGAGTCCTTTTAAACATATACATACACGTTGTGTATGTGTGTGTGTGCGAGTGTTGGTCATTAATGGACATTATTATAAATGCATGTAGACACATATGTTTACTATATATCCTTTTCGTTACAATTTAGTCCTTGTTTTAGCTGTCCGTGTCGTTGTCGCTGTCGTTTTCGTGTTTGTTAGTGATACACATTTCAGGACATGCAATGGCGGCGGCGGCTTTTATCAAATAAAGCTGTTTTTTCCTTTCACTTCATTCAAACGTTTAGATAATTGGACTTTATTTGAAAGGTTTTTGTTTTTTTTTTGTGTGTTTCATGATTGCATATTTTATGTTAACCCATAAAGAAAAAGGTTCACTGAAATGCCTACCTTTTTTAATGTCTGCCGCTTTAGATAAATTCAGGAATTTCAAGAATTTCTCATTTCCTTTAGAATAAATTTCAAAAATATTTAAAAAATTCGTGACATATTATATTTGTCAATCCAATGCATTTTGGGATACCAAATTAAAAAGCCGGGAAAATTGTTCCTAATTAATCATCAAATGTCTCGCGACGACGGACAGACCTTTCACCGAAGTTCTAGCGTAAATTTTCATTTTTGTATCTCGAGATCGTAAACTAATATTAAGGTTAATATCGTAACGGGATGAACATTTCTCAAAACATTTTTGGCGACACATGCCTTATGTTGAGGTATACGCTTAGAAATACTTTTAGGCGCATTTTTTAATTTAAAATCCAGTTAACACACAACCGGTTCATATAGAAAAGTCTCCCATTGTCGGTTTACATTTAAATTTGTATCTAAGGAATTATATTTGAAGAACATTGCTGAGAGTTTTTGGTATTGAAAAATATTTACTTAGAAGAAATTATTTTTAAAAAATGAGATGCTTGTAAGATGGTATGGGTACTTTATTAATTTGCGCAATTTTTTAAACGCATATTCAGCAAGTGAGTTGTGCTTCTCGTTCGTTTGTGGGAATCATTTCCTTAAAGGGGCCGGGTTTGATGTTGAAAAGTCGCTGCGGAGCCACTCGTTTGACAGGGTGGAAATCATGATAGTGGTAGTCTGCAGCCAAGTAACAAATGTCACCATGTCATTTGTAAATAAATTTGCATTCTATTAAATATAGCTGTAAAATGGTCTTGATCCAGGTATTGTCCTGTCCCAAAAAAAAAAGAATTAACAAATTTTGAAAACCGTGGCACGCATGTGGGTTTATTCAACGACACTGCTAAATTTTCGATTGCAAAGAACCGGTTGATGAACATCTTGTACTGCCACAGAACTTGTTCTACTTCCAGTTCTACCATTGATTATTTTTGTTCGGGTTTGTTCCAAAACCAACAAATTCTTTTACGCAAAACTAGAACAGACATCTGTTCTTTGGAACTGAAATTTGGGTGAACTTTATATGTTTTTTTAACTATATATAGAGGGGTTTCCAACAAACGGTGTTATTTTGAATCACCCGGTATTTCGGTAGCTGTCACTTTTGAAGCTTTTATTCGTTGACATTTGACAAGTAGAAACTACGCCATTACTAAAAATGGAACGATACACGCATCAACAACGCATTGAAATTGTTAAAATTCATGAATGAAGATGATCCGGAATTCCATCGAAAAATCATCTTGACTGATGAGGCCCATTTCCACTTCGGTGTCGCATCTGGGGCTCGGAAAACCCAAGAGTTATTGTTGAGATGCCTCTCCATCCTCATCGTGTGACTGTTTGGTGCGATTTATTGTCCGGCGGGGTCATTGGACTTTACTTTTTCGAAAATGAGGTTGAATCAACAGTTACGGTGAATGGATTTGGATGGTATTGATCTGGACAACGTTTACTTTCAACAAGATGGCGCTACGTGCACACAAGCAACGAAACCCTTGCTCTTTTAGGGGAAAAGTTTCCTGACCGTGTTATCTCTCGAAGAGGTGATCACAATTGGCCACCGAGTTCTTGTGATTTTACACCCTGCCACTTCTTCCTTTGGGGCCACATGAAAGATAAGGTCTAAGCCATGAGCCCAGCGTCGATTCAAGACTTCAAATATGGAATTCGTGAGGCTATCGAGGACATGGGGGAGCCACTTTGCGATTTGGTTATGGAAAATTTCATGAAAATGATATGGTCCTGTAAGCGTGGTCGTGGTGGCCATTTGGCTGATGTAGTTTTTCATTATTAACGGGATAGAACCAGCTCTGGCAGATGTGCTACTTATAGAATTGCCCTCGTACACTGAAAGAATTTTCCTTCATAATATTTATGAAGCGATTCCATAAAAGGGTTTTCAAAAATTTAGAGCATTTTCTTTTAATATTTATGAAAAATTCATAAATAAAATGAAGTGTTTCATAAAATTTTTTCATAAACATTTCATATTTCATAAAACAAAATTGTTAAATTGGTGAAATTTAGTTTCATAAGATCAAAAATTTCATTGTTTTAAATAAACAGTTCTTAAAGATTATAAAATATGTAAGAACCAATAAAATATTTCATAACTTACAACTACATTTTTAGTGCGTCGACTTTACTCGGTTGAATGCCACTAATTTCTTTGATCTACCCTGATTTAGATCAAAGATTTATTCATTACCAAGACTCGCAATGATGGGGTGTATTGATAGGTTACTCAACAAGTTAGACCTTTTTTGCATTTTGTTTATATTGGAACTTCAGTATTAATTGTTAATATTTATGATTTTTTTCATAAAATTATCTTTATAAAATCTATGACAATTTTCATAAATCATATTATGAAAAATAATGACAAAAGTTCATCGAGTGAACAACTGTATTTAATAGTTTCTAAGAAATGTGTCAGAAATTCTATGATACTTCTCATTGATTTGTGCTTTTTGAAACATGTTTCATACATTTTATGAAGTGTTTCTTTGGCTGCTTTTTAATGAAAACTTTGTAGGACAAAAAAAATACAACATGATTTTTTGACATTTGCGATCAATTGCGCTGGTCTTTGCCGCCAAAGTGTCTTAAGTGGTTATTGATTGAAGCTTTTGTCTTACGAACCAGCTTAAAATCGCTAGTTGATCAAAGACCACACACAGGCGCCCTAACGCCATCCAAACAACTTTCTACAAATCCCTATTGGAACTAACCAAAACAATATGCAAAAAACACGAAGACTGTTTCCGTCCGTTACTAAAAAAATATTTCCACATTCAAAAAAGAAAAAACACCAACAGCAACCAAATCAAAGTCCCCTCAAAAACAGATAAGGTTGGTTGGTTGGCATAAACATTCGAGCGAAGATTGAATGCATTTCGCATACTAATCGCAAAACGCAGAAAATTGCAGCAGTCGCGCACAGATCAAACAAATCAATTTTCTACTCCAATTTCAACACTATCGCTTAATAGAGAAAACACAAATCTAATACCAACCAGCCAGCCAGCCAGCTAGCCAGCAACAATAAAGCGATAAAGGCAGCGATAAAAACAGCTCTCGTCTATATTTAGCTGGTGGTGGTGGTGGATATGTGCCACACACCAGCTCCAGCACGACGGCTGACTGCTATCAATGGCATGAAAAGACGAGGAGGCCAGACCCTTTGTGGCAAGTGAATGGACAAAGTCCACGGCTATAATGGCAACAACAGCAACGACCGAACAAATAAAATTAAAATTAATATGTTGCATTTATTCATTGATAAATGCAGCGAACAGCAACGGCAGCAACATCAACGCTAGCAAAGGGCACGTTTTAGGAATAGCAATAATGGCACGCCATAATGCACCGACTGACAAATGGTCATCCTTTTATGAAGGCCAAATGTTGCACCAACACACCAACGTACACAGCCACGCACATGCATGTGGCCCGGCACGCACACTCACTTAGCCCCTATCAGTTGTATCTACAACTGCAACAATACGATGTTGTTGCGCCGTTGCGCCTGCCCATGCAAATGCTGGAAAAGGCAAAAATGGTCAGTAACAGCAAAAGATAGATAGGTAACTCCAATGAAAGAAGAAGAAAAAAGGAATGTGAACCCATAATTTTTCACCATGCTCCAACTGGCACCCATTCAACAATTACCAAAGGAAAGGCCACAACAGCAACAACAACAACAACCGCCACCAGAATGGAACATGGGCCACTCTAACAGTGATCGTGCAGCTATGCTTCGCCGGGGGTCTCCTCTGACGCAGTCCGGCGTCCGTGGTATTAAGTAAAACTCCAAAGTACAATTATTGGTAGGAACACTATGGCACAGTGGTTGCAAGCTAGAAAATCGGAAATAAAAACTAACTAACAGATGTATGCCGCCGCAGTTATGTATGCGCTAACAAACAGACAACGGAGGTTCAACACCGAAAAAGACCGTGGTATAACCTCACTAATACTGGCGACAGCTTCAATAGTAATTAGAATTAGCCATTCGAAACCGGATATAAACTGTTGGCCCCTCAGTGAATACAAAAATAGACATAAATCTAGTTTAAGTGCGATTCTCAGAATTGTTTCAAATTTTCACCATAGATATAACTTTTTGATCTGAACACAACAAAAATTTTTTTTGGCGCTACGGTCCACTTTCCGAGATCGGGGGCCTTGAAAGTTCAGATATATAATTTGAGCTATAGTCTTCATTCCTGATCCGATATCCAAATTTGCTATAAGATAGCGGAAAATTTAAAATAATTAACTCATCAGGAGCCAGCGTTAAAAAAAGTGAATTTTGGACCCGCTTTTTTGATAAAATCGACATTATCTGGAAATAGGTCAAACATTGAGGTACGCCATCGTATATACAGGTTTATAGTCAAGACTTCCAGCTTTTTTTTAAGGTAGTTTGCAGCTCTTTAGCCCTTTTGGAACCGAAGATATTCATCTTCAAAGTTGTTGTATGATTTAGTTATCGATTTCTTAATCAATTACGAGCTAACCATATTCTGGCTTTGTTTTACAAACTTCCGAGAGTTTTTTTAATTTTTACAAAATATAAATTTAGCCTGCGTAGCCGGTTTTGGACATACCCCAGAGGAGAAAATTTTAAACCCCGGCCGAAGGCCGGCTACACTAAAAAACTTTGGTCTGCGTAGCCGGTTTTGGACATACCCCAGAGGAGAAAATTTTAAATCCCGGCCGAAGGCCGGCTACGAAAAAAAAAAATTTCGTGTTTCTGTCTGCGTGTTTACATATAAACTACTTTTAGGATGTACAATACATCCTCATGTGTAAACACGCCTACAGAAAACAAAATGTTTACAATTATTGCAGACTTTCCCCAAAAACATTATTTTGAAGCTGAATATCTCCGGTTCCAGGTGAGTTAAGATTCACATTGAAAGAAAGCTTAAAGTTAAATTAATCATCTCTTGCCTCAATATCGATCACATTTCCAGATAATGTCGATTTTACCAAAAAAACGGGTTAAAAAATCACTTTTAAACGCTGACTCCCGATGGGTTAATGATTTTAAATTTCCCCGCTATCTTATAGTAAATTTAATAAGCTTTTCAACGATATATATATCGACCCGATCGGATCAGGAATGACTACAGCTAAAATTATATATCCGAACTTTCATTACCATTACCATTTACCATTTTTTCTGGAAATTTTTAACGCTCTACAAGGCTGTATTTTTTTTTTTGGACCATCGCCATTAAACTAGATTTGTTCCCAAAAATATATCGCTCACTTCCCTTGCTTCTTCAGGGACAATTTGTTTTTGTCAATATTAGTATAACATTATATATATTTTTATAGGGTGTGCCATATATAATTTTAAATCAGAATCGGCTATAAAAAAATTCTGATTATATTTTCAAATTTCTGGTTTTATTGGAAAGGTTGAACATTGTCATTTAATAATGGAACACATTGATGACTGATTCCCTAATTTTGTTCGAGTGTATAACGCCCCATTTTGCAAGTGTCAAACATAAACCTGATAATAGAAATGAATGTTATTCTACCTTTCAAAGTAATCGGTAGTGCAAATTTAAACTTTTAAACGGCCAACCCTGTATAAGGGTATACTAAGTTTGTAACACCGATGTGGGACCCCATAAATTATATATTTTCCTGATTCTAAGACGATATAGCCACCTCCGCCAGGCTGTTTGTTGTAAGAACAAATTAATTTAAACAGAAAGGATTTTTCGAAACTTGTCCTTTTAAGGGATACAATGGGGTTAATGGATAAACATTATACAACCGCCCTTACTTTGCCGCCTTTGTTATGGAACGTGTTCAGGTCTCGTTCGTGCTATAAACGCAGCAAAAATATATTTTACAAAATTTGATTTGAACTGGGACATTGTCCTGGCTCAAGACCATTTTGCATCTATATTTAATAGAATGCAAATTTATGTACAAATGACATCGCGACATTTATTACTTGGCTACAGACTACCACGATCATGATTTCGACCATGTCAAAAGTCTTTTCAAGTCGCTTCGCAGCGACTTTTCAACATCAAACTCGGCCTATATAAGGAGATGATTCTCACAAACGAACGAGAAGCACAACTCACTTGCTGAATTTGCGTTTTAAAAATCGCACCAAGTAATAAAGTACACATGCCATCTTACATGCATCTCATTTAGTTGCATATGTAAGTATGTGTATATGCAGGTATAGTTACCCTGCAATACTTCTGCCGTGTCAACGCTCATTTGTTTTAGTTTTTTCGTTTGTATTTTTTTGGTCTGTAATCAATATTTGATTTGAACTGTGATATTGTCCTGGCTCTAGACAAAATTCTTAGTTTGTGTGGTGAAATTTGGAAAAAGGGAATCTAGAGAGAGTTAAATCGATTTCGATATTGGTCGAAAAATTTGGGGTTCAAAAGATCGATTTTTTGGAGTACGCTTCCAACTTTATACTGAAATCGACTTTTACTGCCGATTAATCGAACCGTTTTAAACGGAAGACCGCGCCAATCTTTATATTAGTTGACCATAGGTGTTTCTAGTTGGATTATCTAAGGGATAAAAATGATAACAAACAAAGTTATCCAGCTAGAATTCCTCCGGCTATGTAGACCCAAAACGTAAATGGATTGTAAGTACATGCGCTATATACATAATTAGATTTTCCGAAATATTTAGTTTTAACCTGACAAGGAGACATAAAGGGATAAAAATGGTAACAACCAATGTTTTGCAGCTAAAATGATTTTTGGAAATTTTGCACTTTTAAGGGGACAATGTGATAAAAATATTGAAAGCTATTTTTTAATATTTTAAACATCTATCCTACCACAAAACCTCTTTTGGAAAAATATAAAATGGTTAATAGTGAGACAAAATACAACAAATGCCACCTTACTTGTATAGAAACTGGTAGACGTGCCATAAAATTTGTTGTCAACTGAAGTCTTGCAATGAATTTTATATGCGCATTAAGTTTGACAATGGAAATCGAAAATATAAAAATTAGGATCATTACGAAAAGAATTCCTGAAATTCCTGAAATAGGAGGTAAAATCTCCAAAATTGTGATTTTTACTAATGTGGCAATAGTTTGTACAATTTTGGTTTTACGTTGATTCTTAAGAGGACGTAGACACAAAACATATGGTTAGACTTTGGAAAATTTTCAATTGGGATTTTTTGAGATTGTGGTTCAATAAATAAATTTGCTTGAAAATAATCGTCAACTTTAAAGGGGGTAGAGGGAAAATTTTGGGGTGACCCTAGATTTTTTCTATAAATCCTATACTACGTTATTTTGCAAGTGCAAAATACTTCTTATATTCATAAACAACTTTTTCATTTATATTTTTTTTATTTATTTAAATTTATTTATTTAGTATACGATTTTTCGGCTTTTTTCATATTCTATATTAATTTAAATTTGAAAGCTAAAATGTCCGTTTATTCTCAACAGATACCGAAAGTTTCCAGAACGCAAGGTTTTCGAAATCTGGACCCTCATAGCTCAGCTCTGGGTAGCTCCAATGTTATGTACATTCTTCTAGATTTAAGCTAGGCTTTTGTGAAAGTAAATTGTAATTTCAGCTGTCAGATTTTTCCGAATTCCCTCACTGTGCATCGTTAGTCTAAGAGTTGCTGGCTTTCTTCCATTCATTTTCATCCGTCGTTGTCGTCGTCGTCATCATCATCATCATCTTCTCACTCGAATGACAACAAAAGGAATTTGCAAGGCCTTTATTGTTACCAACCACTACTGCGCAACACACTTTACAATTCATTACAGTCATGCGAGAGAGAGCCTTAAACAAATTTACAAGTCGCGGCTGGAATTATGATTATCATATCATTTCGTGCTAAACACCTCAGTTACGAGTAGATTAAATAATGTCCACCACACAGGCAGATAGGCAGGCAGGCAACCAACAACTGGCTACAACGAATGGCGCATATGACACCACTCACACTCTTGGCCATTTGTTGCCAGCTACTACTACCGCTTTTTACCACTGATCTTACCTCTCCAACAACCCAACCGAGTGGCTTTCGCTGAAACGAACACTGGTAGAGAAAAATTGCCTACATAAAGTAAAATTTAGCACTTTATGCAAAATGCGAAATAGTCATATTTTCCTACACGAATTTGTATTTGTGTTAACTTAAGTTCCTTTATAATTTCAACAAGTGTGGCTCACGGCGGCAGATCTGCAATGAAGCAGGTCTAGGTAACGCAGGGTACTTCTCAACTTGGGTTTGAGGTGACGCCTTCGTGGAGAGAAGGAATCAGAAGGAGTCAATGGTTGTAAATGTTTTTTTTAAGTTTTGGGAACAATTTTCTTATTTGTAAATTTCTATTTTTTATGCTTTGTCATATAGAGAGGGCCATTTAACATTTAAACTACGGATTACTTTGACTTTGAAAAGTAGAATAACATTAATTTTTATTTTCAGGTTTATGTTTGACATTTGCAAAATGGGACTATATACGTCCCAACAAAATTGGGAAATATTAAAAACTTACTTCCAAAGTAGTGAGTCTTTAACGCAAACTGTAAGAAATTTACGGGGAAAATTTTCGTGTTTTCAGATGAAGCTCATTTTCATCTCGATGGCTATGTCAATAAGCAAAATTGCAGCATATGGGGTTTAGAGAACCCATACGTGACTATTGAGAAGCCAATGCATCCACAACGAGTCACTCTTTGGTGTGGATTTCGGACTGGCGGCATCATTGGACCATGACTGAAAAATTGAGTTGATCGGATGAGGTACTACCGAGCCAGTCATTGAAGTCATATGAATGACTAGCAGTACCCGCTGCTTCGCACGCGAAAAAGCCAGTTATTTGTTAATTTGTTTTTGGATAGTATTTATTTAATTTTCTTTTGGTGGATATAGATAAATCTGAAATAGTAAATTGGAAACCTCCTATTAGATAGCACTCATATACAGTCACAGGAATGTGCTTCGTTTGAACTCACTTCGTATTTTTATCATTTTCTACCCAGTTTTGAACAGAAAATTGCAACCATTTATATCATCATCTCATGTTTCTAGATTCAGCCAGCCACTTTATAACTTTTTACACCTCTTTCCCAAAAATACACATTTTAAAAAATCACTATTGGTAACATGTGTTTTTGCTTCCCCTAAAAATAAGTACTTTATTTGGTAACACGTTTATTCCTTGTCGTCCCGTATCCACCTTTTAAGTAAAAATTTTGAAACATCCATTTATGTTCAGCGTTTACGTAATTACCAATTACCATTTTTATCGCTTTTCGTCCCGCGCACCCCTTATAAGTAAAACTATCGAAAAATCAATTTAAATTTGCGCTTTTACGTTGTCAGAGGTATTTGCACTCCAAACTTCACGACTATAGCTGCAATACTTAAATTGGTACCCTTTTTGTCCCGCCCACCCACTAAAAAGAACAAATTTCGAACAATCCAATTTTACTGCGCTTCTGCATAGTCAGAGGAATTTACATAACAAATTTCAGGATTCCAGCTGTAATGCTTTAGTTGGTACCATGTTTATCCCTTTTTGTCCCGTTCATCCCTTAATACTTTATTTGGTACCATTTTTATCCCTTTTTGTCCCGCTCACCCCTTATGAGTACAAATATCGAAAAATGCATTTATATTGCAAGTCTACTTTGTCAGAGAAATGTAAATACCGATTTTCACGATTCTAGCTGTAATTCTTAAATTGGTACCAATTTTATCCCTTTTTGTCTCTTTCCTTCCTTAAAAGTACAAATTTCGAAAAATCCCTATTTGTAGCTCGCCTGCATGGTCATTGCAAGAATACTCCGAATTTCATGTTTCTAGCTACTGCCGGTTAGTCAGGACGAAGGTTCGATGTTTATCCCTTTTTGTCCCATTTTATCCCCTGAAAGTACGAATTTGGCTTCAGCCGTTTGGTCTGGGGGGCTGGTCAATGATAAGTCAGTCAGTCAGTAACGCAACTCTTTTATATATATAGATATTGTGTTCCATTATTAAATCCTTATTTGAGATAAGAAATCCTTATTTGAGATTGTGCATCAATCAATTGTGCTGAAATTGAAGATTTTTTAACATTCATGGATCCCCCGCTCCCAGATAGGTTTGCCATCTCCTCCTCTTCGTCCAATTCAACATCACAAAAGCTATAATAATACACACTCACACACATTTTGATCATTTAATACTGATTGTAATACTTATTTTCCATTTTTTTCCAGCCCGTCTTTCTGTTTCTGCGATAAAAAGCAACAGCAACCGCAACATCTAGAATGTAGCCGTACCCGTACTCCTCCGTACTGTCCGTTAATAACACAGATACCACTAAATAGGCATGGGGTACAGTAATTTGTGTCCAAGACAACAACACCAAATGATTGGAGTTTTGAGTTTTGTGAATGCAAGTGTTTTTTTGTTGTTTTTTTAGTTTTTGGTATGAAGTAGAAAAGTAGGGACCACCCAAGTACTTGAAATCTGGTACGACTACGAATGCATTCATATCTGACCAGAGAACAAAACGTTGCAATTTCGTTTGTGGCGATTATTCGCCGATGGTTTCTTATTGTTGTTCTTGTTGTGGCATATTTTATGACGTGTTTCGTCGTTGCACTTGCCATTCATCCATTCCTTTCATATCCCGCGTATTGCTGATGTTCGGCGAGGTGGTGACATGGCTGGATTAGCCCTTAGCATACAAATGCGATTGTTGCAGACTGATAATTTAAGGGGCCCTGGAAAATCGTAAATACTACAATTATACTGAAACAACATTTAGCAAGCAAGATACGAAAAAATCACCAAACAAAACGAAATAAACTCCAACGTTAGGATAATACTGTTTATACACTCCTCGAGAGTATTATGGCTGTTTTTCTTTAAGACTGGATAACTAAAATCTAAATAAAATGTTAAAATTTCACTCAAAATAAAAAATTCTTTTTTAAAATTGTCGCCAAAGGCAATATCAATGTGTGTGTGAAAACAAATTTTGAAAAAATAATTTTGTGTTAAAAATTTTTGACGTAGCCTGGATAATTATCCAGTGTAAGTCAAAATTATGGTTATCGATGCTAAGTCCAATAAAGTCGGAAAAAAAATATTTTTTTTGAAAATTTCTTTTGATACATATATTTATATTGTAGTTGGCGGCAATGTGAAAAAAAAAATAATTTTTTATTTTGAGCAAAAAAAAATAAATTTTTATTAACGTTTTTGTTATCGCAGCTTGTTATCTCGGCTTAAAGAAAAACAGCCCTATTATGTCATTGTGCGTTTGTTTGTAATACCCAAAAGTAAGCGAGATAAACCCATTGTTAATTATACCGATCGACTGAATCACTTTAGAAATGTCCTTCCGTCTTTCTGTCCGTCCGTCCATCTATTCTTGTAATCAGAGTACAGGTCGCAATTGCAACCAGAGCTAAATGATACTTTGCACAACGAAGTTTTTCGGGATAAGGACAAACGCTATTTAATTTGAAGAAAATCGGTTCAGATTTAGATATATATCTTTTCACTCTAGATAACAGATTTTCTTCAAAAATGGCAAAACATCTTATATTTAAGCTAGAAACACCTATGGTGAAAAAAGGTTCAGATTTATATATATATTGCTCCCATTCAAATTTCGCCCCCGATTTGACTTTTCTGCTCTAGAAATCACATTTTACCACATCTTCGTCAAATTTAGCAAAATATCTTATATTTTCACTAGAAACACCCATGGTGAAAATGGGTTAGATCGGTTCAGATTTATATATAGTTCCCATACAAATTTAGCTCATAATGTAACTTTTTCCTCTCTAGAAACCAAATGTGGTTTAACAGATCTTCTTCAAATTTTGTAAATTAGCTTATATTTCAACAAGAAATATCCATAGTGAATATGGGTCAGATCGGTTTAGATTTCTATACAAATTTCGCTATCGGCTTGACTTTTTGACGCCTCAGAAACCAGGTATTTTCAAATTTCTTCTAATTGGGCGTAACACGTTATACTTGAACTGGAAGGACCTTTTGTGAAAGTGGATCATTTCTTCCCATGTTTGAATATAGCCCCAAAACAAATATTCTTCTCGATTTGACAAATTGGGTCAGGTCATATCAGTCTATGAATAGGACACATACAAAAATCCTTCCTGTTTTCACTTTTGTGCCGAATTGAATTGTATTCGGATAGAAAGTGGAGTGTATCATATAGTCGGCTTTAGCCCTTATACAATAATACAATATTTAAATGCGCTTATGAGCTAATATTTGTAATTCTTACATTTTTACTAACCTATTTAAAGTATTTTTGTAGTACTATATATTCTATCACCCTGAACCCCGCCCGTTTCGCCAGGCAAAAAAAAAACAAATGGTAAAATTAAAATCAGGTTGTATATTGATATTATCGTGGTCATATATACGTTCCAATTTTCAGCCTTCTAGCTAAAAACACTTTTGCCACGCCCCCACCGCTCACGAATCGAAAATTCAAAATCCGGTATCAAATTGAACTTTCTCGTGGTCAGTAATATATATGTACCAATTGTCAGCCTTCTAGCTCTCAAAAACACTTTTGCCACGCCCCAACGCTCACAAAACGAAAATCCAAAATTCGGCATCAAATTGATATTTATCGTGGTCAGGAAAATATATGTACCCATTGTCTGTTCCGATTACACTGTACAACAATTTCAAACTTTTTGTTTCCTCTCTGGCCTCTTCTTGCAGCATATCGGTGTATAAAACTATGTTTTCTTTACATCTGAGGCATAGGGTATGTTCAGCAACTTTGTAGATAATGTTATGGCGAATATTTTTGTAGAACATATTAACCCTCTAATGAAAGAAAGGGTCAGTCTTACACTTCTCCCCTCTAGGGTCTACTGCGGGGAGAAGTGTTAGAAAAAAATTGCCCATTTTTTATTTTTTAATGAAAGAAAGGCCCAAAACTGCCCCGCAGTAGAACCTAGAGTGGAGAAGTGGAGGTATGTTTAGGGACAATGTTGAGGAGGCAAAATTAATTAGGGTCAGTATTACACTTCTCACCTCTAGGGTCTACTGCGGGGCAGTTTTGGGCCGTTCTTTCATTAAAAAATAAAAAATGGGCAAATGTATGGGGGCTGCCTTAAGGGATGCAGATGGAGGGTAAGTGTGTTCTGAAAAAATATTGGGGCGGAAAAAAATATAGGGGGTGGGTCTTACAGGAGACCCATTAGCGGTCTCCTGGGGCCAGTAAAATCGTTGGAGACAAATTTTATAAAAAAATATTTTTTGTATGGGAGCCTCCTTAACGAGTGGGAATAGAGGGTATGTGTGTTCGAAATAAATGTTGGGGAGGGAAAATTAATGGGGGTCGGTCTTACATTTAACCCCTCAGGGTGCGACTCCGAAGCTGTTTTGGGACTTTCCTGTATTTTTACCACTTACCTTTGACCACGATGAGCGCCTACTTACACTCACCCCACCACCCCCATTTTTTTATTTCCGAACCTCACAAAATAGGGGGTTCTAGCATATCAAAATCCAAAAGTCGTGCACTATCCCACCCCTAGTGAACAATAACTAAATTAACCCTTAATGGGCAATCTTGAATTTGATTGATTTTTGGCGTTTGTGTTAAGTTTTGGGTTTTGGTGTGTTCTGACACACGTATATTTTTTTGGTCTTCTCTTTCAGAATCCATTGTCAGAACCCCGTAATTTTTTTCGTGTTGTACTGTGTTATTGGTACGTATTACTTACGAAATTGTCCAAGTCAAAATTACATTTTCTTCGATGTTAGAACAAGGACATACCATCTCTCTACAGAGTCAAATGACCGGCAACAGGTCGGTTGCTATCCAGCTGAAGAATATCCCTAACCTGTCCGTTATCCAGGGAGGCGGACCTTTCTGGGAACCGAAGTGTCCCATTCATCAGAAAAACGTCAATCCGGTCGAAACTAGCCGCGTGTACGTAGTTCTACAAGAAGGTCTTTTTAGAGTTCCGTCCTCAGCAAACAGGAAAGACGCCAGTAAATTGGGTAATAAAATGCGGAGCATAGCCCTGCTCATTTCATGTTGGCAAGAATTCCGAAATAATTGCAAATCAGGAGTTGATACTCATTTTTTCTATATTGATTCTTCAGCGTCATGGTCTGTCAAAAGTTGCAAGGAAATGATTAAATGTGATTGTACATTGTTTGTAGTTGTGTACCTCTGAATAATTTTTTTATAAACAGAGTTTCAGGTGTGTAACCAACTCCTGATTTATTTGATTAAATTTGTCTGTCGTCAGTTTTGATTAATGAAAATGGAAATATTAATTTTTATTGGGCCTAAGCAAGGCCAAGGCCTCCCTCACAGCTTGATCCGTCACTGGATTGTGCTAGTGTTCAGATCTCTATTTGAATTTCCGATCGAGTGTTTCAGATTTCCTTCATTAAACGCATGCGTCAATTGCTTACTCGTACATACATACATGTGTACATTCTTTGGTTTTGTTTTAAAAAAAGAGTTTCGGTACTTACTGTGGCCATTTTATTTTTGTTTATTTGTTTAAATATGCATTTTTATTCCAGATTTCTGTCGGCGTTTTATTTTGCTCATCGTATTATCGGATATTATGTACTTTTTGTGCTGTAGTTGTTGCTGTTGTACTTGTGTTTATCGGCATGTTTGTGAATATGAGGTACGATTGCCAAACGTCGTGGGTGGTTCATGTGTAGCATTCGCGTTATGAGTGTGCATTTCTATTGGGTGGTCCCACAATTAGGTTATATTCCCTCCGTTGGCCCTCCACTGTCCATTGTCCACTCCTTGCCAGTTGCTTGTTTGTTTGTTTTCCCTCATGTTGGCATTTCCTTGGTCTTTCTTTTTTGATGTTCGCACTGTGGGTGTATTGAATTTCTGGCGGTTTGTTTAATGGTTTGTCCATCATACATATTTTGAGTGTTCCCATTATGGACAAGTTGCAAGAAACAAAATTGGCATTGACTATATTTAGCGTATCGGAAGTTCGCATTTAGTGGGTTAGTGTTAGCGAACAGGAAATTTGAATTCCAGCCAATGAACGAATGATTTTCTTTCGATTTAAAATAGGCATTTGGAATTTGAAAAATGCTAGCAAAAGAGATTTTTTAGTCGGATTTGAATAATGTTCGGACTTTGAGTGTGAAGTTATTTGATGTCTAAAGTAGCAGACATGTACGTTGGTTTCCTTCAAAGTCTATGGATAGCTCGACAATGTTCTGGCCTATATGTTTAGAATTTTTAGATAGAAGGTCAGTCTGTCTAAACAGATTTGTATATTTCTTCTTCGTACTCTTGGATTTCCCAACTTTTAAAATTTGGCGCATATGCTGTATTCAAAACTCTTCAGCAGCTTAAAATAAATGTTTTCAGAAAATAATATATTAAAAATAATAAATAATATTCTTAAAAATCAAATCAAATCTGTTAGAGACCTACAACTCATTCCTAAATCAAACTTTTTTCCAGCAATTTCTTTTATTTTTCTAAGCTAAAACATTTTCTAAATTTCAACAAAATTATATATTTACAAATTACAAGGTACAGCAGACATACCTTTAAAACCTCATGTAATGAATATTGACACGACTAATGAAAACGCCATTTGATTTTCATTTCGTTTATTTTTATGTGTCAATGCGATTTGCCATGTTCCACTCAAAGCCGATGTCTTTTGAAAACGAAAAAAAAATGTGCTACCAACCACACGATATCTAAAAGCTGGCTACCGCATAATTGACGTTATTGGAAAATCGAAAAACGTTTTAATTTGAAATACGACATGCGATTGAGTATTGTATGTATGTTTGCCGGTACGTGTGTGTGTGTTTCTGTCAAATGACATTTTCAAAATAGTCGTATGTCGAAAAGTGAAAAACAGCAGCAACAAATTTCGCATTCATTAAGTTTTGGCAAATTTTAGCCGACAAACTTAAATTAATTAAAAGTTTCAATAGTCCTGATGCCAATTAAAGTCAAACAAACGGCTGGAGAGGAACAAAACGTTGACTCGCAGAGGCAAACAGGAAATTCGATGGTAACAGCAACAACGGATATGACAGGAAATACAATGAAAATGACTGCAGCTAAAATTATTTCTTTTTCTTCTGAATACATACATACATGCACAAATACTCGTATATGAAGATGTAAAGAGTGATTTTTTTGAGGTTAGGATTTTCATGCATTAGTATTTGACAGATCACGTGGGATTTCAGACATGGTGTCAAAGAGAAAGATGCTCAGTATGCTTTGACATTTCATCATGAATCGTCTTACAAACGAACAACGCTTGCAAATTATTGAATTTTATTATCAAAATGCGTGCTCTGTTAAGAAAGTTCATTGCGCGCTTCCATTTTATGGTCAGTTTAATCGACCCACTGAAGCGGCTATTCGGGCTATTGTGACTAAATTTCGCACCAAATTTACATTGTTGGACATTAAACCACCAACACGCTTACGTAGAGTGCGAACTGAAGAAAATATCGCAGCTGTATCGGCCAGTGTTAATGATGACCACCAATTTTCGATTCGTCGCCGTTCGCACCAATTGGGTCTCTGTTACTCAAAAACGTGGAAATGCCAAAATTGGACTAAGCGGATGGACCACCTAAGACGCAGCCGCGGTCAACATTTAAATGAAATTATCTTCAAAAAGTAAATGTCATGGACCAATCTAACGTTTCAAATAAAGAACCGATGAGATTTTGCAAATTTTATGCGTTTTTTTTTTAAAAAAGTTATCAAGCTCTTAAAAAATCACCCTTTATATGTGGGTTTTTAAATAGAAACGTATTTGTTCAAAAACACATACATATGTACGTTGTTGCATCATAATTCATAGTATTTGGGTATGGTAGGCGTGTGTTTATACACTCTACAATACGGATATTTATTTAGTTTTAAGCAAACAAGGTTTAAGCAAGGGTTTTCAAATAAACTTTTATTTCTTCTCTGTATGACCACGAGTCTTGCTGATGTTCAAATCAAAAGCACCGCGAAATTATTTACAAAGATCTCCATTCCCCCAGAACTCTTTTGGGTCATAACTTCTAAATTTATCCATAGATGTCATTAGGTAATATAACAAAATAATTTGTATTCTATTTTATTTTTTTTTTCAAACAGAAAAACTTTATTTGAATAAAAAATAAAAAAAAACGCGACTTTACGTCTACAAGGGGGTCATAACTTTTATATACTCTCAATATAATAGTGCAAATATTGAAGGTACCTTCGAAATAAAATATATAAAAACAAGTAAATAATGTTCAGTCGTTTAAACCGAAAGAAGGATATAATTTTACATAGGTACTAAAACGGGAGTGGCTAAAGCATAAATATTGTATATGCTTAATGTCATTATAAAAATATTTTCAAATATTGTAAATTGTAACTGATTTCAACTATCCGTTTGGAAGATATAACAGTCTTATTATAACATCACTATACAGAGTATATATCATTAGGGACAGAAAAAAAGTGTAACGCATTGAAGGAGTGACTTAAGGCCCCAAGTATGTTTGGACCAAATCCGTTTCGCGACTTTTTAAGCTGTTTGGGCCATATCCGTCTGTCTAGCTGGTGTACACGAAAACTCTTGAAAAGAGCTAAGTAATCAATTCAAACTTTTCACATGATATTATTTTTCCAAAACTTAGTTTAAGTTTGAAGATGAGCGAAATTATCACGTCACTTCAGTTACCTCCCATACAAATGACCCATTTTCTTATGTCAAATTAAAACTAATGCATCTTCCGCACGAATATTCGAAATCAGCTATATTTTGGTAATTGATAATGTTTTTATAATCACTTTAAGTGTACTAAATGTGACGAGTTTTGCCACGCCCCTTCAAGTTCCTCCCACACAAGTCACCCTTGCCTATATAAAATTAAAGCTACTATAATTTATATACAGATGATCGGAATACTGTGAAATTTGATATTTGGCAATGTTTTTATAGAACTTACACACACCACCCCTTCTGGTACCTCCCACACAAAATGTCATAAACTTTGGATCCTTGCCGTTAGTTTCCGAGTATTGTCTACATATTGCCCATTGTGGTGCTTCAAACAATATTTTCGAATTTTGCAATTCAGGCCATCGTGCCAGACTTGGTCAAAGAACCCAGCACAATAGTATTGTCGTATTTGACCCAACAAGCAAAGTAATACGAAAACGATTCGAAATCGTATCGTCTAGAAGAAAAATAATATTGCGGCAACAATCATATTCGTATTGCGGAAGTTACCTCAATTGGAGAAGTTTGTGCGGCCAGGGCAATACGAAAGCAATACATCCGGATGATAAATCAGCGACATTGCCAGATTATCATCCGCAAGAAATCTGAACGATATCGCCATAATATCACCTGGAAGATAAAAACGTGATATCGCCTGATAACCACCTAGAAGACAAAAACGCAATTTTTTCATATTTTTTGTTTTTCATATTTCAAAATTAATAATTACATATAGTGTTGAATAAAGAAATACAATAACATCATAAATAAATCATAAAACAACTAAGAGTTATAAATTAAATAGATGGACATCAGAGAAAAATAATACAGATAGCAAGCTTATATTATACCACTGTGGTTTTCGCGTTATGTTATTTATTATTTCGATCTTTGGCATGTTAAAAATGTTTCTTTTTAATCAATTGGACGTTTTTATACCCTCCACCTCCAGGATGGGGGTATACTAACTTTGTCATTACGTTTGTAACACCTTGAAATATCGACCTGAGACCCTATAAAGTATATATATTCTTGATCGTCATAAAATTCTAAGACGATCTAGCCATGTCCGTCCGTCTGTTGAAAGCACGCTAGCATCTAAACGAAAGGAGCTAGAACGTTAAAATTTTCCATAAATGCGTCTTATAGTCGTAAATCGGTTGGGATTGAAATGGGGCGAAATCGGCCCAAAGGGAAAAATTTTTCCCTCACAAGGACTAGAAATACCCATAATAATCCCTAATATTTTAGCGTATTTAAGCATGTTTTTTTCAATATGTCTGTTTATATTTGCTTGATATTTGGTATGCACATTCCCCTTATAGCGAAAACGTGCACCATAAAGTGATTCTTATTTGTAGGGGGTGAAATGGGGCAAAAAGGGATAAAATGGTACATATTAAACGACAACAGCTAGAAACACGAAATTCGGTGTGTCTAATTGAGTAGATACATAATATAAAAGTTTTTTTTTTCAAATTCATACTTTTAAGGGGTAAAATGGGAATAGGGGGATAAAAATGGTACCAACCAAACGGATGTACCTAGAATAATGAAATTCGGTGTATACATTCCTCTGATAGCATAAATAAGTAAAATACACGGATTTTTAAAAATTCGTACTTTTTGGGGTTAAAATGAAAAAAGGGGATAAAATAGTACTAATCAAATGACCGCAGCTAGAGTCATGAAATTCGGAGTATACATTCCTCTGACTGTGTAGACACGGAAAATAAACTGATTTTTCGAAATTCGTACTTTTTGGGGTCAAACTAGAAAAAGGGGATAAAAATAGTACCAACCAAATGACCGCAGCTAGAGTCATGAAATTCGGAGTATACATTCCTTTGACTACGTAGACATGAAAAATAAAAGGTTTTTTTCCAAATTCGTACTTTCAAGGGATACAATGGGTACGGAGGGATAAAAATGGTACCAACCAAACGGCTGTTCCTAGAATAATGAAATTCGGTGTATACATTCCCCTGATTGCATAGACAAGTAAAATATACGGATTTTTCAAAATTTGTACTTTTTGGGGTTAAAATGCAAAAAAGGGGATAAAAATAGTACCAGTGAAATGACCGCAGCTAGAGTCTTGCAATTCGGAGTATACATATCTCTGACTGCGTAGACACGGAAAATAAACGAATTTTTCGAAATTCGTACTTTCAAGGGATACAATGGTACAGAGGGATAAAAATAGTACCAACTAAACGACTACAGCTAGAATGAAGAAATTCGCAAAATAAAAAGTTTATTTCCAAATTCGAAATTTTTCTTTTACGGCAAAAATTTGTTGAATCATGAAGTTAGGTTATTTTGCACTATGTACGTCTGATAATGGATTTTCAAAATTTGTACTTTTGGAACTAAAATAGAATGGAAATACAACCAACTGTAGCAACCACTATCTACCAATACTTATGGTATTTAAGCTTTTTGAAAATATAAATATAAGTAAATTATATTTTCCTGTAATATTACTGCACTTCTACGAAAACCGACAACCTCTGTGGAATGCAATCCATGGTGGAGGGTATATAAAGTTCGGCCCGGCCGAACTTAACGCCGTTTCTACTTGTTTGCACTTGGGTTTGGAAAAGAACCAAAGCATATATAAGAACCAAGAACTATGACATCAAAATCAATATCGCCTATATTTCTTCAATATTTTGATGATTTTTTTCAAAATGATAAATCGAAGATATTGCCGCAATATCTTCTTGGTGATATATCATCCAAATGTTTGTAGGTGAAGGTCTAAAAGTACACGAGTGAATGTTGAGAAGGCAATCTATCCACAAAGAGTCACAGTTTGATGATTGGTGTGAGCTGTAGGCATCATCGAAACAACTCTTAATGGATTTCTCGCGACATTAGAGTCCAGTTGGAACTAGTCAATTATTGCATGAGTCATTTCCTAATGGATTTCCTTTTTTGAAATCTTTCGATTAAACCGGATCATATCTGTCCACATGTAGAGTATCATATAGTCGGTTCATTCAAAAGCCTTAACCTTTTCTCACTAGTTCATAACATACACGTATAATAGTGTCCCCCACCTTTGAGTGGGGGACCTCAAAACCCGATGCATGAACATTAATGGAACGAGTGTATTATGACAAAAAAGAACGAACATAATACAATTCTCTAATGAAAATTAAAAAACTTTTTTCGACAATAGATTGCAGCCGTTTTTTACAGCCATTTTGTTGTAATGCATATGTATGCGAATGTATGGGAGGATGTACAAAATATACATGTGTGTGAATGTGTTCGCATAAGTCAAAAGTGTATTGCATTGACATTTGTCTTGTTGTTGGTGTCAATGTATGTGTTCCTATTCAGTCGTGGGGGTTATTTTTGGCGCTGAATTTGAATTATTTCCCAAAACCAACTGAAAGAATATTTTCAACATTCTTTTGTTGATAGCACCTCCTGCTCTGAGGACCTCTTCTCCCCAATGTTGTCTGCAATGTGTGTACGATTTATCATACGAGTGTGCATACATATGTACCCCACCTACATGAGATGCTACTCCTTTTAATTATCACATTTTCTATTGTCATTTTTGGCGTATGTTTTGTTGGCGCCTTTTTCCTACCCCTCTTTTTGGGAGTTTTGTTGGCTTTTCAAACAAAAACATCAACCGGCAACGACAAAAAACAAAAAACAAAATCACAACAGACACAGAGACAGAGTGAGAGAGATTTTTTAATAAGCCGCCAAGTAATGAATAATAAGCTGATTATGAAATAAATAAAATTCTCAAAAATTGTTAATGACAACCAAGGCGCGCGCGACACACGAAACGACGAAACAAAAAACAATCTGTTGTATTGTTTGCTGTGGCTTTAATTAGTTAAACATTTGTTTGTTTTGGATGGATAGAAACGACAATGAGAGTACAGAGTACGTCCATATGTGAATACGAATGTCTCTACAGATAATGTCTGCGTGGATAATGTTTATAATGGCATCAGTTGAACTGCAGACATTATGGAAACTAGGAAAGCAGCAGACATTGAGGGACATTATTTGGGTCGACATATTCCTACGTTTGCCTTATATATGAGGGATTTATTATAAATGATTCAAAATTCAGTGGATGCTTAAGATATCCCATTAAATAGAAAATTCAGTTTTTTCGAATGTATTTTTTACACATCGAGCTCTATTTGCCAAAAAGTCGTAAGCTCCAAGAATGAAATTATTGAGGTGAAAGTTCTTCCTTATTACTTTTGCTTTACACACTAAATATATTACTACGCAATATTCTATTACTAGTTTCTAAAACATTGTATTTTTCAGAAATGAATTAAAAGAACTTAAATTGTCGATTTTTATAAAAAAACGAAAATAATAAAGTAAAAACGGCGTTAAGATAAATAAATATAATATTTTAATTATATCAAACCATTATCTATTTCAAAACAAAAAATAAATATTCTTATACTTATATTTTCAAAAAGCTTAAATACCATAAATATTGGAAGACAGTGGGTGTTACAGTTGGTTGTACTTCCATTCTATTTTAATTCCAAAAGTACAAATTTTGAAAATCCATTATCAGACGTACATGTGCAAAGTGCAAAATAACCTAACTTCATGATTCAGCCAATTTTTGCCGTAAAAGAAAAAGTACGAATTTGGAAAAAACTTTTTATTTTGCGTGTCTATGCAGTAAGAGGAATGTATACTCCGAATTTCACGACTCTAGCTGCGGTCATTTGGTTGGTACTATTTTTATCCCCTTTTTCTATTTTGACCCCAAAAAGTACGAATTTCGAAAAATCAGTTTATTTTCCGTGTCTACACAGGCAGAGGAATGTATACTCCGAATTTCATGACTCTAGCTACGGCCATTTGATTGGTACTATTTTTATCTCCTTTTTTCAGTTTAACCCCAAAAAGTACGAATTTAAAAAAATTCGTTTATTTTACTTGTGTATGCAATCAGAGGAATGTATACTCCGAATTTCATGACTCTAACATGACGGACGGGCATGGCTAGATCGTCTTAGAATTTTATGACGATCAAGAATATATATACTTTATAGGGTCTCATATAACTATAAATAACTAGCAAATACCCGCTACTTCGTATGCGGTGTAAGGATATACTCTTCAGGGTAAATCGCTTGTAAACGCTCAAAACTTAAAAAAATTACATTATTTTGCGCAACTACGTATTCAGAGGTATATTCATAAATTGTCGATTCCAGATCCTACATTGCCGATGGAATTTATACACCGATAGAACAAAATGGGATAGAACAAAGTGTAACGCATTAAAGGAGTGACTTATGTCTAAAATCCCTTTCTCGTCCGTCTGTCTATCTGGCTGGCTGGTGTACAGGATAACTCTCAAAGGGAGTTAGGAATTTATTCAAACTCTGAACATAGTATTACTATTCCCAGACTTAGTTTAAAATTGGGGATGGTTGGATTGACTCCACCGCACAGATATAGTCCATTTTCCTAGTATTCGGAACCATTTGTATTTTGATATTTGATGAAGTTTTTATAATCACTTTGAGCATACGTAATATGGAGGATTTTGCCACGCCCCTTCTTGTACCTCCCACACTAATCGCCAATTCTATACGGATTCGGAATGATGTGAAATTTGATCTTTGCCAATATTTTCATATATGCTATGTACACACCGGTTGAAATCAGCTGCAATTTTAGATCTAAAAAAAATATAATCACTTTAAACATACAAAATATGTATGCGTTTGTCACGCCCTTTGTAAAATTAAATCCTTTACATATTCATAACTTCTATACCGGTGCATGCCTTGAAATCTGAACTTATAAATAGAACAAACATTCTTTATATATTTTTTTATTTTTTTTTTTCGAAGGTACGAATTTTGCAAATGAAATCTTTTGGTATGTCTTCATGCTATAAGAGGAATGTCCATTCCAAATTTTAAGATTCTAGGTCCAGCCGTTTGGTCATTTCGGTGGTACCATTTTTATCCCTTTTTACCCCATTTTACCCCTTAAAAGTACGAATTTCGAAAAATCCCGTCTTATCACACCTCTACACTGTATGAGAAATGTACACACCAAATTTCATGATTCTAGCTTTAGCCGTTTGGTCTGTGGAGTGATCAGTCAGTCACTCAATCACGCAACTCTTATATATATAGATGAAATCAAATTCTACATTTGCTAAATTTACATTTTTCCCAAAAATGTTGTCGGAGATACGTTGGATAATTGATTGCGTATACTTATATGCCGTAGACTCCAAATCTTCTTGAAAACTTCCGCACACACTCCGACCATCATCCGACTATTGCACTCCTAAGATGACATTCGCAAAGCCATTCGAGGTCAAATTCCCTTCAAGAATGGAGACTGAAAGGGGATACACAACGGATATGAGACAGAGGTATACAAAGACAACTCCAAAATCTTCTTCCGTCTTCGCAGAAAAAAAGGAAAACAAACTGACCTAACATGTTCATTCGCAATTAAGGAGGCACTAAACTTTCCTCTGTAGGCACAATGGATCGCATAGGAATTTTCGTAGATAGTCAAGCTGCCCTTTTGTCTGTAATATCTAATTTCATAACATCTACATTAGAAGGTGTATTGTAGAGCTGTCCAGACTGAGTTGTCTGTCTGAAGTTATTCTTATATGAATCCCTGGACATAGAGACTTTTATGGAAACGAACAAGAGTTGGTGAGCATGGGATCTATTTTAAGCACTTCCAGTGCTGACGGGTCATTGGCCAATTGGAAACCATGCGCAGCGAATGAAGTTGGAATTCAAAGACCGTTGCCATAGCTGCGACAATGAAGATGAAGAAGAGCCAGCCGAGCACTTCTTATGCGACTGACCAGCTCTAATAAACCCACGGCACAGGACCTGAGCCAGGACAATATCCCAGTTCAAATCAAATATTGGTTACAGACCAAAATAAAAAATACAACGAAAATACAAACGAAAAACTTAAAACTAAAACAAATGAGCGTAGGCACGGCAGAAGTATTGCTGGGTAACTATACCTGCATATACACATACTTACATATGCAACTATATGAGATGCTTGTAAGATGGCATGTGTACTTTATTACTTGGTGCGATTTTTTAAACGCAAATTCGGCAAGTGAGTTGTGCTTCCCGTTCGTTTGTCTCCTTAGAGAGGCCGGGTTTGATGTAGAAAAGTCGTTGCGAAGCCACTTGAAAAGACTTTTGTCATGGTCGTGGTAGTCTGCAGCCAAGTGATAAATGTCACCATGCCATTTGTAAATAAATTTGCATTCTATTAAATATAGATGCAAAATGGTTTTGAGCCAGGACAGTATCCCAGTTCAAATAAAGAATTTAAAGTTTTCGAAGCGACAGGACAAAGAACAAACATTTCATTTAATGCTATACTCACTATTAATGTGAACGATCGTTCTCTGAGCTTTATTTAATTTTCAAACTTGAAAAGATTTTTGAATTGATCTTACATTGCGCTTTATTGTATGAATTCTGTAAAAGCTTCGTTGTGAAATATATATATATTTATTTTACTTTAATAAAATGTGAATGTGCAATCGGAAAAAATAAGCTTAAATTATGGTAAACAGTATGTTGACGATGTCCCGTGCTGTCCCGGGATCCCGGAAATTGAAAAAATAATTCCCGTTTCCCGGGAAATAAAAAGTACGGAAAAATGCAAACCAAACAGTACCTTAAAGCACTACTTGACCCGTGAGAGCGGCCACCTAAATCAACCAACCAAATTCCAAATCTTGTTATTGTTTTACTGGTTATAACCTCACTCTATAGAGTAGGAAGGTATATATCAAGTGTATCGCATTGACGGATTGACTTAAAGCCCGTTACACGACTTTTTAAGCTGTTTGAACCATGTCAGTCCGATGCTCTGTCTGTCTTGCTGGCTGGTGTACACGACTAAATCGACTCTGAAAGTGATTCTAAGCCGATCAAACGATGGGTTAAAGGGAATAAAAATATGTACAGGAACACCACTTTAAAATTTCATAAAAAATCAATTAATGTAATCATTTTGAAAAATGAATGTATGATTAAAATGATAAAAGTCATAAAAACCCAAATTTAGCAAAAAGGCAAAGTGAGACCTTTATTGTTGCAGCTAAAAGTTGATTGCGCAGTTTCGATGGGCGCTACCCCATCTCGTCGGAACTTTCGCAACGAATGTATTTCTTTGACTTAAATCAGGGTTCATATTAGTACCAGCGGTCACATATGACAAATGAGAAGCGCTGATAAACAAAATATTCCACCGAACTAAGCCGACACACTAAAAATCTCACTTTGCCAATTCAATGTTATGCATGTGCTCGCATCGCTCGCAACAATGCAAAGGTTGTTGTTGTACGGTATGTCCCGTCTTCACTGTACCTCGTGTGTATTGTTGTTGTTTGTATGTATAGTTGGTCTGTTATGGTGTATGTGTTGTCATTTATTTTGGTTTAAGAGATGGGGTATCGCCCATCGAAACTGCGCAGTCAACTTTTAGCTGCAACAATAAAGGTCTCACTTTGATTTTTTGCTAATTTTGGGTTCTGCTGAAGACTTCAGCACAACCTTTGGTCTTAAACTAAAATAAATGACAACACATACAGTCATAAAAACTTTAAGAAATTTGATGGATCGATACCATTTAAACTCAATATTTTACACGTAATTGAAACTACCTTCAAAACGTGGTAAAGTAAATTTAAATTGGCCACGTATTTGATGCGATTGAATGAACACATCTTTATGAAAAAATCGTATTTTTAATAAAGATAAATTGACCATAAGTCCATTTTGTGCAGATAATGATGCAAAAACTAAGTGCATACCCGAAAATCTCCGAGCTTTCTTAAACATATCACCACAAATCGCAGATTAACAACTGCAACGACTTTTAAGTCCATGCAACTATGTACCTGCACTTTAGTGATAAACACGCTGCACAACATGCCACAATTTAACCTGAGACAACACAACTACAGCAGCCTCATTTTCCACTTTTATCCTGAACAATCGCAGTCATCGGGTGTCCGTCCTATTAAGTTCGTTGGTTCGTTCGTTCGTCTCATTCGTTGGCAGGGCTGTGATAATTTTGTGGTTTTTGAATTCGACAAGCAAAACATTGTTACATTATCGGAAAAACATGTAAAACAGCAGCAGGACATTGATTTCAACATAATGAAAACAAGGATAACACACATTCGCACAGCACAACACATTCACACTAACGTTTATACACCTACGAACACATGTACACACCGAGAGAACTACACATGTATGTACACGAGTAAAGCAACACAATTTTACAGCACAACAGACACACTATCGCACCGTCAGACATGGTCGCACTCACACACGCTCGCATATCCTTTTGAATCCTTGTGAAATGGCTACAAAAGCGTTTCAATTGTTAAAAGTATAGTTGTCAAACGCTTTAGGTGTCAATGTAGTTTGTACAAGTTAAAATCAATTACACACAGACAAGCCGAACACACTCTCAAACACACACACACACTCTGGGGCACACACAGCGACATGTGTAAGTGTGCATGTATGTGGGATTTTGTTGTTGTTGGCGGTGGTATGTTATGGAGTTTGGTTGGGGTCCAGACTCCATCGGTTAGCCTGGCCATTTGTGGGTGTTTAATATTGTCAAATTGTTCGACCACAATTATGTGGTTTAGTGTTTGCAAAATGACTCCTGCTGCTTCTGTCTGTGTTGCTGTTACTGTTGCTCCTTGCTCCTGTGTCCATAGGTGTCACACGGTGTTTGTATATCTACATCTGTAAGTGTCCACATGAACAGTGGAACCCATCAACGTGATGGCTTGTCAAACAATAGCGAACACCGGACTCATAGTAATCACATAAAAACATTGATTCTATGATGTTTGGTTGTTTGGGAGGTGTATATTGATCCTTTACCAAATATGGTTTACGTAGCCGCTCTCACGGGAACGTCAAGTAGTACTTAAGACACTGTTTTGAATAGCAAATAAGCTACGAAAGAATTTCGAAATCCACAATTTAAATTTGGAATCCACAAATGTAATGTCATTTTCGTTATATCAAAACAAAAAACATTAAAAAGATGAAAATCCAAGACCTTAAAATGCTATTCTTTGTGTGCATCCAAACACACTGATCCAAAAAAAATATTTCTGTAAAATTTGTTCTTAAAAATATTAAATTCCAATTCTGATTAATTATACTTTAAATTAAAATGTGGTTTAGGAACACTCTCCAAAAAAATAGAAAGAAGATTTAAAAAAATGTTTTATTTTTAATAGCAAGTATCCTAACAAGGAATACAATCCCTATTTGGAAAACAATCTATGGCTAAATGTAGAATTTATGGCGGCTTTTTAATTTTTTATTAAATAGCATTACATGGGTATGCAAAAATCTTAATACAGCATAATAAGTAAACAAAATAGGAACATTTTCTAAAAACTGTATCCAAAAACACCATTAGCGCTGTGAGCCTGTTATAAGCCTTTAACAAATTTAAAAAAAAATATTATATGCAGAACCTTATTTTAAACCAACAATAAAATGAAATGATGTCATTTACCATTTGTGAGAAATATCGCAATTTGAATTGACCAGCCTGCGAGAACTGCCTCTGAGGCTGTGGTGAAGTGGGTAGAACGTCCGCTTTGCAACGAATACATTTGAAGTATTACTACTACGTTTTGTCTCTGACAAAACATAGTTGTCATGTACATACAATGTAAAAATATTCGTTATTCGAATACTCATTGTTTACCAAAAGTGTCAATAGCATCACCCAAACTAACCATACATTAATTATTTTTTTGAAACTGTAAAGTTGTATTCTAATCTTTTTTTTAGCGATATTGTGAGTTTGGAAGTTGTGAAATGATGGCTTCTATTTTTCATGATTTTATTTTTTTTTGTAAAATCAACTGGAATTTCTGTAAAAAATCTTTAGAATGATATTTTCATTATTAACACAAGATGTAAAAGCTATAAAAAATCTGAGAAAAACAGTTGATGATTTTTTTATTTTTTTTTTCTTTTTTGTAGCGTGCGATTGCACTATCAGAAAAATATGTATTTTTCCATTACCTACATCTTCTTGCATTTTGCATTGTTTTTAAACCTTGTGTTAATAAGCTACTGAAAAATTATTCTGAAGATTTTTACTGAAATTCAGGATGATTTTGCAAAAAAAAAATCTTATTCATTCCGAAAAACAAAATAAAAGACATAAATTTGTAAACACTTTAAAAAATGTAGTGCGGCGACTTCAATAATTGAAATTGCCTTCAAATCAAGGTATAGTACATTACAATCGGTGTTTCATGAGATATAGGCTATTGAATGAACACACCTTTTTAAAAATATCGTATTTTTATACCCTCCACCTCCAGGATGGGGGTATACTAACTTTGTCATTCCGTTTGTAACACCTTGAAATATCGACCTGAGACCCTATAAAGTATATATATTCTTGATCGTCATAAAATTCTAAGACGATCTAGCCATGTCCGTCCGTCTGTTGAAAGCACGCTAGCATCTAAACGAAAGGAGCTATGACGTCCAAATTTTCCATAAATGCGTCTTATAGTCGCAGATCGGTCGGGATTGAAATGGGGCGAAATCGGCCCAAAGGGAAAATTTTTCCCTCACAAGGGCTAAAAATACCCATAATAATCCCTACTATTTTAGCGTATTTAAGAATGTTTTTTGAATATGTCTGTTTATATCTTCTTGATATTTGGTATGCGTATTCCTCTTATAGCAAAAAACTGCACCATAAAGTGATTCTTATTTGTAGGGACTGAAATGGGGCAAAAAAGGGATAAAAATGGTACACATTAAACGACAACAGCTAGAAACACGAAATTCGGTGTGTACATTCCTCTAATTGAGCAGATAGATAATATAAAAGTATTTTTTTCAAATTCGTACTTTTAAGGGGTAAAATGGGAATAGAGGGATAAAAATGGTACCAACCAAACGGCTGTACCTAGAATAATGAAATTCGGTGTATACATTCCTCTGATTGCATAGACAAGTAAAATACACGGATTTTTCAAAATTCGTACTTTTTGGGGACAAAATAGAAAAAGGGGATAAAAATAGTACCAACCAAATGACCGCAGGTAGAGTAATGAAATTCGAAGTATACATTCTCTGACTGCGTAGACACAGAAAATAGGCACATTTTTCGAAATTCGTACATTTTGGGGTTAAAATTTAAAAAGGGGATAAAAATAGTACCAATCAAATGACCGCAGCTAGAGTCATGAAATTCAAAGTATACATTCCTCAGACTGCGTAGACACGGAAAATAGAAAATAGATTTTTCGAAATTCGTACTTTCCAGCATACAATGGTACAGAGGGATAAAAATAGTACCAACTAAACGACTACAGCTAGAATGATTAAATTCTAATTGCGTGCTTCAAAGATACAAAAATCGGCCTCGTCGAGACAAAAACATCGATGTATCACACTTTAAAATCCGTTTATAAATGCAGAAGTTATATAGAAAAATGTAAAAGCGCGACCCCTACGTTCGGCATAAAAAAATAAAAAAAAATTTTGAAACTACCTTTCAATAATACTTCATATTCGAAGGTGTACGGCGAACTTTTTTTTTACTTGTAACCTGGTACGCTCTAGTGTATATACCCATTTATTTCTACATTTACATTTATAATTGTCCCCACATGAGTGGTGTCCACGTAAGAAACTGGCCGCTATAGACAGGTTTCACTGTACAATTGTGTGTGTGACTCTGTCTGTGTATTCATGTTTGTGTGTTGGTTGATTGTGTAGACATGGCTTAAAACAAATGCATAACACATAAACGGGTAATGCATTTGTGTAAACATGTTGTTGCTCATTATGTTCGCAACGGACACACGCACACACACACAGCCACAACATACATGCACATTATCACAGCAACATAAACTGTTTAACACTTTTGCTAGCACACGCACACACATTCGCACATTTGCACACTGTTGCATCTGAATCCACATGCATACGTGTACATGTGTTTATACTCAGTCTGTGTATAAGTGTGTGTGCGTTAATCGGACATATGTGATTATGTCGCCCCATAGAGTTCACTTTAGTTTGACATATGTTTCCGTTGATGTTTATCATGTTTAAACACAATCAATGCAATCTTTGGCAATTAATCAGCTCAGTTCACTCCATCATGGAGGTCAGTGCTTTTGGCACCCTACCATCCACCCCCAGCCCAGACTCGTCTCAAATCGTTGGATCATATGTCAGTTAAGTGTGGAATGTTATTATCGTAATTTGAATTGTGATTTGGGGATGTGTGTGTATGCTTTGTCCTTGGAGTTTAGGTTCGATTTCCAGCTTGTTTCACCATTTCCATTTTAATCATGTAACGGCTGAGCTAAGATTTGAAAACTCTTCAAATGACTTTATTTGTTGTTATACATATAATCAGGCATTTCACAGAAATTTTACGAAAAAGATGTAATTCACGTTTTCAAAATCGTAACGTTTTACTTTTGGGTTTTCATTTATAAAACGAAAAAAAATTACGTTTTTTAAAGAGAAGCTAAAATCGTTTTCGTACGATTTGAAAATCATTTTAGGACAATACAAGTACAATTCACTTATCTTCAATTTGTGACACGATTTAATTATTTATTGGCCAATTCTCATTGCATGATATTGGTGGCGTATGAGTTATATTAATTGAAGATAATATTACTCATTCGCTTAGTTATAGGATTGACCGAGAATGAAAACCGTCGTAAAATCAGCCATATCGATTTAATTTGGTTTAAAATTGTTTCTATTTAATGGAAAGTCGTTCTATATTAATCGATTTTAAAGCTGTAATTTTATTTTCGAAGTTTGCATGAAAATACAAACATAAAAATTATAATCTCTCTGAGTGCCGTACGATTTGAATATCTGTGGCATTAGTCGAAACTTATAATTACCGATCATTTTAGACCAATACAATTACAATTCACTTATCTTCAATTTGTGACACGATTTAATTATTTATTGGGCAATTCTCATTTCATGATATTGGTGGCGTATGAGTTATATTAATTGGAGATAATATTACTAATTCGCATAGTTATAGGCCGAGAATGAAAACCTTCGTAAAATCAGCCATATCGATTTAATTTGGTTTAAACTTGTTTCTATTTAATGGAAAGTCGTTCTATATTAATCGATTTTAAAGCTGTAATTTTATTTTGGAAGTTGGCATGAAAATACAAACATAAAAATTAAATTTCTCTGAGTGCCAAGCTGGGATCGGGACAGAAAGATGCAGTAATTCCGCACTAATTTTATTTAGTGCGATGGTATCATACTAAAAGGACACTATTCAGATCATTCCTATGGTGACCATCCATACTGCTTTTCGCGTTTTTTGTTTGGGTTTCGCAATATTTTAATTGCATTATAATTTACTCATTTTTCATTTTAATTTTTGCTGTGACAGATTTTTTCCATTTGTTTTTGAGATATTATTTGTCAACAAAATAAAGATGCAGGGTACCCAAAATTGTTGGCTTTATTTTTGGTAACCGACAAACTAATTCTAAAATAGTTCATTAATTGGTTTTTATTAAGGAGCAGGCAAGAATGTCAATAGTAATTGAAACTGTACGTTGATTAAATATATAAGAAGTAAGAAAGATTCATTCATTCAACCAATGTTTAATTTTAATTTAAGATGGTGACATTTGTGGGGGAGGTAATAGAATAAACGTGGCATGGAAACATTTTCAAATATAGAGTGGGCCATTTAACAGTTTATAAAGAGTGATTTTTTTGAGGTTAGGATTTTCATGCATTAGTATTTGACAGATCACGTGGGATTTCAGACATGGTGTCAAAGAGAAAGATGCTCAGTATGCTTTGACATTTCATCATGAATCGTCTTACAAACGAACAACGCTTGCAAATTATTGAATTTTATTATCAAAATGCGTGCTCTGTTAAGAAAGTTCATTGCGCGCTTCCATTTTATGGTCAGTTTAATCGACCCACTGAAGCGGCTATTCGGGCTATTGTGACTAAATTTCGCACCAAATTTACATTGTTGGACATTAAACCACCAACACGCTTACGTAGAGTGCGAACTGAAGAAAATATCGCAGCTGTATCGGCCAGTGTTAATGATGACCACCAATTTTCGATTCGTCGCCGTTCGCACCAATTGGGTCTCTGTTACTCAAAAACGTGGAAATGCCAAAATTGGACTAAGCGGATGGACCACCTAAGACGCAGCCGCGGTCAACATTTAAATGAAATTATCTTCAAAAAGTAAATGTCATGGACCAACCTAACGTTTCAAATAAAGAACCGATGAGATTTTGCAAATTTTATGCGTTTTTTTAAAAAAAAAAGTTATCAAGCTCTTAAAAAATCACCCTTTATTAGAATCGGGTATAAAAAAGTACAAATTATTTTTTTCAAATTTTTGTTTTTATTGGAAAGGTTGGACTTTGTCATTTAATAATGGAACATAATATCATTCATCATATGACTACCACGATTGGGTCGGCAGTACTCATCCGAAGAACTCAATTTTTCAGTACAACCCAAAATCCACAGCAAACAGTGACTCGTTGTGGATGCATTGGCTCCTCTGTTCTCTGAACCGCATATGCGGCAATTTTGCTCATTGGCATAGCCACCGAGTTGGAAATGAGCCTTATGAAGGTTGAACTGAAGACCGACATCTTCTCGAAAATTTTCCACCTAAAATTCTTAGAGTTTGCGTTAAAGACTCACTGCTTTGGAAGTGAGATTTTAATATTTCCCCAATTTTAACGTCCCATTTTGCAAATGTCAAACATAAACCTGAAAATAAAACCTTTCAAAGTCAAAGTAATCGGTAGTTCAAATTTTACATCGCCCATCCTATATTTCGTGTGGAATTTATATGGGTTTCATTTTATCATAGAATCTGGATCCAAAGGCAAAAATAATAAATGTTATCAAAACCATGTAACCTGGAAATATATATTACGTGCATTATATTTAATGCGTTATGGATTCGATGCATTGATCGATGGATAATCTGTATAACTTAATAATCCAACCAATTTCCCATTCAAATTTTAAGATTTATGTTCATAAAATTTGACCAAATGTAAACTCCATGACATGTAACTAATTTTTTTATTGGTTTCCTATACTAGAAATTTGCCTACTTCGATGACTCAATTTCGAAAAATAATTACATTATTAATACCAAAACGAAAGGTCGACTATGAGGCACCGTACTGTGAAATAATTTGAATATTCCCGGAATGAAAAATGTTTTCATTGTTGTAAACTCCAAAAATTTTGTTTTTTTTTTTGTGAAGTCGCTCTTCTCTCTGATTTTCATGAAATGCTCCAATCATGTAGTTTTCTATAATAAATCTGCATTTTCCGATTTTCAAAAAATAAATAATTATAGACGCAAGGGTGGATCGAAAATAATGTATGTTTAAAGAAATTTTAACTTTTTTGTGGTATGTGATACAAATATACATACATATATTTTTACTATTTTCAAGCAAATTTCTTCTAGTTTTACAGAAAATTGAATACCTCATTTTTTAATTTTTTATATTTATTTTGTTTATTTATATAAGAAAATACCTTCGATTTTTGCAAAATAAATTTTATTAATATTTGTGTGATTTTCATATAACTTAGATACAACATATACAACTTATGACTTCATGTTAACGCAAGCACTTCATACAGAAGGATCACTGATGAGTTGTCTCCTCACAGGACAACAAAATACGTATATGGTCAAATGTGTGTATGGTTGAGTGTGGTTCTCCTCCTTTCCATTACCAAAAACAAAGATTTCCTTCTTAAGAAGAAATTACTTGATCGAATTAGCGGAAATTCGAATGTATTACATTCAAAACTCATTGAAAATCAATCAATCGATCACTAATCAACAACACAAAAACTAATAAATTAAAAAGTCTTTATTTCCGATCCACTCTAGAGTCTACAACTTCTTGTTTTTTTGAAAATCGGAAAATGCAGCTTTATTCGGAAAAAATGTAAAATTTCAAACTCGGAGAGAAAAGACAACATTAATATAATTAATGATAAATGGTCTCTGAAAGAAAAAAGTACAAATGTAATTAAATTAACTTTATGGTCATTACACAAAATGAGATATGGGATGTTTAAAATTGAGAAAATATTTTGAAATAAACAGAAGTTATACAAGAATATTTTGGCGATATTTATACCCTCCACTAGGGTATTATGTCTTTGTCCGTCCGTCCATCTATTTTTGTAATTAAAGTACAGGTTGCATTTGTTGTATGATCCTAACAAAAATTGGCACAAGTAAGTTTTGCGGTCCAAGGACGAACGCTATTTAATTGAAGTAAATCGGTTCAGATTTACATACAAATTTCGTTCCCGATATTACGTTTAACGCTTCAGAAACCACATATTTTACACGATTTACTTCAAATTTAGAACAGTACCTTATAATTACTAGACACATCTATGTTGAAAGTGTGTCAGATCGGTTCTGATTTATAGCTGCCATACAAATTTCGCTCTTGATTTGCCTTTTTCAGCTCTAGACACCATATATTTTAACCGATTTTCTTCAAATTTTTCACATCATCTTCTATTCCAGCATCTATCTATATCGAAAGTGGGCCAGATCGGTTCAGATTTAGATATAGTCTCTATACAAATTTCGCTCTCGATTTGACTTTTTCCGCTCTAACAACCAGATATTTTAAACGATGTTCTTCAAAAAACATTAAAACTAGAAACATATATGCTGAAAGTGAGTCAGAACGGTTCAGTTTTATATATAGCTCCCAAATACTTATGTTCATGTGAGAATAACTTTAGTAAAGTAGTAAAATTTAGTATTATTTGTAATAGAGTGATTTTATTTGAAATTCAAAATTTTTAATATATTTTAGGCTGTATTACTTATAGCTTAAACAATATTTGTGGATATTTTCTTCTAACTTTTCGTTGACTGTAACATCACTATTTCGAATAGATCTTGAGACAGAAATAACCCCTCAAGTCTGTGAAATATACTACAAAAGTAAATGAAATTTTAGTGCTAAAAACTAAATCTGTCTCACGAACTGTAAGAGTAGCCCTCGTATAAAAATATCTAACGACATCTATATATGAACGCAAAAAACACAACAATACTCAAGCGTTCACTAGTAGTACAACGAAAGAACATAGCGATGACAAGAACCGATGATCAGTCGCGCCATCTGCTGACGGAAAGTAGTAAAAAACTACAACTAAACGATTATTAATTAAGGTAACTAAACTAACTAAATCACATACTACATAAGACCACGAAAACATGCTGGAACAAGTTGATTTTTCTTAGAGAAGTAATTTAATATTTTCTATCTCAACTATTATTAAAAGATTAAGATTAGAGACTAGAGTTTAGAGAGTTTACTTTTCAAATAATTTCATTTTATATGTTATTCAAATAATCTGTATCACTTAAAGTGGACTTTATAAATAAAAAATGTTTGTTTACATCTCCATACATCAATGTCAGTGCATATAGTGTGACTTAGATCACTTTCAAACTAACACTAAAGACAATTTTGGTGTACATAAAATGAGAAATGTCATTGTAACGGTATATTTTTTATAAATGTCACAAAAATTTAAATAAAATATCTGATCAAAGTAAAGAGAAAAATTGACATATCCCAATTTTTTTTTTGGATTTTTGACTTAGACCATTATCATTCTAACTGGCACATATGGGCATCTCCCAGTGGTCCGGACGCGACATTCGCACGCCTTAAACTACGCCAAACTAAAAAAGTCGATAAGCCTTTTAGTGTTCTAAAGCGCTTAAGGAGTACTACATTTTAAAAATTTATCGTCAGGATTTAGTACAAATTAGTACAAAATTATAAACAATTTTATATCGAAACGGACGCGACAAAAAATATATTACAAAGGGTGATTTTTTAAAAGCTGTAGGAAAGTTTTTCAAAAAAAAAAAAAAACACATAAAATTCAGAAAAATCCATGAAATCTTTATTTGAATCGATAGTACTACGGTCCATATAATTTAATGTTTGAAGATTATTTCATGCAAATCTTGACCTTGACTGCGCCTCAAATGGTTCATCCGTTTAGTCCAATTTTGGCCTACTCTTTCCAACATTTCGGCCGGTATCGCACGAATAAATGCTTCAATGTTGTCTTCCAACGCGTCAATTGAAGCGGGCTTGTCTGTATAGACATGAGCTTTAACATAGCCCCACAAAAAATAGTCTAAAGGCGTTAAATCGCACGATCTAGGCGGCCAATTGACCGGTCCCGAACGTGAAATAAAATGTTCACCGAACTCGCACGCGCAAGTCCATTGTTGCGCGTGCGGTGTGGCATGTGGCACCGTCTTGTTGAAACTACATGTCATGCAAGTCAAGCTCTTGCATTTTGGGCAAAAAAAGTTGGATATCATCTCACGGTAGCGCTCACCATTCACAGTTACGTTACGATTCGCATCATCTTTGAAGAAGTACGGTCCAATGATGCCACCAGCCCATAAACCGCACCAAACTGTGACTTTTTCTGGATGCATTGGTAGCTCTTGCAATGCTTCTGGTTGATATTCACTCCAAAATCGACAATTCTTCCTATTTACGTACCCATTGAGCCAAAAATGAGCTTCGTCGCTAAATAGAAGAAGCGCGCGATGAACTTTCTTAACAGAGCACGCATTTTGATAATAAAATTAAATAATTTTCAAGCGTTGTTCGTTTATAAGACGATTCAGTGTTAAATTATACACCAAATTGAAGATGTTTGACAGTGAAACAAAACACGAAACGTGCGTCAGCTGTTTAAACCAGTGTTGCCAAAAAGATAATAGCTAAAAAATCACCCTTTAGAAATATACAAAGTTCAGCGATTTTTAGAACTTTGGTTTTCTTTATATATTTACATGTAAATGAAGGTCAGGGGATATATTTTGTTCGTAGATTTATGAAATATGAGAATTATTTCTTAGATTTTTTAATCAGGTACGGATGGGACAAAAATTTCCACTCGTAGTAAAAAAGTTTAGTAATTTTCGTTATAACACTTCAACTTTTAATAAAAATAAAAGAGACAACTTCTAGTTTCATAATAAAAAAAGTTGTCGAAATAAGGAAAAAATAAAGTTAATAGCTATTGGTGTGGTCTGATTTAATTTTTTTGGTAGACCTTTTTGGGAGATGTCCATATGTCGTTTGATATCAAGTACTTTAAATTGAAGCAAACAATATTACACCGCTGCAACTCATTTTGAGGACGGTTGTCACGATGCGCATACATATTTTGTGTTTCTGGGCCTCCCTTCTGTAATACGTTTTTGTGTATTTAATAATATAAATAATACCTGTATCACACTCAGGCTACCCTTATCTGTTTTTTTTTTTGGATAAGAATTGTTATTTTCTTAGAAATTAAATATCTTCTCCGCAGTTATTTATAAGAAAATAAAGTTCTTTCCCCAAAAGTAGACACCCGTCAGTGTTGCCAGATGCAGATTGAAATAACGACAAGACCTTTTCAAATGTAATTTCAAAAATATCAACTAAATTTCAAAAATTTCCATTTTAAACTCTACAGGCATCAATTTCAATTTATAAGTAAAGGTTTAAAGTAAACGTTTATCTAATTACAATATATGTTTTTAATATTTGGCACGTACACACCACAAAACACTGACGTCTTTCACAACAATGTTGCACCGCAAATAACAATGTAGTTTAAAATAAACAAAAGACATGTTTCATTTATAATAAGCGGGGATTTGTATTTGTCTGATAAATTGTCAGGCTTTAGCTAAAGCACTAGAATCTTTTATTTTCGAAAATTATATTATTAAAAAAATATGCTACAGAAATACTTCTAAAAATTCGAAAGTAACGCGATTGTAATATCTTCATATTTTTTCAAAACATTTTTGCGAATACTACAATTCCTAAAACGGGGAAAATTGATGAAAATTTGTTATTTTAGAAAACCACCAAGGAAGAGAAGAGTATTTTTATCAGATATGACAATAGATAAAAATTAATTTATACCTTTGAAATCGTTGTTTTGGTTTTCGAGAATTATTTTTTTAAATATATTACTTTTTATGAATTATTGTATTTACCTTTTCATGATTCTTTTCCCAAAATGTATAATCGGTTCAGACTTTGATACAACCTTCATACATACGTATCTGTCTTCTATGGCATGTGGTGTTTTCACTGTGGAAGGCAAATCCTATAATTCTCATGCAGAAAAACACACTTTTCAAAAAATGTTATATATTATATATTGCAGAACAGGATCTTTAATAAACAATAAATATCGAATTGGTTTTTGGGCTTCATTACACATAAAACTAAAAATTTCATAAAAATTTAACTTTTTGAGAAAAACAAATTCATATTAAAAATGCGTAAAATCTTCAAAAGTTGAGATTTCAACGAATTATGTACACAAAATATCTCCGAAAATAATGACTAACAAGTTTTTGCATTTCTTTCCAACAAAATAGCCAAATTCCCAAAGTGGGGAAGAAGAGGACCTTCCGAGGAAGTCCGTTGACAAAAATGATTCATGATTCAAACTTAAGTTATCTACATGAACAAGCATGTTTGACATTGTAATATATTAAGTTAGATGAAAATTTGAAAATTTTCACATTATTTTATTCAACGAGTCATATTTTGTTATGTGAACGATGTTGAGAAAAAATCTGTGAAGAATTGTTATCTTTCACTGAATAAAAATATAATAATTAAAAAAAAATATTTTTTAATCTTGTTTAATTCTTTAATTTCAAACTGGAAATTGCGGATAAGTTTAATTAATATAGAAATTTCCCTGAATCATTCAATATTACAAAAGAAATATGTAAATTGATATATGGCGAATTTATAGATTGTTTTTGCACAATTGAGCTCGCCAAAGACTGACATGGCAGCCCTGCAGGTGTTTCTCATGATTGCCTGCTTGTTTGAGAAGGAGCGCTTCACTGATATCGTTCCATGAGATTCTTAACCCGCTTCTTTTATTCCATATCAAATTCTAATATACATATACTGGTAAATACATACATATATATATACATATATTAGTATGTATGTGTGAACGAAGAAAACAATCAACACCATAAAATGTTGCTCTTAAAAGTATAAAACAAATAGAAGACTGAAGTGTTACCGAGTGATAAGAATTGTATTTCAGTTATTTTTTATTGAAACAAAAAAACTCAACATTTCAATTACGTTAAACGCCATCCAATGGTTGCCATCATTGGAGCAATTATGAGAACAATATTGTGATCATCGATTTTAACATTAGGCCTGTTCGATTGGGCTTACTAGCTTAAGTTTTGTATGGAATTTACTCGCTTAACAAGAAAGTAGCTTGTAACTCTCTTAGTGTTGCTGCCAGATTTTTCTTGTTAATCCATTTAAAATAAACCAATGAGCAACAATGATGCCACCTTATCAAGTCTCTTAATCGTAAGCTAGTAAGCCCAATCGAACAGGCCTATTGTTTCTATAGCTTCTGTGACTTTTCTAGAATATTCACTAAAATTTGAAAAAATAGAACCCATTATTTCACCACTTCCAAACTCACAAGTCTAGGAACATGAGTTTAGGATTTCAAAAAAAAAAATTTTTTAAATTTAAAAAATGATAAGAAAATTAAAAAATCATATGGGAGTTGCCTTCAAATTAAAATCGGGCACAGATTTGAGCATTCGACTTAAGCTAACACCAAAGCAATTGCTATGTCGCTAATATTTCGCAATCATGTCGAAATATTAGCGTATATTTTATATGAAAGACTAAAGTCTGGCGAAGCCTACTGAATGACTAAAAATGTAATAAATGCCAGTGCAAACATAACTGTGCCAAATTTGACATTAACAAGTAAGTATGTTTCAGTCGGTTAAACCAAGCATTAGTCTGGAATTTTTAAAAGCTCTTATATTATTTAGGTACTAACTATTTATGCCAGAAATGGATTACAGATACCGGTATAGCAGACTTATATATAAGTTTACAAAGGAAAGGACAATTGTGGGAGAAGGGTCGTGGCAAATTTTACTGGTTTAATGTACGAGAAGACCTGTGGCAATATCGCCCATATTCTAAGTGGGTATAACGACTATAGAAATATTGTCAACTATTAAATTTTACAGTATTACGATCATTCGTAATACTCGTTACAAGAGCTTTTATTTTACGTGGTTTAGGGTGATTTGTGTGGGAGGTACTAGAACGGGCGTGATTATAAAAATTTTAACACATACCAATATGTGGCTGATTCCGAATATACGCTTGGAAGTTATATGGGTTTTAATTTAATATTGAATATGGGCTACTTGTGTGGGAGGTACCAGAAGGGGCGTGGCAATTTGCCCATCTTCGAACTTAAACTAATTTTGGGAAAAATATTACCATATGCAAAATTTGAATTCTTTCATTAACTCCTTTCGAGAGTTATGGTGTACACCAGACTGTCAGACGGACGGACATGGCTCAAACAACTTAAAAATTCATGAAATGGATTTGGTCCAAACATACTTAGTGTCTTAAGTCACTCCTTCGATGCGTTACACTTACACCTCACTCTGTAGAGTGAGGGTATAAAAATATGAAATAAGTGGGTTCTCGGAGCCACTTTCATCCAATTGCGGCAAAATCGGTTGCGAATTATAGAGCGGGAAGAAGTCAAATCAGGAGGGAATTTTTTGTGGGGCCTATATGACCCACCTAGATTAGATATTTCGAGGCAAAATATAAGACTTGACCAAAATCGGTTAAAGCATGAGGTTTCATGAGCCGAAAAAGTAAAATAGATAGTGATATGTGTATGGGTACTGAAATAACTTAAAAGAAGATGTTTGACACAATAGTTTATACAAAAATTCTTTATTGAACTCTTAAAGCAAAACTGAAAACTAAAACATTTTCATGAACGAATTATGAATGCCAGAATAAATTGCAAATACTACATACATACTTAGATTTAAATATTATAGAAATCCACAGTAGTTCTTGAACAATTTACAACATTCCCCAGTATAATAATTGCAAATACTACATACATACTTAGATTTAAATATTATAGAAATCCACAGTAGTTCTTGAACAAGTTACAACATTCCCCAGTATAATAAACTATGGTTTTCTCGCTTTCTTTTGGGTGTTAAAAACAAATACTCCACTGAGGCGGCTTCATGTCACTCGCATAAGTACGCGAATGATCAATATTATCCTCAATAAATATAACTCATACGCCAAATGGCAAAATTTATAAAGTCCAAGCGTATGCGTCTTAATAAATACGTTTAAGAAAGAAAGACAATTCTGAAAGGTTCAGTCAATTAATCCGACGTATACCATCACTCGTACTTTCCCATATTTATAATATATGTATATATTTCGGTCTAAAACGATTTCATACAACCGAGATTTTTTAGTTCCAAAACGCGAATTTTCCGGTAATATTTTGCTCATATTTTGTATAGCGCACCTAGTTTTCAAAACTAATGAGATTAAGTAATTCGTGTTTTGGAACTAAAAAATCAGACTTTTGACCTAAATGTATCAACCTATATATTTTATTCTTTTTATACCCTCCACCTCCAGGATGGTGGTATACTAACATTATCATTCCGTTTGTAACACCTTGAAATATCGTCGTGAGACCATATAAAGTATATATTCTTGATCGTCATAAAATTCTAAGACGATCTAGCCATGTCCGTCCGTCAGTCTGTTGAAAGCACGCTAGCATTTGAGAGAAAGGAGCCAGGAGTTCCAAATTTTCCCTGAATACGTCTAATAAAGAGTGATTTTTTTGAGGTTAGGATTTTCATGCATTAGTATTTGACAGATCACGTGGGATTTCAGACATGGTGTCAAAGAGAAAGATGCTCAGTATGCTTTGACATTTCATCATGAATAGACTTACTAACGAGCAACGCTTGCAAATCATTGAATTTTATTACCAAAATCAGTGTTCGGTTCGAAATTTTTTATCGACAAATTTTGTTCAGCGATGAGGCTCATTTCTGGTTGAATGGCTACGTAAATAAACAAAATTGCCGGATGTGGAGTGAAGAGCAACCAGAAGCCGTTCAAGAACTGCCCATGCATCCCGAAAAATGCACTGTTTGGTGTGGTTTGTACGCTGGTGGAATCATTGGACCGTATTTTTTCAAAGATGCTGTTGGACGCAACGTTACGGTGAATGGCGATCGCTATCGTTCGATGCTAACAAACTTTTTGTTGCCAAAAATGGAAGAACTGAACTTGGTTGACATGTGGTTTCAACAAGATGGCGCTACATGCCACACAGCTCGCGATTCTATGGCCATTTTGAGGGAAAACTTCGGAGAACAATTCATCTCAAGAAATGGACCGGTAACTTGGCCACCAAGATCATGCGATTTGACGCCTTTAGACTATTTTTTGTGGGGCTACGTCAAGTCTAAAGTCTACAGAAATAAGCCAGCAACTATTCCAGCTTTGGAAGACAACATTTCCGAAGAAATTCGGGCTATTCCGGCCGAAATGCTCGAAAAAGTTGCCCAAAATTGGACTTTCCGAATGGACCACCTAAGACGCAGCCGCGGTCAACATTTAAATGAAATTATCTTCAAAAAGTAAATGTCATGGACCAATCTAACGTTTCAAATAAAGAACCGATGAGATTTTGCAAATTTTATGCGTTTTTTTTAAAAAAAAGTTATCAAGCTCTTAGTTGTAGATCGGTTGGGATTAAAAGTGGGCAAAATTGGTCCAGAGGGAAAAATTTTCCCCCACAAGGAATGAAAATTTCCTTAATATTTCGAGTACTTAAGCATGTTTTTTGAAGATGTCTGCTTATATTTGCTTTATATTTGGTATGCATATTCCCCTTGTAGCAAAAACGTGCACCATACAGTTATTTTTATTTGTTAGGGGTGAAATGGGACAAAAAGGTATAAACATCTAATCTCTAGTCGAGTTACTTGGTGCGATTTTTTAAACGCAAATTCGGCAAGTGAGTTGTGCTTCTCGTTCGTTTGTGAGAATCATCTCCTTATAGAGGCCGGGTTTGATGTTGAAAAGTTGCTGCGAAGCCACTTGAAAAGACTTTTGACATGGTCGAAATCATGATCGTGGTAGTCTGCAGCCAAGTAATAAATGTCACCATGCCATTTGTAAATAAATTTGCATTCTATTAAATATAAATGCAAAATGGTTTTGAGCCAGGACAATATCCCAGTTCAAATCACATATTGATTACAGACCGAAACGAAAAAAAAATAAAATATGTAATTTGTTTTTTAAATTCTTACTTTTAAGGGGTACAACGGGAATAGAGGGATAAAAATGGTACCAACCAAACGGCTGCACCCAGAATAATGAAATTCGGTGTACACATACCTCTTATTGCGTAGACACGGGGGGTAAAATGTAAAAAGGAAATAAAAATTGTACCAACCAAATAACGGCAGCTAGAAACATGAAATTCGGAGTATACATTCCTGTGACTGCGTAGACACGAATAATAAAAAGGTTTTTCCACAATCGTATTCTCAAGGGATACAATGGATGCAGGGGATAAAAATGGTACCAACTAAACGGCTGTAGCTATAATGATGATGATGTACACATTCCCTCTAATCGTACTCTTAAAGGGGTAAAATAGGAAAAAGGGGATAAAAATGGTACCAACAAAATGGTTTCAGCTAGAATCATGGAATTCGGTGTATACATTCCTCTGACTGCGTAGACAAGCAAAATAAACGATTTTTCTAAATTCGTATTTTTGTTGCAGTTGGTTTATCGTGCATTGTGTACGTGAAAGATAATGGAAGAATATGCTCTGTTGGAGTTACACTAGGATGGAAATACAATCAACCAAATGGTTGTAGCTAAAAATGCTTCCACTATTTCCCAATATTTATGATATTTAAGTTTTTTGAAGATTGCTGTCTTATAATTACTTTTAGAAATGACTTGAAGTATTATTTCGATATCTTTAGTACAAACATATTGGTTGATTTGCCTTATAAGCGTGGTTTGATATAATTAAAATTTTATATGTATTTATAAAAATTATTTTTTTTTCAATATTTTTATTTGTTTTGTTTAGGCAATATTAAAAAAACTTAACATTTTTTGTACTGTTACTACACTTCTACGAAAATCGACAGCATCTGTGGAATGCAAGCCATGGTGGAGGTTATATAAAGTTCGGCCTGGCCGAATTTAAGGCCGTTTTTACTTGTTTCTTTTTATTCTGATTGTTTTTAAAAGGGTAATTAAAACAAATCAAGCAAACTACATTTGCCAAACAAACACAGTTATGACTCCATAAAAAACTAGGAAACCACATTTTCTAATAATCCTTATGTCCTTGTCTAAATTCAGTTTTTTTCCAAAACTCAAAAATATTACTAAATCAAAAGTTATTCAATTTTGACCGATTGTGGACCACTGTGCGTGCGTCCATCATTTGAACGCTTTGACACATATAATGTCATTGATAGGCCTTCCAACTAAAACAATAAAAATGTTGATATCTTAAACCCAATTTTCAGTCCCTATTGGAAAACTCGTACTCAATAAACATCTTTTGGAATTTTCTAACGCGTATATGTACATATGTACATACATACACACATTAATAAAAACCCCTAAGATAAACCCATACATAAATACAAATGTAAACCAGCGAGAATTCGAATTCCTACACCGTGAATCTTTTCCCGCCAATGTCTCCGCTCACTTTCACCCACCGCTGCTTTCCTCTTCCCCCAATCGGGCGGCTATATGTCACATCATGGCAATATACTGTGCGCGAAGCTAAACTAAATAATCAAACGAATACAGTCCAGAACAGAATTCAGTCTTCTCCAACGCGACACTCGGCTCGGCTGCATCAAACGGCAGAAAAAAAGTACGGAGCTGTGCACTTCTTCTTCATTGCAGTAATAACAATAAAATTAAGCGGAAATAAAATAATTTACTCTGCATCACGAGCGTGATTAACACAACGCAAGCGATTGCACATTACAAAGTACCTACAGCAGTAAATAAACAAGTGGCCCAATCATTCATCGCATTAGTTTTGAACAGAACGTAGAACGTAATGAAAAATTGTTCCACGAATCAAGTGAAAATAAAGATAAACGAAAGTAAAGAGGCAGCAGCGATGACTTAACAGCAGTCAGACACGTAGTATTTTGTTTTGTACATGCGAAACTACAGAGAGAGAGGAAAAACCAGAAAAGTGAAAGAAAAAAACAGCTGTTTATCAGAACCAGTCAGAAGAAAGTTCACCAACCCTCCAAAAGAAAAAAAAAAAACAGAATCAGTTACTCATTTACAATAAAGATAGTGTAAAGAAAATGGAAGAATAAGAGTGAAACCTCTGATTAAAAACAATTTAATTCGTTGTGCCACACTTTGATAACGTATTAAGAATTCGTTAATTAAACACAAACCGCCACAATCGCATCAAAAATATTGAAGTACGAAGAGGTGTCATGGCTCTCTCAGAACAAATCACATGTACATCAGTTTTAAATGTTGCCTTTTTAATAGTTGACAAGAAACAAATGACAAAACGAATATCCAAAACTTGAAAAACACGAGACCAGTTTGTGCTCGCCAAGCTTGGAGAGGACCCAATATCTGACTATATTTTTTGGAAAGTGGTGCTCAAAATAAGAAAAAAGTGGTCTGCATGTTATCGATATTTCGCGAAGTTATCGAACGTTAAAGTTAAAAAAAGCTTTTTTGGTCCAATGAACAACAAAAAATCAATAACAATTTAATTATCGATAACTAACTTAGTAATCGATAATTATCGATTATGGAAATTCGATAAAAATATATGCGTATTTTTATTTAAAGCAAAATTAAGAAATATGTACATGTACATATATCTACAAAGGAATTCCATAACAAAAATAATTACTATATGCACTTCAAAAAATATAAAAGAAAAAATATTTCAAAAATTGAGCGATTTTAAAAAATCGCCCGAGTCTCAAAAATTATTTTAAAAACTTATGTAGCAAAAAATAATTTCGATTTTTTTAATTAATTTTTCGCCTGCGGAGTCCTATTGAGGTTTACAAATTATTTTGAAAATATGTGTAACAAGTTCAATTTTTTACCATAAATTGTCGCTCACAATATAAAATGCAGCAATATCAATTTTACTCCAATTGCATGCTGAATACTGAATACTTAATAAATATTTCATATTTCTTCACATTAGATGGGTACCTTTTTCGGGAACATAGTACAACATTTCGATATCTACGCCAGTTGTAAAAAATACTTAAATTTTTCTGCCAAATTAATTAATTAATTATTCTATACCAGTTTTTTTATATATTTAGTTTCGATTAATCAAGAGTTTTCGAGAATTTTTACTCGATTTTGTAGTTTTTTTTTAATGAATGAACTAAAAAATAAGAAATCGTTTTTTTTTTGTATTTTCAATTTCGATGTTTCGATAAATAAAATAGTTATTTAAAAATATTATTTTTTCCACGTTTTCGTTTCGTTTAAAATATATATATATTTTCTTTTATAACATTAACGACCGATAACTAAGCGAGATAACGATAAAATTTACCATTTTCATTTCATAATTTTTTTTTATTGCTGCATTAAATGCTGTGTTATGAGGTTACAAACACAAAATAATAGTTTATTTGGTGATATGATTTTAATTGTTTTAGAAAATTCACATTTTTTGGACATTTTGGACCGGTCAAAATAATAGCAGCATTCAAACAATATCAAGAAAAAGGAATTTTATCTCATTTTTCAATTCGATTTGATGTTATAAATAAGATATTATGAAATGTACACTATTACTGAAATATTATTGTTTTATTTGTATTACATAAATAGGGCGAGGAGAGCATTGTGGAGAATAAAATCGAGTTCATATAAAAAGGTTGAAATCTGAGGGAAAATCATACAGTGAAGTTCGAAGCATCCATTCGCCGAATAGTAATGTCTAGTACAAAAAACCCACTTACGCCCGCCACCGAAATAAAAAAACAATGTCTGTCCATCTTTGAGAGTTTAAAATGTTCGTAGATTACTAAGAAAACATAATCTGTAAGCCAAAAGTCCGAGAAAAGTCCCACTTAAAAATAAAAGACATGTCACAATAAATTTGCAATTCGCATAAACGCTCCTGCGGTAGCCAACCAAAAAGTGGGTGCATGTGGGTTATGGTCAATTGAATCAAAAATGGTTTTATATGGTGGGACAGTCCCTCGACAGTTTGTAAGACATCCACACAACACGGAATACATCTCCAGGTATAGTAACAAAACTGTCAAATAGGGAGGATCAAGCATAATGGCTTGGGCGTGTTTTCATATTATGGAGTTAGGTCAATACATTGGCCCAGAACTACTATGGACTTCGGTCTGTACATCAAAATACTGCATAATATTATCCTTACGTATGCAGAATATGGAATGCCCATTAAATGAGTCTTCTAGCAGGTCAATTATCCCGAAAACACCAGCCGACTCGAAAAAAGGTTGTTTGAAGTCAATAATATCGATGTTATGGAATGGTTCGTGCAGATACTGTATCTCAATATAATCAAAAATGTGAAGAGGTCTCACTAGCAATACTGAAAAACTATAACGATATTTGACACGAAATTATAGAGGCATGGTGAATAATACCGCATAATACCATTAATTAATTAATATTAAGCAGTAAAGTCAGTACAACTAAATTTGCAATTAAAGTGAATTGAAACAAAATATTTTTAGTTTTTATTAGCGCTGCTATTTTTTTTGACTGGTCTCATTTTTGACATAAATGGTTCAAAAGGCTTAATCTCAAAATTACAAAAACTTAATTTTTTATTTAAAGCCATATTAGGAATGGCACAATACCACCGTAAAAACGTTTAGGATTTTCGAAGTAAAACTGATACCGCAGCTGTATATATATGTACTTTTATACTTTTTAATTTTAACGTCCGATAAATAAGCGAGATATCGATAAAATTTGTCATTTTAAGGACCTCTTTCCAAATAGCCCAGAAAAAAATTTGGAAAAATACCAGTTTAAAAATCACTATTTTTGAATTGGTTTCCAACGAATTTTTTTTTTTTTCATTTTTTTATATTAAATTGTACTTTGATGTACCGAATACTGCTTTCTTTTAATTTTTAAAACTCTCCAAAACAATTTTAGGAGAATTGCAACCATAGTAGAGCTGTTCCTAAAATTCTCATCCTACACTGAATGAGACGAAGGAGGTCATGTTCATCTTCGTACTTCAATATATTTTTTTATCACGTGTAGTTGTAATCGACTCTGCCGCTATGCCGGCTAATTCGCATCTGTTTTGTTTACAAATCATCATGCTATATAAAACTTGAAAAAAAAAAAAAAAACGAACGTGAACATAACAGACCGCGCAAGTTGTCAATGGTCAACACATCATTTTATTATTTATCATTTGAATTGTTAGTTATGTGAATTATTATTTATAGTGTGGTGGATGTGTTGTGCTACTGTGTTAAATTAACTAATAATAAAAAAATTAAACGACATTTTAAATTCATTGAACTAAATTAAAACTTAATCAACTCCAATTAAATATAATTTCCATTTCCATTCATCGCAGATATCATCGTGATTGGTTTCCTATTGCTATTGTGAATGCTTAGTTGTCATCATGGCAAACGATTCTGACGCCACCTATGTCACAACTAAGGAAATAGGAAAAGAACACAGGTTGTATGCGCGACTACAAGAGCTGCGTGAATTTTACCGCACCGAATACGGTAAAGAACCAACTCTCCATGTACGCGTACCTGGCAGGTAAGAATGTAACTCTCCAAAGTGCAATAAAAAACTCGTCGAAATTCTTCACTATTGATTAAGGCCCAATTTTCGGGTGGTTATTTACCTAAATCACTAAAGACATGTTTTTTCACTTATCTTAAAGATAATCTCTGACTGTAACACTGACCGAAACCACTCATTTGGATTATAATTAAGAAGTACGTCAGAATTAGGAAAAATAGTAATTATGATTGTACACACAATCAACAGAGTAGAAGGATACACTCAAAGAAATATGCCAGTAAAAGTAAGCAGAAAGTCTCCTGCAAGAACAGATTTTCTGCTGTACCTGCTAATAGCCAGCAGACAATCTATGTTATTAAGTGATTTTTTTTCTTTAAGTGTATATATCGGGCATGTCACAGATTACGTAGATGATTCCGTAGTAAACGAACATTTTTGTTTTATCTTCTACAGATTCCCTTCGACTTTGTAAACATTTCTTTGCGTATTAATAGAAAATTCAATACGTTTAAACTAAATTTATTTTAATTTTATTAAGAAGTATGTACATCTAATTTGGTTTGAAAGTTACTTTGGAATTTGAAAGTGGTGTTTCCAAAATCCGCACCAGACTGTCACTATCTGAGGGTGCATTCATTGGCTTCTCAAAAATTTGTTTTATGTCTCCGACACATTGTTGCATAATTTTATAGATATATCAATTATTTATAGAAGAATTCTGAAAATTGAGAGAAAGGGTGTACAGGGTTATTGACAACTTTCTAAAACTCTCAACATTATACGATTAAAACAAAGTACAAACTGGTGTACAAATATTTGTTGGCAATGGATTTGTCATTCCTATAATTTATATTTGTATAATAGATTTTAGTAGCTGAGTTCGAATAAGATGATATACATTCTTTAAAATATAAACAAAATAAATTTTTAAATATATAAAATATAATTTTTTTAACAGTATATTTATGGAATATATTTATACACTCCACGAGAGTATTATGTCTTTGTGCATTTGTTTGTAACACTTAAAAGGAAACGAGTTAGACCCATCGTTTATTATACAGATCGACTTAGAATCACTTGCTATTTAATTTGAGTCAAATCGGTTCAGATTTAGATATAGCCCCCATACAAATGTCGCTCCTGATGTGGCATTTTCTGCTCTAGAAACCACATATTGTACCCGATTTGCTTTAAATTTGGCACAACATCTTATAATCCAACTATAAGCACCTGTGCATAAGATGGGTAAGATCGGTTCAGATTTAGATATAGCCCCCATACAAATGTCGCTCCCGATTTAACATTTTCCGCTATAGAAAACACATATTTTACCCGATTTGCTTTAAATTTGGCACAACATCTTATAATCCAACTAGAAACACTTGTGCAGAAGATGGACAAGATCGGTACAGATTTATATATAGCCCCCATACAAATGTCGCTCCCGATTTGACTTTTTCCGCTCTAAAAATCACATATTGTACCCGATTTTCTTCAAATTTGGCTTAACACCTTATAATCTATCTAGAAACTCCTGTGGCGAATGCGGGCTAGATCGGTTCAGATTTAGATATAGCCCCCATACAAATGTCGCTCCCGATTTCACATTTTCCGCTCTAGGAACCACATATTGTACTCGATTTTCTTTAAATTTGGCACAGCTTATAATCACCTGTGGTTAAAGCGAGCTAGGTTCAGACTTAGATATAACCCCCATACAAACGTCGCTCCCGATTTGACTTTTCTGCTCTAAAAACAACATATTGTACTCGATTTTCTTCAAATTTGGCTTAACACCTTATAATCTAACTAGAAACACCTATGGTTAGATCGGTTCAGATTTAGATATACTTTTATTTGTATTTATACAAATGTGGCTCCCAAATGTTTAACCAAACTTTACATATTATATTACACCTATAAACATACAAGTGGGTCACATCGTTCCATGTTTCAATATACCCCCATACAGATGTTCTTTCCGATTTATTTTTTTTGTCAAACACATACATTTACAGGATACAAAAATCGTTCCCGATTTCACTTTTTTACCAGATTGAATTGAATTGTCGGCTCCGCTCGACTTTAGCCTTTCCTTACTTGTTTTTTCTTACAAATTCCAAAGTCTCTCTCGTAGGACTCATCGATTTTAATTTTTAATAAAAACTTGCTGAATTATTATAATAAAAGACAAAAATAATTTTGTATTACAATTAAATATATGTTATATACACTCAGAAAAATAGCTTTCCTAAATTTGAGTAAAATTCATTCTCCAATTTTCTTAAAGGTAGCAAAATTAACTAAGTATGAGTAAAGTTTCCTTGGCATAGCAAATAGTTCAATTACTAGAAATAGGGTAGTAAATTTACATAAAAACATGTCATTGGATTTAATAAAAAACTTCCCGAGGTTTTAAGTAAGAAAAATAATAAGTAATTTGTTGCGTCGAAAAAAATCAATTTATGAATTTTTAACTAAAAAACTAGTTATTTCTTAAAATTAAGTTAACCTTTTTACTGAAATTTATGCCAATTTCTTCATGCATTTAAGTATTAATGAACTTATAAAAAATCACTTCAAATTGGTTAGAAAATTCTTGTATATTAATCTAAGAAGCAATTCTCGTTCGTTTGCAGAGACTTATTTCTTAAATACTTCAAGTATTGTTCTAAACAACCACTGCGAAGGCGCCTATCTTGCCTTGCCAGCAATCATGGAATAATAGCTCAACTATTTATGGCAGAGCTATCATTAAACGTTTGAGAAATATTTCAGGTTGTTATTTTTTGTATTAGTTTTGCATGCTCTGAAGCAAAATCATTTGTTTGAATTATTTTTAGTTATATTGAACTTATTTTAAGTGCACTTTTTTTCCTTGTAACAAGTAAAATGTTCCTTAGTTTAAGTAAAAATTTACTTGTTTTGAGGAAAAAATCAACAAATTTGTCTTCATATTGCCACATACTTAAATCAAGTAAATATTTACTTAGTTTTAGGAAAATTGCAGCAAAATCTTACTTAGAAATAGTAAAAATTTACTTGGTTTGAGTAAAAATTTACTTAGTTGTAGGACAATTTTACTTAAATTTAGTAAAAATTTACACGGTTTGAGGGAAAATGTACTGCAAGTTTCCTCAGTTTGAGCAAAATATTTACTTGGTTTGAGGAAATTGAAGTAGAATTAAGTTCAAAGCGTGTACTACTTTCAAGGAAAAGTTTGAACTTGATATGCCGAAATATTCCTTTAGCGCTATACGAAGTTCAATTTTCTTACAATTTAGTTCAGTTTAACTCATGAACTTTACACTTTTTCTGAGCGTACAGAGAGAAATGATCCATCTCTGGAATTTCAAAGAGGCAAAAGTGGACCAAAATCATTATTATTTTTTTTGTTTATCACTCACAAAACAAGCGATAAAGATAACTTAATGCCCAAAAACACCAATCAATCGCTAATTAAAGTTGTAGATAATTTCTTCATGTTCATATTGAAGATAAATTGTACCGACAAAGATTTTTGCTATTTAGTCCAAATCCGAAAATACAAATACTTGCCTAATTTCCATTAATTGAATAAGCTCTGACTAGGGTTTGGGGTCCGGGAATTCCCGAATCGTTTTTCCCGGGAATTCCCGTCCAAATTTTTCCGGGAATTCCCGGGAATACGGGAAATATTAAAAAAATAAGTTATTTATTATATTGATCAATAATTTAATGTTACTATATAAATTGGAATTTTTAGATGTATTTCAAATTCATATATGTATTTACATTACTGACAAAATAAAACTTTTTAAATTCGCTAAATAGCCATTCTATGCGAAACCCAGCTGGGGAATAAAAACTTTTTGTGAGGCTATTTGCAGGATCTTTATTGTGAAATAAAAATATCATGCCGACAATACTATGGCTTACATAATGTAAATTTTCTTGTTTTTCTAGAAGAATCGAGGTGAATATATTCTTCAAGAACAATTTACTTTTCATGTGTAGCCAGAAAGAAATGGTATAAAAATAGGAATACAATAAAAATTGTTCGCCTGAAATTTTTCAAGAAAAATCTAATAGGAATATAAATATACGATACGGTGTATTTCAATGTCCCTTTGTAAGAATTAATGACTGGATTATTTCAATATTTTTATTTTTTTATGAATTTATTAAATTAATATTAATTTTTTATGTTTCTATTGTCTTTACAGTTTAGAATATCCCCCCTTTTTCTATAAAATATTTTTGTCTCCAGACGAATGAATATTCTAAAGAGTGATTTTTTTGAGGTTAGGATTTTCATGCATTAGTATTTGACAGATCACGTGGGATTTCAGACATGGTGTCAAAGAGAAAGATGCTCAGTATGCTTTGGCATTTCATCATGAATCGTCTTACAAACGAACAACGCTTGCAAATTATTGAATTTTATTATCAAAATGCGTGCTCTGTTAAGAAAGTTCATTGCGCGCTTCCATTTTATGGTCAGTTTAATCGACCCACTGAAGCGGCTATTCGGGCTATTGTGACTAAATTTCGCACCAAATTTACATTGTTGGACATTAAACCACCAACACGCTTACGTAGAGTGCGAACTGAAGAAAATATCGCAGCTGTATCGGCCAGTGTTAATGATGACCACCAATTTTCGATTCGTCGCCGTTCGCACCAATTGGGTCTCTGTTACTCAAAAACGTGGAAATGCCAAAATTGGACTAAGCGGATGGACCACCTAAGACGCAGCCGCGGTCAACATTTAAATGAAATTATCTTCAAAAAGTAAATGTCATGGACCAATCTAACGTTTCAAATAAAGAACCGATGAGATTTTGCAAATTTTATGCGTTTTTTTAAAAAAAAAAGTTATCAAGCTCTTAAAAAATCACCCTTTAAATTAAATGACATTCTCCGTCATATGAGTTATTTGTTTCCTTAATCGTTTTCAATTTTGAATATAGTGTAGGTGTCAGTCACTTCTACCTGCGATATAAATGTCCAATGCTGACGATTAGTCTACATGTTTTCAAGTTTATAATGAGAAAATGTAATTTATAATCAGAATATGTAAGTTCATGATGAGAAATGTAAATTCATAATAGGAGCATGATAATTAACAATCAGCACTGTAAATTCGTAACTGTAAAATTTATAATCGAAGCTATGTATGTACGTTTTTCTATGGATATTTTCGTAGAAACACATATTTTATCAATGTTCTCATTATATATTTACATTTTCTCAATATGATTTTATAATTTCTCATTATGAATTCATATTTTCTGAATATGAAAACGTATTTTCTGATTATGAATTTGGATTTTCTGATTACAAACTTGTATATTTAATTATGAAATTGTATGTTCCTATTATGAATTAATTGCTCTCAATATAAATTAACAATTCTCATTATGAATTTATATTTCTCATTATGAATTAACATGTTCCTATTATAAATTTACATTACCCAATATGAATTTATATGTTCCTAATATGAATTTACATTTCTCAATATAAATTTGTACGTTCCGAATATAACCTTAAAAAGGTGTAGAGTAAAATATTTCTAAAATGAAAAATAATTTGTAAAATATTTTGACAATAACATTCGTTTTTAATTTGTAATATGACAGTATTGAAAAAACACACCAGTTACTAAATGTTGATATTTTAAACCATATTGGACATACCTATAAATAAATTACTTTTTCCCGGGAATTCGCGGGATTCCCGGGAATGAAATTTGTCATTCCCGTTTTCCCGGGAAATGAAAAAAGTCCGGGAAACCCCAAACCCTAGCTCTGACCTTTGTCCTGAACACTATTATGATGTGATACTACAGCATCAGGCGAATCTAAATTATAAAAATTCCTCATTGCCATATAGGTCGTAAATTAAAAATTCAATGCAGGAATTCCCGAAGAAAATTCCCGGGAGAGAAGCCCTAAATGATAGTAACTTTACTCTAAATACATAACTTTATCCTATGCATGTTAAATCAACACTGTCCTCTTCATCCCCAGCTACTAACGTTTTGGAAAAATTTAATTTCAGAGTAAACATAATTGGTGAACATGTTGATTACTGTGGCTATCCAGTGCTACCCATGGCAATCGATCAATGCATTCTCCTGGCAGTGGGCTACACAGACACCGATACGCAATTGCATCTTCGGAATATAGAGAAAGACAAATATGAAAATTTTGCATCTGATCTCAATGGGTTTCAGTAAGTTTTCAAATAGGAACATATTAAATAAAAATGTTAATTTTAATATACCTTTTCCATTATAGTATAGCACACACTCCGTCCTGCGCGCCGGCTTGGTACAACTATTACTTGTGTGGCATTAAAGGCATTTACGAAAGCCAAAACGATTCGGACAAACGATATGGCATGAATGTGGCTGTAAGTGGCAATATTCCCCCAGCATCGGGGGTATCAAGCTCCAGCGCTTTAGTCAGTTCCGCAGTGCTGGCCACTGCTGTTGTGCAAAATGTGAAATTAGATCGTAAGAAATTGGCTTCCATTTCGGCAGTATGTGAACGTTATATTGGAACACAAGGCGGTGGCATGGATCAGGCCATCGCTTATCTGGCCAAAGAGGGATGTGCTCAATTCATTGAATTCCATCCGAGTTTAAGTGCCACACCGCTACAGCTGCCCCAAGGGGCTTGTTTTGTGGTAGCCAATAGCTTGGCGGAAATGAATAAAGCGGCCACCTCGGATTTCAATCAGAGAGTGGTTGAATGTGGTCTGGGTTGTCGTTTGATAGCCTTCAGCAAAAAGTTTGAGAACTGGAGAGATATGCGGGTCTTGGCAAAATTACAGGATGCTTTGTCATGTGATTTGGCTGAATTGGAAGGATATGCTCTGGAATTTGTCTCAAAGGAGATTTATACGCGTTCGGAACTGTGCGAAGTTTTTGGCATGAGCGATGGGGAGTTTGAAAAAGAATTCTTGACGGCGAACACCTGTGGCATGGAAAGATTTAAGCTTAAGCAGAGGACTTTGCACGTTATACAGGGTAAGTATTCATTGGGTACCTTTTCTACTAAGAAATTTGTTGTGTGAAGCCATCTCCTCCAAAAACTCGCACTATAAGGAAGACATCATTTCTCGCTCATTTTAGGAGCTCAGCGAATTCACTCTCACGAGTGGACGATGGGATTTTCGGCACAAAACCCTTTTGCGGAATGATATGATTCTATATCTGATTCAAAATTTACTTTTCTGCCTCCTTGTATTCAAAATTTTGCGATTTTTTCATTCGCTTTAGTGTTTTGCAGACAACGACTCAAAATTCTGCTCGTGCGTTTTGTTTCAATTCGTCGATGTGTTATCTTCATATTTTATAATTTTTGATCTCCTCAGTTCAACGATCCAATAATTCTTAATTATATTCTTCCAGAATCGTTGCGCGTGCGAGAGTTCCGATCGATTTGTGAACAGTTGAAAACTCCCAATGGCCTACATACTAATGGCAATGCTGCTGTCTGCGATTCGGCAGTAATTTCAAAACTTTCCAAACTAATGAGACAATCCCACGAAAGCCTCAAAACTTTGTATGAATGTTCACATCCCGATTTGGATAGATTGGTGGAAATATCAGATGAATTTGGTGTTGGTGCCAGACTAACGGGTGCCGGGTAAGTGATGAGACAAGAATTGCCCATTTCTCCCCCACTATTGAACTGGGTTGTGAATTTTCAAATTTTCAGTTGGGGTGGCTGTATTGTGGCTTTGTGCAATTCCGCCGAATCATCTCAAAAATATATTGCCACATTAAAGGAACAGTACTATGCCCACATGCCAGCGGAAAAGTGTCATTTCAAGGATTTTGCAAATGTCGTGTTTGCCACGCGTCCTTGTGATGGTGCTGAGATATTAACGGTGCCGTTGGATATGTGAAATTTGCCATAATGTTTTTTGTTTTTTTTTTCCTTTTGATTTAATAACATTTATTTAACCAATGCAATTTTATATGTACTATGTATATTTTAATCAATTAAATATTGATAAATAAATAAATAAAAATATAGGAACAATTCTAAGAGGCCAGATACGTTTTATTTTTAATATTTACGAATTTCAAAGGAAGAATAACATAAACACACGACCTAAAACTCCTTATTTATTTCCAAAGTCTATGTAAAACATATCCCAAACGATTCGTTTAAAACTGGAAACATGTCTCTTCTCGCTCTTAGCACTAAACTCACGCGTGCAAGATTGGGTTGTTGACTTTTTTCACAGCTGAAAAAACCCCAATGCAAATGGAAAACTCCCAAAATTTGAGAAGTAGTAGAAAAATAAATAATGAATGAAATACATATGAGTCATTCCATGTCAAGCGGTATGATTTTTGACCTCTATATTTTATTATTCTTATTATATTATTATTCGAGTTATGACCAATTTAACAGTGAACAAAATACTAATTTTTCAAAAACATATTTTGGAAAAAAAATTGAAAATTTTTGAACTGGGATATTGTCCAGGCTCAAGACCATTTTGCTTCTATATTTAATGGAATGCAAATTTATTTACAAATGGCATGGTGACATTTATTCTTGGCTGCAGACTACCACGATCATGATTTCGACCATGTCAAAAGTCTTTTCAAGTGGCTTCGCAGCGACTTTTCAACATCAAACCCGGCCTCTATAAGGAGATGATTCTCACAAATGAACGAGAAGCACAACTCACTTGCCGAATTTGCGTTTAAAAAATCGCACTAAGTAATAAAGCACACATAACATCTTACAAGCATCTCATTGAGTTACATATGTAAGTATGTGTATATGCAGGTATAGTTACCCATCAATACTTCTGCCGCGCCAACGCTCATTTGTTTTAGTTTTTTCGTTTGCATTTTTTTGGTCTGTAATCAATATTTGATTTGAACTGGGATATTGTCCTGGCTCAAGACCATTTTGCTTCTATATTTAATCGAATGCAAATTTATTTACAAATGGCATGGTGACATTTATTACTTGGCTGCAGATTACCCCGATCATGATTTCGACCATGTCAAAAGTCTTTTCAAGTGGCTTCGCAGCGACTTTTCAACATCAAACCCGGCCTCTATAAGGAGATGATTCTCACAAACGAACGAGAATTTTTTTCACGAGTTATGACCAATTTAACAGTGAACAAAATACTAATTTTTCAAAAAGGTGTGTTCATTCAATCGTCTGTAACTTCTATAATACTTTACCGATTTTAATGTGTTATACCTACTTTTGAAGGTAATTTCAATTACTTTTAAAATATTGATGTGGTGTGTTATAGCATGGTTAGATTTCATAAAGTTTTTGCAATCTTAATTATTTTATTTTGATTTTCGAAATGATTACACCAATCCATTTTGTTGAAATTTTAAAGTAGTGTGACTAGGTCCTTTTTTAAACGACAGTGTAGATTTGAAAGTGGTGAAATTATGGCTTCTATTTTTTACGATTTTTTTATACAAAATTACAGTGAAAAATCATCAAAATTATATTTTTTCATTAGTTCATAAACACAAGGCATAAAAACAATGAAAAATCCAAGAAAAAATAGCTTATGGAAAAATTTATTTTTTTTTATTTTTTTTTTGTAGTGTGAGATTGCACCATCAGAAAAAATTTAAAAAAATTTTTCAGAAAATTTGTTTTCCAAAAATAATATTTTTATGAGAAGAATAAATACACAAACTTTCAAAACAATCGCAGCTATGAGGTCAAAAACCATACCGATTGACATGGAATGACTCATATGTACATACAAATATGAGAGATAAAGAATCGTATCGTTCCGCAAAAGCTTTTTTTCGGTCGAAAATAATATCGAGGCTGTGTGAGAGCAAAAATTTGAAGTGAAGTACTAAGGGGAGTCATATTTAATCTTCCTAATTGACAGGTTTTGACGTACACAGCACTGATCGCTCTTTATATATACTAAACTCACGCGTGCAAGATGCAATTGTTGGCCTTTATCGAAGCTGAACATAGAAAAATGTAGACAAATAAATGCTGAATCAAATGCATATATAATAGGTAATGAATATTATCATTCCGTAGCTTTCATGACGTGACAATATTTTAATACTAATGAAGATTTTTTGAACGAAATCATACACTCAAAAGAATTTGTTAGCAAAAGAAAGCAACAAATCTGCGGAAAGAGCAGATTCTCTGCAGAAAAAGAGAAAGCAGATCGAATCAGCTGAAATAGCAAATAGCTGTATGCTGTTTTTAGCAACAAAAAAGAAGTCCTATCTTGAAACTTTAAACATATGTACTTTAGGATGGGTCACGAAAATTAATTTGTAGCGGTCACCCCCCCCAGAAATGAAGATTGGATTGTTTAATGATAGTCTACAAAATATTTCGTCACTGGTCAAGCCATCTGTGAGCTAAACGCTCCTCAAAACACGTCTACAATAAAAAAAATTGTTTTAAATAAAAAATTTTATTCTTGAATGACTCATGTTTCGTATTATTGGACGTTTATATTGATTTTTGTAAGTTTTCAAGGTGACAGCTAAAAACTCATATTTTTTGGAAACATTTTGTAACAGGTGTAATGAAATATAAATAGAAGGAATCAATACCTTTCGAATGATGCCTAAATGATAAATTTCGGACGAAAAATGGAATAATTTAATGCAGGCGATGGTTTTCACAGTCAAAATATTCAAACTCTTGTTACAAAAATGAGGGCTGCGGCGTCAATTTCATTCCGATGTTCATCATTAAGGCATCATTTGAAAGGTATTGACTGCAGCTGCAAAATACTACCACCAAATGCGAAAAAGTTTTCAGTTGTCACTGTGAAAATCCACAATAATTCGACCAATAAATTACTCTAAGACAATAATCAAAATAAATAATTAAAGTGCTTTCAAGGGTCTATTATTTCAGAAAAAAATTAGAGAAAAAATGTAACACAAAAAAATTACACCGGGAAAACATGGGTTACTTTTAAGGAGCGTTTAGCTCACAGATGGCTTGATCTACGAACGAAATATTTTCCAAATCATCATTAAACAATCCAATTTTTTTTTTTCGTGGGGTGACTGGAACTTGTTTTTCCATTTGTATAGACCGCGACCCAGCCTACATGTACATTATGATGGTTCGCGAAAATAAATTGATGCGGTCACCACCCAAAAATGAAGATGGGATTGCTTAATAATGATTTGCAAAATAGTTCATCCTTATGTTCAGATTTCTGTAAGCTAAGCGCTCCTGAAAAAACTCCAAAAATCATGTGTATCCCTTGTATTTTTTTATGTCCAAAATTTTTTCTGAATTATTAGATCCTTGAAAACACGACGTCACTGACTATTTTTTTTTATTTTTAGAAAAATTGTGGACATCAATTTCCTTCCGAAAAGTATTGCCTGCAGCTTTTTATTTTTCACAAAATATACGAAAAAGTTTTCAGTCGTCACTATGAAAGAACACAAAAAATTACTATAAACGTCCGATAATTCGACAAAGAAGTTATTTCTATTTAATGTGCTTTCAAGGGTTTATTTATTCAGAAAATAATTTGGACATTCAGAAAATAATTTGCTTTTTATATTTTAATTAACACGAGCATCTTTTAGCAGACTTCAAACTCTTTAGCTGATGAAAGATTGCAGAAAAACTGCTGTTATGATAGATAAACTGCTGTAATAGCAGAAAAGTACATACTGATAGGCATAAGATAATCGCTGCTGTTAATAACAGACTAAGTGTATCATAGACCATAGAATTGAATATAGACAACATAAGTCTGTATGTTAACACAATAAGAGTTTAATCACAATCAAACACGCTGGCGGCATCCGTAGTTGGTTTCAAGGGCATTTCCTATGGTAAGAAGAAACTGAGAATTTAAGTAAGCCTCCATCTTTTGGAAAACGTGTTTATAAACTTACGGAGTCTAAATGCAATTAATAACATAACCCCAATTCAGTGTGTTATATGAATCAATAACAAATTGAACATTATTATTTAAAACCCTGCTCTTTCTATAAAAATTGAACATGAATGTTGGGCACATCCTATATTTACTCGTAGTCATGTTTTCGAATTTACTTTTTCTGATTCATAGAATTGTAAAAAAAATTGAGGGTGAGTGTAAAGACAGTAAAAAAGGTAAGAGGTGCCACAGAGAAATTCAGGAACATAAATTTAGTATAATTACCGATTTCTTGGTTTACATAAATGTAAGATTCACAGGTGATTATTAGATGTTTGTGACGTTAATACTGTGTCAGGAAATTTCAAAGAAACCCTGTAATTTTACGAAATTAAATTCCACAATTCCCCCCATTCAACAAGCTAAACTTCTGTCCATGAGTCACATTTTTTCAAAGAACAAAAAAGTATTCAAGATGAGCCTTTTGCTCTTTGGCAACTGGAAGCGAATTCAAAGCGCTTTCTTTGAAATATCTTGAGATAATAGTAAATAATATATAATATAATAATATAATTAGGAAAAATCAAATATCCATTCGTAAATCTGAACCGCTTCATCCCCTATTCTCCGTAAGTTAAAATTCTCTTCTTGTATTTTCCCCGTATCATATGTTACCATATTTATTTATAGTATATTTATGTACGTTAGTGGGTTTATCCACTTTAAACGTTTTGCTTGCACTAAACTGAGTGAATATTTGAGTCATTCACCCCTCTTTGAACTACAGTAATATTTTTCCAAATAAATACAGAAACTGGTTTTTAATATTGATATTTCTTGGATTTAGGAAGTTCTGGATTCAAAACAGGGAACTTTCTTCTATACACACATACACATCGTTGCCTTAATATAAAAAAGATCCAACTCATAATTTTCTCATAATCCGTTTTTTTGATGATTCTTTTTGAGTACGTTCAGATACACCTTCTATTGAAGTCTTGTGTAGACGGGATGTAAATTTTAGAAGTTATAGGAAAATGAAAAGAAACTTTTTCGTTCGAACGACGAAGGTCTTTAAAACGCATATAAGAAATAGTTTAAATGCCTATTTAAGTATTTTTCTATAGGGTGGTCCATTTAAAATTTTAAATTAGTATCAGCTATAAAAAAGTACTGATTATTTTTTCAAATTTCTGGTTTTATTGGAAAGATTGAACTAATTTCTCATTTAATAATGGCTCCGATCAACCAACAACAAATCAACAAATTTTTCAATACAGTCCAAAATCCACACCAAACAGTGATTCGTTGTCGATGCATGGGCTTGTCAATAGTCACGTGTGGGTTCTCTGAACTCCATATGCGGCAATTTGGCTTATTGACATAGCCACCGAGATGAAACTGAGCTTCATTTGAAAACACGCATATTTTCCACTTAAATATCTTACAGTTTGCGTTAAAGACTCACTACTTTGGAAGTAAGCTTTTGATATTTCCCAATTTTGCTCGAGCGTATAGCGTCCCATTTTGCAAATGACAAACATAAACCTGAAAATAAAAAAAAAACAAGTAAAAAGTCGTTAAATTAGGCTGGGCCGAATCTTATATACCATCCACCACGGAATCCATTCCACAGTATTACCGGCAGATTAGAGGCTGTCAACTTTACATAGAAATGCACTACCTACCATATTTGGAAAATTGTGATGCTTCATTGTTATAATATTAATAGTCTTCTACAATATATAAAAATAAAACTTCAAGTGGAATCAAAAAGAGAACATTAGTTAGAAATCTTCAAAAATGACCCTAATTAGCTAGAAACAATTTCCCTCAAGCCCGATTTTCTCCATTTGCAATTTCTTGATTCCAGCTACAGCCTTAATGACTGTGCCATTTTGATAGGAAAAGTTCTAATATTGAAGATCCAAAATGTTACTGACTGGAATATATTCACATAATTTCATGATTTTAGCTACAACCGTTTGCTTGGTACCACTCCCTTTTCCACGTTGACCCTAGTCATACGAGTGCTAATACTGGATATAATAATTCTAGCTTTAGCCCCTACGAAGGTACGCAGTCAAAGAAATGTACACACCGAATTTCATTAATATAGCTGTAGCCGTTTGGTTGGTACTATTTTTATCCCCATTTGCCCTATTTTCCGCCAAAAATTAAAAATTTCGAAAATTTTTTTGTTCCGCATCTTCACAGTCAGATGAATGTATTCACCGAATTTCATGATTTCAACTTCAGCTGTTTGGTTGGTACCATTTTTATCCCTCTTTTCCTATTGTTTCCCTTAAAAGTATGAATTTTAAAATGACGTGACAATATTTCATGACGTGACAATATTTTAATACTAATGAAGATTTTTTGAACGAAATCATACACTCAAAAGAATTTGTTAGCAAAAAAAGCAAAAAATCTGCGGAAAGAGCAGATTCTCTGCAGAAAAAGAGAAAGCAGATCGAATCAGCTGAAATAGCAAACAGCTGTATGCTGTTTTTAGCAACAAAGAAGAAGCTCTTGAAACTTTAAACATATGTACATTAGGATGGGTCATGAAAATAAATTGCAGCGGTCAACGCCCCCCAGAAATGAAGATTGGATTTTTTAATGATAGTCTACAAAATATTTCGTCACTGGTCAAGCCATCTGTGAGCTAAACGCTCCTAAAAACACGTCTAAAATAAAAAAGTTGTTTTAAATAAAAAATTTTATTCTTGTTTTAGAATGACTCATGGGTCGTATTATTGGACGTTTATATTGATTTTTTGTGGGGTTTCAAGGTGACAGCTAAAAACTCATATTTTTTGGAAACATTTTGTAAGAGGTGTAATGAAAAATAAATAGAAGGAATCAATACCTTTCGAATGATGCCTAAATGATTTCGAAAATTTGTTTGTTCCGCATCTTCACAGTCAGATGAATGTATTCACCGAATTTCATGATTTCAACTTCAGCTGTTTGGTTGGTACAATTTGTATCCCTCTTTTCCTATTGTTTCCCTTAAAAGTACGAAAATTTTAAAAATCCGTCTATTTTACGTGTCTTCGCAATTAGATAGATGTACATACCGAAATTCATGATTCTAGCTGTTATCGTATCATTGGTACCATTTTTATCGCTTTTTTGTCCGCTTTTTTGTTTCACGCATCTACGCAATTAGATTAAGCGTACACCCCGTTTCAAATATCATTTTTCTAGCTGTTGTCGTATCATTGGTACCATTTTTAACCCTTCTTGGCCCAGTAAAACTTTTATTTATTTTTTGGTGTTTTTAGACTACAAGAGATATGTACGCAACAAATTTAAAGTGCAGATTTAAAAGCAGAAATTTAAAAAATTGCTTAAGTAGTTTAAATATAAGGGGATATTTTCAGCCCTTGTTAGGGAATCCAAACCGACCAGCAACCATTAGACACATTTAGGGATAATTTTAACCTCCTACCTCATTTCGTTCGCTAGCGTGTTTTCGTCAGACAAACGGACGGACAGACAGACGGACATGGCTAGATCGTCTTAGAATTTTACCACGTACCAGAATATATACTTTATGGAGTCTCCAATGAATATTTCAAGGTGTTACAAACGGAATGACAAAGTGAATATACCCCCATCCTTAGGTGGTGGGTATAAAAATGAATGTTATTCTACCTTTCAAAGTCAAAGTAATCGGTAGTTCAAATACAACGCATTATAAAGTCCTGTGGGTTATAGATTACTCGTAAAAGTTAAGATTGTGCAAAATTATCGAATAGGGCTGATTTGTTGCATGCGTATATTTAAGAACCAACATCGCTTGCAACATATATGTTGTCAGTCGCCAAAAACGAAATTTCGCAGTTCCATTTGAATTGCATTTACTTTAATACCAAATCAATATTTTTTCTTAAAACCCAAACAAAAAATCTGTAAAAAAAATTATGTCTGAGTCCAACTTTGAATAAAAATTGCATTAAAATTTCTGTATTCTTATATTATTTTTAGTTATATCACGTTTTTTCATCTTCCTTGCTTTTCATGAGTTGATTCTTTTTTATATTAGGGTATCGATATATATGTGTATGTGTATTAGGGATGCCGATTCTGAAATTCGCTGATTTTTTTATCCCGAATTCCCATTAAAGTTTGTTTACATATTTGTAAGGTGTACTAAAGCATTCTCACTTTTCTCAAAATTAAAAATTACTAAACAATTGTATTATATCTATATTAAATTCTTTAAATTAAGAAACTCGAACATAGATTTGTAAATTCGATACAAATATTAGGGCGTTAATAAAAATTTAATTTTTTGCTCAAAATAAAAATATATTTTTTCACATTGTCGCCAACTACAATATAAATATATGTATCAAAAGAAATTTTCAAAAAAATATTTTGTGTCGACTTTATTGGACTTAGCCTCGATATCCATCATTTTGACTTACACTGGATAATTATCTAGGCTAACACTGTGCAACATTTTTGAAGTCATTTCAAAATAACCATATACGGACACTAGGGCGTACCTCAAAAAAAAAGTTCGCCGTACACCTTCGAATATGAAGTATTATTGAAAGGTAGTTTCAAAAAAAAAATTTTTATTTTTTATGCCGAACGTAGGGGTCGCGCTTTTACATTTTTCTATATAACTTGTATTTATAAACGGATTTTAAAGTGTGATACATCGATGTTTTTGTCTCGACGAGGCCGATTTTTTTGTCTTTGAAGTCATTGAGCTCAAGCACCCCCTTCTGGTACTTACCCATCATTTCTCAGTTGCTACTACCCTAATGTACCACTCTAATAATCGAAAATTAAAGCTCGCATAAAATCATGAATCATGTTTGAGCTCAATGACTTCAAAGACAAAAAAATCGGTCCATAGGTAGCAAACCGCTGAAAATTCAGGGAAACAATCAACTACAAAAATGTACCTAAGATCTCAATAAACAACTTTCTAGAACATATGAACTTCCTAGGAATTATTCTTAACACCGTTTAGGTAGCGCTTAGGTAGCCGCAAAATTGAAAAATTTCCCAAAAATTTCACTGTGCAACATTTTTGAAGTCATTTCAAAATAACCATATACGGACACCGCTACATGATAAAAGACCAAAAAAAAAAGACCCGTGTTTTTTTTCCCCCAAAGTCATGCACTTTTTTTTTTATGGGCCCCCAGAGATTTGAGGCCTCGGTGTAATTTTTGGAAAAAAGTGATCATATTCTCAGGCTCATATTCATATTCTCAGGCTCAAGATATGAGCCTGAGAATATGATCACTTTTTTCCAAAAATTACACCGAGGCCTCAAATCTCTGGGGGCCCATAAAAAAAAGTGCATGACTTTGGGGGAAAAAAACACGGGTCTTTTTTTTTTGGTCTTTTATCATGTAGCGGTGTCCGTATATGGTTATTTTTTTTCGTGTTGCACTGTGTAAGTCAAACATTTTTAACACAAAATTATTTTTTCAAAATTTGTTTTCACACACACTTTGATATTGCTTTTGGTGATTATTTTAAATTTTGTGATTATTTTTTTATTTTGAGTGAAATTTTAACATTTTATTTAGATTTTTGTTATCGCAGCTTAGTTATCCAGTCTTAAAGAAAAACATTCATTTAATCTAATACTCAATTGATTAGGACTTATGATAGACATTTTATTTCAAACGAATATACTAATAATAGGTCATTTCGATTGGGCTTACTAGCTTACAATTAAGAGACTTAATAAGGGTACAGCGTTGTTGCCCATTGGTTTTTCTTAAATGAATCAAGAAGACAAATCTGGCAGCATCGCTAAGCGTGTAACAATCTAATTTATTGTTAAGCGTGTAAATACCATACAAAAAGCTCAATCGAATTACGAAACCCGATTTTGTTTAATTTTTAACTTCAGATATTTTAAGCAAGAGTGGCATAACCAATATTACTGTCAAACTGAGATAAGTGCGTTACAAATTTGGTTGATTTTTCTTCAATCCTATGGAATTTAATCTATAGATTTATTTTTTTATCATCCACATAAAATTCAAACGAATATAAAGTATTTTTTCCGAATAAATTATAAATATATAAGAAAAAAGTTCATCTTAATTTTATTGGCATTGCCGATTGGACCACGATTGCCTTCAACGCGGCATATGGAGTTTAAAAATTAAAATTTGTATTATTTAATTTTTATTTTTCAAAAAATGCAATCCCTGATCCAGCGATTTTTCAAAAATCAATCTCCGTTGACAGCTCTAATGTGTATGTATGTATTGTTACTTTTTTCCAAATGTGAACAACAACCATTGGATTTAGTCACTGCCGCTACCATCCGCTCAAAAGCTTCTGGACAACAAGTTTGTTCCACTCTGTTTTATAAACAGAAGAGGAGAAAGCTTTTTCACTCGCCGTATAAGATGCCGCCAGTTGCACATTTTAGTGTAAGAGAAACGTTTAAACATTCCACAGTCGAATCAACACAAATATTCAATTTAACAAGTGAAACATTAAACAGAAAATACGCTATTGAAGAGTTTTAAAATATAATTTCAACTAATTTACCAAAAAACAAAGCAGAACAGATAAAGAATTCGGTGAGAAGAGATTTTCCATGAAGCCATACCCCAATGTTTGAATAAGTGCATATGTCTTGTAGGACTAAAAATATGAATGTATTATAAGTGATCAAGAACAACCACAAGTTAGCCTAGACCCTATACAAAAGGGACGGATTGGACTATAATGACATGGCAGAAAACGGATATTTTTGGTCCAAGAATAACACGACACCGCAATTCGCCTTATTACAAGTGTTTGAAAAGAGTTTTGTACCACGTACATACATACTTTACCATGTTTCAAAATGTTACAAAGACGCAATAGAAACATCACCATGGCGCTGTGTGCGTTTTTACTATAATCCTGCAGGGTGGGACAACGAGTGTAAGGTGTGGAAGGAGTAACTTAAGAGCCTAGTAAATGTTGGAAATTTTGGTTTTCTGAGTGTCGAAAATTATCCACGTCCGTCCACCGGAAGTGCGACTATTTGAATGCAAATCTGTTGAATAGAAGGATTTAAAGCGGGTGGCAAATTACTCTAAAAGTGACATAATGTATAATAATAAGACTATGTCAAACCAGTAAGGAAAGGCTAAAGTCGGGCGGGGCCGACTCTATCATACACTCCACTTTCAATCCGAATACAATTCAATTCGGTGAAAAAGTGAAAACGGGAAGGTTTTTTGTATCCTGTAAATGTATGTGTTTGACAAAAAATTTTATATCGGAAAGGACATTTGTATGAGGATTTATTGAAACCTGGAACGAAATAGGTGAAATATAAAATGTATAGTTTGGCCAAAATCGGTTAAACTTATGGGAGCAACATTTGAATTTGGGCTATTTTTAAATCTGAACCGATCTTACCCACTTTCACTATAGTTTTGTTTAGTTAGAATATAAGATGTTGTGCGAAATTTAAAGAAAATCGAGCACAATATGTGGCTTTTAAAGCGGCAAAAGTCAAATCGGGAGCGACATTTATATGGGGGCTATATCTAAATCTGAACCGATCTTACCCAATTTCTGCATATGTGTTTCTAGTAAGATTATAAGATGTTGTACCAAATTTAAAGAAAATCGGGTACAATATGTGGTTTCTAAAGCGGAAAATGTCAAACCGGGAGCGACATTTGTATGGGGGCTATATCTAAATCTGAACCGATTTGACCTATTTTCACCATAGATGTTCCTAGTTTAAATATAAGATGTTTTGCCAAATCTGAAGACAATCTGATACAATATGTGGTTTCTAGAGCGGAAAAAGTCAAATCGGGAGCGAAATTTGTATGGGAGCTATATATAAATCTGAACCGATCTGTCCGATATTCACCATGGGAGTTTCTAGTGGGAATATAAGATGTTTTACCAAATCTGAAGACAATCTGATACAATAGGTGGTTTCTAGAGCGGAAAAAGTCAAATCGGGAGCGAAATTTGTATGGGAGATATATATATATATCTGAACCGATCTGACCGATATTCACCATGGGTGTTTCTAGTTACAATATAAGATGTTTTACCAAATCTGAAGACAATCTGATTCATTATGTGGTCTCTAGAGCGGAAAAAGTCAAATCGGGAGAGAAATTTGTATGGGAGCTATATATAAATCTGAACCGATCTAACACATTTTTACCACAGGTGTTTCTAGTTACAATATAAGATGTTTTGCAAATTTTAAAGAAAATCTGTTGTAATATGTGGTATCTAGAGTGAAAAGAGTCAAATCGGGAGTGAAATTCGTATGGGGGCTATATCTAAATCTGAACCGATTTTCTTCAAATTAAATAGCGTTCGTCCTTATCCCGAAAAACATCGTTGTGCAAAGTTTCATTTGGTTCTGTCTACAATTGCGACCTGTATCGTGATTACAAGAATAGATGGACGGACGGACGGACAGACAGACAGACAGACGGACATTGCTAAATCGACTCAGAAAGTGATTCTAAGACGATCGGTATAATTAACAATGGGTCTATCTCGTTTCCTTTTGGGTGTTACAAACAAATGCACAAAGCCATAATACTCTCGTGGAGTGTATAAAAATGTGTTCGAAGCCTAAAAAATATTTTTGTATATATTTTTTAACCATTTTAATGATATTGCACTTCAGGTGCCGTTAATATTTGTACTCTTATTTTGGAAAAAGCCGATTAAAAGTCCAATTAATGAACAAATGTTGTGAGTTTCATTTTAAGATGGAAAAAGTGGTTCAAAAACAGTCTTCAATACTTGAAAAAAAATTGATTTAAAAAATATTTTTTTCTGCCAATTGAAAATAGAAAACAAATATTTTGTTTTATTTTTTAATTTAATAAAATGAAGATGCAAAAATATCTTGTGACAGGACAATATCTCATTTCAAATCAAATATTGATTACAGACCGAAATAAAACAAACTAAAACAAGTAAGGAAAGGCTAAAGTCGGGCGGGGCCGACTATATAATACCCTACACCACTCTCTGCGTATGTACCTCGCTTTGATTACTAAACCCAGTTATTTCATGGGAGCAATTTTATGTAGTTCATATAAATTATACAGTTACTATAAATTCATCTTTAGTCATATTTAACGAATATGGTTAATAATATGGTAATTGATCCAATTATCCGACAGACAAATACAAATTATACAGCAGTAATAGGATGAATCGGACCGACATTTCAAAAGGGGATCTATAACAACATTTTGGGCCTGGTCCAAAACATGGGCCTATATTTTTCTCATTCACGATAGGTATTCCTAGTTGAATAATATATCTGCAAAATTTGATGAAGATCTGATGTAAGATGTAGTTTCTCGAGCTGTAATAAATCAGAATGGCGCATCTCTCAAACAAGTAAGGAAAGGCTAAAGACGGACGGACTTTCTATCTCATTACAATTCAATTCAGTAAAAAAGTGAAATCGAGAAGGATTTTTGCATCTTGTAAATGTATGAGTTTGAAAAAAAATGTTAAATCGGAAAGGACATTTGTATGAGGGTATATTGATACCTGGAACGATGTGACCCCCTTTCACCATGTATGTTTATTAGTGAAATATAATATGTAAAGTTTGGCCAAAATCGGTTAAACATTCGCGAGCAACATTTGTATGAGGTCTATATCTAAATCTGAACCGATCTTACCCACATTCACCATAGGTGTTTCTACTTCGATTATAAAATGTTGTGCCAATTTTAAAGGAAATCGGGTACAAATGTGGTTTCTAAAGCGGAAAAAGTGAAATCGGGAGCGACATTTGTATGGGGGCTATATCTAAATCTGAACCGATCTTACCCACTTTCACCATAGGTGTTTTAAGTTGGATTATAAGATGTTGTGCCAATTTTAAAGAAAAAACGGGTACAATATGTGGATTTTAGAGCGGAAAAAGTGAAATCGGGAGCGACATTTGTATGGGGGCTATATCTAAATCTGAACCGATCTTACCCACTTTCAGCATAGGTGTTTCTAGTTCTATTATAAAATGTTGTACCAAATTTAAAGAAAATCGGGTACAATATGTGACTTCTAAAGCGGAAAAAGTGAAATCAGGAGCGACATTTGTATGGGGGCTATATCTAAATCTGAACCGATCTTACCCACTTTCATCATAGGTGTTTCTAGTTCGATTATAAAATGTTGTGCCAATTTTAAAGAAAATCGGGTACAATACGTGGTTTCTAAAGCGGAATAGTGAAATCGGGAGCGACATTTGTATGGGGACTATATCTAAATCTGAACCGATCTTACCCACTTTCAGCATAGGTGTTTCTAGTTCGATTATAAAATGTTGTGCCAATTTTAAAGAAAATCGTGTACAATATGTGGTTTCTGAAGCGGAAAAAGTGAAATCGGGAGCGACATTTGTATGGGGGCTATATCTAAATCTGAACGGATCTAACCCGCTTTCGCCACAGGTATTTCTAGTTTGATTATAAGGTGTTAAGCTAAATTTGAAGAAAATCGGGTACTATATGTGCTTTATAGGGCGGAAAAAGTCAAATCGGGAGCGACATTTGTATGGGGGCTATATCTAAATCTGAACCGATTTCCTCCAAATTCAATACCGATGGTCCTTGGCCAGAAAAAATAACTTCTGCCAAGTTTCATGACAATCGGACAACAATTGCGACCTGTAGAGTGCGAACAAGCTTAGATGGACAGCAGACGGACAGACATCGTTAAATCGACTCAGCTGGTGATTCTAAGCCGATCGGTATACTTAAAGGTGGGTCTAGCTCAATTATTTCTTGGTGTTACAAACATTTGGCGCGAAACTAACTTATAATACCCTAGCCCACGAAGTGGTGTAGGGTATAAAAAACAATTAAACAAGTAAAACGCAGTTAGATTCGGCCGGGCCGAATCTTATATACCCTCCATCACGGAGTGCCTTCCACAGTATTTCCGGCAGATTACAGACTGTCGACTTTACATAGAAGTGCGGAACCATATTAGGAACATCGTGATATTTTTTATGCACATCACGATATTTGTTTACTCTTTCAATGTTTCATGTTTTAAATAAATTGTGATGCTTCATTGTCCATATTTATACAGGGTCGATTTTCTCCATCTGCAATTTGTTGATTCCAGCTACAAATAAATACATGTACCATTTTGATACGAAAAGTACTAATGCTGATTATGTTTCGCGTGCACAGTGGAAGCTACACACCTAGTTTCATGGTTCCAGCAAATCAATGAAAAATGTCATAGAATTTATGAAACATTTCTTAGAAACTATGAAATGCAGTTCTTCATTCGAAGAACTTTTGTCATAAAAATTCATAATTTTCATAGATTTTATGAGGAAACTTCATTAATTTTATGAAAAAGGTCTGACTCGTTGACTAACCATTGCGAGAGTCTTTGCAGTGAATATGTCTTTGACCTAAATCAGGGTTCATACTTATGTCAGAGTTAAAATATAACAATTGAGAATTGCTAGCATTCAACAAATAAAGTCGACACACTAAAAATTTAGTTGTAAGTTATGAAACATTTCATGAAAACTATGAAATCCTTCATTATGTTTATGAAGACTTTTCATAACACAAATATTTTATTGGTTATGACATATTTCATAATATTTAAGAAATGAAATCTTTCTTTGATAAACCTTTCTATTTTTCGTGTCTACGCAGTCAGAGGAATGTATTCTCCGAATTTCATGATTCTAACTGCGGTCATTTCAGCCTCAAAAGTGCGAATTTCTAAAAATCCCTTTATTTTATGTATCTATGCAACCAGAGGAATGTATACACCGAATTTCATTATTTTAGGTGCAGCCGTGGTTGGTACCATTTGTATCCCTCTATTTCCATTTTACCCCCTAAAAGTACTAGTTTGTAAAAATACTTTACCGTATTTAGAATTTTTTGACGATCAAGAATATATATAATTTATAGGATCTCAGGTCGATATTTCAAGGTGTTACAAACGGAATGACAAAATAAGTATATCCCCATCCAGGAGGTGGAGGCTACATAAACTGTCTTCATCGAATGTGGATTCAAATTTCATTAGTATATTTTTAAATATCGGTACTATATATATATTTCATATACTATACTATATATATATTTATAATATATATTTCAATTTTCTAGTATAGGTCGGAATTATTGTATGAACCTTACAAAAATTGGAACAATTAAGTTTTGCGGGTCAAGGATGGACGCAGTTTTAATTAAATGTAAGCATCTTAAATGTTAGATTTAAGATACTTATATTTGAAGTACAATTGCTTCCATCGCTTAAACTTTGTGCACTCAACTATGGGAAATTACATTTGCAGTCAAGAACAATGTTTACAATTCAAATTCAGTTAATAAGTTAATAAAACCTATAATAAATGATTCTAAATTTACAATTAAAAACTTGTTTCGAGTTTTTACCAACTGAATTGAATTGATTTTCTATTATTATGATACCCTATTCCAAACATGGGTATTTTAACATCCCTTATTGGTGGAAACAACCTAAATCGATTTTATGCATACATTTTACCTTGATCAGAGTTGATGAAATGTGGCACATGAAAATAATTGTAAACCGATGACTTCTAATGAGGTAAGAAGTTAAATGACAGTTATGGATGGTGGTGGATAGACAATTATATTCAATTAAATGTGAGACCACTGTTACAGGTGCGATCTGCAAAAATTCAAACAATTATATATTTAAGATATAACAATGTAGTCTAATATTTGTTCCTACTGTATATCTGGTTCGTATTACAGTTTAAAAACATCGCTCAGGATACAGAATGGTCATTCTTCGTTCATGCTGTTGTTTCAGCAATGTTTGGAAAGGTAGCTTTGCCTCCGCTACCTATATTATGGTAAGTACATAATAAAATACAATGCATTTTATGTTTATAAGAACATACATTGGTGTTTTTAAAGCGATTCATAAAAACCCAAATTATCGTTTGAGCTGGAATCACACATTTTATGAAAACAATTAGCATTGGGCACACCCTGGCTTGCGTCCTGACGCAGACGGGTATAGTTCCTGCATTTCATACAAGATCATGACGCTTCGGTTCGAAGGCTGCCATAAGCACATGTGTACACAATTCTAAGTTTGAAGCCTTGGTGTGTCCAATGCTTTAATTGATTTTATTCTTAACTCGAAAACTAAAAAAAAGTTTGAAAGTTTTCTTATTAAAAAAGCCACATTGTAAATTTTTGATTCTGTCTAATGTACATTCTATTTAATTTTTAGATTGCATATATTTTCGCCTTGGTAACGGATATCTCCACAGTTACGCAAATAAGCGCACATTTGAATGGCACAAATATTGAAGAGAGCAGAATCTACAGACTGGGATTTGCCACAAAAGGTAAGGGCCATTATTACACATTATTACATTTTCCATCAGATTTCCCACAAAACATGTGGCAACACAAATCAACTCCTTTATATATGGATATATTATTTCAAAATTAAAATTTTTCGACATTTTTATTTTCGAAAAAATGTAAAAATAGAAAAATAAAAATATACAGTGGCCGACAAAAGTCAACATACGACCCACATTTTTGCGTTTTAGCGAGTTCCAAAAAATATTTGAAAAAAGTAATGATGCGGTTTTGTTTGAAATCGTTTTTTATTCATATAACAATAACAAAATGCTTTACTTCAATATAAACTTAAAAGATATTGGCAAAATAAACAAAAAACACCTTGACAAAAGTCTACATACGACATAGCATCCCATGCTTTACGTCATTTTTTATAATGTACTTTATAGAAGAATTGATGAAATTTGTATTGTCATTTGTCTTGTGCTTGCTCTTCTTTAAATAAATATAATTCAAGAAACATTAGTCCGCGAAAATGGCTTCTCGTAAAAAAATTGCAACTGATATTCGAAATTTAGTAATAAAATGCAGAAACGAAAGGAAATCTTTAGGCGAAATAGCTAAAATGGTTAATTTAAGTAAATCAACTGTCCAAACTATATGCAAAAACTTCGAAAATACGGGTACTGTTGAAAATAAGCCCAGAAGTGGGCGTCCAAAAAACTTAGTCGACGAGATGAAAGCTTTATTTTAAAAGAAGTTAATGAAAACCCGAAAGTGAATGCTACAATGTTGTCCAAACAACTCGCAGAAAGGTCGGATACAATTGTACATCCAAGAACAATTCAAAGAAGGAATGGCGGAGGAATGGCGACAAATATCACCTGCGGAATTGGAAAACTTAGTTGCATCAATGCCCAGACGATTGCTGGCTGTTGTAGATGCTCATGGTGGACCAACAAAATATTAAATTATATAATAGTATCATTTTGTCACGTTAAATTGCATTTTTTAGGTCTCATCTCAAACCGTATGTAGACTTTTGTCAAGGTTTTTTCTGCGTATTCTGTTAATATCTTTTGTGTTTATATTGAAGTAATGCATTTTGTTATTGTTATATGAATAAAACACGATTTCAAACAAAACCGCATCATTACTTTTTTCAAATATGTTTTGGAACTCGCTAAATCGCAAAAATGTGGGTCGTATGTTGACTTTTGTCGGCCACTACATATTTTGTTTCATGACTTAACAGAAAACATTCTAAATGTTGTCTTCTAGTATCTATTGATAAATGTTGAATTTATATATATTTTTTTAAATAGCCCTTCACAAATTATGTTTATGTTTTATTTTATTATAGCTGGAATCTTAATAAAGAAAACCTAGAAACATAGTAGAATTTTTTTATGAAGTACTTCTACGACATGTACTTCTACAAGAAGGACCATAACTTATTCTTCTTGATTTAAAATAGACCTTGCTATTACAAAACATTATAAAACGTTTTATTCTGTTATTTTAAAACGATTTTTTCGAAAAAAAATATTTTTTCTTAATTGAAAGTGAAATTTGCAAAATTTACAATTACCATTAATTGAACATAAAAAGGGGTCATCGATCTCAAAATACTTAAGGTTCCTTTGGCGAAGATTTTAATTTTAACATTTTTTTAATTTATCCACAAACAAATTTAATATCGTTTTTGAGTTTAGAAAGCAAAATACACCAGGGAATGTTATACAAAGTCTTTTCTTACATAGTGTTATATAATACATAATTATCGTACAATTGAATTTCACTCAAATCTTAAACTTACTTTTTAATTAAATTAAACAATGTATATAAACCTCCTTGCTCAATTCAACTCTATACTTTTAGTTTCAATCAAAAAAGTTTTCCCTTGTTCTTCAAATGAACTATTTTACTTCAGTGTATGCAAAACTGATAAACAAGAGACAACATGAAATAACATGAAATAATTCTCATTTCTTTCATTAGACTTCTGTCAGGCATGAACATTCATTCTCACAAGGCTAAGGCTTTTTTTTGCAATATTATTGCAAACTTCACCATCTTTGCAAGTTATATTCAAATAGTAAAAGTGTCCGAAATTATTAAAGGAGAATAGTCGTGCCAAAAATGAGTGTTGCCTAATGTCATGCCATTCCCAAATAAATAAATATGTATATTAGAGCGACGGAAAAATTGAAAAGTTACCCCTCTCAAAATTAACATTGATATGTTTTCTGATTATTCCTAAAATATTTCGGCTCTATAAACATCCGCTGGCGAGATAACCCGGAAAATGGAAATTTACAAAGAATATCAAAAAGTATAATTATATTCGTATAAAATATGTTTATATATTTAATATGTACATTAGTGTGGGTCGAAAAATAGTTCTTGTGTATTGGGATACAATCAAGAAACAAAATTGATATTTGGTGCGCTGAATAATAATGTACCTTAGGCATGTATGTTTAATTTCAAATTCTACAAAAAATATAAAAGAAAATTCAAATTGCCAACGGATGTTGCTAAAGCCGAAATATTTTAGGAGTAATTAGAAAACATACCAATCTTCATTTTCAGGCCGGCAATTTTTTGGCTCCGCGCAAAATGAATCGCTCTAATGTGCATACCTATGTAACTTTTCAGAGATATTGTTAATAAATTTTGAATTTTTCAGCTAATATGATATTTGTCATTGTAAGTGCGTGTTTATCGATTGCTGTTCTGATTGCATGCATAATCCTGTTAATTGGTTTGATAAGGGTAAGAGTAATACGATTTGTGATGAAACTAAAATACTTTTAGATTACACAGTGATACAAAAAAAGAATGAAGTAAAACCTCCTGGGAAGTGATACTATTTTTCTTGTAGGTGTTGCCGAGTTAAACAAGAATCTGTATGTGAAATTTCTCAAACACCACCAAAATCTTGACTTACGCCTAAAAACCAGGTTCGGCGTGCCATATATTTAACTTTGAATCTTATTTGATTATTAACCGATTTTTCACCGGGTTGAAAAAGAAACATACTTTACACACATTTTTTATTTCTTTTGTCATTTTCCAACTTTGGCAATGTTTTATCACTTTTATTTGTAAGTTAATCGTACTAAAGAGTTATTCCCCGTAAACACATAAATTTGAAAATGAACTTAAATTTTTTATTTCGAGCATAGCAACTGGAGAGCCCATTCACTGAAAATATCACGCATTTTTAGGTCAGTAGCCTGGCTTCAATTCTTGCACAAGTTGATTTTGTACCCTTTAAGGCCGAGATCGACGACTACGAATCGAGCCGCCACGGTATTCTTTATCACAAAACACTGTTTTTTCTTAATACAGCTGAACAATTTGGAGACGCTGTTGTAGTATGAGTCTTTCCATGATGACTTGCCAAACGATACTGAACAAAAATGACAAAGCAGTTTGATATGAGTCATGCGTGATCTGTCAAAAAACCCTATTGATAATCAAACCTCACGATGAATAAGCCGATACTTGTGAATTTATTTCAAACTGAACTGGGATATTGTCCTGGCTCAAGACCATTTTGCATCTATATTTAATAGAATGCAAATTTATTTACAAATGGCATGGTGACATTTATTACTTGGCTTCAGACTACCACTATCATGATTTCCACCCTGTCTAAAGGTTTCATTCAGGTGGCTTCGCAGCGACTTTTCAACATCAAACCCGGCTTCTAAAGGGTGATTTTTTAAGAGCTTGATAACTTTTCTTTTAAAAAAAACGCATAAAATTTGCAAAATCTCATCGGTTCTTTATTTGAAACGTTAGATTGGTCCATGACATTTACTTTTTGAAGATAATTTCATTTAAATGTTGACCGCGGCTGCGTCTTAGGTGGTCCATCCGCTTAGTCCAATTTTGGCATTTCCACGTTTTTGAGTAACAGAGACCCAATTGGTGCGAACGGCGACGAATCGAAAATTGGTGGTCATCATTAACACTTGCCGATACAGCTGCGATATTTTCTTCAGTTCGCACTCTACGTAAGCGTGTTGGTGGTTTAATGTCCAACAATGTAAATTTGGTGCGAAATTTAGTCACAATAGCCCGAATAGCCGCTTCAGTGGGTCGATTAAACTGACCATAAAATGGAAGCGCGCAATGAACTTTCTTAACAGAGCACGCATTTTGATAATAAAATTCAATAATTTGCAAGCGTTGTTCGTTTGTAAGACGATTCATGATGAAATGTCAAAGCATACTGAGCATCTTTCTCTTTGACACCATGTCTGAAATCCCACGTGATCTGTCAAATACTAATGCATGCAAATCCTAACCTCAAAAAAATCACTCTTTATAAGGAGATGATTTTCACAAACGAACGAGAATCACAACTCACTTGCCGAATTTGCGTTTAAAAAATCGCACCAAGTAATATTTCAAACTTTTATCAAGGAGTAAAACGCCACTTTTATTTTTAAAAATCCGTCAGTAATTGACTGAGTTATTGAAGTTTTCACCAAAACCAATTGTTTCCAAGAGTATTAGTTTTGGTCATTCCAGTTCATATCTCTCAAATACATATCCAACCATCCGTATATTGACGTAAAAACAAATAATAATACCCCTTCTGTAACATTTGACTTTTTTAACGCCATTTCAGAATAAACGAAAATATCTTTTACCTTGGATATATGGAATTATCGTGGATTTAATTTTTGGATTCATACATACGATCTTTTTGCTGTGCAATGCAAATAGCCACTTTAAATCCATGATCGGAGGGGTGCTGGCCTTGTACGTGGTTTCTGTTATGCTGATTGTAAGTATGAATTTTTTAACAGAAGTATTTTAAAATGGTTTCATATCAGAATTTCAAAATATCGTAATGGCCCAGGGCATTTTAAATCGAAAATATTTAATCGTTTAGGGAAGAAAATGAAAATCTTAAAATCGACCGAACAGAGAATGTAAAACAGAATCATAGCCACATAGCTATGGCTGACCAACTAAGACCTAATTTATAAGTGACCTATAGGGTGGGCCATGTATCATTTTAATTTAGAATCGGCTATAAGTACTCATTATTTTTTAAAATTTCTGGTTATATTGGAAAGGTTGAACTTTGTCATTTAGTAATGTCATTCATATGACTACCACAACTGGCTCGACAGTACCTCATAAATTTTCAGTACATGCCCAAACCGTCACTCGTTGTGGATGCATTGGCTTCTCAATAAGTCATTTTACTTATTTAAATAGACATTGAGATGCAAATGAGCTTCACACGAAAATTTTCCACGTAAATTTCTTACAGTTTGCTTTAAAGACTTTTTGGAAGTAAGTAATATTTTCCAATTTTGTTCGAGCCTATACGCTCCCATTTTGAAAATGTCAAACATGCTGGGTAACTATACCTGCATATACACATACTTACATATGCAACTCAATGAGATGTTTGTAAGGTGGTATGTGTGCTTTATTACTTGGTGCTATTTTTGAAAGGGATATTCGGCAAGTGAGTTGTGCTTCTCATTCTTTTGTGAGAATCATTTGCTTAAAGAGGCCGGATAAGTTGTTGAAAAGTCGCTGCGAAGCCACCTAACGATTGTATTGTGCAGCCAAGTAATGAATGTCACCACGCCATTTGTAAATAAATTTGCATTCCATAAAATATGGAAGCAAAATATTCTTCCATAATGTTCTTCCAGGATAATATCCCAATAAAAATGAATGTTATTCTACCTTTCAAAGTCAAAGTAATCGGTAGTTACAATTTAAAATGTTACATGGCCCACCCTATAGTCAGGATTTGTTGTTTGGTACTATTTTTATCCATTTTTGTAGTCAGAAGGATGTATGTACATTAGAGCGTACCAGGTTACAAGTAAAAAAAAAAAGTTCGCCGTACACCTTCGAATATGAAGTATTATTGAAAGGTAGTTTCAAAATTTTTTTTTTTATTTTTTTTATGCCGAACGTAGGGGTCGCGCTTTTACATTTTTCTATATAACTTCTGCATTTATAAACGGATTTTAAAGTGTGATACATCGATGTTTTTGTCCGATTTTTTTGTCTTTGAAGTCATTGAGCTCAAACATGATTCATGATTTTATGCGAGCTTTAATTTTCGATTATTAGAGTGGTACATTAGGGTAGTAGCAACTGAGAAATGATGGGTAAGTACCAGAAGGGGGTGCTTGAGCTCAATGACTTCAAAGACAAAAAAATCGGCCTCGTCGAGACAAAAACATCGATGTATCACACTTTAAAATCCGTTTATAAATACAAGTTATATAGAAAAATGTAAAAGCGCGACCCCTACGTTCGGCATAAAAAAATAAAAATTTTTTTTTTGAAACTACCTTTCAATAATACTTCATATTCGAAGGTGTACGGCGAACTTTTTTTTGAGGTACGCCCTAATGTACATACCGAATTTCAAGTGTCTAGCTGCGATACCATTTTTATTCCTTTTTGACCCGATTCCACCTTGAAAGTCAAAATTTCGAAAAATCAATTCAAGTTACGCGCTTACGTAGTACACACAGAATTTCACTATTTTAGCTGCAATACTACTGGTACTACTTTTATTCATCTTTTGTCCCGCTTCCCCCAAAAAATATAAATTTCGAAAATGGTCGCCCCCCCAATTTATTTTTCTAACTACCCTTTTTGAACGATTTTATACCCTAAAATGTACCAATTTCGAAAAATCGTTTCTTACTACGCAACTCCGTCATATTGGGAAACTACCCTCCAAATGTCATGACCCTGAAATCAGAAACTTATTCTGGGTCAGTCAGTCATATTAATAATGATTAAATTCTGATACAGAGATTATTTCAAATGCTTTTTGCCACATTCATATATAACCATTTTACATACAAATATTACCAAAATTTCAGGTATATTGCCTTCTATGTGTTGTATCTCAATACCTAGTATATAAAAGAGAAGACTCGTTTGACAGAAGGCCGCAAAAGTTTAACGTACGATATGACCCACACGGCGGTCCTTGATTTCCTGGAATTGTTTGCTGATAATAAATACTTGGGATTGTATATTTCATATCCTTGGAAAGGAGTCGTATAATTTATTTTTTGTATGTATACTAAATATGAATAGAATAAAAATATAAAAATGCACAAGAAGGGTTGAATTTCTAATGACTTGTTTAGTTAAATTGTTTTTAATTATCTACACCCAGCGAACTGAACAGATTGCTCCTGCAGAAATAGCAAACAGATGTTTGCAATTTTTTAACAAAATTATACCCATATCTTATTTTTATATCTATATCTATATATGTATATAAAAATCAATGTGTGTCTGTATGTTGCGTAAGGACGCCAAACCGGTGGACCGATTCGCCTGGATTTTGCTGTATCTAACTTTTGGACAGAGGATGGTTCCTGGATATACTAGGCCATGATAGGACGAATGGGTGGTACCTCCCACACAAAAAATATTTTAAAACTTTAAAAAACTACCCATTTAAGACATACGAAGTAGGGGAATAGGGAAAAATTAACCCGTGCAACGCCGGGTACAAAATACTAGTTTTTATATATATTTTTAATTAAAAATTCTCATTCTTCCACTTAAGCATCATTATCATAGCAGTATTTAACAACAATTCACATATAAATAACTTTAAAAAGAGTTTCCACTTTTAGATATAATATAGATTATCGCGAAAATTTAAAAATGCTAGAAAATTTCTGTAAGTTATTCTTATATTTCACTGAAAAATAATCTATCATATATCCTATGTTTTCTAACGTATTGGATCAATGTGGGTATCTTCGGATATATATAAACTCGATATACAGTTGAACTTCGATTAACCGTGATGCTCGGGACCGGGCTAATCACGGATAACCGAAAATCACGGTTAAAAGAGGTAAAATTTTACATGTATAAATTTTATTATTTTTATTTATTTTTGACAAAAACATGTAAATCTGCGTCTATAAATAACTTATCATATCTCTAGGAATACATACATTTATTTAAAAAAATCTTTTATGGAAGTCTGTCTTATGCTTTTAGCTTTTGACTGTTCTTCCAACAAATGAGTTTGTATGCGATATATTCGCATTTTATAGCCTCTATTGCCTGAGCCAATGTAGGCGTTTCGTCCGCATTTCCATCTGAAATGTTACAGCAGAAAAACTGCTGTAACAGCAGAAAAGTGCCTAATGATGGGTAGCAAACAATCTCTGCTTTTTTTAATATTTTGTTGTAGAGTTTTTAGCCCTTGTGAGGAACATTTTCTCACCAATTTCATAGACAGGAAAGATGTTGCAAACGAAATTATAAAATAGAGGGGTATCAAAAAGCGCTCAATACGTTAGTAGTTTTTTCTAAAGCATTCCAAGTGTTTGGTGTACAAAAAAACACCATTGACTCTACTATTGATGTATAAGTACGAGCATATAATCGTATTGAAAATGACAATGTCCAGATTTTAGGCTCGAGGAGCATTCACTTTCCTATGATTCAATGATAAATTCACTGTTATTGGCTGGTATTATTGAAAACATAGTTGTTTTAAAATTAAATTAATTTAAAGAATCAATTGTATTTGTGTACTATATTTGAAATAACAAACACAAAGATGAGAAATAAATTTAATTTATCTGCTATCCAGAGTAAAGATATTTGTTAAATACATATATAAACGCTTTGTTGATTATTTAATTATTTCTATTCTATCTAATTGAAATTTTTAATTGAAAATGAGTTGACTAACTCGTTTTTTCACTTTTAATTCATTTCCCTTTGAAGCGGAAATGCGGTATTGTTATTTTTCAAATCACTGATCTCGGGATACGCTAATGTGTATCGTTATTTAATTCTAAATAAAAACAACAACCATTAAATTTACTCACTGCTGATGTTATCCATTCAAAAGCTTCTGAACGACAAAATATTAGTCCAGAGAAAGCTTTTTCCCTTGCACGTTTCACTGCAAGAGAAATGTTAAAAGTTCAACAGACGATAAAATATTCGATCCAACATGTTAAACATAAAGTTTCCGTCGATTAAGGGCCAGTAGCAATAAACCAATTAAACTCCAGTTAGTCAGTGCGAAAAGGCTGTAAAAGTAAAATCCAAAAATGATGAAATCAAATTGAGACAACACACAAAATTAAACCATTTACTTTCATAAAATATTAATGTGAATTTAAAGTCATTAATGCAAAATGAATTTACTTCGCAGAGCATTTGCTAGAGAATTTGTTTCACCTAATTTTCAGTGAAAAAGAATTTGGTGGCACCACAGCGAAAGGCAGCACATGGGCGTAAATATTTCTGATGTCAAACGCCGATGCACTGGTAAGTTTTGATATTATGAAAGCATGATTCGCTGTTTGTTTTAACTGATAGAATGATTAATTCGATCAGCTTATCTATCATGTTTCTGCAACAGGTTATAACACTGTTTTGCCAATACAATTTTTTTCATTCAGAATAGAACAGAAAGATTCGTCTTATTTCCTAAACATCGCAATTGATAAATAAATCAATTTTTTCTTTGTTTGGTAGAGGAAATTTTTATTTTAATATTTGTTTTTAATACTTTGTCATTTGTATTTTTCTTTGTTTTGTGTTTTTTTTTTTTTGTTTACGACAATAAGTAACTATGTGTGTGGTGTGTCTGTTTGAATATTTCTTTGGGATATTTTAAAAATTTTATATAGTATTTACAAGAAATAATTTATTATTTTACTTAAAGAAAGTTATTGCAGAATTATGAAATATTCAACTTAAACGCGGCAATGCCATTTAATAATTGCATTTTGAAAATTGGAAAGAAGCTGAATTGCTAGAAAGTGTAATTCAGTTTTAAGAACAAAATATACATTCATGTAATGCAAATCGAAAATCTATGTCGTTATTGCATATTAATCCTTTGGTTTTAGATATAACAACAATTAATTGTAACAAATAATTTCTATTGGCATTTCTAACATATAAATATAATATTTAAATGAAAAGAGGAATCAAATCAATTGTATTATGTTCAAAAAATGGATTAATATATCACAATGGGATCGATTTTCATCACATGACTGGCTATATTTTCGTTAAATTATGAGGGAAAAGAAAAAGTCAAACTGAAAAAGAAGGGAAATCTCAACAAGCAACGTAGACGACGAAGTCTGCACAATATCGATAATGATAATGTCATGTCATCATCAGAGACATTTGAAGCCGTATTTGTCAACATGAATGAGAGTACAGGTTGCTGGATTCATATCATCTGGAAACTCTTGGCTAAGCCAAGTCTAACGAATAAGGAAGGAACGAACTCTACTGTGCATGGTTTAGTAAAGAAAACTATTTTAAAAATCCAATCCCAATAACAACATACGTTCGTTTTCTACGTTCTACTTTTAAGAGAATTTTGAAAAGATTAATTTCCTGAGTTCAATTCATTCAAATGCCGATTTGAATCGACATTTCAATCGATTTTTTTATTTCAGTCTGAAGTCCATTTTCTCCTCGGCTATTTCATCTTCCATCAAAGAACGAATTCTCGAACAATCTTCTGAATACATGCAAATTTTTCTCAATCTTGATCATTTCTTCGGTCGACATTGCTTGCTGATGATTATAAAAAAGTGAACATAAATAGTAGATAGATTTAAATTAAAAATAATTTATTATTTTTTCTATTTTCTTTTTAATGTAATTTTAATTTTAAATAAAAACTTACAAACAAATTTAACAAATTATTTTAAAACAATAAAATGTCGGCTTCTTTTCGTTGCAAATAACTAAATCAAATGAGAAATGTACAGTTTTTGTTTCCAAATTATATACAAATTATAACGCTTAAAACAAATAAAAGTAAAAATAAAAGTGTTAATTTTAATTAGCCAATTTTAGAAAGGAAATTTCAAAATAGGTTTGTTTGAGTGATGTCTTAAGGTATGAGAAGAAGGATTATAAGTGGGGGGGGGCTTGTTTAGAAGATTAAAAATGTTTTTACTTTTGTTTGTTTGCTATCTGAATCATTATCATCATCATTATAATAATATTGTTGTATCAGTTTTATGTTATTTAAGGGTTACAATATCACTTGTCTACATAATATGTAATTATATAAATATTTATGTATTTGTTTCGGTTGTCTGTTTTTTTCTTAATACGTTCCAAAGTACATTATGTATAAAGCTTATATTTCATATAATGAAAGCCAACATAAACTAAAACGAAATACAATATCATCATCACATCATTCATCGTAACTAATTCTTCGGTAAACATTAAATAAAAAATCTCTTTGAAAGCTTTATCCTTTTTTCTCCCCTTGCTCCTTAAAAAGTTTAATTATTTGGTGGTGTTATTATGGTATATGGTTTATGTTTTATACGACGACCTCAATACATCTTCAAATGTAATTTGTCTATGTCTTGTATACAAAATATAAAACCTAAATCAAATAAATTATATCGTTAATGGGGGTTAGGGTTAGTAATGGGGGGTTAGTTAATAAAACAATTATTGAAAACCATTCGTTTTTTACAACAATTTTAACGTTGACTAACATGCCACACAATCAAATAACTTTTGTCACCGCGATTTTCGATTGTCTGATTCTGTTCCAAATTAATGCTCTTCTCCATGTCGTTGTCATCTGAAATAAAATATTAAAAATAATCAGTTTTTTTATTTCCAAAGTGCTGGGGTGTTAATAAGCATTTGTTAATTTGTTCCACAATTGTGTATTTGGCAAAATAAAAGTTTGATTTTATTTAACAGAATGCGAATTAGAATATTTGTGTTGAATAAAGTTGAGTTGGTTAAACACATGAAACAATTATAATAATATCTATGTATAGCAAAATAAAACAGAAAAAATTTTGTACAATTTCAACCTTCATCACATTGAGGTCTAGGATATATGAGATCATTGTTGTACCTACACGCAACACACATACATACACACTTTTACTTGGGGTATATAACGAATCAAACAACCAATAGACGTACAAAGTCATTTGCAGAATTTGATCTAAATGGACTAACATAAAAAATTCGTATGCAACTGCATCCATTTCTATGCAGGTTTTTCGTATTACTGGAAATGTCTATGCATTTCAATTACAATTTACTCATTTCCTTAAACACAGAAAATGGTATATATGGTCTGCAGCAACAATCACAAAAGTAGGCCTATGGAAAGGTCAGCCTCAGAATGGTGTTGAATGTTTTATGGATGGATATTACTTAATCCTTTGGACGCTAAACGCATCAAAAGTCCTGGTTTGCTCGCGATTTATTACCAATATCACTATAAAATTACTCGAAGTAGGCATTACATTCTCTATGGTACATATAAAACCGAACTCCGAAAATAAGATGTTAAAAAACATACATTTTTGACCGAAGCAATTTTTGTTTTGATATTTTTGATCTGCCACCAAATAATAGTTTCGTTCTAAAAATCTGCCACCAAATAATAGTTTCGTTCTCCTTGCCACGTTTTTGGGAGGGTAAATATAAACCCATGTGGAAATATATTTTTATACTCTCACTCTACATTTGGGACAGATAATAGTATAACGCATCGAAGGAGCGACTTAAGACCTTAAGTATGTTTGGACAAAATCCGTTCCATGACTTTTATGCTGTTTGAGTATGTCTGTCCGTCTGTCTGGTGTACACGATTACTGCCGAAAGGAGTTAAGGAATTAATTCAAACTTTACACATGGTAATATTTTTACCAAAGTTGGGCGAAATTGACACTCCCACACAAATGGTTCATAATCCTATGTTTAATTAAAACCAATGTAACTTCCACACTGATATTCAGAATCACCTATATTTTGGTATATGATAAAGTTTTTATAATCACACTTTAAGCGTACAAAATATGAAGAAGTTTGCAACGCCCCTTCCAGTACTTCCCACACAAGTCAACCTAACCTACGTAAAATTAAATCTGTTATAATTTATGTACGGATGATCGGTTTTTATAGACGTTTCATTAACCTGCAATATGGGCGATATTGCCACACCACTTCTGGTAACTCCCACACAAATTGGGATAAGTTTTGGTCAAATTAAAACTGAATTTGGATTGCTTTTTATAATGACTATTTAAGAGCAGAAAAAGTCAAATCGGGAGTGAAATTTGTATGGGAGCTATATCTAAATCTGAACCGATCTGACACACTTTTACCACAGATGTTTCTAGTATAAGGTTTTGTGCCAAATTTGAAGAAATTTAGGTAAAATATGTGATCTCTAAAGAGCAAAAAGTTAAATGAAAAAGGAAATTTGTATGATAGTTATATCTAAATCTGAACCGATCTGACCCAAATTCACCACGGATGTTTCTATTATGAAGTACTGTGCAAATTTAAAGTAAATCGAGTGAGATATGTGGTTTCTAGATCGGAAAAAGTCAAATCGGTAGCGACATTCGTTTTGGGGCTATATATAAATCTGAACCGATTTCCGTAAAAATAAATAGGGTTCATCCTTGAGTCGCAAAACTCACTTGTACCAATTTTTGTTAGGATCGGCCAATAATTCCACCTGTACTTTGATTACAAGAATGGATGGACGGACATGGCTAACTCCTACCCTAGTGGAGGGTATAAAAATCCTGGGGTCGTCTAAGAATTAAAGAAATTTTTACTCAGTGTGTTTAGCTTTTGGATCCATCGGTTTTGACAGAACTGAAACAAGTACTCGCCATCGATTTCAACAACTCAACATTTCACTCACCAGCCTGATGCGATTTCTACACAAAGATCAAGCATTATTCCCTTACAAAGTCTAATTGAATAAGCAATTGAAGTCTCACGACCATACGCTGTGCTATAGCTTCACAGCCAAAAAAAAATAATTTTTGTTAATTTTTCTGAAATTGTAAACCAATTTTTGAACCACACTTTATATCCGTATATATAGATAGATGGTCTATCCCACTGAAGCTACTTTCTTTCTTACTTGTTTAAGGTAGCATCAATCACACGTTTTAATACAACTTTGCAGACGTTTTTTGTAAAAAAATATTGAAAAAATTATACTCTTCGTGAAAGTAACGAAAATTAATCTTTTTTAACAATTAACTAACTTTTGTAACTTCTTTAATAAAATTTTCTTCTGCTATGAAATCATTCGTAAAAAGTATAAATCTCCCAAAATTTCCATCGATTCTAAAGCGAAATACTCCAATGGAAAGATAATTTAATTTCTATCACGAAAATAGTACAAAACTTGGAAATTATAAAAAATAACTCCATTAATTGCCGAATTGATTTGTTCTTTATGCAAAAAAAGCGGCCAAAAAGTGTTATTATTACCGATTCATAGTGATCACTTGGTGTTAAAAATGCCCAGCCGGTTGTGATCAGTGGTTGTAAAAAAACATATTAACAAATATCTGAATTTAAGTCGTTTGCTATAAGAACAATTTGTATGAAATAGAAATAGAAATTATTTGTACGTGTAAATACTGCTGATAATTGCATATGCATAGAAAATATCGTTAATTTTGATTATGTATTGCTATATTATGTCTATTTTGGCTTCCACTACTTTCTTGTATTGAGCACAGCTTTCCTGTTGTTGTAATATAAAAAGCAAACATTCAGTAATAGCCATTTCCAAAATAATATACATACATATGTTTTTAAATTATAATTATATATCCTTTATGCATTTTTTGCTAATATTGTATGTGTGTTTGTTGTTATGTCCTCTATTTACTCTCTAACAAAACTGTCAAATTTAAATCATACAAGTAGACCATATATTTACAATTTGAAAATCTGCGCATTTTTGGTAGTTGGGTTTTTGGTTTGTACCAAAATTAAATTATTTACATTTCTCTAGTACAACTCGTAAAATTATAAAATAACCAAAAATATCTTTAATATATTGCTTTTTATAAGCTGTTGTCCTCCAAACAAGTGTTTCCAAAAACAAATTAGCAATAGTTGCAAGTGTAAAATAAAGCAAACATTTATAAAAGGAAAGTGCAAAAGAAAAAAAAACAACAACAAATTATGCTGAAAAAGCCAATATTATGTGACCCAATTCTGTTAACGGGAGAGTGCGAAAAATAATTGTCAAAAACACCATTTGCAATAAATTTTGAAATATTTGAAACAAAACATTGTAGATAATAATAATATGAAAACAAAAGAAAAATATAAACCTTGTGGCTGGGGGGATTACTTTTCAAAATCAGGTCACTAAACACTCCGTTTTTGTTTGTTTGAATATTAAGAAGAAGAAAACATGTATAAGACGACAATCATATAGACGCTAATATGGCGCATACACATGAAACACAAGAATTTCAGTCGCATACAGTTAGTAGTAGTAGTAGTTCAATCATTCAATCAACACGCATTGGAACAGTTCCACAGTTGACAAAACTATAAATTAAACGTTCTAAACAAAAAACAAACAAACAAACGAAATATGTTAGTGTTATCGACACACTCTTCAAAAGTACAAGGAATTAATGTAAACAAAAAAATAAATAAATAAAAATTAAAACAATAATTAAATTGAAACGAAAATTAAAAACAAAAATAATAAATCCTTACGAATCAACTTTCCAAACTATCAAATGCGCAGCATTATCACTAGCATCAGTTACAGATCTTTCTTGTCCTGTGATAAGAACAATAAAAATGTTTAAAATAATAAAGAGACCAGACCAATCTTTTTTTTGTTGTCGAATAGTAAATAATATTATAGGCGACTATAGTAAGTAGTATGTAAGAATTATAAGCAATACTATAGACTATAGATACGAAGTGTGGTGCACAGACTTACTTATGCGAAAATCAATGTAACCTTCACCACCGCACATGACCAACATATCGGGACGTTTGTTAGTGAATTGTAATTGAGCGCTGTTGTTTTGACGCAATGGTACAGAAACAAAGAATTTAACTGCATCACGGTGTCCATGGAAGGACAATTGAGCATTCGCCATACAACATGTAGGCAGTTGAGTGCTGGGATCACCTGTAATTGGGGGGGAAAGTTTTGTAAAATAGGTTAGTATAGGTAATGATTCAAAAACCGGAATACAATTTTTTATCTTCTCTCAACTTATGGACCAAAAGTACAGACATTATGGGAGCAACATTGTGTTTGATCCTAAGCAGTTTAAACCGTTTATCCGTCGGGATATTTCCTTATAACTCAAATCCCAGGCGAAATTATAACCCATACCTACGAATAACACGATGCGCAACAAATTTGTATGCCCGAGACCAAAAATTAATTTTTTGTGTACATTATTTTTTTAATTTTTTACTAGTCGGATATTATATTTCCAATTAAAGGAAATGTTGTGAATTACAATTTCACAGTAGTTCAAGGAACAGTCTCCAAAAATTATGTTTGTCGCTCGCATAGAGTAATTCGTGTTAAAAAATCGTTATAAATAATCATATTCCAGTTGCTGAACCAAACAATGGCAGTTTGTTGAGTATAAAACACTTACTTATCTTGCCTTGAGCCTCCGTCAGAGGTACAGATATAATAACGCCATTACTTGTGCCTATCCAGAGGCGATTACATGATACCATCAAAGCGGTTATTCGCACAAAGGAGAATCCCAATTTGCCGGTACCCAACATTTTCGATACATAGGGTTCGATATCGACATCTTGTTTGTGTTCAAACGTGTAGGTGTTGTACAGGCGTAAAGTGGAATCCAATCTGTAGAATATTTGGAAATAAATTAGAACCACTTGATTTATTGATTTGTATATGAAATAATTAAATAATAATTATTTGAACAGTATTTTTTGTTATTTCTCAAAAAATGTCAGTAATTCATAATTCTGTGAATTGCATCTTTAGCTCGAATAATTATTATTTAAATATTAGTGCATAACTTTCTTTTTCTACAAACAATTCTAACAACTCTAACATATACTTAGCATAGAAATGCCATGCATGCCATACCTTATTGAAACCCATACACCAGCACCGGTAGCCGCCATCTGTCGTACTTGGCTCTCTTTGCGCGGATGTGCATCCAGCGAATGGATGACATTCAATGAAATCGGATCGACAATAAAGATCTTATTGCGATGAGCGGCCCATATGCGTTCGCCAGCCACACAGAGGCAACGTATCGAATGATTACGGTCACCTAGCGTAACTAGGTGATAACTATTCAGATCCCATTGGCCGTCTGTTTGGCGACGGAACACGGCTAATTGTGCATTTGCAAGGGCCACCACGACCCGTGATTCAACATGAACTATCGCTAGGACGGCATCCGGCAAATGAACTTTATGCAAGCATTCATGCCAACGGCCAACGCCGCTGTGCACATACAACCAACCATCTTGAGCACCCATCCACATAGTGGGACCTACAGAACTCATGACGCCCTCTTGACGATCCTTCGTTCCCAATATGGGATTGATTGGTTTTGAGAAAGGTAATTGTTGGCTTAACGAATTATTGTTGTTGCTGGTCACCGTTGAAGAGCCATTTGTTGTGGCATTCGTGCCAGATGTTGTGTCACTTTGAAGACGTAGTGGAGCACCGGGTATGGGCTGACGTATTTTGATTTCGTTGACATTGCCCAAGGGTTCTATTGGTAACGAACCATTTTGTTCATTGGATTTTTCTGTAGCCTCTTTAGCTTTCTCTTCGACTGGTGTTTCAGCATTAACAGCCAAAGCGGGTTCAGAATCTTTGGTATTACTGTTTTTATCCGATTTCGGCTTAACCCGTACAAAATCTACTCTGCCCAGACTTTCGCTGCCGTCACCTGGCCTCTCTAACATTTCTCCGGCTTTAATAACTTCGGAATTTTCCAGTAAGGCATAATCTTTCTCCATGGCACCGGGTACAGAAGCAATACACAAGAGATGAGAGGCACAAATAGGGAATACATCGAGAACTGTCGCCGATTGGTTGGCATCTACCACAGTCACGGTACTGGCTGCATGAGTACTGGTGCAAATCCAGACGTATGGTGTCAATTGTGTCTCCGGCTCTAAATGTTCTAGGCTGGCACGAGTTATTTGTCTATCCAGTGCCTCTGCCGAATGCTCAGCCGTAGGACTGGTAATCTCGGCAATTTTAGCTGTTGAACGTGGGGCAAATGGCGAATGGGTCGGTATTATCGATTGACCGTTTTTTAGAAACCCCCCATTTAGATTAACGCCAGCCGCACAAAATACTTTCATATGCGGTGAAGCTTCTGCCAATGGATTACAGTAGACTGGAACGGGCACTCCACCCGAATGCCGTGTTTGTTGTTCTTTCTCTGCTTTATTAACGGGCAAACTCCAACCATAAGCATGCAATCGGCCATCTTCTTTCTGAACATGAGCTCTCAATTGCCGATATTGCTCATGGCGTCTAGCCCTGGCTCTTTCCGAGGTGCCTTCCTCCGCGTAATCTTTATTGGCCAGAGCATTGGCCAAACCAGCACTGGCGGGATGGAGAAGTGGACCGCCGTCACGGCCGCCAGTTATGGCAAGGCGACTGTCGCTATTTCTACTGGGAGATCCATGTGAGTGGGATGGGCTTGAGTAACGAAAAATAGGCCCCCCTCCTTGCCCATCACTGACACGTTCTTGAGGGCGATTGGAGGGGCTGTAGTGTACAAAGGGAAAACAGATTAATACAATAGAGAGACTTTTAAATAAACGTAAGAAAAAAACTTACGTAAAAAGACTACTGAAGTACTTCCAAATACTTTGTTTTGATTTCTTATCTAAATTATCTACGGTACGTGAGGCTCTCAGGATTTCCGTAAGACGCACAGCTTCTTGTAATTCCATTAAGCGCTCCTTGTACTGATTACGTTCCATCAGAACCATAGCCATTTCTACGCGTGTAAAGCGTTTACGCTGAGCCAATGGTACATCGTTCTCTTCATGATCATTGTCACCTGGAATTCAGATGAATTTGTGGATATAGTGGTGTTTGTAATGTATAACTAAGTGGACTTACTTTGTTGTTTAACCTGTTCTTTGGTCTTCTTCAATTCTTCCTCCAACTCCTGAACTTTCGTGCGCAGTTTGCCACGTGACTGCTGCATAGCATTGAGTTCTTCACGCAGTATTTCAATTTCACCCGTTAATTCATCCACCCGAGCTATCAAATCATCTTTGACAATGTTAAGAGCATTCCTGAAAAATACAGACGGTATGAATTTAGTTTATTTAAGTGTATGCTTTAAAATAAAATCCATCCATACTTAGTAGCCAAAAGTTCATTGTTTTCCATGATGAGGTTTTCCACTTCTTTGCCCATACCTAGAAATAGAATTTGAATGGAATTAGCGAATAACTCATAGAGATATGGAAGTAAATTTTGAAATGGGTTAATGCTACAAAATGAAAATGAATGTTAATAATAAATCAACAGATTGACGGCTACGTCATATACAATTTTTGGATTAAAAATAAGAAAGAGAAAATGACAGATGTTTTCACAAGAAAATGTATAAATATGTACATTATGTATGCGCGGTAGTGCACGTTTAAGGAAAATTACATATACATATTAAAGCCTTTATCCAAAATAAAACAATTTATAAATAACATTTAAACAACAATCTACAAAACCTGTCCCTCTATTTTGGATAAATGTCCATAGACATTTATAAAACAAAGCCTAAGTCTGGTACGGCGAATGTATTTCAATATACATAATTAGTAATAAATGGCGGACCTGAAAAACAAGAAAATATCGAAAGCAAAATGGTCCTTATAAATTCCAACTTATAAGCCGCCAAAAATCCACTTCACGGGAAACATGAAAATTTCAATAAAAAATATTATATTATGTCGAAGGGCGTGTCTATCATTTTCTAATGTATTTGGCGTTTTAAATTCAAAACAGATATTAATTGTTATGGAGGTAACTTTAATACTTGTACTATAATTTATGGAGCATAAGTTAGATGACCATTTATACGTTAAATTAAATGTATGTTAATTTTACCTTAAAGCAGAACCATTGGCAAAAAAAGTTTTTTAAATCTTTTTTTCTTTGGGCATCAAACAGGAAAAAACGGAAAAATATTTTTTAATAGCTAGCATTCTAACGAAGAAAACCATGCCTATGACAATTAAATATAAAAAATATATGGATAAATGTAGAAGTTATGATCCTCTATGTAGACATAAGAATATTAAAAATAAATCGCGTTTCTTAAGACAAATGTGTTTAATTTAAATACCGGTTTTTTTTTTGGCACGACAAAGTCCCATTAAATAAAAACAAAAAATGAAGAAAATAAGGTTAATTTCATTATGAATACCTACGGATAAATATAGAATACATGACCTTTCTTGTAGAAGGGTCATATCAAAGCAACATGTTTCATCCTTTGCCCTTTTTACGACAAGTACTTCCACAAGAACTACATCTAATAATAACTACTATATTTATTCGAAGATTTCCTCCAATCAAGCCTTATTTTCTTCATTGTTATTCCAGCTTTTAGAAATTAATTTTGTTTGGTATTTTTAATGGGTTTTTATAGGACCAGAAAAACACTTCTGAATTTATGCATAAATATTTTTCAATTACGCATTGTTTACTTCAATAGAATGCAAGCTATTAAATAATAATGCAATAAATTTTCCGATTTATTCCTATTTTTGAGGATTTTTTTGGTGTCTATTAATTTCTAAACCACTATTTCTACGAAAAAGTGATATTTAATATTCACGACCGAAACGGATATTTCAGGTCGAAGGCGAATATTCTATATTCTTGTATTTTCATTGAAATATTCCGTTCTATTAAATGCAATAAAAATCATCAAAAGAAGTCATTTTAATTTTATACAAAAGTAAAAAATTTACTATCGACAGAATAAAATTTATAATAAATTTGCTATCGAAATTTAATTACAGACGACCAGTGATATTTGCCAAAAAGGAAAGATTTACCCGTTGTTTCTTAGTTGTCATTTATTGGAAAATGTTAAAAAATAACCATAAAATGGAATTTCAATGCAGGGGCATGTCACAGATTCCGCTCGGAATTTATTTTATTTCGTAGTAAAATTCCGACCGTTTTAGCTTCTACAGATTCTGTTCGATTTTGTAAACACTTTTGTGTGTGTTAATAGAAAATTTACTGTTCAAATAGATTTATCTTAACTTTAATATTTAATAAGTAGTATTTTCTATACATTTTATATGGTTTCAAAGTAATTTTTGGTGGTTGATTGACATACAATTTTACTTTGAAAATTGAAGGTGGTTTCATTCCTTAATAAAAATATGTTTTAGATTTTCTGTAGAAGCAAAATTCGGATTATATTCCATTTCCGAACGGAATTTGACTTTGTGAAAAGGTCTGGGTAAGCTTTATATTATTCAAATGTTACATGATACTAATCAACATCTGACTTAAAATGCAAGTATCTGTCGGAAATTTATTACTATTGTACTGAATTTTGCCAAAAAAATAATAAAAATTGCATTGATTGAGAAAATAAGATAAAGTTTCAATGGAAACAAGTTGACCTGTTTTATTCACCATATCTACGCAGAATATCGAATAATGGACGGAATTTTAGGTCAGGATATAATTTGTAGCTCTCATAACTACCTTTAATTTAACGTATAACGTACCGTAATGATATATATAGCAAGTATCTTCTATGGAAAATTAATTTTTTAGAAAAAAAATAAAAAATATCCATATGCCTCAATAAAACACATTAAAAATACATTTTTGGATCTCGGGTCGAATCATCTATATCTATAACGCAATCACCTCGCCAAAAGTCCATAGGGAATATATCATCCTTATTTTCGTGCATTTTAGGCATTTTCCTAGAGAGTTCTCCACAAATTACATTCATTTAATTGTCTTATAGATGCTCTAATGCAGAGAACCTAATTAAAATGATTAATTCAACCCTTTTTGAATATTCAGAAGAAATCTCACTTACCCCCATTTTCACACAGTCTGTTTATCCTACAGTTAGAGCTAACCAACTGTCAGTTTGACAAATATTGGTGTTGGTTATCATTAATAGGATTTGGTGAAAATGGGGATTAATTGAACTATAAAAAACAACTTCTATTGATCGATTTCGTATCTATTATTTTACTTTTCGGAAATAAAGTAGTTGTTGTGGATCTCAAGCGTATTGTGTCAAAAAAAGTAGCCGGGATTTGACATTAGATTATTCAAGATGTGGTGGAAGATTTGCATCGTTCTTTGCCTCGGCCATCGACATCTTCAAGTGAAGTTAACATCGCTATTGTGAAATGGTGATCAATCAAATGGTCTCTGAAGACAGAACGAATCATTTCGCCCAGAATTCAACAACTGTCATTGAACAATCATCGTATTACCCTAAAATGGCTCCGCCTGACTTTCTTCTCTTTCCAAAATTCAAATATTACTCTCGAGGTATACTTTTTCGGCCAACAGAAGACATAAAACACAATTCGCGTAGAGTACTCATGTTGATTGGATTATTCATTGGCAAAAATGTAATATTTCAGAAGGGGCCTCCACGAAGGCGATAAAAATAAATTTGGATGAATAATACATATTTTGTATTTTATTAACCGATACTTTTTTTGACGGAATGTGCAGATCTACTGATATGTTTGATGTGTTCATAATTAAATTTCTAATACGTTGACATCCTCTTCACCGTTTGATAAACTAAACTATGTTTAGAAATGGTCCACAAAAAATTAATTGTAGATAAAAAACCTGAGACAAAACATAATTCCATGAAAATTGGTAGTCTGACTGATTAGTCAGTTACTTTCATCACACAAAAAAAGAAACACAAAAACTAACTACATAGTTAATTAAAACTTAACAACGTTTTATTGTGCAACTTTGTACATTTAACAAGTAGAATATTACTTTAGGGAAATCTATAAAAACCAACACCACGAAAAAGGAAATAGGGTAAAAATAAAACTTTTACAAAAAAGAAAAGATAAAACAATAAAAGAAACTACAAACAAGGAACAACTAAAGGATTTAAAATAGAATAGAAGAACATGGGAATATTTGTATAAAGGAAATTAAACGCAACTTACCAAAGTAGTTGTCATTAGCTTTAATATTTTTTCGTTTATTTTCATGTAAAATAACAAACAAGCATAACACACATGATGATGATTGATATCCGTAGGACAACAAAACAAAATTTGTTGATTTAGTTTGTGTGTGTGTGTGTGTTTTGTAAGGATTTTTTGTTTTCAAAACAAAACAACGACAGCATATTTGGATAAAGAAAATATAACAACAGGACATGAGAAAATTATGAGTATTTGTTGTCTTGCATTATTTATTGTTGCATCATTAAAACTTATTGAGCGTAGAGTATGTGGTATAATACTTTTTATTTGAGAACAATATAAAATCGAATTCGTTGAGTATTTTCGGTTTTTTATTTGTCAGAAATTTACTTCTACTATTCGATGTTTTAAATATTTACAGGTGATGTACATAAAGCCATACAAATATGAATTGTGATACCTACCTGAAGAAGCATATTCCCCAGGATGTACCCAGCTCCCTAAAAACGGGTATTGTGTATTGTTGCGTAGCAGTTGTAGTTAGATGTATAGCATTGCATTTGAGTATTTCGTATTTGTGCAGAGAGAGAGTATAGTGTTGTGTTTGTTTCAATATTCATTTGTTTGAAAACATCGTTTATAAGATAACAAAGAATTTGCATATGATACATATAAAAGAAAGAAAGACAAGAATTATATATATGTATAATAAACATTTAATGATAAATAAATAAATTTGATAACACAACATATTTGCATATTCCCCCACACCTTTTGCACACAAGTTTAGTTGTGAGATTGGAAGAAAAACAAAACATAAAACAATAGCCACCGATACATACCTGTAACAATTTCATTGTCTTCACTCTCTTCATTATCTTGAAAGGACAGCTCTTGATATAGAGTGTTTGCAGAGCGCTGTTCCTTTTTCGTAGTCGTACGACCAACTGTTTGAAGATGCGATGTAAAATGCACACAATGGAATGTTGTGGGACAGGTATTGTAGTATTTATTTGACAAGGCACATTATGAGAACGGAGTAGGATGGTGGACATCATTCATTTAATTGTGTTAATTGGTGAATTTTTTTGTTTTGGTGTACACAAAAAGGAATAGTAGATGTTAACACAACGTTCGTAGTAGTTGTTATGGTGGAGGGAGTAGTTATGGGAGTGGTTATGGATAAACAAACGCAAAATGCATAAAAATGACAAAAGAAAAGGTAATACCATTTTAATGAACATTAGTGAAGGTTGGTTAATATCAATCAAATGCACAGTTCTAATTTGAAATGGAAAATCGGCTGCTTTTTATGAACTTAAAAGGTCAAAAAACACGAACACCCACGAATTTTCCAAAGATAGTGGGAAATAATAAATAAACACAACCGAATAAAATAATAATAATAAATAATTTAACAGTTAAGGAGAATTTTTGTTAGCTGGTTTCCGATTAGCGCCCAATATCCTGGTGCGGTCACATGTTAAATGTACTTGTTGATATGCTGAAACGCACAGTGCCATAAATACCAAACACTTTTACAAAGAAGTAATATTGATGACGGCAATTCATTTCCACCAATTACACTAGATTAAAAATATTTTATCGAATATATGTCTATAGATTTTCTCGTTATATTGGTAAAATTGAGGGTTCTCCTGGTGGTGCCTTAAAATATACCGGGAACAAGGTATGAAGGTTCGATCAGTTGTTTGCTTGAATCTATAAATTTCTTGAAACTTTAAAGGAAACTCAGCCTAACTATTCATCACGGAAGCATTGCCTAGTTACACTTTTTCATTTCAACTTAATATTTGTCAAACACTACCCGTATAAATTATTAGAACTGTGCATTTTTGCAAAAACTAAATCAATGTTGCAAAAAATACTTTAAATCGACACAAACCATTTGATGGAACATTTGGCACAATGGGACTACTATCACTTTGTGGTGATGTTGCTTGATTCTGTTGCTGCAATGTATCAGTTTCAGCTGCTCTCTCGACGGTATGTAAACTGTCAAATTCATTTTGCAATGAAGGTGGTCCAGAGTCATCGGAATTGCTACCAACACTACAAATAGTTTCGGTATCTAACATTGCGGAATTTTCCAAAGAAGCAAACCCATACGAAACGGGACCAGAAGATCTGTAAAGAAAGACGAAATAGGTGCAATAAAAATTAGATGAATGATGACTGGTGGGTGGAGTTATTCTAGAGTTAACGAACCTTTACCGCGAGAATATAATGTAAATATTTAGGAAATCATGATGAAATAAATCAGGGATAAAATATATTTAGTTGGTAAATACAAGTTAAGTTTATGTATGTTTATGTTTGGAAGATGGAAAGCCACGTATGAACATAATCGTGAGTATAGTTGACTATCATGTATACTTTCAACAGCTTAACTAAAGCGAAGCATTGAAATCGATTTAATTTTGATGTGCGAAATCAACAACGAGTGGTTTAAAAATGTTTCTATTTTCAAAAATTTCATGAATATCTAAGAAACTATATTTTTTTCTTTTCTTTCACAAAGGGCTTAATTAATTTCGATTAATTTCTGTGTTATACATGTAACGAAATGAAGTTAAGCTCAACAGTCATTTACCGATGTAATCCACTTTCGTAAAAGATGTTGTGAAATATAATATAATGCGTCAAATCAGACCAAAATCGTTTGTAATGTGGGTCTTCTAGAGCGGTAAGGTGACAAGGTGGGAGGGACATTTGTTTGGGGCTATATCGAAACATGTTCCTAGGTGAAATATATTGGTATGTACAAAATCCGAACAAACTGAAATGATTTGCTTCAAATTCAATAACGTTCCTCCTGAATCCGCAAACATTAATTGTACCAAGTTTTATTGAGAATGTACAATAACGACCAGTACTTTGATTACAAGAATAGGCAAGGAAAGGGCAGAAGTACCAATTCTATCCAGACAGTGATTCAATGTCGAACGGTGTAATAAACGGACCCTTCGTTTCTTTTTGGCGTTGCACAATGTCATAATACTTTGGTGGAGGGTATAATTATGAATTCATCCTGTAGGAAAAGACTATGTCTTCTGAATCTACTGTTTAGCTGTAGAGAGGACCCACTCCGAAAAGAATTGTTGTTATGAGATTTGCAATAATTTGTCGAATATGAAAATGCCATGAGATACTTGAATTTATATTCCACTCACATTGACACTTCAATAAACAGAAATTCAAATCCAATTTAATAGAAAAATAATTACAGAACAGACGAATGAGCATTTCTATTCATTTCCAGCAAAAACTAGCGAAGATACAAACCAAGTTTATGGTGTGCTAATGGAAAATATTAGGTCAATGAAACTTATAGCTCATATAGTCCCACACATGCCATTTCTGAATTTAGACCCCGTATATTCTAGAAGATTAAATAATTTTCACAATTTAGGATTTTCAGACACAAATCCATTTCAATAAAAATGAACCGAAAAAATTGGTGGGTGAAACTTAAACCTGGACATGATCTTTCAACACACTGAAGAAGGTGAAAAAAATACAATTCTGGATTTTGTGGCAAAAATCGACAGATACATATTTTTCAATAAAAATGAGCTCCTTGTGGCTTTTTGAAAAAATTTGCGTGAATAAAACTTATAGCACAGATAGACCTGGGATTTATTATGCCACACACTGAAGAAGATTCCATTATTTAAAATTTTGGATTTGTTGGCACAAGTGCGTATTTTTCAAAAAGGTCATTTGGAAAAATATATATCAATGCATTCGCTTATAAACGGCTGAGAATCTACGTCATAAAATTGAATTTCTTTGTTTCCAATGAATCATGAAACATATCGTCAGCTTGACGTAAGTGACGATTTTTCGAAATTGGATTTCTTTTTACATATTCCTATAGAGATCGGAATATGCTAAAAAATCAATATCGAAAAAAATGTCACTTACGCTCTTTTGGATTTAAAACAATTCTGGCATCAGCTCATGACCACTTGCATTTTCATAATGTGGTGGGCATAAATTAGCTTTAGTAGAGTGAATCGTTCAAGTATGATTTGTATGTGGCCTCTAAAACTTTGCTTAAAAGCTCTTGATGATGTAGGTGGGAATAATAATTTTACCTAGCCACTGGATTTAATCTAGCACGACTTAATTCCATGCGTTCCGACGCCGAGCTCATTTGGGAATGCGTGGAACCCATAAGCATTTTCGTGCGTTCCATGTAATCTACATGATTTTTGAAAAGTTCCGTATACCGTTCATGGAGTTTATTGTATTCCTAGATAGAAGAAGATAAAAACAAACATATGATTCGAAATATTTCAATGATAAAATTTATAGCCAAACCAAAGTACCTTCTTCAGGTCGGATTCACGTTCCTCCAAACGGCTGGCATGCTCCAGGCTATTTTTGTGTTTTAATTCCAACATACGTACTATACTCTCCAGTGACTCCAGGCGACTGGCTAATTCTTTGTTTTCTTGCTCCGCCAAATCTTCGGATTCCAGCAGCTGAAATATATACAGTTTTTATATGTTTTTCAAACGATATAAACCAAATATTCAGTGGTACCTTCTGCTCCGACTGCTTTCGTGCGCTCTTCTCGCGTTCATACTGCGTTACCAACTGTTCATTGTCCTCTCGCAGCAATTCTAATTCCACATCCTGTTCTTGGTTTATCCGATATGATGCATCCAGACATTCCAGGACATTGACGAGCAAAGGCATTAAGTTCTTCACAACATCTTCGTCGTAGCAGTTTATCATGCGTTCGAACTCCTGATAAATACTTCCGGCCAATTGTTGCACCTAGCGTTGTCGATTGTCGTAACCGAAGAAGAAGGAGAAGAAGAAACAAACAAACATACATACATTTAAAGATAAGGTGCACATATTTACAATCAAAAGTAGAGAAGTTGGGTGGGTGGTTAGCTAAGTGAGAGTGATGTTATCTAAATTTCATTAGAATACAATATATTACAAATTAATTGATTAATCGATAATAATAATTAAATGCTTACACTCCGGTGTGGCATTTGACTAGAATTGTTTCGTTGATTTTTGAAATACAACAATTCTCTAAGCTTGTCCATTCTAGTGAAATTATAATTTAAATGCCAATGAGTTCTATTCAACGACTCTTAATGGCTTTTATATTCTATGCTAGAAGCATTTAAGTATGAAGAAACGCGCTAAAATTCTAAAATTGTCCAAAGTTCCAATTTTTTGTATTGCTTCAAGTCTTTACCGCTCTATCAGTCTTGTTGTATTTTTTTGTTTATAATAACAAAGCGATACAAATGTATAATCAATTATTTAAATAATTAAAAAAACATATAATTAATATATTTCGACTTTGGTATCACTAAAGCAAGTAACAGCTATTAAATCAGTTATAAAGGGTGGACCATATAGCGGTTTTTAGAATCACATCTTATTTGATTTGACGCCGTTGCATTATTTTTGGATGGTTGACAAGTTATTGTCAATAAAACAAAAATTGAAGTAAAAATACAAAGAATCCGTTGAAATTTTCCAAAATCCCCTCTTGATGAATTTTAGGTATTTTATTGGACCCCAAATTCATAAATAGAAACCGCTAAACGATCCACCTTTCAGACAAAGGTATGCCATATGATGCTAAATCGCAGCACAGTATAATTTATTGTCAGTGATCAAACCTCCTTTGAGTGAGATCGATTGCTTTGTTATTCCAAATATAAGAAACAACTTTCAATAATGAGTTCTAGTATGTAGAAGACCTGCTGCACAGAAATTGCTAGGTTCAGAGATCGTAAATAATTCAATATTTGGAATCAATCATAGTTCTAATACATAAGAAGATGAGTATCCTATAGAGATAATTAATCGTGTTTGCCGGCATTATCTATTTTTCTGTTTATGTCTTTCGAATAAACTAAAACTATCTAAAACTATCCTCCTGTTTCTGGAAAATATTCTCAAGTCTCTAGACGAATGAATCGCCTGAAGTTATTTGACACCTACGCTAGAAAAATGATTAATGAGAAATAAACTTGAATGCAAAGACCTTCTATATACAAACGAGACAAGAAATATATCTCGTTGTCTGTTATTACCGCCCTTGGTGCCGTATAAGTAATATTTATTGGTGTTAATATTAATATTACTCATTCGTTAACTTACACTAGTTTACAAATAAATATTTTGTCGAAGGGTTGTGCATAACATTCTATGATGTATTTTGGTGACTTTTTTATTAATAAAAATTCAAATTTCGTCGATGATTCGTTAGTATTTGGGTATAACTTTGGGTGTGTAAGTCCGATCATGCACTGTTACAACGACGGCTATTTTTGGGAATATTTTTTCTGCCACGGAAAACCCCATAAAAATAAAAATTCTCGAACTTCTACAAAAAAGAGTCATAGCTTCTACATTTATCAATAGATTAGATAGATTTTTCAAATAGGCATTGTTTCTCCGTTTGTGTACTAGCTATTAGATATACAGCAAAAAATATTTTTTGTAGATCTGCACAAAAAACCTAAATTGCTATTTAAACAAGAATCAAAAAATACGATGTTTTCGCTTACTTCTACATCAAGGGTTATAATTGGTCAAATAGGTTTTGTTTTCTTCACTAGAAATGTATAGGAAGGACAATATATAATATACTCAAATGTATTTTGGCTTGCTAAAATCAAAAACGACATTGAATCCCAGTTTACACTAGTGGATGATACTCGACCGGTTAGACCACGTCCAGCACGTAATGGAGATAATATAGCAGCTGTAGCTGAGAATGTACACAAAAACCGGCGAATCGATTCGTCGTCGTTCTCGGCAGCTTGGCTTGTCGTATTTTAAGTAAGGATCTCGGACTACCACAGTTGCAGTCGTGATATCATTTTTGAACATTAAATGCCATGAAATGTTCTTTTAAACGATAATAAAAAATTTAAGTTTGCTGACAAATTAGTGTGTTTTATTTAGATTATAAATCAAACTTCACGATGAATCACCCGTTAGAAACCGTCTTCAAAAAATTGAGAAAAAAATTATTATTTTTTCAAAAAAATCTTCTTTGCTGTCACGAAAAAAACATAAAAAAGGATAAAACGCAGAAAACAATGTCTCTATATAAAAGATCTATGGATAAATGTAGAAGTTATGAACACATTTGTAGACGCAAAAGATTTTTTTAAACAATGATTATTTTAAATTTGTGTTTAAATAGCTGACATCTTAACGAAGGAAACAGACATATTTCAAGAAAATCTATGGATAAATGTAATAGTTATGGCTTGTCAATTATATGCAATTTACCTTTTCTAATTTTTTCCCTATTCGTCCTAAATAAAGTTATTTTTTTAATTTTCGCCGTGACTCGTCTTCCCTTCTTTATTGTCTTTGGAACAAATAAGAAAGAAAATTGGAATTCTAAGCATAACAAATTAAAAAAAATATTATTTTGTTGTTGATTTTATAAATTAATATGCCTCAATCCAAACAAAAAATAAAAATGTTCTAGCCGCCTCAAATGTTGAAGCGCATAATGTTTTGAATTCAAAATTAAAAATAGGTTTTGTAGGAAAAATTAACCATGAATTCTAGTAAATGTTGTTCCATTAATAGCGACTCGTAACTCTGAGCTTCTCAGAGAAATATAGCTTCTTTTTCATGTAAAAGGGTTTCCAATTGGACCGGAGTTTGTTTTGACGGCGCACAGTGGTTCAGAATCAAAATCCATCGGCCAAAATTCAATAACTTTTGTTCTAGTAGACATTTTTGAGTTCTGTAAAAAATCAAAATTAGACAAGGACCCAAGAATTATTTTGAAATAATAACTTTAAAAATCGGATATACTTTAGAAATCGGGCCAAAGTTGAATACTTTTCGTATTTTTCGATTTTAAAGAAAATTAAAATTTTAATTTTATTTGTGTTTATGTTTTTAACACATTTTTAGGTACTTGTTCATAATGCGAAAAAAATTTGATTTTTTTTATATTACAGATTTTCACGTTTTTCGGATTTTGAAAATTGAAAAAAGTAATTTATTTATGTTTTTATTCTGTCGAACTGTTTCTCATACATTTTAAGTGATTTTGCTCTCAGATCTTTTTATTAGAAAATTGTGGTTTATTGGCTTTATTATGACGTTTAAACTATGTTTGTGCCAAAAATAGTTCGTTTGTAATAAATATTTTAAAAAAATATGCTTTTTGAACAAATGTCTGACTTTGATTTTAATCTTAATATCTCAAAATAATCCTTGGGTCCTTGTCTAATTTTGATTTTTTACAGAACTCAAAAATGTCTACTAGAACAAAGGTTATTGAATTTTGGCCGATGGATTTTGATTCTGAACCACTGTGCGGCGTCTGCCAAATTTCCTCTATTAATCAGTCACGTATGCCAAATCATCATGTCAAGTGTATAGTTCAAATGATGAAATTGTATTAGCAAAATATAAACTTGCACATGTTGCGAGTGGCGTTCCTTTATTTTTGGATTAATGGCTATGTTAACAAACAAAATTGCCACCGGACGACGATAACCCACAAGAGATTCTAAAGTCGCAGTGAACCAAATTCGTCACAATAACCCATCACAGTAAACCAAATTCGTCCAAATTTAGACGGATCTATGGGGTCATTGAAAATCTGATATCTTGGGTCCGTACCACTGTGCAAAGCCGCATATGGAATAAAAACTGTTAATATCACACAAAATTGCATTTCAACATCAACCAGGCCATACTGGTAAACCATTTATATACGTGAAAATATTCTGAATGTAAAATAAATTCTAGAGTTTGGTGTAATTTCTTCCATTTTTATCCAGTTTTCAAAGCTGAAAAGCTGCTTGAGTTTTAAAATATTTCTTGTGTGTTTTTAAATTCTTTAATCGACAACATAAGATGATGTCAGAGTGACAACTGGTCCTCTAAAAATCAACAAAATTACGGTTGAATCGCACAGTCTGGCTGGTTCAATAAGATGCATTATAGTAGCCTAATGATCGTGTGTTCTGATCGAATTAACATTAATTATAATTTTATACATAAATGTATGTATGCGTGTAGACGACTGCTGGGATGTTAATATGATAGTTAAATGCAAACAAAATAGCACAACGAATATGAAGATGCATGTTAAGACAAAACGATGAATACCAAAGCAAAGCATTTGATTGTGAAAATGCACAATGTGCTTTTTTTACAAGCTTTTATACATACGTATATTAGGCTGGGGATCGCGAAATGGTTGAATTTCAAAAAACAAAATTTTTTGACCTCAAATAGTTTTGAATTCGAAATAAGTCAGCAGTTACGGATACGAGGTCTAACTGAAGTCTGTAATATGTATTTTTTGTAAATTAGAGCAAACCAAACTTGTAGTAATGACATCATAGGTGAAAATAGATTTACGTCAAAAGAAAGAAGTTAACCCATTACCGCCCTCTGTCCCCATATGAGGACACCTGTTTAGTGCGAGACATTTGAACAACAGTTTTTTCTGGGCGTTAACAAATGGGCGGAGAAACAAATGTGTATTTAGGATGACGTGAGAAATCGTATAATAAAACTGAAGAAACACTATGGTCGGTTTATCGAGCTACTGAGAAAATAAATTAAAAAAATGGTTAAATGGAGAAACGAATGTGTATTTAGAATGACTTGAGAAATCGTATGATAAAACTTAAGAAACACTATGGTAGGTTTATCGAGCTACTGAGAAAATAAATTAAAAAAATAGTTTGAAATGTAATTTTATAATTTTCTGTATGATTAATTAATTATTTCGCGATCCACCCTAATGTACGTGCAAACAAGATTAAAGATGGAGGTGTCAATGAGTCATTTACTTGAGGATGTGAGCATGCATGTACACAGGAAGGCCCGAAAGTCGCCAATCAAAATTAATTCCCCTATAATAGGGCTGTTTTTCTTTAAGATTGGATAACTAAGCTGTGATAACAAAATCCTAAATAAAAAGTTAAAATTTCACTCAAAATAAAAGTTTTTTTAATTGTCGCCAACAACAATAAAAATGTGTGTAAAAACAAATTTTGAAAAAATAATTTTATAATTTTATTAAAGAGGCTAAGTCAACACAAAATACATTTTTTTGAAAATTTGTTTTGATACAAATATTTATATTGTGACTAGCTGAACCCCGCCCGCTTCGACAGGCAAAATAACAAATGGAAAAATTAAAATCAGGTTTCATATTGATATTATCGTGGTCAGTTATATATACGTTCCAATTTTCAGTTTACTACCTCTCAAAAACACTATTACCACGCATCACTGCCCACCAAACGAAAATTCAAAATCCAGCATCATATTTATCTTTCTCGTGGTCAGTAATATATATGTACCAATTTTCAGCCTTCTAGCTCTCAAAAAACTTTTGCCACGCCTCAACGCCCACGAAACGAAAATCCAAATTTCGGTATCAAATTGATCTTTCTCGTGGTCAGTAATATATATGTACCAATTTTCAGCCTACTACCTCTCAAAAACACTTTTGCCTCGCCCACTAAACGAAAATCCAAATTTCGGCATCATATTTATAATTCTCGTGGTCAGTAGTATACATGTACCAATTTTCAGCCTTCTAGCTCTCAAAAACACTTTTGCCACGCCCACTCCGCCCACAAAACGAAAATCCAAATTTCGGCATCAAATTGATCTTTCTCGTGGTCATTAATATATACATTCCATTTTTCAGCCTTTTAGTTCAAAGAACACTATTGCCACGCCCACTCCGCCCACAAAACGAAAATCCAAATTTTGGCATCATATTTATCATTCTTGTGGTCAGTAATATATACGTTCTAATTTTCAGCCTTCTAGCTCTCAAAAACACTTTTGAGAGGCCCACTCCGCCCACAAAACGAAAATCCAAATTTCGGCATCATATTTATCATTCTCGTGGTCAATAATATATACGTTCCAATTTTCAGCCTTCTAGCTAAAAAAAAAACACTATTGCCACGCCCACTCCACCCACAAAATGAAAATCCAAATTTCGGCATCATATTTATCATTCTCGTGGTCAGTAAAATATATGTACCAATTTTCAGCCTTCTAGCTCTCAAAAACACTTTTGCCATGCCCCCTCCGACCACAGAGCAAATTTTTAAAAATTCTATAGCCTATAGTTCCTTCCAGGCCTGCATCTATCTGTACTGAAAATTTCAACAACATCGGTTCAGCCGTTTACACGTGATTGCGGAACAAACAAACAGACAGACTTACACTAAGGTTTTATAATATTAATAGGGATAATAGGGATTGGCGAAAATGTGAAAAAATATATTATTATATATTATTATTTTGAGCAAAAAATTAAAAAATTTAACATTTTTATTATCACAGCTTGTTATCCCGGCTTAAAGAAATACAGCCCTAATAAATACCCATAAACACAAACAAAAGAATTAGCCTATATATTATAAATTCAAGTAAGATAGTGGCTTTTGGTCCACCCTGTATATGCATAAATATTTCTTTGAAACCCAACACTCGCCTCTATGTACGCTAACAAAACGTTGACACATTCGAACATTAAACTACTGCTACTGACTGAACTGAATGTTATGAGGAAAAACGCGTAAAATCGTGGGAAAATCAGCTCATCATCATCTACCATTTTAATATCTAAAAACATTACTTTATGGCTGAGGAGGCACAATGAGTTTTTACAGCGTTTTTGATTAAAGCCAAGCATTAAGTACATCACACGCTTAATGTCTGTGTGCAGCATTTGAATACCAACAAAAAGCACTTGACCTTGGTTTTTGTCGAAAAAAAAAATGCTGTAGTTTATAAAACTAGTCGGTACAGTTTTTTTATTGTTTGCACTTAAACTAAAATAAAATAAATGAAAACCAACCAAAATAATAAATAACCATGCAGACACTTTTGAAAGTGGTGTTTCGTAAAAGACCAACGCCAAAGAAATGAAAAGTTAATTAGAAAGCTCAGCGCTCAGTTATACAATTCGGCCGCATAATTTAACCCATTTTGTGGCTATTAAAAGTAATGACGAGAAAAATATAATGCACCACAAATTTAAACAATTGTAAGTTAATCGTTTTTATGGTTTCATTGGCTTCTTTGTTTCATTTGTTTTTATATATGGGGGTCTGGTTAGATTAAATTAAATGGAATTAAATTATACAAGCGTGATGGTGTGTTTCACACACAGCAACAAAAGGTCTAAAAGGTCACACATATAGGTTAGACTACAGCATTCAAAAGTGTAACCGAAAAGAGGTTCAACACCCACAACCACAACCCTCTAGTTTCAGAGAAACTATCATTTTCACTTAATCGTGTTTTAACTGCAACAAAAAAACGCTCACCCAAATAAACACTAGTTTACAAAATATTTCTTTTGTTAAATACATCTAAAGCCTGGTACTAAGAAAATAATAAAAGAATTAAGCGAAAAAATGCTTTGCATTTTTGATAATAGGCGAATTTTATTTACCACTACCGCTCAACTGCATTTTGTTACCAAAATATAAAAAAGTCTCATCTAACATATTTTTGCAAATCGACATTTTTGGTTATTTTAACAAAAAACAACAACATCGGTCATAATAAACAAAAATATCGATTTACAAAAAAATTTTAGTTGAGTCTTTTTTATATATTGGTAACGATTTGTTGGATAAATTGTCAGGTTTTTAATTTTTGCAAAATGTGTTTGTGTTTGCTAATATGAATAAAGTAATTACACCAGAATTTGGAATTGTTCGCTGCGAAATAATACAAATGTCTATCGTTTCGCATCAAAATATTTTACGAAATCATAATTTAGTATGGTTTTCGGATGGATGAAGGTTTTAAAGGCAGGTTTATTGGATAATTTCAACAAAAAAAATATTTGATTTGAACTGGGATATTGTCCTGGCTCAAGATCATTTTGCATCTATATTTAATAGAAGCAGAATGTGTATTTTATTACTTGGTGCGATTTTTTAAACGTAAATTCGGCAAGTGAGTTGTGCTTCTCTCGTTCGTTTGTGAGAATCATCTCCTTATAGAGGCCGGGTTTGATGTTGAAAAGTCGCTGCGAAGCCACTTGAAAAGACGTTTGACATGGTCGAAATCATGATCGTGGTAGTCTGCAGCCAAGTAATAAATGTCACCATGCCATTTGTAAATAAATTTGCATTCTATTAAATATAGATGCAAAATGGTCTTGAACCAGGACAATATCCCAGTTCAAATCAAATATTGATTACAGATCAAAAAATACAAACGAAAAAACTAAAAAAAAATATTTAAATTTGAAATTGTCATCGGTATTTCATTATTTCGAAATTATTATTAAAATTTTGACATTTTCCCTGCTGCTCATTGACTATATCGTCGCCTCAATATAGCTCATTGATTATTATAATTGTATTGAATATTTAGATTTTCCATCATTGATTCTGTGTCTGGTCAAATTCTAGTTCCATAAAGTGAGTTTAAAGGTCTTTAAAAAAAATGGCATTTTGAATGACATAATTATGTTCTTTACAGAATATGAAAGTAATTATCCAGAAATATTTATTATTATTTATTAATATTTACCGCACTATTGAGGAGAACTCCCCAAAAATCATATATTATTATTATTATATTGAGACCAAGATATCATGGTCCGTCGATTGAGGGAACTTTTTGCGTTTAAAATATCGCAAGGAGAATATCCAATTTCAAATAAAGTAAAATTTATCACACATTTCTCTTCCTTGATCACTTCTTTAACAACAAACATTTTTTTTTTGATTTATACATTTTCTGCTGTCTTTTGGCCTTATAATCTCGAAAACGAACTAACATTTTTTGTGGATATTTTTTTAATTTTGAATAAAAAACCGATTTTTGTGGAAGTTATCTTTAATTTGTGTACTTTCATTTTCAATATGTAAATCAGATAATACACGCTTATATGTTAAATTAATAGTAAAATAGATAGATGAACTGTATCGGTTGATTTTTTTAATTTTGCTGACATCTTAACGAAGTAAACTGTGCCTATTTGAAGATAATCTGTGGATACGTGTGGAAGTTATGGCCCTTATTGTAGAAGTACATGTCATCTTCACGTACATATGACAAAATCAATTTAAGCATAAAATTCATAAAAAATAGTACACGTATTTTTGAAATTCACTTACTTCTACAACAAGGTTCTTAACTTCTATATTTACTCACCGATTTTCTTCCACTAGTCCTGGTATTACGAAAAATATTGTGTTATCTGTTTTGTAAAGGAACTTTTCGTGTTATTTAAAAAATCACACATCTACATAAATAGTGTCATAACTTCTAAAATTATCCAAAGGATTTACACATGTTTTTTTTTAAATAGAACCAAATAATTTTTCTGATTTTTTATAATATATTTCGTGTAAGTAAAAAATTAAAAATAAAATTGAAGACTGCTCCTAAACAACTGTATCTATGTGAACATGAATGAATTTGAAACATTTGTAGTCATCATAATTGCCTTTAATTGAGATCGGACCTACATTTCTAAAATGACAGTACAAATATTAAACGTACCCTTGACGAAAATTGGAATTTTATTGCTCACAAAAAACAATTCCTAAAAATGGATGGACATGTTGTCAATACATGCCTTCTATTGACAAGCTCTCCATTCTGAAAATAGCGCTGAGCTATTATTATACCCTCACTCTACAGAGTAGGAGGGTATATATCATTTGGTACAGTTAAAAGGGTAATGCATTGAAGGAGTGACTTAAGACCCTAAGTATGTTTGGGCCAACTCCGTTTCACGGCCTTTTATGTTGTTTGAGCCATGTCCGTCCGTCCTTTGCACATGGTAATCTTAGTTTAAGTTCGAAGATGGACGAAATTGCCACGCCCCTTCTGGTACCTCTCATACAAATGAGCCATATTCCTATGTCAAATTAAAACTAATGCAACTTCCACACGGATTATCGGAATCAGCTCTATTTTGGTACTTGATAATGTTTTTATAATCAATGTAAGTGTACTAAAGGGTGATTTTTTAAGAGCTTGATAACTTTTTTTAAAAAAAAAACGCATAAAATTTGCAAAATCTCATCGGTTCTTTATTTGAAACGTTAGATTGGTCCATGACATTTACTTTTTGAAGATAATTTCATTTAAATGTTGACCGCGGCTGCGTCTCAGGTGGTCCATTCGGAAAGTCCAATTTTGGGCAACTTTTTCGAGCATTTCGGCCGGAATAGCCCGAATTTCTTCGGAAATGTTGTCTTCCAAAGCTGGAATAGTTGCTGGCTTATTTCTGTAGACTTTAGACTTGACGTAGCCCCACAAAAAATAGTCTAAAGGCGTCAAATCGCATGATCTTGGTGGCCAACTTACCGGTCCATTTCTTGAGATGAATTGTTCTCCGAAGTTTTCCCTCAAAATGGCCATAGAATCGCGAGCTGTGTGGCATGTAGCGCCATCTTGTTGAAACCACATGTCAACCAAGTTCAGTTCTTCCATTTTGGGCAAAAAAAAGTTGGATATCATCTCACGGTAGCGCTCACCATTCACAGTTACGTTACGATTCGCATCATCTTTGAAGAAGTACGGTCCAATGATTCCACCAGCCCATAAACCGCACCAAACTGTGACTTTTTCTGGATGCATTGGTAGCTCTTGCAATGCTTCTGGCTGATATTCACTCCAAAATCGACAATTCTGCCTATTTACGTACCCATTGAGCCAAAAATGAGCTTCGTCGCTGAACTCAATTTCATTCTTTCTGAACTTTCTTAACAGAGCACGCATTTTGATAATAAAATTCAATGATTTGCAAGCGTTGCTCGTTAGTAAGTCTATTCATGATGAAATGTCAAAGCATACTGAGCATCTTTCTCTTTGACACCATGTCTGAAATCCCACGTGATCTGTCAAATACTAATGCATGAAAATCCTAACCTCAAAAAAATCACTCTTTAAATATGACGGGTTTTGACACGCCCCTTCCAGTACCTCACACACAAATCACTCTAAACTAAATCTATTATAACTTCTATACGGATGATGGGAATACTCTGAAATTTGATATTTGCAATGCAATATTGCCACACCCTTCTGGTACATCCCACACAAAGTGGCATAAACTTTGGTTATAACATTAAAAATGTTTTTATAATCACTGTAAACATATAAAATATATACGCTTTAGCTACGCCTTTTTTGTACCTCCCACACAATTGTCTCTATCCTAGGTAAAATTAAATGTTTTATAACTCCTTTACCAGATCCAAAATCTATTATGACTTCATATTTGATCATGTTTCGACAATTATTAACAACTGTGGAAGATGGGTCCAATTGGTACAAACTTCTAGTACCTCCCAAAAACATACTCCAGCGCGAAGCTAAATTTAGGTCCTTCCATACTCATGTTCTCTGAGAGTGAGGGTATATATCAAAGAGCAAACATATGCTACTAATGGTGGCTTACTTTAATAGGCCCTGTAACTTTGTAAATTTTAATCACAATGAAAACAATGTTATTAAAATAAATATTAATACAGCATTAAGATTTCAAATAATTAACAAAATTCACATATTCTGTTCAAATTTCTTTGTTCTTTGTTAATTATAAAAATCGGTGTGGACAAAACATTTGCAACTCGAAAATTTAGTTTTAAATAACATCGTTTTTTGATATATATTTTGATTTGTCGTTGTTCGTATTAGTAAATAAGAAGCCTATGTAAAGTAATTTATAAGAATATTTAATTTTATTTTGTTATTTTTTCTACTGAAGTCAAGATAGAGTTTGTATTGAAATGACATGCGATAAATTCGGATCTTAACTCAGACAACGAATTGTGACCGCTTATTTTGGTGAAATATAACACAAAGACATTGTCGAGAAATATAATGTTAACAAAAATTTGATATTTCGGATTATTGATATTTTTTTTAAAAATAAATCAAAAATTGCTGTTGTATAATACGAACAACGACAAATCAAAACAAATTTCAAAAATTACGTTATTTAAAACAAAATTGTCGAGTTGCATATGTTTTGTCCACACCAATTTTTATAATTATCAACAAAAATGCCGATAACAAAGATATTTGAACAGATTATGTGAATTATTTGAAATCTTAATGTTGTTTGTATTAATATTTATTTTAAAAACATTGTTTTCTTTGTGATTCAAACTTACAAACTTACAGAGCCTATTAAAGTAAGTCAACCTTAGTTTCATATGTTTTGGCCACCACTGTATATAAGAGGGGAAATCTCGCTCTTTGTCTGTTAACTTGTAGAGAGGCCGAGGTATGCCACCGAACAGCAATAACATTTGCTCTGTTTTTACAAGTTTTTGCTATGAAATTCAAATATATTTCAAAAATTTAGCATTCAAACAAATACATATATAGGAGAAAGATGAATTTGATGGCGTATTTTGGATTTTCGTTTTGTGGGCGGAGTGGGCGTGGCAAACGTGTTTTTAGAGCTAGAAGGCTCTAAAGCTCAAATTTAGTACGTATGTATATATTCGATATTCACGATAAAAATCAATATGAAACCTAATTTTAATTTTACCATTTGTTTTTTTTTTGCCTTTTTTGCTAGTATCAAATATTTTATATGCATGTGTATGTAAAATTAAGGGCTTTACCGGACTACAGTGGTGCTTGAAATTCGCTATGACTTTATACATAATAATGTCTTTACAATTGCTTTATACATAGAAGTTGGGAGCATTCATTCCTTTCTCGTGCCTGTGGATGCACAGAATTTGGGCACTAAGAGTGAGCGTATATATCGATTGTTTTTCTTTTACTATATTTATTACATTTTCTCATTACACAAATTATTCTTCTTTCAGCCCACTGTACGGAACATTTGTTATCAAAATTGTGTCTTGATTGGTGATTCATCGCCTATTACTTTCTCAAGATATATGTAGATGAAATAGTCAAATAATCGAAAAAATCAAAATCTTTGCTATATATATTTTCGAACTTAATATGCAAAATAGATTTAAATATTGAAACACTTTCGGAACGAACCAAACTAAATGTGTTAGATTTTTTGTGAATTCAACTTCTACTGGAATATATGATTCAATGTAATGGATTCCCCCTAAAGGGTTAAATGAAAATAATAATGAAAAATATACATAAATAAATTAAAGTAATAAGCGAAAAACAAAAGCCATGGCAAAATGCTGGTGAAACAATGTTGCTAAACGCAGTAAATTTAATTAAATATATATGGGACAATAGCAAAACAAAAACATAATATTTTCGTGTTTTTATTCGGTTGATAGCAGACAGAGCATGCATTAATATTGTATGTATGTGTGTATGTGTTTTTATCTATATGTGGTGCTGCTGAATTAACATGATGATCGAGAAGACAACAAATACAAATGAATGAACGAATGAATGATGGTACGAACGAACGATTAAATATGAATATACTGCTTTAAAGATACAGATATAATTGTACGTACTATAGCTTTGGAAAATTTCTATTGAATACAATGAATGTACATGATTACATATATACAAAATCGGATGATTAAAGACAAATTTCAACAACAGATGTATATAGATAGGTATATAAGTATGTATGTATGTAGATAAATAGGTAGGTCATAGACCTGACCCCCCAAAAATGGATTTTGATGAAATTTTCATGTTCGTTGTGCAATTGTTAGCCAATCTAAGTGAGGTCTAACATTAAGGTAAGTCATAACAATTGTCCATTCAAGGAAAGGCAGGCCACACACACACACACAATTTCATCAAAAATCTTTTGTGGGTCAAAAACAATAACAACAACAATAATTAATACGTATTTATTGGATGATGCAGCATATCAAACAGCCAATCATCAAATTCAAGTGCAAGCCAAATCCATAGGAAACACATGGTTTTACATTACCAGCAGTTGGGGAGTGTAAAGCCACAAACTCTTGAACAATTTCATTGACAACAAATTTTGGAACCAAAGACATAAACAACAACGACAACAACGGGTGTGTACGATACAAATACGATACGATACGTTTTGCAACCTTAAACCAAATAAAAACTCACGATGCTGACAACCTGTTCGTTCTGAAAATAAAGAGGAAAAATAAAAAAACGATACAAAATAATAAAAATACAGAAAAACATAAATGCAATCAACAACAACAATAATAATAAGAATTGATAAAATGAAAAAATAAATACAAAGAATCGTTTGTGTAATTATAAAAACAAATATGAAATACATAAAAATGCATTCGAGGTTCCAGACAATGTGTAGTATATATTTTTGAAAATGTTGTAGGGATTTGTATAAATATATTTGTTTGTGTAAAGAAATAAATCCATTTCATTTCAATATTTAATTGGCCACCTTTGTGGCATAAACAATCACTTCGGTTGATATGGGACCCGACGATGATCATCAAATGTATGGCATACTTTCATTGAACGACAACCTTGACGTAAATTTCGTTGTGTCTGTGTCTCGGAGAGATTAAAATATTAACAATACGAGCACAGATCGTAAAGTAACTGACCTAACACTAGCACGAAACGAATATTTTGTTTTAATTTTTTTTTGGTTTGTTTACATTTTGCAACATGACATTGTCATCATGACATTGAGAATTATTCTGCCCGTTTTCATAATGGGAGGTGGAGTAAAAAAAAAATCATTTGATAGACACTACTTCCCTGTAAACCATTTTGACAACTTTTCCCCCTTTTATTAGGCATGTCACAGAAATTCAAATCGTACGAATTTGAAACCCAAAACGTATTTAGTTCATCCAAAAACGTATGTAAATCAAAAAAAATCGTTTTGAAACCAAACTCAAAATCTGAAATGAAATTGATAACTTACTTAAACTCCATTTTTTTTTTGGAATTCTGTTCAAAAGTAATTATGAATATTATTTTCATTAAGAATAGTAAATGAAATTATAAATAATAAATGTATTGAGTATGACAATTTTAACATTTTTTTAATTTTAAAAATCATTTGTAAAAAATTAATTATTATTGATGTTGCGTTGCCATCTGATCAATTGTGTGATCCTGTCATATGTTTTAAATAAAAAAAGTGGCAGCCTTAATCAAAATAATCCTTAACCAAACAAGAAAACAAAAATAGAAATATATGAAGAAAAATACTCTGCCAAAGAACAATTGAAACACCGGGCATATTTTTTGATTAATTTATTTTATTATACCCTCCACCTCCAGGATGGGGGTATATTCACTTTGTCATTCCGTTTGTAACACCTTAAAATATTCATCGGAGACCCCATAAAGTATATATATTCTGGGTCGTGGTAAAATTTTAAGACGATATAGCTATGTCCGTCTGTCTGTCTGTTGAAAGCACGCTAACTTTCAAACGAAATGAGCTAGGATGTTGAAATATTCCGTAAATATGTCTTATGGTTGCAGATCGGATGGGATTGAAAGTGGGCGAAATCGGCGCATAGGGAAAAATTTTTCTCTCACAAGGACTGAAAATACCCCTAATATTTACAGTATTTCAGCCTGCTTTTTGTATAGGTCTGCTTGTACTTACTTGATATTTGGAATGAACATTCCCCTTATAGCATAAAAGCGCACCATAAAGTGATTCTTATTCGTAGGGGACGAAATGGGACAAAAAAGGGATACAAATGGTACATATTAAACGATAACGATTTGGTGTGTACATTCATCTAATTGACATAATGTAAAAGTATTTTTTCCAAATTCGCACTTTTAAGGGGTAAAATGGGAATAGAGGGATAAAAATGGTACCAACCAAACAGCTGCATCTAGAATAATGAAATTCGGTGTATGCATTCGTCTGATTCCGTAGACACGTAAAATAAACGGATTTTTGGAAATTCGTACTTTTTGGGGTTAAAATGCAAAAAGGGGATAAAAATAGTACCAAACAAATGACAACAGCTAGAGTCGTGAAATTCAGAGTATACATTCCTCTGACTGCGTAGAAACGAGAAATAAAAGTTTTTTTTCAAATTCGTACTTTCAAGAGATATACTGGGTACAGAGGGATAAAAATAGTACCAACTGAACAGCTACAGCTAGAATCATGGAATTTGGTGTATACATTCCTCTGACTGCATAGACACGTGGAATAAAAAGATTTTTCCAAATTCGTACTTTTTACTTTTACGGCAAAAATGGTTAAATCATAAAGTTAGGTTATTTTGACACATGTACGTGAGATAATGGATTTTCAAAATTTGTACTTTTGTAATTAAAATAGAATGGAAATACAACCAACTGTAGCACCCGCAATCTACCAATATTTGTGGTGTTTAAGCTTTTTTGAGTTGACTTGAAGTATTATTTAGATATGTACACGTATTGGCAGCCTTCCTTATAAGCGTGGCGCGTAATAAAAATATTATATTTATTTATAAAATTATTTTGTCAATATTTGTATTTGTTTTGGTTTGCCTATATTAAAAAAAATATTTTCCTGTAATATTACTGCACTTCAACGAAAATCGACAGCCTCAGTGGAATGCAATCCATAGTGGAGGGTATATAAAGTTCGGCCCGGCCGAACTTAACGCCGTTTTTACTTGTTTTTTAACTAGTTTGTTTGTTTACTTTCTTTTAATTTTAATCACAATCAGATTGTGGAGCCGCATAGAAATTATTGGCGGCGGTGGGTGAAACCAGCTGTTTCTAATTTCAATGCTACCACATTTTTAATAGGAAATATTCGTTTTCCATTATTATCGTTTCCATCAAACCGGCAAGAGTTGAAGAAGCAAAAGTAAAACTTTACGAATTGGAAATGCGAAATCAAATCGTTTTAGTAAAATTTCTGTGACATGCCTTTACACCACATGTTTGTCCAATTTTTGCACAGTTTCCCCATTTATCACCAATTCTGATTTAAAAAAAGTTTGTAGAATTATTGCCGATATACACTCAAGAATAGTGTACTAAATTATATGAAGTTGTTAAGTAAGTCGAGTAGAAATTACTGAAAACCAGTTCTATTTACTCATTTAATCAAGAAATGTAGTTAGTATATTTTTGGAACTCTGTTTTGTATGCTCCATTTTCACAATATATATTTTTTAATAATTTTCAATTTTTTTCGAAAAAATAATATTGATCAACTTTACTAAAATGATTGATGTGTCCCTTATTGTATACATCAATCACCTTTTCCTACTTATACACTCAGAAAAAAGTATGCCACGAATTAAGTAAAAATACTAAAGTTGCGCAAAATTGAACTTCGTGTAAAGCTATATTTCCTCTGAGAAAATTTTCTGAAATGTTTCCTCTAAAATGTTCAGAAAATTGTACCAAGTATATTTTTTTAATAAACAAGTATAAATGATTTTTAGTCAAACTGAGAAAAATTTACTTGCTACGAGGAAAAAGTTTAATAAGTTCAATTTAATTTAATCTTACTCAATAATAAATGAGTTTGCTTTAAAGTATCCAAAACTCGTATAAAAAATGGCAACATGAAATAATTCTCAAACAGTTCATGATACTTTTGTCATAAAGAGTTGAGCTATTACTCCATGACTGCTGCGAAGGTTAGACAGGCGCAGTCATTGTTTAGAATAGGATTTTATATATTTACGAGTATGAATGTCTCGGCAGTCAAATAAGAAATGAGTCAATTATTGTTTATATAAACCCCCTGAAGTATAAATTTTTTTTAATTACTCAGGTTCGGGTTCATTTTGTTTTCTTAGACAAAGTTTTCAAAAGAAGTATGTGACATTTATTTGGTTCGCTTGCGGGCAGTGCAGACGATTGTTTGCGTATCCACACCACGCTGCCCAGTGCAATGCGAGGACTACTCAACGCTTTAACAGTACTACAGTCCGAGCCCTATTTACCAAAAAGACGTACCACAATTTTTGATAAACTTTTTTGATGAAAATCGATAATTCGCGAACATTTATATCACCTCTGAAAAATACACAGCTTTACAAAATTTCGTTACAACTTTCATAATAGTACACAACAAAAGCCTCCTCCTGTATAATTCTGTTTGCGGCGCTTATGTATTTTTTGGGTAAATAGGGCCGATATGAGGAAACCTTTCACAGGGAAATCATGATAGTGTGCAACCAAGTAATAAATGTCACCATGCAATTTGTAAATAAATTTACACTCTATAAAATATAGATGCAAAATGTTCTTGATCTTGGAGAATATTCCAGTTCAAATCATTGTTTGAAGAAATTGGCATAAATTTAAGTACTCATTTTTAAGTTAAAATTTCCCAAATTGAATTTTTTTCCATATAAAAAGATCTTCGTTATTTTCTTTCTTAAAGTCTAGAAAATGTTCTTCCTCACGAGTATGAATTCCACCCAACTGACTACTAAAAGAAAATTTTAAATGTTTCATTACTCTCATTTATATTATATATTATGCCATCACATCAAACAAACATATAAATCGGATATCCGTAACATTCCTAGGACCAAATGCAATAATACAAACAATAGTTCTAAAGAAAACCCAATTTTTCAATCTCAAAATACGAATGTCGGATCCATGCCACTGCGATTTCAGCTATATTACTATTTATATACTATATTACTTTCACTCAGCAATCTTTCAAAGCTACAGCTGACGAGATAAAAAAATGTCGACAAAGTTTTTACGGCGATTGAAAGGTGGTATTGTGCCATTCTTAATTAATATGGCTTTAAATACAAAATTATTTTTTTGTAATTTTGAGACTAAGCCTTTAGAACCATTTATGTTAAAAATGAGACCAGTCAAACAATAGCAGCGCTAATAAAAACTAAAAATATTTTGTTTCAATTCAATTTAATTGAAAGCTTTTTTGAATAATTACTTAAATAACGATATTTTCTTGAATTAAACACTTAGTTGTACTGACTTTATTGCTTAATATTGCTACATAACGTTGTTTCTTGGAGTCAACTAGTATTTTGCACCTTTCATGCGGTATTTTTGACCATGCCTCTATAATTTCGTGGCAAATATCGTTATTGTCTTTCAGTATTGCCAGTGAGACCTCATTTTAGTCATCACACTTCAAAGTTTTGATTATATTGAGATGTCGTGTCTGCCCGAACCATTCCATAACATCGATATTATTGACTTCAATCCACCCTTTTTGCAAGTCAGCTGGTTTTTTCGGGATAATTGACTTGCCAGAAGACTCATTTAAGTGGCATTCCATATTCGGCATACGTAAGCATAATATTAGGCAGTATTTTGATATACTGGACAGAGTCATAGTAGTTCTGGGCCAATGTATTGACCCAACACCATAATATGAAAAACAAGCCCAATCCATTATACTTGATCATCCCTATTTGACAGTTTTGGTACTATACCTGGAGATGTATTCCGTGTTCTGTGGACGTCTTACAAACTGTCGAGAGACTGTCCCACCATAACAACAATTTTCGATTCAGTTGATCATAAAACGTTCACCCACTTTTTGGTCGCCTACAGCAGGTGTGTTTTTGCGAATTGCAATATTTTTGTGACATGTCTTTTATTTTTAAGTGAGACTTTTCCCAGACTTCTGACTTGCAGATTATGTTTTCTTAGTATTCTACGAACATTTTAAACTCTCAAAGATGGACAGACATTGTTTTTTATTTCGGTGGCGGGAGTAAGTGGGTTTGTTGTACTAGACGTTACTATTCGGCGAATGGTTGCAGGTGATATAAACTGATTTTTTGACGTGTTTTTGTTTTGTCTTCTTATAATATCGAATTTCTGATCATTTTAATGGAACACTGAAAAAAAAATCGAACTTCACTATATGATTTATCCTCAGATTTCAAACTTTATTTTGAACTCGATTTTGTTCTCCACAATGCTCTCCTCGCCCTACTTATGAAGAAAAATAAAACAATAACATTTCAGAAATGGTGTACATTTCATAATATCTTATTTATAACATCAAATCAAATTGAATAAAGAGATAAAATTTATTTTTCTTGAGATTTTTAGAATGCTGCTATTATTTTGACCGTTCTAAAATGTCGAATAGTCCAAAAATGTGAAATTTCCAAAACAATTAAAATCATATCACCAAATAAACAATTATCACACAAATAAATATATGAAAATGTATGCTAACCTTTGGTGCGCTGCTATTATTTTGTCCGCAACTGTATATTACAGATTTTTTGTTCATTTCTGGGGTTATCGTTTTTTAGGTTGATCTAAACGATGTAAAGGGTGTTTTTTATTGAGGTATAGAACTTCGAATTGAAATAAAACACAAGAAAATCGTTTTAATGTCCATCAATTTGGCTTTATTGGAAGGATAATTTTATGCCATTAATGTTTAAATATGATTTCGGGCATGTGGCCGCCGCTGCTGGCTCGAATATAGCCAGCATATAGGGCCGTATGTTGGCAATAACGCCACGAATGTTGGCTTCCAAGTCCCCTAACGTTTCTGATTTGTTGGCGTAGACAAGCGACTTCACAAAGAAAATAATCCCATGGTGTCAAATCACACGATCTTGGTGGCCAATTGACAGGTCCATTCCGCGAAATTATGCGGTTAACCGAATTAATTGCTCTGATGGACGAATATGTCGACCATAAAATGGACGGAGCTTGCGGTGAACTTCGCCAACTGAACCATTACTTTCGAAATAAATTTGCACGATTTGCAAGCGTTGTTCTTTTGTCAACCTGTTCATGATGAAATGGCAAACCAAACTAAATATTAATCACTTGACAGCTGACAAAATGGCCGCCAGTTAAAAAAGTGATTCCAACTTAAAGTTCTATACCCCAATAAAAAACACCCTTTATTAACGAATATTGAACTACTTGCAAAAAAATTAAAGAAAAGGTGTTAAAAACCAATACAAATTATTTCTTCCATTTTCCCAAAATTTTCAAATAAATAGGTGTGATCGAATTAAATAACCATTTTGAACAGCGCCGCCGCCGCCGATAATTATTGGTCGGCTTGTAACTCTGATACTGTGGAATTGTATGAGGAATATTTTTGTGCAAGATCTTAACCCTCTAGCTTATCTCTTTATTGGCCAATTTGACTCTTTTGTCGAAGAAATCAAAAAAGGTTTCTTCAAAAAGGACGGTTAAGTACTAAAATGTTCTACGAAAAAATTTGCCGTAAAATGTCAGTGTGGGCCACCAAAGTTGTAAAAAAAGCTCTTACACGCAAACATATACAACAAAAATAATAGGGTTCAAATTCGTCCATGTTTTTCGAAGATCGATCCTTTTCGACAAATAATGTGGTTATTTCGGTAGAGTGTGGTAAACAAATAATACAAATTGAATATTTTTGCAAATTTTTCATTTTCACGGTAGATATGGCTAAAATGATTTTGTATGAACGACATTTTTGTTTTGCAATTTTCTAGCGAACTATACAACGGATTCGGCTGGTTTGTTGCATGTGTATTAAGAACCAATGTCGCTTGTAACATACAGGGTGCGGCTAAAGTTACTATATGATGTAAAACAATTGTAACTTCTTTGCTTGCGAGTATTTAACTTTTTCTTTTTTCCTATTTCAGAAATTAAACTTGGGAGAATATTTAAAAATGGAACGCTATACAATTGCGCAATTGCGCTTGGAATTTGCTAGAGCACTTTTAAATCTCGTTGATCAAAATGAAAATTTTTTGTCAAATTTAATGATGACCGACGAAGCGCATTTTCACTTGAACGGTTTCGTAAATAAACAAAACAACAGATTTTGGGGATCCCAAAATCCCAAAAATCTTCATCAGAAATCTTTACAACTAAAGGACAACATTCAAGAAGAAATTGATCGTATGCCACAAGAAACACTCAACATGGAAAATGCCATAAAAAGAGCACATTTTTGCGTTAGAGAAAACGGTTCTCATTTAACTGATATTATTTTTCATAATTAATGTAAAAAAATAACATAAAATAAACTTTCTTTTTATAATATTTTTTTTTGTTTTTTTTCATTCCATTCAATAGTTATTTAAAAAACAAATCATATAGTTACTTTAGCCGCACCCTGTATATACAAAAAGTTGCAATTCTTACAAGAATCCAAAATTCGCGGTAGCAAATGCATTTATTTCTCTATCTGGAGTTTCTGAAAGAATTCTGTCACAAATATTCCATATTTAGTCAGCAATCACAGGCAAAATTTTAGTATTTTCTATTATTTCTATTTAGTATTTTCTATATGATAGAAAGTTACGCATTTCATTTTTGACTTTACAGCCAACACTTTTACTCTTATTTGACAATCGTTTTATAGACGTTGCATGCACCTAAAATATGAGCGATATTGCCAAACCCCTTCTGGAACCTCCTACACAATTTGACATAAACTTTTGTTGAAATAAATCTTCAATATATATCACGCGAAAAGCTTTTACATCTATGCCACCTCCTTTTTATGTTTTACCTTACTGAGATCAATTTTGACAGTTTTTATATTTTTCCATCTAAACCCGTTTTCCTATTTATCCCATATTCAATCATATTTTGATCGAAATCGTAATTTTATATGTCTTTAGTCACAATAGCCCGAATAGCCGCTTCAGTGGGTCGATTAAACTGACCATAAAATGGAAGCGCGCGATGAACTTTCTTAACAGAGCACGCATTTTGATACTAAAATTCAATAATTTGCAAGTGTTGTTCGTTTGTAAGACGACAGTGAAACAAAACACGAAACGTGCGTCAGCTGTTTAAACCAGTGTTACCAAAAAGATAATAGCTAAAAAATCACCCTTTATAACTTATCATATTTTGGTTAGGCAATAACACCACTTGTATCCGCTTTTGTCTTATTTTATCACCAAAAATACTAATTTCGAAAAATCCCCTCTTATCACTTTAGTACGGATTACGGTGTTTTTTAGGCTCCACTACCACGTGATAGCCGAGGAATTATTCATAATAAAAACAATATAAAATAGTTTTTTTCGCAAATGCATATCAGTCTAGAAGTATATGACCACCTTTATTTTAAATTAATTGTATAAATCATATAAACCAGTCAGACAGACGGATATAATCTTCTGAGAAATTTTTCTATCGCAAATTCGAAAAATTTCAAAAAAACTAGAAATATTGTCATCTAGGCGAAGTAAACTATTTGTTCTAATACTTTCTTACTAGCATTTTGTATTCCCATTTTCCTGTTTTTTTGCTACTCTGCGCTCGTTTAACTTTCCAATTGTTTTCGTAAATTGGATGCAAAATAAAATTTTTTTAATAATTTGTCATTATTATAGTATTATTTTAAAGTGGACAATTATTGTGGGTGGCGAATGGTGGTGTGATGATCACGCCACCAATGTGCGAATACTCAGAATGAATTAAAACAAATATTTGCTAAACTCGATATTTCAATACATATAAATAAATAATATTTTACTTGAGTAAAATATTCACATACATAACTCGGAGACATGTTTTCGTGTAACTCCACTGGGAGAGATAAACACAACCAACAATTAACCAACCAACCAACCATCAAGCGGACTCTTGGCTAGTTGATACTGTTGGTTAACGAAGTTACCTGTAGCAAACGGGCTTCGTCAAATACATATAAAAATAATTTTATTTCTAAATGAAATAATTAACCATTTCTTCGTTTGTTTTGTTTTGTTGTTTTATTTAACTTCCGTCTTGCCTCAAATAAATAAATAAACAAACTGGTTTATAGCATTGAGTTTGGTATGTTTTTTTCTTTCTTTCTTTAATATTAAGCAAATTTGTATATAGTAGGTATATGCATGTACGAGTACATACTTATGTACATAGAGATGACGTAATGCTAACAAAACGTGGTAGACGACGTTATATATTTAATATATTAGAGACATGTACTCGTTCGTACTCGTAGTCATAGTCATAGCACTCGACAATAAGAGCAGAGCCCTTATCTAAAACCTACATTTTGTTGGTTAAATTTTCCTTTTGGCAGCGACGAATAAATGTCGAGAACGTGTAATAAAAACATGACCTTATATGTATGTACTGTAAATATATACTCATGGTATACACTTACACGGACGGACTGACGGTCGGACGGATATTTGTCGTTAGGGCAGAAATAAAAACCGAATAACCAAATAGGTTGACAAAGATATGGCCGTAATTATGTATAAATCAATAATAAAAAATCTTAGTTCGAGTATGGTAGTAAAGTAAAGCCCCACCAACAAAAATCAGTTCATATCAAATCAACGCCACAGTCGTGCAAATAAAAATGGCAATCATAAAACAAATAGGTAGGGGGCAAAGCCCACATTGGACAATGGGACATGTTCTATACAATAAGTTTTTTATTTGAACATCGAACCAGTTTGTTTTAGAACTGCCTGTTCAAATGTCTTTACATTTTCCCACCTTAGGCCAGAAACATTCGAAATGTTGTGATATTTGTTGTATTCTCTACAACAAAATTGCAATTTCACAAAGATGGCCAAATGCGTAATTTCCACAATATTATCGCTTATCGACCTTCGCTCGATTTATGATAAACAAGCGTAAGATGGGGATTATATATGTATAGTTACACTCTCCCTCAAATAAAACAAAATTTGTTAAAACCGATTTAGCAGACATTTTTGATGTGTAGTCATAATCACATATAAGTTAAAAAAAATAAGTAAAAACGGCGTTAAGTTCGGCCGGGACGAACTTTATATACCCTCAACCATTGATTGCATTCCACAGAGGTTGTCGGTTTTCGTAGAAGTGCAGTAATATTACAGTAAAATATATTTTTTTTAATATAGCCAAACCAAAACAAATATTGAAAAATTTATTTTATAAATAAATATAATATTTTAATTATTTCAAACCACGCTTACAAGGCAATGCTACCAATACGTCAATTCAAAAAATAAATATTCTTATATTTATATTTTCAAAAATATTTTCAAAGCCATAAATATTGGTAGATAGTGGGTGCTACAGTTGGTTGTATTTCCATTCTATTTGAATTCCAAAAGTACAAATTTTGAAAATCCATTATCAGACGTACATAGTACAAAAAAACCTAACTTCATGATTCAACCAATTTTTGCGGTAAAAGAAAAAGTACGAATTTGAAAAAAAAACTTTTTATTTTGCGTGTCTATGCAGTCAGAGGAATGTATACACCGAATTCCATGATTCCAACTGCGCCCATTTGGTTGGTACCATTTTTACCCCCTTGACGTTTCTACACAATTAGAATTTTATCATTCTAACTGTAGTCGTTTAGTTGGTACTATTTTTATCCCTCTGTACCATTGTATCCCTTGAAAGTATTAATTTCGAAAAATTCGTCTATTTTCCGTGTCTACGCAGTCAGAGGAATGTATACTCCGAATTTCATGACTCTAGCTGCGGTCATTTTATTGGTACTATTTTTATCCCTTTTTCCATTTTAACCCCAAAAAGTACGAATTTCGAAAAATCAGTTTATTTTCCTTGTCTACACACTCAGAGGAATATATCCTCCGAATTTTATGACTCTTGCTGCGGTCATTAGATTGGTACTATTTTTATCCCCTTTTTTTCATTTTAACCCCAAAAAGTACGAATTTTGAAAAATCCGTGTATTTTACTTATCTATGCAATCAGAGGAATGTATACACCGAATTTCATTATTCTAGGTATAGCCGTTTGGTTGGAACCATTTTTATCCCTCTATTCCTATTTTACCCCTTAAAAGTACGAATTTGGGAAAAATACTTTTATATTATGTATCTACTCAATTGTCGTTCAATATGTACCATTTTTATCCCTTTTTTGTCCCATTTCACCCCCTATGAGGGAAATGCGCATACCAAATATAAAGCAAATATAAACAGACATATTGAAAAAACATGCTTAAATACGCTAAAATATTAGGGATTATTATGGATATTTTTAGTCCTTGTGAGGGAAAATTTTTTCGCTTTGGGCCGATTTCGCCCTTTTCAATCCCAACCGATCTACGACAATAAGACGCATTTAAGGAAAATTTGAACGTTCTAGCTCCTTTCGTTTAGATGCTAGCGTGCTTTCAACAGACGGACAGACGGACGGACATGGCTAGATCGTCTTAGAATTTTATGACGATCAAGAATATGTATACTTTATAGGGTCTCAGGTCGATATTTCAAGGTGTTACAAACAGAATGACAAAATTAGTATACCCCCATCCTGGAGGTGGAGGTATAATTATTATTTTTTTTTAAGATAATATTTTTTATTTTCTTCTCAGCAAAAACGTACATCAGTGTTCTAAATTCGATGTAAATTTTAGCGCGGGCTTTTCAGCACTTTCGGAGATATCAATAATTTTAGAAATACTCGTGAGTATAAAAAATGTTTAAAAAAATTTTTCAATGTTTTATAAAAAAAAAAACACAAAAAATATACAAAATTTTAATTTTCATTTTATTTTATTATACGCTATAAACCAAAATTACTTCTGCAGGAAGATTGTTTCAACATCTTTCACAAAACAACAGTTTTCAAAAAAATGTCAAAAACTTATTTCCAAAATTTCATCAAAATCGGAAGTCTTTCAAAAATGTATCGTTGGTTTAAAATGGACTTACTGAATTGTTACACTAAAATAAAAACGCTACGATGTATCAACGAAACGGTTTAGTAAACCTACTTTTAATCAAATTGCCTCGAACTTTTTTAATTATAAAGAGTGATTTTTTTGAGGTTAGGATTTTCATGCATTAGTATTTGACAGATCACGTGGGATTTCAGACATGGTGTCAAAGAGAAAGATGCTCAGTATGCTTTGACATTTCATCGTGAATCGTCTTACAAACGAACAACGCTTGCAAATTATTGAATTTTATTATCAAAATGCGTGCTCTGTTAAGAAAGTTCATTGCGCGCTTCCATTTTATGGTCAGTTTAATCGACCCACTGAAGCGGCTATTCGGGCTATTGTGACTAAATTTCGCACCAAATTTACATTGTTGGACATTAAACCACCAACACGCTTACGTAGAGTGCGAACTGAAGAAAATATCGCAGCTGTATCGGCTAGTGTTAATGATGACCACCAATTTTCGATTCGTCGCCGTTCGCACCAATTGGGTCTCTGTTACTCAAAAACGTGGAAATGCCAAAATTGGACTAAGCGGATGGACCACCTAAGACGCAGCCGCGGTCAACATTTAAATGAAATTATCTTCAAAAAGTAAATGTCATGGACCAATCTAACGTTTCAAATAAAGAACCGATGAGATTTTGCAAATTTTATGCGTTTTTTTTTTAAAAAAAGTTATCAAGCTCTTAAAAAATTACCCTATAAATAAACTTTAGTCGTGTCAATGAAACTCGATTTTAACGACATATTTCGCAAATACAAGGAAAAAAGTGGATACATACTTAAAGCGTGAGAGCAAAAGTGGGATATAATTTGGAGTCAAACAAAAAAATTAGGGTTTGATTTCAGTTTACCTAGCCGAACCTTTGACAATTAGAGAAGTTGCAGAGTGGTTGCCCTGCAATGTTGTGTGCGAACACTGGCGTCAACATCTACCCGAAACCAGGCTACCATCAGATCAATAGACTTGGTGACCGTAAATTCAATAAGAGCTCAAAACCTATATCTTCAGGAGGTGGACAAGGAGGCATCCAGGGGACTGTAAAGCTAGGAACGACCCCACAACTTGTTTGCATACACGCAGAGAAAAAAGGGCGCTTGGAGGTCGTTTGTTTCAACTGAACTTTTTTTGGTGCAAAATCCAAACGTTTACTAGAATAGTTGCAACAATATCCTCAAATGCATTCTTTTATCGTAAATGTTTAGGATGAACAAAATAACTTTATCCGCAAAAGAAACTAACAAACGAAGTTCCTTTGTCTAAAATTTCGTTTCTGCGTAATGAAGTTTTTCTTTGCTACAGCTCAGGCAGGGGGTACTGGTGCTGGCGAACATCTGGTGGGCTGACAATTGCAGTATCGCGAAGATGGTCTGATCATTGAAGAAGTCAATACCTTTTGTCTATAAAATTGTCTATGCTGATTCCAGTATTGAACGGGTTGTAATGCCTTATTGTCCGGAAGCCAGCGACGTCTATTTCTTTCTATAATGAAAGGAATAGTTACTAACAGAGAAATATAGAGAAAAAACATTGTTGGCTCCCGGACTATTATGGGCTCACATGTCCAGAGGGTGGACATCGCGTCGAGCACCTTTGGCAGAAGTTGTGAGTGCGAGAAGGAGATTGAATACCTTATCAGTGTATGTTCGGATAGGCTAGAAAACGCTAGACACAGTGTTCAGTCAGAATTTTGTGAGTCGCACAGGTTGGTTCATTGTGGTATCACATTGGATCTTAACATAGGTCTTATGTTATGTGTTCTATAGAGTTTCCATTTCCGATTACGACTAAATTGTTTACATCTGACCACGCTATTGTGGTCAACATGATTTGCCATTTCATTAAAAATAGACTAAAGATGGAACAAAGCTTGCAATTTGTGCAAATTTATTTTGAAAGTAATCAGTTCTGGAATTGCAACATTGTAAGAAATATTGCCATGAAATGAAATGTTAACTGAAGACTTGTTTTTCTAACAGGACGCCACCAAATTTCATTTAACACGTCAAACAATTGACTTATTGGAGGAAACATATGGTTGGATGGAATACGTTATTTCTTGAAATGGACCAGTCAATTGACCACCGAAATCAAGCGATTTAACGCCTGTGGATTATATTCTCTGGGATTACGTGAAGTCATTGGTTGATGCGAACAAATTGGGTACCGCTTTGGGTGCGTTAGATTTGAAACAAAATGACCGGAAATTATCATGAATTTAAATTTCAATTTCTCATAAGTATAATGTTGGGTATATTAGGACTGTTTTTCTTTTCTGGATAATAAGCTGCGATAACAGAAACTTTTATAAAATGTTAATTTTTTACACGAAATAAAAAAATATTTTTCACATTGTCGCCAACTACAATAATTCAAATAATTAGCCTCACAAAATTTTTTCAAAAAAAATTTGTGTTGACGTTTTTGGATTTAGCCTCGATAACTATATATTTGACTTATATTTTTAACATAAAGGGTGTTTTTTTTATTGGGGTATAGAACTTTAAGTTGGCATCACTTTTTTAACTGGCGGCCATTTTGTCAGCTGTCAAGTGATTAATATTTAGTTTGGTTTGCCATTTCATCATGAACAGGTTGACAAAAGAACAACGCTTGCAAATCGTGCAAATTTATTTCGAAAGTAATGGTTCAGTTGGCGAAGTTCACCGCAAGCTCCGTCCATTTTATGGTCGACATAATCGTCCATCAGAGCAATTAATTCGGTTAACCGCATAATTTCGCGGAATGGACCTGTCAATTGGCCACCAAGATCGTGTGATTTGACACCATTGGATTATTTTCTTTGGGGATATGTGAAGTCGCTCGTCTACGCCAACAAACCAGAAACGTTAGGGGACTTGGAAGCCAACATTCGTGGCGTTATTGCCAACATACGGCCCCATATGCTGGATATATTCGAGCCAGCAGCGGCGGCTACATGCCCGAAATCATATTTAAACATTAATGGCATAAAATTATCCTTCCAATAAAGCCAAATTGGTGGACATTAAAACGATTTTCTTGTGTTTTATTTCAATTCGAAGTTCTATACCTCAATAAAAAAAACACCCTTTATAACAATTTTTTAAATTTTTTTTTATACAAATTTATATTGATGTTGGTGACAATTAAGTAAAATATTTTATTTTGAGTGAAATTTTAACTTTTTGTTATTGCAGCTTAGTTATCCAGCCCTATTCTTTGTTGTTTCATAATGCTTGGTGCACTGTTAATACCCATACAAATCGAAATCGCCTATAAAGATATTCAAAGGTCCGGCGAGATTCTGGGTTTGTAACTTTCGTTATTATAACCGGCATGATGTTATAAGTGATTTCGACTGTACAAACTTACTCCATTTTACATTTATGCACAGTTCTTGCTATTTTATTGCACACAACTATCTTATGCTATGCTCACGCATTTCAAAATGTTTAAAAATAAGTCATCAAACCCTAATAGCATTAAACCACACATATGCACATACTCACACATATACTAATGTATAAATAAAGACATACATATATACAAATGTATATTGCAAGTCTGTGTGCTTGAGTATATAAAAGGCAATGTATAATAATCTGATAAATATACTCTAGCGCAAATTTTATATAAATGTGTGTGTGTATGTGTGTAAGAGGAATATTATTGATTTAGTACCACAGCCAGAAGGGATTTTTTGGTGCACAATAAAAGGCTGCCAAATTAAATAAGAAGACATGGAAGTTCTGTGTATCTTTGCAATTCTATTGCCAATGGTGTGACCAATGTCAATGACCAATAAAAACAATTAGGGTATTGCTGTAGTGGATGTATATGTGCCATTCTGACTGTTGTACATTTATTGAATTAGGATTTGTTTGGCATTTAGGTCCACATCGGTATATATACACGACTTTTCAAGAATGGGATATTTTTGATTTTTTAGGAAACAACTGTCAAATGTGCCAAAATATTTTTTGTTGTCTGTTTGTTGGATGAAAAAGGGCAACAGTGGGGCACAAAAAGAAGAACGGTGTATAAAATAAAAAAATAAATCAATTGGGAATCAAAATGTACAACATTTGGAGCCAAGTATTAATTAAAATCATTAAATTACGATACAGGTAAAGAGGAAACTGAAACAAATAACGCTAAAACGAAAAAATCCCGAAATTGCTTTGGTCTCTAAAATCGTTTCGGTTTTAAATGTAATTCATGCGAGTTCCAGCTACTTCGACCAAGTTTTTTCTTCTTACTAAGGGAATTTTTGTTCGGTATCTCATATCTTGTGTGGGGATAACTCATCAGTGGCGCTTCAGTATATAATGTGACCATACAAGACAGAAATATTGTTGGAATGTTTTTTATACCCTACACCACAGGGTCTTTGTGCATTTGTTTGTAACACCCAAAAGGAAACGAGATAGACCCATCATTTATTATACCGATCGACATATAATCACTTTTTGAGTCGAATTAGTGATGTCCGTCTGTCCATCTATTCTTGTAATCAAAGTACAACGAAGTTTTATGGGATGAACGCTATTTATTTTGATGCAAATCGGTTCAGATTTAGATATAGCTCACATACAAATTTTGCTTCCGATTTTACTTTTTCCGCTCTAGAAACAACATACTTTAACAGTTTTTCTTCAAATTTAGCAAAACGTCATATATTGCTATATAGCTCTGGTAGAAATAGGCCAGATCGGTTCAGATTTATATATAGCTCCCGTACAAATGTCTCCTATGATTTGACTCTTTCCGCTCTAGAAACCAAATATTTTAGTAGATTTTTCTTCAAATTTGACAAAACTACTTATATTTCAACTAGAAACAACTCTGGTAAAAATGGTCCAGATCGGTTCAGATATATATATAGCTCCAATACAAATTTCGACACTGAATTGATTATTTCCTTTAAAAAAGGAGCATATTTGAACAGATTTGCTTAGAAATTGGCAAACCAACTCATATTTCAACCACAAATGGCGAAAGTGGGTCACATCGGTTCAGATTTATATATAGCTCCCATATAAATGACTCCCCCGATTTAATTCTGTCCGCTCTGGAAACCACATCTTTAACAGATTTACATCAAATTTGGGAAAGCGTCCTATATTTCAGAAAACCTATGCTAAAAATGTGTTAGATCGGTTCAGATTTATATATAGCTCCCATTCAAAGTTTTTGTTCAAATTTTTTTACAAATACAGATAAAAGTATGAATATAACAGGTGCAAATGTAACGACCTTCGTATACCCTACACCACAGAGTATATTGACTAGGTGTAGGGTATCATGTAGTCGGCCACGCCCGACTTTAACCTTCCTTACTTGTTTTTTATAACAATATGCTAGAAAATTTCATTTATTTTTTAATTATGACTTTTGCCATATGTACGCCGCACAGTGGTTCAGAATCAAAATTAATTGACCAAAATTCAATAACTTTTGTTCTAGTAAACATTTTTGAGTTGAGTAAAAAATTGAAATCAGACAAGGACTATTTTGATATCTTAAAGATTATTTTGAGATATTAACATTGATCGGACAATCGGATATATTTTAGAATTTGACTACTTTCATTTTTTTCGATCTTAAAGAAAAGTAAAATTTTTATTGAAAAATTTAAAAAAATGAATTACAGATTTTCACCTTTTTCAGATTTTGAAATTTGAAAGAACGTATTTTCTTTTTTCGACTGTTTTGAAATACACATAGGGGAACGGGTGTGACACATTTGCTTAACCCTTTCATGCCCAATGTTGCCTATAGGCAACATTGCAAGTTAGTACTATAAAATCTTTAAAATCACATATTTTCCTTAAATTTAATAAATTTTATTTTTGTGTACGTAGTTAACAAAGATTATTCAAAAGAAAACTTACAGATTCGGCAACTTGGGTCTGCGTAGGAAGACGAAAATAAAAGTGAAGTCTCAAATTTCAATTATTTGAGTGTCTAGTAATTAAAATTCTTTAGAATTTGTTCTTATTTTTACAGGATTTCTTCGTGTACTAGAAAAGCTATATTTGTTATTCGAAGTGACACATAATACAGATTTTTAAAATGAAGAAACAATTCAAAATATGATATTTAATTAACCGGTATCTGAGTAAAATTATTTTAAGAAAAATCCTGTTACTCATGTCCTGTATGAATTAGAACCCCAAAACTCTATATAAATCATATTTAGACCCATGCATCATCAAAAAACATATCAAATTTTATATATTTATTAAGTAGAAAATTCGGGCATGAGAGGGTTAAATATGTTTAAATGTCTCCCATATTCGTTGACTAAGATTTTTACTTTACTGCTAATTGAAAACGTATGGTTAATCTGGATATTATTGCATATATAAATATGCCTTAACGTTTTATATATTGGAGATATACAACAAACTAGAGCGTCACGGGTGTGACCATAGCTTTGAAGAAAATCTTGAGGTTATACTTATTTTCTTGAATTCGGAAGTGTTCTTCATGTATGCCTTTATACATTTTTTGCTTATCAAAAGAGTAGCTCATACACTTTCTTCTAAAGTATACCTTACCTATATGTCTTTATGAATATAGGAAATATGGGATATTTAAATTGTAACGAACGTGACATTTTGACGGAAATCCTGTTACGGCAACAGTCTATATCTGGAAAAGGAAATTATCAGACCTATTGTTGTCATTTGTTGTTTATTGGTGTTTTTTTTATCATTAATTGATTTTTAATAAGAGTCACTTCACGTGGAATCACCCATAGGATACATTTAGTGCAAAAAGTCAAATATTTTAGTTCCAAAAAGCGAATTGATATTTTTTTCCCAGTAAATTTTAAAAAGTAAGTACGCAGCTAAAATGATGAGCAAATTTCCTTTATCCTCAAGCTAAATTTTATGTCAAATTTTATTAACACCTGACAAATCGAATTAATACAGATATGCTGCACATAATTAGTACTGCAATTCATTCTGTAGTAAACATCAATTTTAACGACATGCGGATTGTCTTCGTTCCAAATATGGCAATTTTGGTTATGGACATAGCCATTTAACCAGAAATTAGCTTAATCACTAAGCACGACACAGAAATGTCAACACAGTTTGCCATTTTCAGCTGTCAAACCATACACTGAAAGAATTTTCCTTCACAATATTTATGAAGCGATTTCATTAAAGGTTTTTAGTGAATTTTTTCATAATATATATGACAAATTTATAACTAAAAATAAATGTTTCATAAATTAATGAAGGGTTTCATAGTTTTTATAAAATGTTTCATAACTTACAACTACATTTTTAGTGGGTCAGCTTTATCGGTTGAATGCTAGCAATTCGCATTTATCCTCTGTTAACTCTCACATAGGTATGTACCCTGATTTAGGTCAAAGACATACTCTTTGCAAAGACTCTCGCAATGTCAGATATTTTTTTGCTTTTTTGTTTATTTTATTAAAAAAATTTTAATAAAATTAATGAAGTTTCTTTATAAAATCTATGAAAATTTTAATAATTCATATTATGAAAAATAATGAACTTGTATGACAAAAGTTGAATGAATGAAATGAAGAACAGCATTTCATAGTTTCTAAGAAATGTTTCATAAATTCTAAGACACTTTTCATTGATTTGTGCTTTATGAAACTTGTTTCAAACATTTTATGAATTGTTTCTTTGACGACTTTTTAATGCAAACTTTCACTGAGGTCAATGGATCCACACTGGTATGGAATTTGAGCTGTACTGATAAATTGAGTTGATCGGGTCAGGTACTGACGAGTCAGTCGTGGTTTCCAATAAAATCAGAAATTTGAAAAAATAATCAGTACTTTACAGTAGCCGATTCTAAATTGAAATTTTAAATAGCCCAACCTATAAATATGAGAAAAAGGATACAAAAAAATTATAAAAATATAATTTTCTTGTCCGAAGTGAATACAACAAACCATTTATTTTATTTTCGAATAAATGGTTTTTGTAAATTTATATATGTTCAAATATAACATCCAATATGATAGTATGATAATATAGTCCTGCCATTGTGATGAATCCTAATGACAAATTGATCGTCAGTGTCGTACAACGACCACAGACTTAGTAGCCTACCTTCTTCATTAACCTAGTCTCGCCTAGAATAATGATAATTAACTTACACTGATTATAGTCGTTTGTCAGCATCACGTTGAGCTGAGCCCATTGATGACGCAGTTGTTGGCCACGTGTGGCGCTAACATAGCATGAAACAGCTTCAAAATGTTTTACAATGGAATGCTAGACACTAAATATATCTACCTGTTATCGATAATTGCTGTTTATTACATTTCATTGATACAGGTAAGAATAGACTCATCGATAGCAGAGTTGGAAAACTCCCAACATGGCCATGTGCGGCTTCTTCCAGTCTCGTCTCTACATTTTGAAGAGACGATGAGCATGTTTAACATCGACTCTGCCAACAGCACTTGGAAGAGTCCAAGTGGTGTTGGCGGAGTTGTCGTCGAGAATTTTAAATGAAGAAAATGTTGATGTTGTTGCTACAGTTCATTAACTCTTTATGGTGATTATTGTTGATTTTTTGGATTGTGCAAAGCAAACCAAAGCAAACAGCCAGTGAACGCAAGCAAAGTATTTACTATCTACAACTAATGAACGGAACAGTGGGTAACGCAGTACTTCTCGTACGTAATTTGCCACCACGACGGCGTTTAATTGAATCATTTGCTTGCAATGAATGACAAGACAGAGAATGAGTGAGTGAGAGAGATAAAAAAAACAAAAGTAAAAGGAAACTAAAATAAATTCCATGCGGAAATGTTGTTATCAACAATTTTACGTAATGCACAAGTACATATTTAAAAATAAATCATTACAAAAAGACTCAATTGATAATGTTTATCATTTCCAAATTTGCAGAAACAAAAGTTTACGACATATAAGGAAACCTTGAAGAGGCATTTCTTGGAATTATAATATGAGTTACTCGTTATAAATAATTGGCTTTGCAAATTTCTTATCATATCCAAACACAGAACATATTTTACTTCGTAATATTTATGGAATTATTTCTGAATATCTTTGAAACCTTTTCATACCAAGCATAAAATTCCTTTACAAATGTATATGAATAGTGTTTTGTTTTTATGAATTTTTTTATAAATATAAAGAACTCCTATCAATCGGAGGTGCTCGGAGTTTTACGTTAAGTGTAAGTGAAGTGAGTTTTCAGTCACGGAATCGTGAATACAACTGATAAAGACCTGCTTGTATCAGTGAAGCAAACTGATTTCCGGGAGTCTTCCAAACAATAGAATGAAATTGGAGCTTCTATATATAAATTAAAAAATTAAACTTTTTTATTGTTTTTTTTGTTTTTAATTCCAATTTCGTACCCTTAAAACTTGTATTATTTATGTAGAGAGTGTAAGTTCGACCATGCCCTTTAAGGTCCACACATTTTCGGCAGAAACAATTTTGATTTGAAATGAATTTTTTCACCCAAAAAAATCGAAATACAGATTTTTAATTTTCAATTTATATTTTTAAGGTAACAATAAGAAGGGTCATAGGTCATAACTTCTACACTTATTCATAGATTCATAGAGGACAAAATGAAACTTTTTCGAAAATAAAAAGGTTCTGACAACGGATTTTAATGGAGGGGGTACGTGTATCGGTGTTTTGAAAGTTGGTGGTCATTTTAAAGGTTCAATATTCCCCCCTTTGCACATTCTTATGATGAATCGGCATAGGAAATCTTGTGACCCTAGTTCCTCAATGCAGGGGTCCCTTTGACCCCTTTGGAAAAGGGTAAAAACCACCCCTAAAACAAGGGTTTAACGGATCAAAATATTCTTAAACTGACCCACAAAACTGAAGGGAAAAATATGATGTGAAAAAATAAGAAACAGCCGATATATATTTTACATAAAAACTGATTCATCTGAACGCATGAAAACCACAACTCCCTTCTCGAATATCAGTCAAAAATGTCACCATGCCATTTGTAAATAAATTTGCGTTCTATAAAATATCCCAGTCCAAATTAAATTAAATAATATTAATAAAATATATTAAATACCAAAAAAAGAGAAAATAAAAACATTTTTTTAATAATTTTTACAAATAGGGTCATAATTTTCATATTAATTTTAATATTTGGCATTGTTTTCTTTATTGGAATGCCAGCTATTGAAAATAATTCCAAATATTTTGTTTGCGACATTTTTCTATTTTAAAAAATATCATTTCATTTATTTCTTTGTAATTCCAAGCCAAGTGGCCAATTATAATTGAATTACAATATTCTCAAGAAATTACAATTATTAAATGTCTTAAACTATTTAAACAATTAACTACAAGTAATCATGATCCTAACTACAAACAAATAGTATTTAAAAAAATTAAATATGATTTTAAACTGAACATTTTCATAAATAAATTAAAATAAACAACTAAATAAAAATAAGTAATTAAACAAAAATAAATACTTAAATAAATAATAAAAGAGCATACAATAACAATTTCTAAGTTCCCAATGAATCGCCGGACAATAATAATAAAAATAAAAACAGACGAAGGTCTTTATAGAAATGCTGCATCGGACATATTTCCAATATAATGATAATAGAAGAAGTTGTTTTAAGAATGACTACTCGAATTTTATTGGCAACAATTTCTCAACCACTGTTTAGTCATATTTATCTTTAATTTAAAGTATGTATATCCGGACATAGGCTCCCTTTGACGAAAATTGGAATTAAAAACAATAAAAATAAATTATCACAAAAATTCTTAATTCTCAATGCATGCATACAAAAATTAAATTCTTAGATCATTTTATTTTTGATAACTTGAAAGGAATGCCGAATTGTCGTTAAATCTAAAGGCTAATGCACGGTCAGCGACCACGTATTACTAAGGAATTACTAATAAACATCAAGAACCCAGTTTTTTCAATTTCCCCCTTTTAATCATTTCTTCTCTGTCCTCCTATTCATTGAATGGTTGAACAGCTAAACGTCAACAATCTGTCGCCTTGAAACGTTCCATTAGGAATGTTGTAACACAAATGCCTACTGCATTGAACAAAAAAACTACAAATTCCACTGAATATTTGTTTGTCTTTCGAAATTCTGTCACATCACTGAATATCTATAATAATCACAACTACATATATATAGAGAATATGAAATTGAGTTCGGTCGAACCGAATCATATACACCCTCCCGACATTGAAATATGTTCTACAGTCAGATTTGCCATTTCATCTCGAAGAGACTAATCACAATCAGATAATTTTCGCTGCACAGTAGTTCAAAACTAAATTCCATTGGTAAAAATTCAATAGCCTTTTTTTATTTTATAAAAAAAAATGAAATTAGGCAAGGATTATTATGAGATATTAACGGATATATTTTAGAAATTAATTAGTTATAATTATTTCTATTATTATTTATTATTATTATTATTAATTTAGTTATCTTTGTTTTTTTCTACGTGGAATAGTACATTGTTATTCAATCTATTTGGCCTTAAGGCTTAGAATAATTACATGTTCTGATGAACTAAAATTGAATTAAAATTAGTGCACAATCGACTATTTTAGTATTTTTTGCACTTAAAAAAGTAAAAGGCTCAACAAAATAATTCGTGTTACAGATATTTTTCTTTCAAAGTAGAAAAAACTTTAAACTTAAAACTTTTTCTCGAATTTGTAGAACTATTTCTCATGATCTTAAAATACAAAAATCAAAAAATTTTACTGTATCAAAAGCTACTCATTTTTGGCCGATGGAATTCGATTCTGGAACACGGGGCGCCGCACATATGGTCAATTGGCACATAATCAAGTTAAAGTCAAACCACTGTGTTATTGCAATATTCAGTTTAGTGATTAAGTAAATTTTTCCATCAATTAAAATATCAATATACAAAATTACTACTTTTGGAGTGAAGATAGAACATCTTTTTTAAATAACAGCCCTCCTAATTATTTCGTTTACATATAACCAGATCATTTTAATATTTTTCGATGTGGAACTAACTTCACGACAAACTGATAATACACTACATTCTATGATGGAGGGTATAAAAATTAAAAAAAGTGACGTCAGAGCCACAAATGTATATTGTTACATTTTTGCGGTTTTTGTTGCGACCTTAAAGGTCGTTGTACTTGGCATTACTGCAACGGCCTCAATACACACATACATATGTCTGTATGTATGTGGAATGATATAGTTATTATAACTATAAAGTTTATTATCATAGATTAAAACAAAAAAACAAACAAACACACACTTGCTTGTGAGTACTCATTAAATCTTAAAAAATAATAATAATATAAATAAAAACAGTGCGAACATGCGACCATTTAAGAAGAGATTACTCAGTGGTATATTCTATGCAAACTTTTCCGTTCAACGCGGATATATGAACATATTTTAGCAAATGGTATTGCGTAGAGAAAATAAATATCTTTCATTTTTTCCAGAAAAAGAAGCATATTCTCTTATAAGCAATGAATAGTCAAAGGAAATGTACCCACTCGGACAAATAAATAGAGTTACGTATCGATTTATGTCATTTTATGTTGTTTGAGCCATGTCCACCGTCTGTCTAAATGGGTAGCTAGTATACAGGACAATTTCCGAAGGAATAGGAAGGATAATATTACTACTTTGTCCAAACTTAGTTTAAGTCTAGAGATGTGATATATTAGCATGCCTCTCCTGGTACCTCCCACAGAATTAACAAGATTCTATGTTAAAACAAAACCAATTTAACTTCCATACAACAGATAATCGAAACAATTGAAATTTCATATTTGGAAACCAACCTCCCACTTAAATTACCTTATCTTGGTAGATGAAAATCTTTCAACTTCCATAGTGATGATCAAAACACAATGTTATTTGACATAATTTTATTTTGATATAATTTTTATAATCGTTCTTTGTATATATTAGTTTGAATATGGGAGAGAATGCCTCTGGTCCATATGCTTTCGTTTGTTGATACTCAGAATTAGAATACAGAGGGTGCTGTATATAGAACTACTTGAAAATTTTATGACTACAAAAGCAAAAGTAGTGGAAATTGGTTTAGAAAGTCTCAACTATCCCAAATATCGTATTCAAAAAGATCATTCTGAGTTTTCAATGACTTCTCGTAATTTAGTATCGTATGTTGGAATTTTGAAAATAATCTTTATTCCTGTTATAAAGAATACGTATGTGAAAAGAAGAATAAAGTAACAAATGTAATTCCGACAAAACGAATTGAGAACGTGTTTTTTGTGAAACTATAATTCTAACGAACTGTGAAAGTGTTTCGGGTTTCACTTCCAGAAAAGTTTTTAAGTTTATTGTATTGTCATCGTTGTTTTGTAAAGTTCATTGTATCTACAAACATACAGTATCGGACAAAACAATTGCCACATAAATTCAAAATTCAGTTATTACTGTGAAATGTGGTTTTGATCTCATTTTTATAGTTAAGTTAGTTAGCATTAAACTTGAGATATTAATTGTTTTTCGTCTTTTTATGCTCATATTTACTTATTACTTAAAACTTATTTACTTAAAACTCGAAAAATTGATGAAATGTACTCAATTTTGATTTAAAATGTTTACATAAATAAAATACATAAAATAAATAATATACATAAATGAAAGTAAAATGACAATATAACATAATTAGTATCTTAGTTGCAAATCTTTTGTCCAATACTGTACGTATGCTCAATTGTGACTATAGAGTCATAACTCAAAAACGTTTGTCCAACTACTTCGAAATGTTTCCATTTGTATATAATGAAATGCAATATTCAAGCCTCAAAACCTTGTCACTCCACAAAACAATAATAGTTTGATTACATAAATTCAACGTAATGAAATGTTTTGCCGTACTCAACTCAGATATCCGAATATTTGAATTGTGATGGTATTCTTGCAAATATGCGATATGTACATAAATAAATGTAATATACATAGGTACTTGGTAGGAATAACAATGAAGATGGAATCGTTTTCTTACGTCAAATACAAATATTTTTCACAACTTAACCAAAACAGTAGACAAATTAATTATAAATTTGTAATATATTTGCGGATGGGACAAACACATTTTTGCTCTCAGTCTATACACATTCCTTCATGGGTAAAACATGAAAAAAATCCAAAGAGATTTTTGAAGTCTCAAATGGCTCGTGCTCAGCCAGACGATTTTTTGTTCTTTTTTCTTGTTCCTGTTCGATTCCTCCTACTGAAAGTTTGATGACATGATGTTCATTTTCACGGTTATGTTTCTACAACAAATCCTTTGTCGCCAATATTTCAATGCCAAATACACATGTATGTATATACGGATGTATGTTGAATAACCCAGCCCAATGATATCATGATTTGTTCAAACTTTTCGTTTGCCACATAAGTTACTTCCGCAACCTCAGATTTTTTTCTCTCTATAGAACTAAGTAGAGATACAATCATAATAACGTTACAAAGTAAAAACTGTAATAATACCAAGAAAAATTACACCAACTAACCTTTTCGGACATGACCATATTGTTGTCATCGGTGCCATAAACGGTCTCAGCACCAGGCTGAGGCCCATGGTTGTTGAGTAATGTATCGTCGTTGTCCATTTTCAACGTTCTTGCAAATTCTTCACTTGTACAACAACCAACCACGCAGACAACAAACACACACTCCTCCCAAACAACAAAACAAGCACCACCACCACACTCAATAAAGCGAGTAGTGTGTCAAATTGTTGGGTTGGTTTTGGTTTCGGTCTTTCCAACGGTGGAGGAGGTGAAGTGCGAAGGAGTAAAAATACAAACACACGCACGCATACAACACACTACACACACGTACGCACAAGTGTTAAGGGGGGATTTTACAACCCCTTGTTAGATGTTTATGTTATTCCTCTCTCGTGCTGTGTGGCTCTCTTTTTCGTTTCACGACATATGTACTGGAGTATATGTATATTTTTTATGGTCGAGGAGGACTGAGGATACTCGAAAGGGAAACAATCAATTTCCTTGGCTGGTTAACATTATTATTCACAAAATGATTCTTCCTTTTCCTTATCTATCTAATATTCACTTCAGATTTTCACTTTAACATTTTTCTTCTTCGTCATATTTGATTTGGAAGACCCAATTCCAACTTTGCTGACGAACAAATTTAACAATAATTTTTGCTTCTTCTTCTTCCTCCTCTCAGCAGGTTGGATGGTTGTTGTTGTATTCAAGGTAGTGATAGATTTTTTTCACTTTGTGTCGGTTGATTTGTCGTGGGTTTGGGGTGCAAAAGAAACAAGGAAATTATTTGTATTTGTTGTAAAAATGACTAGATTTTCGATTATTTTCTTTGCTCAAGCTTTATATCATTTTCGTTTCAATATGATTTTATTGCACTTTGGAACTGTATTATAGGTATATTGCGTTTAAAACACTTTTAACAGCTTTCTTTCATATTCTTTGTCGTTAATAACATTTATAAAAATGGTTATATGCTGCAGCGAACGCGTATTATGACGTGAAAAAATAAAATTTTCTTGTGTGTAATATGAGCAGAGAACGAAGTCGACCCAAATGGTAAACGACGACGGCGGGAAAAAATTTTGCTTTAGCGGCGGCGTTGTTTTCAGAAATTACTTCAACGGCGGTTGATTTCAGCTGTTCTTTGCTATAAGAAAAATTAAATTTAAAAATTTAAGCATATTCTTAGAAAAATAACTATGTCTTGTATGTACTAAATAAGGTAACATTATGCCATAGATGAAGATTTCTGTTTCATTCTGCTAATTAATAATCAATAAGATGCCACGAGGAGGATTGAACATTAGAGCTGCTCAACTAGACTTATTAACTTAATTTTTAGGCCTTTTCGTTTGGGCTTACTAGCTTAATTGTTGTATGGAATTTACTCGCATAACAAGAAAGTAGCTTGCTACTCTCTTAGTTGTGTTGCCAGATTTTCCCTGTTAATCCATTTAAGAAAAACCAATAGATAGCAACGTTGCCACCTTATCAAGTCTCTTAATTGTAAGCTAGTAAGCCCAATCGAACATGCCTTTTGTATGGAATTTACTCGTTTAAAAATAATGTAGCTTACTACTCTTTTAGAACGTTTTGAAATAAAAGGTCCAATAGAAAAGAAAATAATGAAGGAACATTTCAAATACTTTGGAATAGTAATTGAAATGTTATTTTATTATTATCATATATTGAAGTTATTATGAAGAACATAATAGTAGTAATAAATTCATGTTGAAGGAACGGATTTTATAATAATTCCAAAAAAGCATTTCGTCAATAATGGGAAACGTGTTTTCAAATGCTTATATAGCCCAACCTTTTCAATGGTTCTATTTTGTGAAGCCACATTCTGATAGAGAATTCCTATCATAATTTGTTTTGGAATCCAGCTAATAACTTTAAATAAAATAAATAGACTTCTTTGTTTATATTTTTGGCGTTTTTGTTGGGACATATCTACTCTATCATTAACGTCGATCCTGTTTTAAATTTTTTTTTTTTGAAATTTTATAGTTATTCGAAGAAAAAATCCACAACTGTTTAGGTGACGTAATTTTTAGCCGGCGGCGCAAAGCCTTAGTAGAGCTTGGCGGCGCCGCGCAACCGCCTGCCTTTCGGTCGGCTTCTTTCTCTGAATATCCATGAAAAACTGAAGACATAAGAAACAAAAGACAATGAGAAAGAGAATTGGAAAATTTGACGTAAGTAATTTGACATTTGTGGGCATTACATTACAGAGTTGTATTTCTGATTGGAAACGGTGTGACTAAGCTGAAGCTTTTAAAATTTAATTTCTGAACAGAAGTGGTCCAAATTTCAACTTTATATACGTTTGAATACCCATATTCCAAAAAATTTATAAAGACTGATTCATTTAAACCATTCTTTAAATTCCAAAAAAAAAACTTTCAAATGTTGGCCGCGACTACGCCGAAGACCCAATTTTCGAACACTATTTCCAGAATTGGCACTGGTGAAATACCAGTAATGTTGTAATGGTGCTAGTAATGTTCGACGAAGAATTTTGACTTCACATAACTCAAAAGATAAAATACAGCTGCAGTAGATCTATGCAAGCACTTGAAATGCGAAATTTGCTGAAGCCTAATGTCACCGAAATCAAGAGCATCAATTAGAGACAACAAGAAGTCAGTTACCATGGTATGGTAGTGATCGCCATTGAATGTAGTGCTCTGCTCGGCGTCTTCTTTTATATAATAAATACGATCCGATATTTTGCCAGTCCTATAACATATCTAACAGAAATTAGAGGATGTAACGGCAGTGCGAGGATCTCTTCGGGTTTTCATCAGTTCATTACTGTCGTATCCATTAAGTCAAAAATGTGTACTGAAAAATTAGGATCTTCATTTCGCTGCCCATAGAAGACATTTTCTCGGTGTAAATTTTTCCATGATATGAACAATAAAATAAAAATAAAATGACAACTTGCAATCAATCAACCGTAATCTTTTTAAAGGATAGTGAGAAAAATCTAAACGGATTACCTAGAAGTTTCTGTGTTGTGACTAAAAATAGTGCTCCAAAAACCAAAAATGTTAAAAAGGATATCAAAATTCCCCATAACGCAGTAAGTTTAGTATGTTGATAAGTTATTGAATGTTTTCCCGATTTGCAATTTTTAGTTGCAAAATTCAAAATTTTGTATTTGAAGTCCACGATTTAAGCTCCTGCTTTACCGAAATTTGCAATAAGGGTGTCGAACTAAATCTCTGTTTATAGCTGATATCTACTGATACATTTTTCCCTCTGGTTTTATATGTCATATTTTTACTCGGGGAGAAATATATAAATTTTTACTACAATCCCATTTTATCTCCAAAAAACCAAACCAGCCAAATTATAATTCAATACCCAAGGCCCATATTAAGGTTCAAGCTGTAAAGAAATGAAAATGGAATTTCTGTGATTTTTTGTTATAGCCGCGTATTTCGAAAATTCAAAATGGTCAGTAGAGTCAAAATAGTTTATATTTTTAGTACACGACACACTACAATTCGACTATTATGTATATGTATGCTGAAAATTGAATAAAATTACTAATTTTTATATAGTTTTGATTTGATACGAATCCCTATAATGTTTAGTAGCATTTCTCTTAACGGTAGAATCAAATGAAAAATGTTTCAGAATAGACTAAAAAGAAAAATGGCCTTCTTGAATTTTGCTTTGCCGATCTTCGATCGGGTTTAAAGATTTTCCCCTAAGGTATACTTCTGAGGAAACCATTTGAGTATTAAGATTTACGCTTATGTATGTCCCGGACCTTTTTTGGTTTGGTCTATTTTGGATCATTCTGACAAGGATGCCACATTAGAAGTGACATTAGTAAAATATATTTTAGCACAAATTTTGAAATTTATAAGCACAATTCCAGTATAGAAGTGATTTGAAACGACAGTGGCGATATTGCAAAGAAATATATATTCAGGTATGTAAAAGAAATCGATACGTTTTTATATTTTAAAGCGCAGATATATTTTGATATGATAACGACTTTTTTATTTGGTCATCTAATTTGATGGCGTTGATAAAACAAAAAATCAATTTGTTCCTTTTATACAGCATAAACCTCAAAATAAATATAACTGTAGAATATTTTGACTCCCAATTAGTTAGACATTCGGATTGATAACAGCTTTATGTATCGATGGCTTAATCTAGAAAGGGTGTATCTCGTTTTTTTTTCCAAATTCTCTACATATTATGGTCTGCCATACTCAAATACACATTCCATGCAAAAACTAAATGGTTTCATTATTAAATATGATTTTTATTAAAAATGCTTTAACATTTTTAATTATGTCTAAAATTTTTCGAATTTTAATAAGCCTTTTCCTGCAAAGATACGAAAAATCGAGATACGCACTTTCGAGATTAAGCCAACGGTATGTATGTGATGGTAAATGAAGTAAGTGTATGTCCTTTATATAATTTATCCTTTTTCCACAAAACAACAAAAAGATGACGATTTTCTAAAATGTACACAATTTTATTTATTCCTTTTCTGTAAAAACTTAAAAAAATCATTTCATGGAAATGTTTTACAATGAACATTTCTCTAGTGGAGTTAAAGTTAAGATAAAATAAATGTTTTTTCCATATTTCGCAATGCTGGTTGTTCCTACGTCTACTTAAGTGATACCACCATAAAATACACGAATCACAAGTGGCTAACCACAACAGAGCTAACATTTTTAAAATGTTATTTAAACAAAATGATATTTACACTTCTACTCTGTCTGTGCCCCACTCTATGTCGCGACTTAATTATCCCTCCACTTTCTTACGATAATCCACAAGTATCATCCTTAATAACGTTAACATTTAAAGCAGTTTGGTGACGAGTTGTCTCGGGTCTTGGTCTATTCTTTCGAAGCCATGTGACCCATCAAGTTGCCTGAGAATTTTTCAATTTTCTTCAAATCGGGCATGTTCTCGGCTTTGTATTGTATGCACTGAAATGAAAGTGGGAGAGAATCAATCAGCACAAGTTCTGGTCTTAAATGCAAAGCCATGTATTTTTCGTTTTCGTGTTACCTTAACGTTGTCGGTCAACTTCATAAGTATGTGGCCCTTTGTGTGAACATATTTCATGGTATAGCGACAGGTCGCCGGATTGGCCATGTACATATTTTCGGCAGCTATTTCGAAATCTTCCCAGCTTTTGACGAATACCATGTTTTCAGCAGAATTTTTATTAATAAAATTAAAAGTATTCCAATTTGCGAAAGTGAAATTAAAAACTAAATCACTACTTTTTATTTTTGTCGTGTTGTTCAAGGTGTCAAAATTTTGACAGTTGCTTCGATTCATAGACGATGTTTTTCTGTGATCGATTTAATATGTTAGTAAATCGATTTCCGGGTCTCAGTTTCTAATTAAGAATTGCACCTAAATAAAAAGCAGTAAAACGTCTACTTGTGATTTACGCGTTGGGCGTGTTTACCCTTAAATGTGAAGGGCTTGTCATAGAGTGACGGCGGTAAAGCGTCGGCTTGTGCCGTACGCATTGGTGGTGTTTACACTTAAAGATGTAGAGCCTTGCCACAGAGTTAAGTTCCGGATTTTGCTTCTACAGAAAGTGAAAAACTACCTTTTATTCTGAAATGAAAGTACTTTAAATGTTCAACCACCAACAATAACTATTTATTAAGTATTAAAGTTAAAATAAGTATTACACTTATTTAACAGCAAATTTTACTTTGCGATTTGTATAAAACGTTACTGAATGTAAGTTTTACACGTCAACTATGGAGAACAAACATTCACATAATAACATACTTTTAGGCCCGCTCATTTATTCGAAAGAAGCAACCGCTTGCTTGGTTTGTGTCTGTAATATATATATACTTCTTCGTGGGCCCTCTACATGTGGAGCGTTCGTTATCATGTTACACAAAAACAGGTAGATGTCGCCCTCGTTTATTTTAAGAGAGGTGTTCACACCGAATGTTTAGTGGTTAAATTCAATGAGAAGTAAATTTGCAATCTGGCAGATTTAATTTGTCAACAATACAAGCTTAGCTTAGGTAAAACTCAATTTTAGAAATATTTTAGAAAACTCAAAATATTTGGTGCCTTTTTCAGAAGATTTCATTAAACTAGAAAATAAAATATTATATTTCTGGACCTGTACAAATCCGAAGTGTGTTCACGTGCTTGGTATTGAATCAACTTATCGGTAGACGTACATTATAAATAGTCTGGCAATTCACGCCATTGTTCAGGGTAATTAATTAAAATATGATTATATTGTTATTTATAATTAAGATTGGATTTGGCTGACATAAAAGATAAACCGCAATTGGCCAGATACAGAGTAATGACTATTTATACACTCCACGAGAGTATTATGTCTTTCTGCATTTGTTTGTAACACCCAAAAGGAAACGAATTGGACCCACCGTTTATTATACAGATCGGCTTAGAATCACTTTCTGAGTCGATTTAGCAATGTCCGTCTATCCGTCTGTCTGTCCATCTATTGTTGTAATCAAATTACAGGTCGCAATTATAGGCCGATCTTAACAAAAATTGGAACAATTAAGTTTTTTGGTTCAAGGACGAACGCTATTTAATTTAAAGCAAGTCGGTTCAGATGTCTATGTATCCCCCATACAAATGTCGCTCCCGATTCGACTTTTTCCGCTCTGGAAACCACATATTTCACCCGATTTGCTTCAAATTTGGCACAGTACCCTATAATTGAACTGAAAATAGCTATGGTGAAAATCGGTCAGATCGATTCAGATTTAGATATAGCCCACATACAAATGTCGCTCCCGATTTTACTTTTTTCGCTCTAGAAATCACATATTTCACTCGATGTGCTTCATATTTGGGGCAGTGCCCTATAATTGAACTGGGAACAGCTATGGTGAAAATCGGTCAGATCAGTTCAGATTTAGATATAGCTCCCATACAAATGTTGCACCCGAGTTGACTTTTTCCGTTCTAGAAACCACACATTTCACTCGATTTGCTTCAAATTTGGCACAATACCCTATAATTGAAGTGGAAACAGCTATGGTGAAATTCGGTTAGATCGGATCAGATTTAGATATAGCCTCCATACAAATGTCGCTTCCGATTTGACTTTTTCCGCTTTAGAAACCACATATTGTACCTAATTTTCTTTAAATTTGGCGCATCATCTTATAATTCAACAAAAAACACCCATGGTGAACGTAGGTAAGATCGGTTCAGTTTTAGGTATAAATTTTTTATACCCTCCACCTCCAGGATGGGGGTATACTAACTTTGTCATTCCGTTTGTAACACCTTGAAATATCGACCTGAGACCCTATAAAGTATATATATTCTTGATCGTCATAAAATTCTAAGACGATCTAGCCATGTCCGTCCGTCCGTCCGTCCGTCCGTCCGTCTGTCCGTCTGTTGAAAGCACGCTATCATCTAAACGAAAGGAGCTAGAACGTACAAATTTTCCATAAATGCGTCTTATAGTCGTAGATCGGTTGGGATTGAAATGGGGCGAAATCGGCCCAAAGGGAAAAATTTTTCCCTCAGAAGGACTAAAAATACCCATAATAATCCCTAATATTTTAGCGTATTTAGCATGTTTTTTGAATATGTCTGTTTATATTTGCTTGATATTTGGTATGCGCATTCTCCCTACAGCAAAAACGTGCACCATAAAGTGATTCTTATTAGTAGGGGGTAAAATGGGGCAAAAAGGGATAAAAGTGGTACATATTAAACGACAACAGCTAGAAACACGAAATTCGGTGTGTACATTCCTCTAATTGAGTAGATACATAATATAAAAGTATTTTTTCCAAATTCGTACTTTTAAGGGGTAAAATGGGAATAGAGGGATAAAAATGGTACCAACCAAACGGCTGTACCTAGAATAATGAAATTCGGTGTATACATTCCTCTGATTGCATAGACAAGTAAAATACACGGATTTTTTTAAAATTCGTACTTTTTGGGGTTAAACTGAAAAAGGGGAGAAAAATAGTACCAGTCAAATGACCGTAGATAGAGTCATGAAATTCGGAGTATACATTCCTGTGACTTTGTAGGCACGGAAAATAAACTGATTTTTCGAAATTCGTACTTTTTGGGGTCAAAATAGAAAAAGGGGATAAAAATAGTACCAACCAAATGACCGCAGCTAGAGTCATGGAATTCGGAGTACACATTCCTTTGACTACGTAGACATGAAAAATAAAAGGTTTTTTCCTAATTCGTACTTTCAAGGGATATAATGGGTACGGAGGGATAAAAATAGTACCAACCAAACGGCTACATCTGGAATAATGAAATTCGGTGTATACATTCCTATGATTGCATAGACACTTAAAATAAACAGATTTTTCGAAATTCGTACTTTTTGGGGTTAAACTGAAAAAGGGGAGAAAAATAGTACCAGTCAAATGACCGTAGATAGAGTCATGAAATTCGAAGTATACATTCCTCTGACTGCGTATACACGGAAAATAGACGAATTTTTCGAAATTCGTACTTTTTGGGGTTAAACTGGAAAAGGGGGATACAAATAGTACCAACCAAATGACCGCAGCTAGAGTCATGCAATTCGGAGTATACATTCCTCTGACTGCGTAGACACGAAAAATAAAAGAATTTTTCGAAATTCGTACTTTCAAGGGATACTTTCAAGGGGGATAAAAAATGTACCAACTAAACGACAACAGCTAGAATGATGAAACTCTAATTGCGTAGAAATGTCAAGGGGGTAAAAATGGTACCAACCATATGGGCGCAACTGGAATCATGGAATTCGGTTCGGTTGGATTGGCTATATTACAAAATTTATATTTTCCTGTAATATTGCTGCACTTCTACGAAAACCGACAACCTCTGTGGAATGCAATCCATGGTGGAGGGTATATAAAATTCGGCCCGGCCAAACTTAACGCCGTTTTTACTTGTTATATATATATACAAATATTGCTCCCAAATGTTAAACCGATTTTGGCCAAACTTTACATATTATATTTCATATATAAACATACATAGTGAATGCGGGTTACATCGTTCTATGTTTCAATATACCCCATGCAGATGTCCTTTCCAATTTAACATTTTTTTGTCAAACACATACATTTACAGGATACAAAAATCCTTCCCGATTTCACTTTTTTACAGAATTGAATTATAATAGGATATCAAGTGTGGAGTATATCATATAGTCGGCTCCTTCCGACTTTAGCCTTTCCTTACTTGTTTTGTGGATGCATCGGTATTTTATTATGGTCAAAAGGACAAAAAATATGAAATGGGGACAGGGGATTTTTGTGTCGATTTCATAAAATATTTTGGGGATTTTGTGGGGATATTCAAAGTAATTTGAAAAATATTTAGTATTTGATTTTAACTGGAAATACATATGTATCTGTAAATGTCTACAAATTTATTGCTTTGCTGTTCACTACCTTTACCAGAGTTTGGTAGATGACGACCATCTTCCGCTGGTCAGAAGAGAAATTATAATTAAGATATGAAAAGGAAAATGTCATCGAGAAAAATTGAGCTTTGGAATAAATTTGTTATAAAGTATTTATTAAATATAGATACAAAATGGTCTGGAGCCAGGACAATATCCTAGTGCAAATTAAAGTATTTAATATTGTAAATTAAATTTAAATGACGCCCCAAACTCCTATCAACATTCTCTTTCATCCAACAAGATATCATACGACACATCACGATATACGTATTAGGCCTGTTCGATTGGGCTTACTAGCTTAATATTTGTGTGGAATTTACTTGCTTAACAAGAAAGTGGCATACTACTCTCTTAGTTACCGAGTAAGGTGGTGCCAGACTTTTATCTCTAATTTATTTAAATCTTAATTTATCAAGTCTCTTAATTTTTAGCTAGTAAATACAAATATTTTTTGTTCTTATTTTTTCTACGTATTATTCCTATCTCCAATGATTCGTAAATATTGTATATAAAAATTGCAGTATCCATAGCCAAACACACAGAAATTTTTTCAAAGGAAAATTTACAAAAATTAATTTAAAACTAGTAAGGAAAGGCTAAAGTCGTGCGGGGCCAACTATATAATACCCTACACCACTCCCTGTGTATATACCTCGATTTGATTACTAATCCCAGGTATTTCATGGGAGCAATTTTATGTAGTTCATATAAATTATACAGTTACTATAAATTCATATTTAGTCAAATTTAATGAATATGGTAAATAATAAAGGAATTTATCCAATTTTTCAGCAGATATTCCGAGTAAAGTAAATATAACATGATCTGGAAAAATTGATCAAGATCCATTGATAAATACAGATTATACAGCGGTAATAGGATGAATCGGACGGGGGCATATAACAACACTTGAGGCATTCATTCACGGTTGGTATTCCTAGTTGAAACATATAATGATCTGCAAAATTTGATGAAGATCCGATATAAGATGTAGTTTCTAGAGCTGTAATAGAGCAGAATGGGCCCCATTTGGGTTATACCAAAGTATGGACATACTTCTATCTCATTACAACTCAATTCGGTAAAAAGTGAAATCAGGAAGGATTTTTGAATCATGTATGTGTTTGACAAAAAATGTTAAATCGGAAAGGACATTTGTATGGGTTATATTGAAAACTGGAACGATGTGACCCGCTTTCACCATGTATGTTTATTGGTGAAATATAATATGTAAAATGTGGCCAAAATCGGTTAAACATTCGTGAGCAACATTTGTATTGGGGCTATATCTAAATCTGAACCGATCTTTCCCACTTGCAGCATAAGTGTTTCTAGTTCGATTATAAAATGTTGTGCCAATTTTAATGAAAATCGGGTACAATATGTGGTTTCTAGAGCGGACAAAGTCAAATCGGTAGCGACATTTGTAGGGGGGATATATCTCAATCTGAACCGATCTTACCCACTTTCACCACAGATGTTTCTAGTTCGATTATAAAATGCTGTGCCAATTTGAATGAAAATCGGGTACAATATGTGGTTTCTAAAGCGGAAATAGTGAAATCGGAAGCGACATTTGTATGGGGACTATATCTAAATCTGAACCGATTTTACCCACTTTCGCCATAGGTGTTTCTAGTTCGATTATAAAATGTTGTGCCAATTTTAATGAAAATCGGTTACAATATGTGGTTTATAAAGCGGAAAAAGTGAAATCGCGAGCGACATTTGTATGGGGACTATATCTAAATCTGAACCGATCTTACCCACTTTCAGCATAGGTGTTTCTAGTTCGATTATAAAATGTTGTGCCAATTTTAATGAAAATCGGATACAATATGTGGTTTCTAAAGCGGAAAAAGTGAAATCGGGTGCGACATTTGTATGGGGACTATATCTAAATCTGAACCGATCTTACCCACTTTTATCATAGTCGTTTTTAGTTGGATTATAAGATGTTGTGCCAATTTTAAAGAAAATCGGGTACAATATGTGGTTTCTAGAGCGGACAAAGTCAAATCGGTAGCGACATTTGTAGGGGGGATATATCTCAATCTGAACCGATCTTACCCACTTTCAGCACAGATGTTTCTAGTTCGATTATAAAATGTTGTGCCAATTTTAATGAAAATCGGTTACAATATGTGGTTTCTAAAGCGGAAAAAGTCAAATCGGGAGCGACATTTGTATGGGGGCTATATCTAAATCTGAACCGATCTTACCCACTTTCAGCACAGATGTGTCTAGTTCGATTATAAAATGCTGTGCCAATTTTAATGAAAATCGGGTACAATATGTGGGTTCTAAAGCGGAAAAGTCAAATCGGGAGCGACGTTTGTATGGGGGCTATATCTGAATCTGAACCGATTTCATCCAAATTCAATACCGATCGTCCTTGGCTAAAAAAGTAACTTCTGCCAAATTTTATGATAATCGGACTGCAATTGCGACCTGTAGAGTGGGAACAAGAATAGATGGACAGCAGACGGACAGACAGACAGACATTGTTAAATCGATTCAGCTGGTGATTCTAAGCCGATCCGTATACTTAAAGGTGGGTCTAGCTCGATTATATATTGGTGTTACAAACATTTGGCCGAAAAGTAACTTATAATACCCTAGTCCACGAAGTGGTGTAAGGTATAAAAATTACTCAAAAATAGTTTTATTTACTCATTTAAACTACAAGCTGGGTAAATTGTTAGACTAAAATTTAGTATGAAATTTAAAAAAATACGTATGCATCAATCGCAACAGTAGATCATTGTCTGGGACGAAATTACTGCAATTTTAAATAGTGATCTCGTTCACGACATAGAATGATCAAAATATTCCAAGATTGGTGATAAATCATTTTGTTTTTGCTTTGGTTGAGTTCTTTAAAATAAAACAACTTTTTTATAATGGGGATTTTTTATGACTATTTGGGGACAAAGATGATCAAAATATTCCATGATTGCTGACGAATCAACAAATCATTCATAAAGTGTTTATGTTTTGGCCTAATTCTTTGAAATAAAACAAGTAAAAACAGCGTTAAGTTCCACAGAGGATGTCGATTTTCGTAGAAGTGCAGTAATATTACAGGAAAATATAATTTTTTTATATAGCCAAATCAAAACAAATACAAATATTAAAAAAAATAATTTTATAAATAAATATAATATTTGAATTATTTCAAACCACGCTTATAATGCAAGGCTACCAATACGTCAATTCAAAAAATAATTATTCTTCTATTTATATTTTCAAAAAGATTAAATACCATAAATATTGGTAGATAGTGGGTGCTACAGTTGGTTGTATTTCCATTCTATTTTAATTCCAAAAGTACACATTTTGAAAAGCCATTATCAGACGTACATAGTGCAAAATAACCTAACTTCATGATTCAACCAATTTTTGCCGTAAAAGAAAAAGTTTGCGTGTCTATGCAGTCAGAGGAATGTATACACCGAATTCCATGATTCCAGCTGCGCCCATTTAGTTGATACCATTTTTACCCCCTTAAGAGTACGTCTATCTAAAATCTCTTTATTTGATGTTTCTACCCAATAAGAATTTCATCATTCTAGCTGTAGTCGTTCAGTTAGTACTATTTTTATCCCTCTGTACTATTTGTATCCCTTGAAAGTACGAATTTCGAATTCCTTTTTTGCATTTTGACCCCAATAAGTACGAATTTCGAAAAATTCCTTGTATTTTCCGTGTCTACGCACGAATGTACGAATTTGGAAAAAAAACTTTTATATTATGTATCTACTCAATTAGAGGAATGTACACACCGAATTTCGTGTTTCTAGCTGTGGTCGTTTAATATGTACCATTTTTATCCCTTTTTTGCCCCATTTCACCCCCTACAAATAAGAATCACTTTATGGTGCACGTTTTTGCTATAAGGGGAATGCGCATACCAAATATCAAGCAAATATAAACAGACATATTCAAAAAACATGCTTAAGTACGCTAAAATATTAGGGATTATTATGGGTATTTTTAGTCCTTGTGAGGGACTGAGGGGCGGATTTCGACCCATTTCAATCCCAACCGATCTACGACTATAAGACGCATTTATGGAAAATTTGAACGTTCTAGCTGTTTTCGTTTAGATGCTAGCGTGCTTTCAACAGACGGACAGACGGACGGACGAACATGGCTAGATCGTCTTAGAATTTTATGACGATCAAGAATATATATACTTTATAGGGTCTCAGGTCGATATTTCAAGGTGTTACAAACGGAATGAAAAAGTTAGTATACCCCCATCCTGGAGGTGGAGGGTATAAAAACTTTTTTATATTTTGGGGATAATTGGGAGTTTTTCATAACAATTTTGCGGACAAGGAAAAATTTTATCTGGTAAGCCTGGATGAGGGTGCAGCTCCCAAGTTGAGATTTCCTCCTATGACGTATTGTCATTCACTTATATGTTTTGTATACGTACATATGTGTGTGTATTTTGTTGTTATGTAAATCAATTTAGTTAAGCGGTTCGGTTCTGACGGAATTACTTGTCGGCATGTATGTCCGCAAACGTTCATCATTTTTCAGTACGCCCAAAATAAATATCAAACAGTGACTCGTTGTGGATTCTCTGCACCCAATATGCGACAATTTTGCTTATTGGCATAGCCAACGAGATGAAAATGAGCTTCATGAAGGCTGAACTGAAGGCCGATCTCGACTCGAAAATTTTCCACGTTCACAATTTCATACTGTTTGCGTTAAAGTCTCACTACTTTAGAAGTAAGTTTCTAATATTTCTCAATTTTGTTCCGGCGTATAGCGTCCCATTTTGCAAATGTTAAACATAAACCTGAAAATAAAAATGAATGTTATTCTACCTTTCAAAGTCAAAGTAATCGGTAGTTCGAATTTTAAATGGCCCACCTTATATCAACATTGCCGACCACGTAGTTCAGAGTTGTATTAAGACCCGCGTACACCAAAGCTTTTTATTGGCGACGTTATGCGTCTATATTGAATATTTGACATGACATAAGAACCAGAACCATTCAAATTGAAGACGTTGAAGAAGACGCAGCGTCGAAACCATGGGGGTTTCCTGAGGCTGCCTAATACACACACATGTTTTCATTGCCAAAGAAAGTTACATACTTAGAAAGACGTTTTTTGTTATGAACTGAGTAAAGCTTTCTGCGATGATGCGTCTTCTGGTCTACGATGAGTCAGGTCACTCACTATTCATCAGAGTTCTCCATCAATACGGAATGCACATCAACCGGTTTCGCAATGAATGAAGTCACACAGAAACAAAAGTAAAACGGCATTAAATTTCAGCAGCTCGAACCGATTGTTATATACCCTCCATGCGATAGTGAATAATAATGCAGGAGATTGTTATTTTCGCTGTTCCTCTGCTAAAAAAAAAAAACAAAAACGATACACTGCCCTACAGCACACATTACACTTGATCCAGATGATATACATCTGAAACTATAGTTGAAATAGAGTTAATTGGCGTTTTTAGTTTTTCACTTTGTCATCCTGTTGTCCCTTAAAAGGACTATAAAGTTCACAAAAGGACACAAATTTTCAAAAATTATTTTTAATACTTATTCGCACCCTATGAGACCGATATAAATGCCAAATCAAAGAAGAGAGTGTAAACTAAAAATACTTTACATTTCAAGCTTCTATCTGTATTAGTTTAGTATTAACAACCATTTAAGATGTTGTCTCTTAAAAATCAAGATATGAATAAACTAGAAAAGCTGAACTAATACAGATAAAAGCATGATATTTGAAGTATTTTTAATAGATATTCCGCTCTTTAATTTGACTACCGTTACCATAGGGTGCGAACAAGTATAAAAAATAATTTTTTGAAAAATTTTATCCTTTGGAACTTTGTAGTAGTGAGGAAATGAAAAATTAAAAACGCCAAGTAACTCCATTTTGCCTATAGTTTCATACGTATATTATCCGGTTCAAGTGTAATTTTTTATAAATTGTCCTACCGTGGTTTAGCATGTATGTAATATATTGCTTGATCGATGAAACTGGCGTTGCAAACATAGTGCACAACTTAATATATCGATAATTCCTCTGGTGAGAGTATAAAGGCTGGTGATTTTATAAATTCTAAGCAGTAATACAATAGCTTTCGTGCAATAAACATTGAATCGACATTAATTAACTTCCCTTGATAAATATGAAGTTCTTGTCAATTATATTAATAATCTGTGGTTTACTTATGGTTGCCTTAAATTCGGATGTAAGTTCACTAATTGTTGCTTTGCAAACAAAATTCGCTCGTAAAGACGCATGAATTTTTTGCTTTCAGGCCGCTGCACTTCCAGATGAGGGTAAAGAGATTTTGGAATATGACCAAAGCACACACAACCCGTCGAATGTGGACGATGACGAACATAACGTCAAAACAAATTATTATAAATTATGTGATTGGTGATCGTATTTATGTAAACATTAATTAAATTTACGAATCTATATATATAAAAGAGTTGCGTTACTGACTGACTGACTGACTGACTGACTTATCATTGACCAGCCCCCAGACCAAACGGCTGAAGCCAGGGTAGTTCCCAAATATGACGTAGATGTCGACTAAGAAAGGGTTTTACGAAATTCGTACTTTTAGGGGATAAAATGGCCCAAAAAGGGATAAACATCGAACCTTCATCCTGACTAAACGGCAGTAACTATAAACATGAAACTCGGTGAGTTCCTTGCAATAACCATAGCCATAACCAATTGCTATAGTCGTGAAATGTGGTATGTAAATTCCTCTGACCATATAGAAACGAAGTAAAATTGGATTTTTCGAAATTTGTACTTTTAAGGGGAAAGCGGGACAAAAAGGGATAAAAATGGTACCAACTAAAGTATTACAGCTAGAATCGTGAAATTTGGTACGTAAATTCCTCTGACCATATAGAAACGAAGTAAAATTCGATTTTTCGAAATTTGTACTTTTAAGGGGAGAGCGGGACAAAAAGGGATAAAAATGGGACTAACTAAAGTATTGCAGATAGAATCGTGAAATTTGGTATGTAAATTCCTCTCACCATATAGAAACGAAGTAAAAATAGATTTTTTCGAAATTTGTATTTTTAGGGGGTGAGAGGGACAAAAAGGGGTAAAAATGGTACAAACTAAAGTATTACAGCTAAAGAGTGATTTTTTTGAGGTTAGGATTTTCATGCATTAGTATTTGACAGATCACGTGGGATTTCAGACATGGTGTCAAAGAGAAAGATGCTCAGTATGCTTTGACATTTCATCATGAATAGACTTACTAACGAGCAACGCTTGCAAATCATTGAATTTTATTATCAAAATGCGTGCTCTGTTAAGAAAGTTCAGAAAGAAAGAAATTGTGTTCAGCGACGAAGCTCATTTTTGGCTCAATGGGTACGTAAATAGGCAGAATTGTCGATTTTGGAGTGAATATCAGCCAGAAGCATTGCAAGAGCTACCAATGCATCCAGAAAAAGTCACAGTTTGGTGCGGTTTATGGGCTGGTGGCATCATTGGACCGTACTTCTTCAAAGATGATGCGAATCGTAACGTAACTGTGAATGGTGAGCGCTACCGTGAGATGATATCCAACTTTTTTTTGCCCAAAATGGAAGAACTGAACTTGGTTGACATGTGGTTTCAACAAGATGGCGCTACATGCCACACAGCTCGCGATTCTATGGCCATTTTGAGGGAAAACTTCGGAGAACAATTCATCTCAAGAAATGGACCGGTAAGTTGGCCACCAAGATCATGCGATTTGACGCCTTTAGACTATTTTTTGTGGGGCTACGTCAAGTCTAAAGTCTACAGAAATAAGCCAGCAACTATTCCAGCTTTGGAAGACAACATTTCCGAAGAAATTCGGGCTATTCCGGCCGAAATGCTCGAAAAAGTTGCCCAAAATTGGACTTTCCGAATGGACCACCTAAGACGCAGCCGCGGTCAACATTTAAATGAAATTATCTTCAAAAAGTAAATGTCATGGACCAATCTAACGTTTCAAATAAAGAACCGATTAGATTTTGCAAATTTTATGCGTTTTTTAAAAAAAAAAGTTATCAAGCTCTTAAAAAATCACCCTTTAGAATCGTGAAATTTGCTATGTAAATTCCTCTGACCATGTAGAAGCGCAGTATAATTGATTTGTTCGAAATTTGCACTTTTTAGGGGGTAGGCGGGACAAAAAGAGTTCCAATTTAAGAATTGCAGCTATAGTCGGGAAATTTGGAGTGTAAACTGTGTGTAAAGCGCAATATAAATGGATTTTTTGAAATTTTCTTATAGGGGGTGAGCAACAAGGGATAAAAGTAGTACCAACAAAAGTATTGGAGCTATAGTCGTGAAATGTGGTGTGTAAGTTCCACTGACAACGAGAAGCGCAAATCTAAACGAATTTTTCTAATTTTGTACTTATAAACAATGAGCGGGATAAAAATAGTACTAACTAAAATATTTCAGCTATAGTCGTGAAATTTTGTGTTTAAATATCTCTGACAACGTAGACTTTCAACATAAATGGATTTCTCGAAATTTGTACTTTTAAGTTGCGAGCGGGACAAAAAGTGATAAAAATGGTACCAACTTTTGTATTACAGCTAGAATCGTGAAATTTAGTGTGTAAATTTCTCTGACCATATAGAAGCGCAGTAGGTTGATTTTTCGAAATTTGTACTTTTAAGGGGTGCGCGGGACGAAAAGGGATAGAAATGCTCTACAATCATTTAATTACGTAAGCGCGGAACATAAATGAATATTTCAAAATTTATACTTAAAAGGGGGGTCCCGTATAACAAGGAATAAATGTGTTACCAAATAAAGCACATATTTTTAGGGGAAGCAAAAACACATTTTGCCTATAGTGATTTTTCAAAATGTGTACTTTTTGGAAAAGAAGTGCTAAATGTTATAAACTGGCTGTCTGAATCTAGAAACATGAGATCGAGGATATAAATGGTTGTAATATTTTGTTCAAAACATGGTGGAAAATTATACATACGAAGTAGTTCAGCTAAAATAGTATATAGCGACAAGCACATTCCTTTGACTGCGTATGAGTGCTAGCTAATAGGAGGTTTCCAAATTACTATTTTAGATTTATCTATATCCACCAAAAGAAAATTAAATAAATACTATCAAAAAACAAAGACGGATAAAATTAACAAATAACTGGCATTTTCGCGTGCGAAGCAGCGGGTACTGCTAGTATATGCATAATTAACATAGATGTTTTTTTCCGTTTCAAGAGATGTATTAAGAGATCCATAAACAATGTACTCCAGTTATCATCGTAAAATATAATTTGGATGGTTTATACAATTTTCAAAAAGTTCAAATGGATAACAATTATGGCAACATTTCTATCTATAAACCAGTTCGATTGGGGCTTACTAGCTTACAATTAGGAGACCTAAAAAAGAGGCACCAATTAGTTTTAATCTTAAATGGATTAACAATGGCATCAATACTAAAAGAGTTTGCAAGCTACTCCCTTGTTAAGCGATAAAATTCCGTACAATATATATTTCACTTCAAAAAGAATAAAAATATATATTTAAAGTGCTTTCGAAGGGACGAACTTTTTTGCAAATCACCTTTAAACAATTCAAATTTTGATGAAAACGTAAATTATTTCGTCTCCATCCAGCCTAATAAATAAATGAGACGAAAAGTCCACTTAATTTTTTAGTATTTAATTAATTAGTATTTAAGCATTACTTACAAGGAATGTAGAACCACGACATTTCAAAATATTTTCAATTCAAGTGAATGTTTGTTGGACGTAAAGCCGTATAAACGATCAGCGGTTTCTTTAGCACTGGAAACAAATTGCTAAAAGTCAGCAAGGCAAAAAATAAAAATATATAATTTTGTAAAAAAATATTGACGCTTTATTGCACAGCTCAAACAGCTGGCGGTGTTTGGCTGTTGCTGTAATTAATTTTTTTTTTTCAATTTATTTTGAGCTTCATTTTTTTGCTGAAAAGTTTCTGTTTCGAACCATTTATTTCCTAATATATACTTGTACTCCTCATCATCCGAGTAAGCAAGTGTCTCAGTTTAGCACCGAATTTTCATTTCATTCTCATTTCTCGATTTAAGAGTTGCCATATTTTTCTGCCAGACTCTCCGTTGTCTTGAAAATCTGCCAAGGACAACAATTATTAGTTACACCCGTTTGTGTTGCAGCTAACGATTTGTGATTTGTAAGATTTTGTGTACGTACACTATGCCACAAAAATCTACAAACGTCGTTACGTATTATATTTATACACTCCACGAGAGTATTATGTCTTTGTGCATTTGTTTGTAACACCCAAAAGGAAGAGAGATAGACCCATTGTTAATTATACCGATCAACTTAGAATCACTTTTTGAATCGATTTAGCGATGTCCGTCCGTCTGTCTATCTGTCTGTCTGTCCATCTATTCTTGTAATCACGATACAGGTCGCATTTGTACACATAACCAAATGAAACTTTGCACAACTAAGTTTTTCGTGATAAGAACGAACGCTATTTAATTTGAAGAAAATCGGTTCAGATTTAGATATAGCCCCCATACGAATTTCACTCCCGATTTGACTCTTTTCACTCTAGATACCACATATTTTAGCAGATTTTCTTCAAAATTGGCAAAACATCTTATAGTTCAACTAGAAACATCTGTGGTAAAAATGGGTCAGATCGGTTCAGATTTATATATAGCTCCCATACAAATTACGCTCCCGATTTGATTTTTTCCGCTCTAGAAACCACATATTGTATCAGATTGTCTTGTCAAACTATCTTATATTTCAACTAGAAACGCCCATGATGAAAATGGATCAAATCGGTTCAGATTTATATATAGCTCCCATACAAATTTCGCTCCCAATTTGACTTTTTCCGCTCTAGAAACCAAAAATTGTATCAGCTTGTCTTCAGATTTGGCAAAACATCTTATTTTTCAACTAGCAACACCTGTGGTAAAAATGTGTTAGATCGGTTCAGATTTATATATAGCTCCTATACAAATTACGCTCCCGATTTGATTTTTTCCGCTCTAGAAACCACATATTGTATCAGATTGTCTTCAAATTTGTCAAACTATCTTATATTTCAACTAGAAACGCCCATGATGAAAATGGATCAAATCGGTTCAGATTTATATATAGCTCCCATACAAATTTCGCTCCCAATTTGACTTTTTCCGCTCTAGATACCACACATTTTAACAGATTTTCTTCAAAATTGGCAAAACATCTTATAGTTCAACTAGAAACACCTGTGGTAAAAATGGGCCAGATCGGTTCAGATTTATATATAGCTGCCACACAAATTTCTCTCCCGATTTCACTTTTTCCACTCTATAAACTACATATTTTAACAGATTTCTTTCAAATCTTTCAAAATATCTTATATTTCAACTAGAAACACCCATGGTGAAAATGGGTCAGATCGATTCAGATTTACATATTTATTTACATGTTGGGATATAGCCCCGATACAAATATTCTTTTCGATTTGACAAATTGGACCAGGTCATATTAGCCTATGATAAGGAAACATACAAAAATTCTTCCCGTTTTCACTTTTTACCGAGTTGAATTGTATTCGGATAGAAAGTGGAGTGTATCGTATAGTCACAACCGAATGAGAAGCACAGCTCACTTGCCGAATATCCGTTTAAAAAATCGCAACAAGTAATAAAGCACACATGCATATCGAGGGGTTATATTCAAACGTGGCTATGAACCATTTTCTCGAAAATCAGTTTTTGATGCCAAACTATTCTCAGATTTGTATGTCATCTGTCATATAAAATTGGAAAAAAAAAATTTTTCCTAAAGCCATTTTTTTTCAATTTTTTCTAATTTGGCTATTAACTCACACGTTATTTTGTGACTGCATAAGTGGCTATGAACATAAAAATAATAGAAATTAAATAGTTCAAAAATGGAGCAACATATAACCGAAGGTTGTAATTCGCTATAACGATTTTGTTTAAAACATTTTTCAGCATTTTTATAGATGTAGGCTATATTGTACTATAAAATTCCATCATTTCGCCGTTAATAGCATTTTGCTTCCCAAGTTATTAGGCTAAAATAGGATAAATGGTGGCTGTAAAGTCAAAAATTGTGAAAAGTATTTTTAGAAAAACCCTCGTAACTTTTTATCATATCGAGAATACCAAAATATTTTTTTGGCATGTGATTGCTGACTTCATGGGGAATATTTGTGTCAGTTTCAGAATCCTGAACAGAGAAAGTTAAAATATAAGCAATTGCAACCGCGAATTTTGGATTTTTCAACATTTGTAGCGATTGTCGCGACTGACTGCATATATATTACAAGCGACATTGGTTCTTAATACACAAACAAAAATTCAGCCGAATCCGTTGGCTAGATCGCGAGAAAATCAAGAAACAAAAGTGTCTCGCATGAAAATCATTTTAGCCATATTTACCGCGAAAATGAAAATTTTCCAAAAATATCCAATTTGTATTTTTTGTTTACCATGCCCTACCGGAATATCCACTTTTTGTAAAAAAATTGGAAAAAGGGATAAAAATGGTACCAATCTGACGGATGATGCTGAAATCTTTAAATTCGCTGTGTACATCCCAGAAAATGCGTTTTCTACACAACATTGCTAACATTTCATAAAAAACGTTATCGAGTTTACAATAAGTCTTATTTATATACTTGGGCATCAATGGCTATGTGCTTATTTCAAAATTCATAGTGCTCAATTTGAAACGAGCAAAAGAGGCTAAGAACCATAAAACCGCGAATAATAGGAAATTTCGAAAACTTTTTAATCGTAGCAATTTGTAATCCTTTTTAGATTAAACTGTGGAAGAACGATTAATAATTACTCTGAAAATTAGGGAGAAAACCAGTTTTTTTCGCTCACCTGAAAATTTGTGCCACTTATGAATATAAGCCCTCGATATGTAAGTATGTGTATATGCAGGTATAGTTTTTTCGTTTGCTTTATTATTTTTATTTTCCAAAGAATTCGACCAAAACAAAATATGAATGATTTATTGATTTGTCAACAATGAGGGAATATTTTTATAATCCTATGTACGTACAATGAATACTGTAATTTTTGTATTCAATATTTTGAAAACTTTGGCAATAACAGCAATACTTTAAAAACAAATGATATTTGTGTAAAAACTATTAAAAAGGCTTCAAGTTCGGCCGGGCCGAACTTTATGTCTTGGATTCCACAGAGGCTGTCGACCAAAAGAAATATTGAAAAAAAAAATTCTCTAAATAAATATAATATTTTTGTTATTTCAAACCACGCATATAAGGAAGACTACCAATACGTCTACATATCGAAATAATACTACAAGTCAATTCAAAAAATAAATATTGTTATATTTATATTTTCAAAAAGCTTAAATACCATAAATATTGGTAGATAGTGGATGTTACAGCTGATTGTATTTCCATTCTATTTAATTTAAAATTTTGAAAATCCATTATCTCACGTACATAGTGCAAAATAACCTAACTTCATGATCAGACCAATTTTTGCCGTAAAAGTAAAAAATTACGAATTTGGAAAAATCTTTTTATTTTGCGTGTCTATGCAGTCAGAGGAATGTATATACCGAATTCTATGATTCCAGCTGCGGCCATTTGTTTGGTACCATTTTTATCCCCTTTTTCCTACTTTACCCCCTTAAGAGTACGGCTTTCTAAAATCCGTTTATTTTACGTGTCTACGCAATCAGAGGAATGTATACAACGAATTTCATTATTGTAGGTGCAGCCGTTTAGTTGGTACCATTTTTATCCCTCTATTTCCATTTTACCCCCTAAAAGTACGAATTTGGAAAGAATACTTTTATATTATGTGTCTACCCAAATAGAGTAATGTACCCACAGAATTTCATTTTGTCTTTAATATGTACCATTTTTTATCCCTTTTTGCTCCATTCCACTCCCTACGAATAAAAATCACTTTACGGTGCATGTTTTTGTTATAGGGGGAATGCACATACCCAATATAAAGTACAAGTAGACATATTGAAAAAATATGCTTGAATACTCTAAAATATTAGGTGTTATTATGGGCCGATTTCGCCCAGTTTCAATCCCAACCGATCTACGACTACAAGACGCATTTATGGAAAATTTGGACGTCCTAGCTCCTTTCGTTTAGGTGCTGGCGAACTTTCAACAGTCGGACATGGCTAGCTCGTCTTTGAATTTTATGACGATGAAGAATATTTATACTTTATAGGGTCTCAGGTCCATATTTCAAGGTGTTGAAGGTGGAGGGTATAATAACAATACCGTGATGTATCGGACCAGTCCCCATTTCATATTTTTAGTCATTTTGTGCATTATAAAATCCCCACGGTTGACAAGCCTGGTGGGCCTTTCTCGTGTCTGAACAACACAACAGAATTCCTTATTTTATTTATTTACTATTGTTTGTAGACTTTTGTGGCATAGTGTATGTATGTACATCTGTATATTGTTAGTTGCACACATAAATTATATGCAGTGCATGCAAAGTAAAAATAGCGACTGCAATGTGTCACAGCCAAAGGATGGGATGTGCGATGGAGCTGAAGATGTGCACTGAGGTAATGTGACATGAATACGACAGACAGAGGGACCGACGAAACGGGCATACTCGTACATGGGTATGCCTTTAAATTTATAACGAGTAAGTAGTGAACATATTTAACACTTAATAAGTCAACAGTAAATATTGACAAATGCAGACCCGATGACGAGGATGAGAATAACGATGACGATGATACATGTACTCCTGTAGCGGTAAGTGGGGAGCGGAATGGGATAAAGGTTTGATGTTTAAATAGGCATTTAAGATTCCATGATGACCACAAAGTGTGGTTTCTATTTACATTCGGCTGCAACATACGTCAAAGATGCTTCTCATCTCTCTTTCTCTCTCTCTCACTCTCTCTTGCACTGTTGTTTGGTGTAGAGAAGGAATTGAACAGAAGCCTTCAAGACTCGTATGTAAACATTCATAGTCGTCCTTTGTGAAAAGAGTTAACTGCAACTTTATGATTAAGTGTGATATATTTTAGAAAACAGGGGAAATTTAAGATTTTCATTCTGTATTAATGCCCAAACCAGAAATACTAAAGAAAAGCGAATATTGAAGAACCGAACTTTAGTTTGATTCGGAGGGGGGGGAAGAAATTTCTGAAATTAAATTTAATATAATTGCCATTTTTATACCATCCACCACAGGGTTTACTAACTTTGAAATATCGACCTGAGACCCTATAAAGTGTATATTCTTGATCGTCCTAAAACGATCTAGCCATGTCCTAGGAGGTCCAAATTTTCCACAAATGCGTCTCACAGTCGCAGATCGGTTGACATTGCAACCGCACGAAATCGATCCAAAGGGTAAAAATTTTTCCCTCACAAGGACTGAAAATATACCTAATATTTAGAGTATTTCATCATGTTTATTCAAAATGTCTGGGTTGAAATGGGACAAAAAAGGGATATAAATTTGCGTAGATTTTAGGGATTTTTCGAAATACGTACGTTTACGGGGTAAACTGGAAAAAGGGGAAACAAATTGTACCTACCACAAATTGTAATCATCATGAAGTTTTCCAAATGTGTACTTTCAAGTGATTCAATGGTAATAGAGGGATAAAAATGGTACCAACTAAACGACTACAGCTAGAATGAAGAAGGCGATAAAATGAGAAAAAGGGGATAAAATGGTACCAACCAACTGGCCGCAGCTAGAATCATGGAATTCGGGGTATACATTCATCTGACTGCATAGGCTCGCAAAAAAAATTACCAAATTCGAACTTTTTTACTTTTACGGCAAAAATGGGAATAGTCGTGAAGTTGGGTTATCTTCACTGTGTGATAATGGATTTTTCAAAATTTGTACTTTTGGAATTAAAGTAGGATGGAAATACAACCAACCAAACGGCTGTAGCTGAAAACGAACTCCAATATCCCCCAATATTTAGGGTATTTAATAGATTTGAATAGACTTGAAGAATTATTTCAATATATATGTAATTGAAGTAATACTTCAATGTATATATATATATTTATATAAAGGGTGATTTTTTAAGAGCTTGATAACTTTTAAAAAAAAAAAAAACGCATAAAATTTGCAAAATCTCATCGGTTCTTTATTTGAAACGTTAGATTGGTCCATGACATTTACTTTTTGAAGATAATTTCATTTAAATGTTGACCGCGGCTGCGTCTTAGGTGGTCCATTCGGAAAGTCCAATTTTGGGCAACTTTTTCGAGCATTTCGGCCGGAATAGCCCGAATTTCTAAATTTAAGTTAATGTGTATACTGAAATTTATGCCGAGTTCTTCATGCATTTAAGTATTAATGAACTTATGAAAAATCACTTGAAATTGTTTAGAAAATTCTTAAATATTAATCTAAGAAGCAATTCTCGTTCGTTTGCAGAGACTCATCGCCTACCTTGCCTTCGCAGCAATCATGGTGTAATACCTCAACTCTTTATGGCAGAGGTATCATGAAACTTTTGAGAAATATCTCATGTTGCCATTTTTATACCCTACACCACTTCGTGGACTAGGGTATTATAAGTTAGTTTTCCGCCAAATATTTGTAACACCAAGCAAAAATTGAGCTAGACTCACCTTTAAGTATACGGATCGGTTTAGAATCACCAGCTGATAAGGTTGTTCGCACTCTACAGGTCGCAATTGTCATGAAATTTGGCAGGAGTTACTTTTTTGGGCCAAGGACGATAGATATTGAATTTGGAGGAAATCGGTTCAGATTTAGATATAGCCTCCATACAAATATTCCTATAATTTACACTCTTACTGCTCTAGAATACATATTTTACATGGAATCATGACCAAATTTTCAGGATCGTGTTATATTTGAACTAGAAACAGCTCACGGGAAAGTGGACAACATGGGTCAATGTTTTGGTATAGCCCCCATACAAATGGGCTCCCAGTTCACACTAATATCGCTCTAGAACCCACATCTTACATTGGATCTTGATAAAAAAAATTTGCAGATCATGTTATATTTCTATAAAGAATACCTACTTTGAAAGTGATCTATAAAGGCCCACTTTTTAATGTAGCGCCCTTACAAATAGGCCCCCATTTGTATTAATACCCCTCTAGGACCCACATTTTACATCGTAAGTTTATCAAAGTTTGCAGATTATATTATATTTCAACTAAGAATACATACTATGAAAGTCAAATATATGGGTCCATATTTTGGTATAACCCCCATACAAAGTGGGCCCTTATTCTACTCAACAGAGAACCCACATCGTGCATTGGATCTCGATACAATTTTGCAGATCATGTTATATTTCAAATAAGAATACCTACTATGAAAGATATCTATCTATCTTTTTAATATAGCGCCCTTACAAAGGCACCCAAATTTCAGCGCCCTTACAAAGGCCCCCAATATTTCAAATAAGAATACCTACTATGAAAGATATCTATCTATCTTTTTAATATAGCGCCCTTACAAAGGCCCCCAATTTTTAGTATTAACCCTCTAGGACCAACATTTTACATCGGATGTTTTTCAAATTTTGCACATCATGTTCTCTTTCAACTAGGAACACCTACTTTGAAAGTCATATATATGTGTCCATAATTTGGCACAATCCCCGTACAAATGGTCCCCCATTTTACACTATTACCGCTTCAGAACCTATAGCTTACATCGGATTTTTACTAGAATTTGCAGATCATGACTCATGTTCACTTGGAATGCCTAAAGGGAACTATAATGGCCCATGTTATGGTACAATATAATCATACATATATTATAATTACATCATATTATAATACCTACGCGAAAATTGGACCATATGGGTCAATGTTTCCAAATATAACACATACTGATGAAGTGGACCATGGATCTTGATTTTAGATGCATATTTCAGTTAGGAATACTTACAGCAAAGGTGGGGCATTACGCAAAGAAATTGCCACCGCTCATTGGCAGTTTTTGTTTAGTTTACATAACACTTCAGATTCAACTTATTACAGCCAATCAATTTTGCCATATTCGTTAAATTTGGCTAAAGATGCATTTATAGTGTACTTTATAATTTATCGCCCCCATAAAAGAACTGGGTAATCAAATACAGGTATACACGCATGGAGTGGTGTAGGGTATCATATAGTCGGCCCCGCCCGACTTTAGCCTTTCCTTACTTGTTTGTGCTAGTTTTGCCAACTCTGAAGCAAACTCATTTGTTTGAATTATTTTTATTTAAATTGCATCAAGTACAATTTTCCTCTGTTTAGTAAATATGTCAAAATAGTAAATATGTACTTGGTTTGAGGAAAACTCTACTGCAATCTTACTCTGTTTGAGTCAATATTTACTTGGTTTGAGGAAAATTAGAATCAAGTTCAAAGGAATTTGTTGAACATGATATGAGGAAATATTGCTTTAGCGCTGTACGAAATTAAATTTTCTTAAATTTTAGTTCATTTTAACTCATTATACGGTTCACTTTTTCCTGAGTGTGTTCAAATTCCATCACACCAAAATCATTCTAAAAAGAACCTCTCGCTCCCTCTTTATACACTCCACGAGAGTATTATGTCTTTGTGCATTTGTTTGTAACACCCAAAAGGAAGCGAGATAGACCCATTGTTAATTATACCGATCGACTTAGAATCACTTTTTGAATCGATTTAACGATGTCCGTCCGTCCGTCTGTTCATCTATTCTTGTAATCAAAGTACAGGTCGCAATTGTAGCCAGAACCAAATGAAACTTTGCACAACAAAGTTTTTCGGGATAAGGACGAACGCTATTTAATTTGATCGGTTCAGATTTGGATATAGCCCGCATACGAATTTCACTCCCGATTTGACTCTTTTCCCGCTAGATACCACATATTAAAACAGATTTTCCTCAAACATGCAAAACATCTTGCATTTCAACTAGAAACACCTATGGTGAAAATTGGTCAGATCGGTTCAGATTTAGATATAGCCCCCCCCCATACGAATTTCACTCCCGATTTGACTTTTTCTGCTGTAGAAACCACATATTTTAACAGATGTGCTTCAAAATTGGCAAAACATCTTATATTTCAACTAGAAACACCCACGGTGAAAATCAGGCAGATCGGTTCAGATTTAGATATAGCCCCCATACGAATTTCGCTCCCGATTTGACTTTTTCTGCTGTAGAAACCACATGTTTTAACAGATGTTCTTCAAAATTGGCAAAACATCTTATATTTCAACTAGAAACACCCACGGTAAAAATTAGCCAGATCGGTTCAGATTTAGATATAGCCCCCATACGAATTTCATTCCCGATTTGACTTTTTCTGCTGTAGAAACCACATATTTTAACAGATCTTCTTCAAAATTGGCAAAACATCTTCTATTTAAACTAGAAACACCCATGAAACAGACCAAATGAGCCAGATCGGTTCAGATTTAGATATAGCCCACATACGAATTTCACTCCCGATTTGAGTTTTCCGCTCCAGAAACCACATATTTTAACAGATTTTCTTCAAATTTGGCAAATATCTTATATTTGCATGAGAAACACCCAGAATGAAAATGAGTCAGATCGGTTCAGATTTATATATAGCTCCTATACAAATTTCGCTCCCGACTTGATTTTTCCGCCCCAGAAACCACGTATTTTCATCGAATTACTTAAAATTGAGAACTGGAAGAACCTATTGTGGGTCACTTCATTCCATGTTTGGATATAGCCGTGATACAAATATTCTTTTCGATTTGACAAATTGAACCAGGACATATTAGCCTATGATTAGGAAACATACAAAAATTCTTCCCGTTTTCACTTTTTTCCGAATTGAATTGTATTCTGATAGAAAGTGGAGTGTATCATATAGTCGGCCCCGCCCGACTTTAGCCTTTCCTTACTGGTTTTATATATATTTTTTTAACCAAATCAATAAGTTTAAGCAAATACTTTAAAATATCTTAATGTTTCTAATAGAGGAAGTCAATCTTTACGTTTGTTTTTTTGAAAATTACACAAAAAGACGTTGATGATGCTGCTACTGCTGCTCGTGATCGTGGTGACTGACGCTGGTCATGCTGGTGATGGTGACGTCGATGATGATGGGATTTTGAAGTGCAAATAATGCATTTAAATATTTGCTATTGTCACTCGAGAGGCGGTACCTGCCACCCGGACACTTTGATCATTACACTGTGTGTGGTTGTTGTTCTTCTTCTTCTTTGCTTACGCCTCTATTAACTTTTAATCCGATGTGTCCACAGATGTGTGCACTGTGCACTCAAAGATCAAACACCCGTTCACATTGTCATTGTCATTGGTTTTGTCTTGGCTTCTTCGTCTGCCGTCGTTTTTGTTTGTTTGTTTTTTCCACTGCGCTATGTTGCCAACTCCGATTATAATTCATCCATAACTTTAATCACTCACTTTGAATGTGAACCGCTTTGCACGAAGTCGTCGGGGACGAAACAAAGGTACCGCCAACGATACGATTGGAACGATGGTCTTCTTCACTTTGTAGGCATGACAGGTCGGTCGCACCATCAAATTCATTTTCACGTCCAAGACTTTCCAATGACTGCTTATCCCGGCATAGATTTAAGGCCAGCGCTCGGTCGGGCGGGCAAGCGATAAAGAGACTGATTAGTGTTTGTTTGCATTGACCGCATATTTAATCGATCATTATTTAATTAATATTTTTATTTACTCTGCATTGAGTGGAACTCAACACATTTTTGGTGATGATGATTAACTATGAGCGTTATGGCGCGCAGATAATAATCACCATCAGAAGTCTGGAGCAATAAACTCTCTTCGGACTAGTGAACTCTTTACTGGTGGAACTATTTGCCACAAATTATCTGAGGCCACGTTTCTATACAAAGGGTCTGTATTTGCCTCTATTAGTTGAAATCTCATTCTAATCGTATATCTGGAGGAATTATTTTCTTCTCAATATCTCTGTCCCATTTTCTTCGGATTTTAGGGAAGGTTAGGGAGTCGGTGTTACCAGCTCACAGCGATACACAATCTTATCATGAATAATATCTGTGCCGGTCAGATCTGTCAGACTTCCTGCAAATAGCGCACCACTGTATAAAGAGACATCCTTTAATCAAAGCCGGACAATAACAAAACAGGTGCTTAATGTTCTCCAATAATACTGTCACTACATACAACACAGGGCAACGGACTCCATAGACTTGACAACACAGGAAGTTTCTAGATGTAATTACAGGTTGGAAGAGAGACAAAGAGCGAGAGATGATTAGACAATAACTTTACATATCATTACGGACGGAGAAACTTCTGCAGGCCTTGGCAATGTGAGAGGAAAGATAATAGAACTTTCGATGCGCAGCTTCTGTAAAGTCGACAGCCTCTAATCTGCCGGTAATACTGTGAAATATACTCCGTGGTGGAGGGTATGTAACGCCCTTTTACTTATTATTTTTATTTTCAGGTTTATGTTTGACATTTGAACGGAAAATTTACTTCCAAATTAGTGAGTCTTTAACGCAAACTGTAAGAAATTTACGTGGAGAAGAGATCGGCCTTCAGTTCAGTTTGTGCGTCAATTTGTGAAGCGAGTACATGAAATTGGATCGTTATTGGACAAGCCAACCCGTGTACGTTCTCGTCCAGTGGTTTCAATCGAAAACATTTCTGCTGTGGCTGAGAATGTCCAAGAGCATCATTCAACATCAACTCGCACTTCTTTGAGAAGAAATGTGCATAAATACATCGGTATGAAGGCTTACAAACCAACAACCGAAGCCTCATGACCATCAGATGCGTTTTCTCTTCGCCCGATGTGCTGAATATTGTTTGGCAGCAGATGAAGAATTTTACCACGAAGAATCGTGTTTTCAGATGAAGCTCATTTTCATCTCGGTGGCTATGTCAATAAGCAAAAATGCCGCATATGGGGTTCGGAGAACCCACTCGTGACTATTGAGAAGCCAATGCATCCACAAGCAGTCCCTGTTTGGTGTGGATTTTGGGCAGGCTGCATCTTTGGGCCATTAACCATGTAAGTTAAAATGAAAAAACATCATATTTTTTTATTTTAATATATCGAGCCCTTAGCGCGGAATGATCGCAAGCGCCAAAACATACATTTTGCAGGAGAAGGTTTTTATTGATTATTTTGAAATATTTGCATAAAATGAAATATGTTTTAATGCAAAATGTTTTAATTCCGCCGTACCCAACGAATTATTATTAAAAATTGATCATTTGTTTACATCATACGGTACTTTTGGCGCTTGCGATACAAATATTGTACTTGCTGTTACAAATACTGAAAAAACTATGGCGCTTACGATATACGTTTTTTTTTAGACTAAACCTCGAAATTTTAGTAAAAACACACTTTTAATTGTAAAAAAAATATTAAAACAACGTAATAAAATAGATAAGACTAATTTTATAAAGGAAAATGAACAGTAAAGTAATTCAAATCTTTAATAAAAAACTATTTTAGACACATTTGAATTCCTATGATTAATAGTTAAATTTCATATAAAAGATTTTAGGTAATATCGATATATTCGTTGTCGCTTTCAGCCAATGTGTCTTTGATTTGATCACTATTCATATTCAATTACTAAAGTTGATATCGTTTGGAAATTGTTTCTTTCTCACAAAGTCTTTTCTGTATTTCTCCACTGAAATTTTTAGTTGTTCAGGGTAGAGCGGGTTTGGCCCATTGGCAACGATCATTGAATTTTTGCTTCGACGAATAATTAAGTTAATATTCATTTCATCTACCCTACTATCTGCAAAAAATCCATATTTAAACTGTGCGCAAAGTCCCATTTTTTCAAAATGTGCCGATCTCAAACAATAACATTTTATTTTAATGTTTGGCGGTAGAAATGCTGTAGAAAATGAATTCCAGTCCTTAAAATCTAAATGATTTAGTAAAATACTTTCATAACACTTCAGTATCGTGCGGGAATTTGTAATTATGGTCGGCCACTCAGAAGGGGTGGAAGGTTCTTCCTTTACAAAATGATTCAATTGTAGAGTGTATAGAATCAACTATATAGAATTGTGGGCAATGTGTCCATTTTCATCACAATTTTAAGCTAAATATTATACTTTCTTTGTCAAATTTGCCACTATTTGAATTAAATAAATGTTAACGATTACCCACAATAATAGGGAAATTTATATAGTATTTGGCTTAATATTCGAATATTACAAGAAGTATATTAAATTATTGTATATAAGGCACAAATCATACAAAAGGGCTTTGTGTTCTCCAAAAAGACAATAATTTGGAGCTACTTTAAGTTCTTGTGGGTAAACATTTTTTTCTGGATCGATAAATAAACATATAAAACAAATATCTGGAAACTTCGAACCTCTTAGCTTAGTTCATTCGTAACCTATCGTACTTTAAACCAACAGACGAACACTTCATTCTATGGCCGAGGGTATAAAAAACACTTAATATTGCATCAATATATTGATAGACCTACCTAAAACATTTATAAATATCTCTTACATTATCTGAAAGCTTTTGTCTAAATTCATAAACTGTCGCTTACGATAGAATTGCTTTCTTTGAAAATGTGAGCAGCGACGTACGATAAAATCTTAGTCCTATTTTTTATATAAACGTTAACAATTTTGACATTTTGTTAATTTTTATTTGTGTATCAGCCGATAAAATTTTAAATTCAACAATAAAAAATAATTTTAGAAAATGTCGCTTACGATAATTCCGCGCTAAGGGCTCGATATATGTGAATACAAATCATTACCAGTGATTTCATTTGAGTCCATAATTAAATGAAAATTGTCAGTGCCACGCCCAACGCCCAAATAAAATTTTTGGTTTTTTACGATTTTCGAATTTTTTTATAAAAATTATTTTATTTTTAATCGATGACACACTGCTATTATAGCTTTATACTTAATTTAAGATTAATATCGACCCAGTATTTACATGCGCTCGCATTCCATGAAACCTTACATCCATAAATTGTGCTTTAAATAATTTTTCCTAAATACATTAACAGAGAATAACGAAGAAAGTATTGCTTCATTTTTGGCTTAGAAGGTTTTATTCTTTTTAAAGTGAATAAATAAGACAATAGTTTAATAATATTTGTAAATGCCCAGGCATCGCACAGTGTGATTTTTTGTGTAATTTTTTCGACACATAATATTTAAAAATGTAATGATGCAGTTTTGTAGAAAATTGATTCAGTATGAAGAATCCATAAATTGTATCCCAACAAAAACGTTTATTTGTCTTTGAAATAATGAACTAAAGTCACATGTAAATTTTGGTTCAAAGTATTGAAAACTGTTTACGCACTTCTATAGTGTCTGTACGTAAGATAATATAATTGCTGATTTTTTTTAAATATAGCCTTTTCTGTGTATTTAAAAATAAAAAATATGAAGTTCGCTCATATAATAATAATAATAAAATGAAAGATAAGACTCCATACTATCAATTAAAAAGAAAAAAGTTTAAATAAATGTATATATATAAAGTTTAAAAATATATAAAATCTATAGAAATTATAGATTAAGGTTCTCCAGAAAGCAAGAAATACGGAAGTTTTTCATCGACTTCTAATGTCGTCAGATCCTTTTATAGCAGTAGCATTAGATGACAACCCCGTAAACAGGTTCACGAATTGGACGATATATTTACAGAAATGATAGATTATGAATAAAAGTCTATTTTTAAATGCATGTACTGAAATTTATTTATAAAATAATTAGTCTTGCTAAAGAAACAAAAAGTTTTGGGAAAAATATAATATGGGTTATATGGGCGGTGAGTGGTGGGCGTTAATTGAGGTAATAAAAGGTTCTGTGCCAAATTTCAAAAAGTTTGGGCCAAAAATAAATTTGTGTTCTATGGAAGTGGCCAATTTTGATGAAACTTTATTTTATTCTTAATTGAGGTAATAAAAGGCTCTGTGCCAAATTTCAAAAAGTTTGGGCCAAAAATAAATTTGGGCTCTATGGGCGTTGGATGGTGGGCGTGTCCAATTTTGATGAAACTTTATTTTATTCTTAATTGAGGTAGTAAAAGGCTCTGTGCCAAATTTCAAAAAGTTTGAGCCAAAAATAAATTTTGGGTTCTATTGGCGGTGGGTACTGGGCGTGGCCAATTTTGATGAAACTTTATATTTTTCTTCATTGAGCTAACCAAAGGCTCAGAGCAAAATTTCAACATTCTACGAGCACTTCTTATATTTTTTGCCAAAGTTTGTATGAACAAATCCCCCTGTGCATCGGTCGGCCCACGAATATAGTTTTATACTGTAGAAAATTAACAATTCTAAATAAATACAGCCTTCAAGTAAACCACTGTATGAAATGGAATGCAGGAGCGTAATTAAACTTTTTTAAATGCAAAAGAACACCTCAAGAGCTCATATTTTCGACGAACTAAATGAAATTTCAATACGATACATGGTTTCTGAGATACATCCCAATAAAATAACCTCTCTTATGATGAAATTTGCAACTATGAAATTTGGGAGTTTGTGCGCCGTTACCGTCAACGGTGAGCGTTACCGTGCCATACTAAACAAATTTTTGTTTCCAAAAATTCAAGACATTTGGTTTCAACAAGTCGGGGCCACATGTCATACAGCCAACGCAACCATCGATATTTTAAGCACTTTTTTTTGAAAATCGAATATCTAGACGAAATTGTGATGTCAATTGACCGTCTCGGAGCTGTGATTTGACCCCTATGGACTATTTTCTGGGGGATTCATTAAGGATAAATGTTACGCAAACCCACTGTATGGTTTGCGTAACAATTGAAGCGTTGAAACATGAAATCGTAATTGTCATTGAAGAGATTCGAGCCGGAACAATCGAAAATGTAGTGAATATTTGGGTTGATCGGATGAGGTACTGCCGAGCCAGTCGTGGTAGTCATATGAATGGTATTGTGTTCCATTATTAACCCGAATGGTGCTAGCGTGACCATACACAAAAGACGTTCACCAAAGCTTCTGGAGTGGACCACCGATAACATGAAAGTTTTATCCCGAAATTCGAAAAAAAAAAAAATAATTACAGCACTATTCGTGTTAAATGACAAAGTTCAACCTTTCCAATAAGAACAAACATTTTTAGGAATTAATCAGTATTTTTTATAGCCGATTCTTATTTAAAATGTTAAATGGCCCACCCTGTACTAACGTCGACATTTTTTTCCTCTCCAGTGTGAGGAGATATTTTGGCCTTTTCAGGTCGTATCTTTGCCAGATTAATCAATTACTGTCCACAACTCTCTCATCTTCGGACATTCTTAGGCTACTTTTCTCTACTAAATGTTCACCTCAGACTATTTGCAAGCACTTTCTTTTCAAGAAAATTCATACTGAGTGATGATGAAAAAACAACCTAAGGCTAATACTTGGTCAATTGAAATTCTGTGGTAGCTTAATTGCTAATCATGTTTGAAATTAAAAACTTTCCCACACTTCGTCGTAGAATTAAACAAATATTTAAATTAATTAAATGTGTAAACAGATGTGAAAACAAATAAAAATACATCTATTAATTTTCAAATCAATTTAGGTTACAACCAAATCAAATACCATCGCCAAAAGCCATTAAACAATTAATGGCCGGGGGCGACATTCGCGGAGACTGTCTGTTCGGAAAACAAATAAATATTATTAATCTCCATTAAAATGGAATTCCAGCGAAATTTATTGTTTTTTGCAGCGTCATTATGACGCCATTACTTTTAAACGACGGAATGGGAGTAATTGCTTACAAGATGATAGCCGTAATGATGAAAAAGCAAGCAAGCAAAAAAAATGACCTCTGATATTGTATCCACAACACTTCCGGCGATCCGGTTATTGGCGTAGAGTAAGAATCCTCAAACGTATATATCAAATAAACTCTTAATGCTAAATATGAATGTCAGATATCATACAAATTCAACATTTGAAAATTTACCTGTCATTTCAAGCTGAAATGTAGTCTGAAAGGTTATTACCCAGTGAGTACACAATATAATAGAGAGCTTTTTATGGATTTAAAAAATTTTTATTTGCTTTCGTTTTGCATTTAAGTCTTAACATTCAGTGTGTTTAATTTTTTATAGTATAAAATAGTGTCTTCTCTATGAATTAAGAGGATCATTTGCTAGGTCGAGCACTCTAAGTAAGCGATACTATACTCTTGCAGTCCTTTCCAAGAGCATAATAAGAGTTGCAGTGATTTCTGCTGCTCTTCATCTAACGGAAGTCCATGAATGCATCCATTTGGTCTATCAAGTTCCTTCCTTGAGGAATAGGTTTTTTGACGCTCGTCACACCAACGCATAGAAGTCTTTGTATAAGTTGGGCCATTAAAAACTTTATATTAGACTTTAGCAGTACCTCAACCGATCAACCCAATTTTTCAGTACAGCCCAAAATCCACACCAAACAGTGACTCGTAGTGGATGTTTTGTCTTCTCAATAGTCACGTGTGGGTTCTCTGAATCCCATATGCACAATTTTGCTTATTGACATAGCCACCGAGATGAAAATGAGCTTCATGAAGGCTGAACTAAAGGCCGGTCTTTTCTCGAAAAATTTCTACGTAAATTTCTTACAGTTTGCATTAAAGATTCACTACTTTGGAAGCAAATTCCAGAAACTTCTCAAAATTTTAATGTTTATACACTCCACGAGAGTATTATGTCTTTGTGCATTTGTTTGTAACGCCCAAAAGGAAGGGAGATAGACCCATTGTTAATAATACCGTTCGGCTTAGAATCACTTTTTGAATCGATTTAGCAATGTCCGTCTGTCTGTCTGTCCATCTATTCTTGTAATCACGATACAGGTCGCAATTGTACACAGAACTTTGCACAATGAAGTTTTTCGGGATAAGAACGAACGCTATTTAATTTGAAGAAAATCGGTTCAGATATGACCCCCATACGAATTTCACTCTAGATACCACATATTTTAACAGATTTTCTTCAAAATTGGCAAAATATCTTATATTTGAACTACCCTGTGGTAAAAATGTGTCAGATCAGTTCAGATTTATATATAGCTCCCATACAAATTTCGCTCCCAATTTGAATTTTTCCGCTCTAGAAACAACATATTGCATCAGATTGTCTTCAGATTTGGCAAAACATCTTATATTTAAACTAGAAACACCTATGGTGAAAATAGGTCAGATCGGTTCAGATTTATATATAGTTCCCATTAAAATTTCGCTTCCGATTTGACTTTTTCTGCTCTAGAAACCACATATTTTAACAGATTCTTTTCAAATTAGGCGAAATACTTTATATCTTTTCTATAAACATCCATGTTGCAAATGGTTCAGATTTATATATAGCTCCCACACAAATTTCACTCCCGATTTCACTTTTTCCACTCTATAAACCACATATTTTAACAGATCTTCTTCAAATCTTTCAAAATATTTTATATTTCAACTAGAAACATCCATAATGAAAATGGGTCAGATCGGTTCAGATTTACATATAGCTCCAATACAAATTTCGCTCCCAGATAGACTTTTTCCGCCCCAGAAACCACGAATTTCTTCGAACTGAGCATAACACATTATATTTGAACTGGAGGAACGTATTTTGAAAGTTAGTATCTTTATTCCATGTTTGGATATAGCCCCGATACAAATATTCTTTTCGATTTGACAAATTGGACCAGGTCATATTAGCCTATGATTAGGAAATATACAAAAATTCTTCCCGTTTTCACTTTTTTACCAAGTTGAATTGTAATCGGATAGAAAGTGGAGTGTATCATATAGTCGGCCCGCCCGACTTTAGCCTTTCCTTACTTGTTTATGGTTATTTTTGTCACAAACTGTTCAGATTGTGGTCAGTGTCGTCAGCCATTCGTAGGAATTGAAGACGAAAGTCTAAATTTGCCCCGTTCGGTTCATGGGTACAAAATCAACTACTGATTTTCGGAATATCCTGAACAGGATGTAATTTGTTTTAAGAAAAATTTCCACATTTAGAGTGAAGGGAATTCACGAGTCACCAATTGAATGGAATATTGATTGAATATTTTTTCCAAAATGACGACGCACAGTGGAATATTTTCATATAAACTGCGGCAATAAATAGAAGGAATAGTGCTAGGACCTAGAAATTTCGCACACATCCCTTATTTTTCCAAATTAGGTCAAACAAGTTTTTGTTTAAATCCGCCCAGAACCACACCTACCTCCCATGTAACCTTAAAATGGGGTTCATTCATTTTGTCATTCCGTGCGTAACACTTTGAAATATTCAACGGAGACCCCATAAAGTATATAAAGGGTGATTTTTTAGCTATTATATTTTTGGCAACACTGGTTTAAACAGCTGACGCACGTTTCGTGTTTTGTTTCACTGTCAAACATCTTCAGTTTGGTCTATAATTTAACCATGAATCGTCTTACAAACGAACAACGCTTGCAAATTATTGAACTTTATTATCAAAATGCGTGCTCTGTTAAGAAAGTTCATCGCGCGCTTCCATTTTATGGTCAGTTTAATCGACCCACTGAAGCGGCTATTCGGGCTATTGTGACTAAATTTCGCACCAAATTTACATTGTTAATGATAATCATCAATTATGGATTCGTCGCCGTTCGCAGCAATTGGGCCTCTGTTACTCAAAAACGTGGAAATGCCAAGGCGCAGTCAAGGTCAACACTTGCATGAAATTATCTTCAAACATTAAATTATATTAATTATATTAAATTAATAATGGACCGATCGATTCAAATAAAGATTTCATGCATTTTTCTGAATTTTATGTGTTTTTTTTGAAAAACTTTCCTATAGCTTTTAAAAAATCACCCTTTATATTCTGTATCGTGGTAAAATTCTAACTGCCCGTCCTTCTGAAAGCACCAGAAAGTAAATAAAATATTTAGCGGGTGAAATGGGACGAAAGGGGATAAACATTGTACCAATGCTACGATAACAGCTACAAACTTGAAATGTGGAAAGTACATCCTTCTAATTGCGTAGATACCTAAAATAGAGGGTTTTTTCAAAATTCGTACTTTTAAGAGGAATAAAAATGGTACCATCCAAACCGCTGATGTTGAAATCATGAAATTCGATGTATTCATTCATCTGACTGTAGGCGCGAAACATAAAGATATTTTTCCAAATTTGTCCTTTAAAGTCGAAATGAAAAAGAATAAAACTGGTACCAAGCAAACGGCTGTAGGTAGAATTATGAAATTAGGTGTGGACGCGAAACATAATGGTATTTTTTTTAGTAGTTTTCCTATCGAAATGGTATATACATTTGGTCTGTAGCTGGAGGAAATCGGCCCTGAGCGAAAATGTTTCTCTATAATGACTACTGATACTGATTCAACTAATATTTTGGTCACCTTTTTGAAGATTGCTGGGTCATGTTCACTTTTTGATTACACTTGAAGTATTATTTTTATAGCATCCACCTCCAGGATGGGGGTATACTAACTTTGTCATTCCGTTTGTAACACCTTGAAATATCGACCTGAGACCCTCTAAAGTATATATATTCTTGATCGTCATAAAATTCTAAGACGATCTAGCCATGTCCGTCCGTCTGTTGAAAGCACGCTAGCATCTAAACTAAAGGAGCTAGAACGTTCAAAATTTCCATAAATGCGTCTTATAGTCGTAGATCGGTTGGGATTGAAATGGGGCGAAATCGGCCCAAAGGGAAAAATTTTTCCCTCACAAGGACTAAAAATACCCATAATAATCCCTAATATTTTAGCGTATTTAAGCATGTTTTTTGAATATGTCTGTTTATATTTGCTTGATATTTGGTATGCGCATTCCCCTTATAGCAAAAACGTGCACCATAAAGTGATTCTTATTTGTAGGGGGTGAAATGGGGATAAAAATGGTACATATTAAACGGCAACAGCTAGAAACACGAAATTCGGTGTGTACATACCTCTAATTGAGTAGATACATAATATAAAAGTATTTTTTCCAAATTCGTACTTTTAAGGGGTAAAATAAGAATAGAGGGATAAAAATAGTACCAACCAAACAGTTGTACCTAGAATAATGAAATTCGGTGTATACATTCCTCTGATTGCATAGATAAGTAAGATACATGGATTTTTCAAAATTCGTACCTTTTGGGGTTAAAATGAAAAAAATGGGATAAAAATAGTACCAATCTAATGACCGCAGCTAGAGTCATGAAATTCGGAGTATACATTCCTCTGACTCTGTAGACACGGAAAATAAACTGATTTTTCGAAATTCGTACTTTTTGGGGTTAAAATAAAAAAGGGGATAAAAATAGTACCAATTAAATGACCGCAGCTAGAGTCATGAAATTCGGAGTATACATTCCTCTGACTGCGTAGACACGGAAAATAGACGAATTTTTCGAAATTAGTACTTTCAAGGGATACAATGGTACAGAGGGATAAAAATAGTACCAATTAAACGACTACAGCTAGAATGATGAAATTCTAATTGCGTAGAAACGTCAAGGGGGTAAAAATGGTACCAACCAAATGGGCGCAGCTGGAATCATGGAATTCGGTGTATACATTCCTCTGACTGCATAGACACGCAAAATAAAAAGTACTTTTTCTTTTACGGCAAAAATTGGTTGAATCATGAAGTTAGGTTATTTTGCACTATGTACGTCTGATAATGGATTTTCAAAATTTTTTACTTTTGGAATTAAAATAGAATGGAAATACAACCAACTGTAGCACCCAATATCTATCAATATTTATGGTATTTAAGCTTTTTGAAAATATAAATATAAGAATATTTATTTTTTGAATTGACGTATTGGTAGGCTTGTCTTATAAGCGTGGTTTGATATAATTAAAATATTATATTTATTTATAAAATTAATTTTTCAATTTTTGTATTTGTTTTGGTTTGGCTATATTAAAAAAATTATATATTCCTGTAATATTACTGCACTTCTACGAAAACCGACAACCTCTGTGGAATGCAATCCATGGTGGAGGTTATATAGTGTTCGGCCCGGCCGAACTTAGCGCCGTTTTTACTTGTTTTATTTAAACATCTACTTATTCTGTAAATTTTGAGGTGGGCCTATAATAATTAATATTTTTTTGAAAATTTTGAAAACCAAAAATAAATTTTAACTTTATTTTTTTAATTGTTTGTACTTTTCGATTTTCTCGAACAAATTTTTATTTAAACATCTATTTACTCTGTAAATTTTGAGGCTTGGTTGAAAGTGGACCTAAAAAATACTATTTTTTTAATTTTTTGAAAATTTGGAAACACGAAAAAAATAAAAAAGTAATTTTTATAGAAAAAAATTATAGTTGTAAGTTATGAAACATTTCATAAAAAAATATGAAATCCTTCATTATATTTAGGAATTGTTTCTTTAATACTATGAAATCTTTCATTGATCTTATGAAACTAAGTTTTACTAATTTAACAATTTTGTTTTATGAAATACGAAATGTTTATGTTATGAAACATTTCATGTTATTTATGAATTTTTCACACATATTATGAAAAAAATCATTAAATTTATGAAAAACCTATTATGAAATCACTTCATAAATATTCTGAAGGAAAATTCTTTCAGTGTATACGTTAATGCAAATCATTACCAGTGATTTCATTTCAGTCCACATTTAAATGCAAATTTTCAGTGTCATCGACCTTTAGTCGATGGTAAATAGTTCTTCAACTTAACAAATAACTAAGCCATAATTATACCTTTCAACTTTTGCCTTTGCCAAATAATTCCTATAAATTTGTCGACTTATTGGCATAAATACTTTTAGGGTTACAATTAACTTTACTTGAAAATCGTTTGTTGGTATGAACATTTATGTAGTTTAAATGCATCCACAACAATATTTGTCCAATGTTTTTTGGAATGTTTTTTGCAGAATCCAATCAAATTTTGTCGCTGATAATACACTGTGCGGCGTTGAATAAAATCATATGGTTTTGAGTCCCTGAGTTAGTCGCCCTACTACTACTACTACCAAGAACAGCCACGGAACTATCCCTGATTAAATATTGATACGAAACCATCGTCGCCCACGCAATCTGATTTACCCAGTATAAACACCGTTCATTCACTTCATTAATGGCCATCATTACTAGGCGTGTTCGATGGGGCTTGTTAAACTAACATTTGTATGGAAATCACTTGGGTGGCGGCCGATTTCAGTGCGTTGATTGGTTTAATAAATGTCTAACGTGCGTGGCAGCTTGAGAATCCACTGCAGCCATTAAAGATTATTTTATTGGCCGGCCAAATACATTTCAAAGATAAATACACAAATAATAGAAATGTCAAATTCATCGAAATGCCAATATTCCAATAAATATTTGTGAAAACAATTTATTCCATGACTTGCTGTTTAAAGCGTTTATTTGCTATGTACCGTTGGGTGTTGTCTGTAGCAGCAACTAGGAATCGCCAATATTCCCACCAAACGAACTGTGGAAGATGCTACGTTTCGCCGTCCGCAAATGTCGACGGAGGAGGATTTGCCGTCTTTCCGTTCTGTTCTGTTCGCATCGCTTCGGCGTTTATGTACTTTGGTACGTTCCAACGTTTGAATGTTGGTACTCTCCTATAGATAGACACAGACGGCCTGGCCTGGCCTGGCTGGCTGTGTATTTGCTTAGTGGAAGTGGAAGCAGTACTTAACCACAATTTGGGATTTTTCAGGCATTTAAGCTTCCATTACCAGTAGTACCTACTACTGCAGTTACCCACAATCGACAAAAACGCTAATGGATAAACATGTTATTAAGTATTTGTTGGCTTTTTATTTAAGTAAGTAAATTGAGTGTGTTTGTCTCTCTGTGTGGCTGTGGGTCTGCGCATTTCTGTGGAAGTGTGTGTACTTTACAAATACATATAGCTTTTGTCGGTTTGGTCGGTCTTCAAACAGCGGCGCATCCGTCCGTCCGCACCTTCAGCCGTCTGTCTGCAAATGGTTGCGGTCGCGAGAGGACAGTGTTTGAAGGCAACATTTTGGCGGAACTCTTTTCTTGATGATCTTCTTAAGTTTCCTGGGCAAATGGTCATTGCTAGGCCGACTTACTAATGATAGCTACAAGGCAACCCCGATCCTCAACCATGGGATCTATATTATTTTTACCCGTGATAAGCAAACCACAATGCCTACAAAGAAAAGATATACAAAGATTTAGCCAATTATAATAATTTATTGTTCACAATGTAATCATATTTCATTTATATATCATCGGTGTGGTGCTAAAAGATCTCAAGTTAAGACCTAATGATGCAAAAGTGTCCAAAGGTGTAAAAAATCTCAAGTCTATTTAAAGTAGTTTTGTAGTTAAGTAGAAGGAATATAGGAGAGGTTAGTTCTGGAGAAAGGATAGGTGGGGTGAAGTAATAGGTGAAGGGAAAGGTAGGGCTATCTCATGTTATAATCAGTATTTTCTTTAGTTCTTTTAAAACACAATGATGCCTCTACAAATCGGACGAGAGGTTTAATAGGATTATCTAAGACGCCAAGGCTATTGCGAGACGATATTCGAGCAGTCCTTTAAAAGAACGTAGTAGATGCTGCACTGATTCCTCCTCCTCTTCATCTAAACAGCTTCTAAAGAAGTATATTAAGCTGTGTTCAGTGATGACACCTGTAAGATTGCTGAGTGTGCTCTTGCCAAGCGGTAGCAGTCCTTTAGTGCCTTACAGATTCGCTCATCGACCAGGTTTATTCCGCTGTCAGTTCGTCGACGTAATTTGCATTTTCCACGAACGGAATGTCCCCGTCCTAATCACTGCATTTGAAAACGATCGGAAATAACTTTTGTTTTTGTAAAAAGGGACAAGAATTATTAAAATTCTAATGAGAATTGTTCCAATATACATTATCTTGACATCCTACTTGTGTTTGTTGACAATTTATACTTCTTTCACAGAAAATACAAATTGAATTCGATCGTAACTTCTCGATGTCGACTCCCGTGATTACCGCCCAGGGTCTCGGTTTCTACTGGTGCATTGGAGCGAACCTGACATTCATCTGCAGTTCGTTGCCTTCGATATTGCTATGCTCTGGTATCCAGCCGAGCGTGATTTCATTCGCCTGAATTTGGGTTAAGGTGTTTTCTTTCCATGGTGCAACGTGATTTTATAGTTCTCGAGTCTAAGGCATTGAGAGCATTTAGTCGGAGGTACAACCACGTTTCAAAATATATTTTAGAGGCAATGGCACTGGCCTATATCTCTGCCTGGAAGACAGTATATTCAGTCTGGCGGAGATTATAGGGAGATTAGGGATATAGAAAACCGTCCCTTTTCAGGAAACCGGTTTTCAGTTTGTTCGAAAATTCGCGGTATCAAAAAACCGGGTTTCGGTTTTTAAATTTTTACAAAACCGGTTTTTTGATATAGTTAAAAATATAATTTGTACAGTCGAACCTGGATAAGTGGGAACATCTTTAAATGGGATTGTGGTTTTCGGATTATACTTCTATAAGTGGAGTATTTTACTCGTTTACCTCTATAAGTGGGATTTGTCAATTGTTTTACCTTTGTTAGTGGTATTTCATACTAGGAGAGATATTTCTTTGGCATGCTGGTCGTTATTTATTTTTTTTTTCTTTTCAATTAAAATACACCTTCGTATAATTATGTTGAGACGAAAGCTTAAATTATTGAATATCAGCTATAAGTTGAAAATTATTACAGAATTCCAAAAAAGGAAGATTCCAATAGAACTTCAAAAAGGCGTCGACGTTCTATGAATACGTACACTTTAAAAGAGTGACTTGATATATGATGCTTGATTTAAAGGACAAGGTAAATTAAAAATAAAAAAATCGATTTCGATGTGAGAGATAGTTTGGCTTTACAGATTTCTACATATTTGGGCATCTCTCAAAACGTCGCTAGCTTTACCGCTTTAAGTGGGACAACACAGAAATTACCTGGATAAATGGGAAACTGAGTTAGAAAGAAGAGAGAAATAATATTTTTAATGGAAACTGAGTTCAACTTAAATTGTGCCTGTGCCAATATTTCAGTTGATTTGTTAAAAGTTTCAATTTTGTAATCAGTTCTCTGATTTCATATCACAAATCAATGTGTTGCCTCAATTTATTCACTCGACCCAAGATTCTTCACTAAATCCAGTCGCCCTAGTTTATCTTCACAGCTAGTAAACAATCTTGACTATTTCCATATTTTGTAAGTTGTAAGTACAATAGTTGTAAGTACGATATTCAAATATTTTTGCATTTCAAAAATCCGGTTAACCGACATGAAAACTCAGGTTTCCCCGGTTTGTCTAAATTAGCATTTTTCAAAAAATCGATGGACGGTGACGGTGTCTAAACCGGTTTTCGGTTGTGAGATCCCTGTGTTGTGTGTTGCTGCGTTGACATTGTGTTGTCCTGAATGGCATATCCAATTCCTTAAATCGGTGGTGTTCCTGATAGATATATAGATCGCTTCCAGTGTCATTTATGGCACCCGTTATGCCAACCCATATATGTCTCTGTACCTTTACCAGATGTAAGACGAACCGGAATTTTGTATCTCCTTATAAAGAGGACTAGTTCTGCATTCGCTGGGTTTATCCGCCCAGTGCCCTATAGTCGTTTTAGTGACCTTTCCATGATCTCACTAATCGTTGGAATAAATTTGCCTCATACCAGCAGCACTACGTCGCGTCGTCGGAAAAGCAGTAATCCTAGTACCTGTTATATAAATATCGGCGAGGATTTCATTTATCACTAGATTCCATAGTGTTGCTGAACTTACAGACCCTTGCGGGGTTCCTCTTGTAACTAGCTTCCATGTCGTACCATCGCCCATTTCTGAGTTGTGGCCGATGCCATCCAGTAAGTTAAGTATGGATGCTATATTAAAATTGTTCAAGGTACCTTACACGTCCGGGAACGCTGCCATCGTGTAGTCTTTGTAGTGAAGGGAGTCTTCGATTCGATTGGTAATTCCATTATGTATTTCATGCCAGGCCGTTTCCTCGCTGAAATTGTTGGGAGTCAATTTATTCCACACGTGTAGGCCATCCAGTCTTTCCATGGTTTTCGTGCTTTGGTTCATTTTTCCCACCTTGGGGATAAAAACCACATTGACCTCGCTCAATACTTTGTGCCACTTACCATTGTCAGAGTTTTAGAAGGTGTAATGTTTCTGAACCTAAACTTATCCATAGATCCACATGAGTCGCAGTATATTTTCCTTGACTTTATCCATTGTTCGGTGGAGATTCTGCCTTCTGGATTGCTCCAGTCCAGAATTGCACTTGGAGTTCAGGCGCCGATGTCCGAATTCATGACTGGTTGGTTTACCGATTTGAATGGACCACACCACAGAATCCACATCTAATGGCGTTTTTGTTTCTGAAAGAAATGTTGTCATGTCTGAGAGAAATATCATTTACGTACTGAGGGTCCAGGTTGTAATTGAAGTCCCATCTCTATAACATGTAGCAGACAGCCTCTACTAAATGTTAATTTCGCCTGAACGGTTTCGAACCACTGTTCGGCATTTGTTTCATATTGAGTGTAACGCTCCTCTACGAGCACGCAAGTAAGTTTTAAATCGCGCGTCTGAATACTCGCCGCCCTGATGCTGATGCTTTCGTTTGTATTCATTTTGGTTTATTTTTGTTTTTCTTGGCAAATTTCGTTGTTTACCCACAAGTGGCATTTTTGGCTGCCGGTTTTTTCTTGGTCTTAAAGTTTAAGTCTGCTCTGTACTGCTCTTCTCCTCCACTCTTTGTTTTTGCTGATGATACGCTATTTGCTAATTACAAATCGTAAATGGATTTTATTTTTCTTAATTTCGCTTTAGCTACTGTACATAAAAATTAAACGAACGAAACAGCAGCAGAAGCAGCAACAAAAACAACAAACATAAAAACAATACCTACCAAAAGAGACGAGATTGTTTAGTAAACATTTGCTAAAAGTTATAAATCATTTTAAGATTTCATTTGGCGTTTAATGAATAAAGAGTTTGCAATAAAACGTTCATATACTAACGCCATGAATGTTAGTGATCACATCAGTTTTTATACCCTCCACCTCCAGGATGGAGGTCGACCTGGGACTCCTTGATCGTCATAAAATTCTAAGACGATCTGGCCATGACCGTCCGTCTGTTCGTCAGTTAAAAGCACGCTTGCATATAAACGAAAAGAGCTAGGGCGTCCAAATTTTGCATGAATACGTCTTATAGTTGTAGATCGGTTGGGAGCAACTGGGCGAAATCGGTCCAAAGGAAAACAATTTTTCCACACAAGGATTGAAGATACCCCTAATAACCCGTAATATTTTAGATTACTTGATATTGATATTTAGATTACTTGATATTATTCTTATTCGTAGGGGGTGAAATGGGGCAACAAGGGATAAAAATGGTACATATCAAACGACAACAGCTGGAAACACGTTCTTTTCTCTGATTTAGTAGATACATAATATTAAATTACTTTTTCCAAATTCGTACTTTTAAGGGATAAATGGGAATAGAGGGATACAAATGGTACCAACCAAACGGCTGCACCTAAAATAATGAAATTCGGTGTATACGTTCCTCCGAATGTGTAGACACGTAAAATAAGAAAATTTTCGAAATGTGTTGTCATTTATTTTAGCAAAATTAGCAAAAAGGCAAAGTGACACCTTTATTGTTGCAGCTAAAAGTGGACTGCGCAGTTTCGATGGGCGCTATCCCATCTCGTCAGAACTTTCGCAACGAATGTATGTCTTTGACTTAAATCAGGGTTCATATTTTTTGGTGTTAAAATGTAAAAGAGGGATAAAAATTGTACCATCCAAATGGCCGCAGCAAGAGCCATGAGACTGCGTAGACACGAAAAATAAAAAAGTTTTTTCAAATTCGTACTTTCAAGGAATACGATGGGAACAAAGGGATAAAAATGGTACCAACTAAACGGCTACAGCTAGAATGATGAAAATCGGTGTGTACGTCCCTCTAATCACAAGACGCGTAAAAAGTGAGATTTTCGAAATACGTACTTTTAAGGGAGTAAAATGGAAAAAAGGGGATAAAAATGGCACCAACGAAATGGCGGCAGTTAGAATCAGAGAATTCGGTGTATACATTCCTCTGAAAGATTTTTCCAAATTCGTACTTTTTTACGTTTACGACAAAAATGGGTAGAATCATGAAGTTAGGTTAGTTTGCACTGTGTACGTGAGAGTTAATTGATTTTCGAAATTCTTTACTTTAGGAATTAAAATAGGATGGAAATACAACCTGTAGCTGAAAATTCACCCACTGTCCCCCAATTTTTAGTGTATTTAAGCTTTTAGAAACATGTTGGTGATCTTGCATTATAAGTATGGTTTGAAATATTTAAAATGTTATGTTTATTTATTAAAATATTTTCGATTTGAACTGGGATATTGTCTTGGATCAAGACCATTTTGCATCTATATTTAATAGAATGAAAATTTATTTACAAATGGCATGGTGACATTTATTACTTGGCTGCAGACTACCACTATCATGATTTCTACCCTGTCAAAGGTTTTCTCAAGTGGCTTCGCAGCGACTTTTCAACAACATACCCGGCCTCTTTAAGCTAATAATTCTCACAGACGAAACGAGAAGCAGCCAAGTAATAAATGTCACCATGCCATTGTGAAACAGATGCAAAATGGTCTTGGGCCAGGACAATATCCCTGTTCAAATCAAATATTGATTACAGACCAAAAAAATACAAACGAAAAAACTAAAAAAAAAATATTTTTTTAATTTTTTATTTGTTTTGGTTTGTCTATATTTAAAAAAATTGACATTTCCTGTAACGATACTGCACTTCTACGAAAATCGACAGCCTCTATGGAATGCAATCCATGGTGGAGGGTATTTAAAATTGGGCACGGCTGAACATAACGCCGTTTTTACATGTTTTTGTTTAACGCGGTTAGACCCTCGTTAATCATACCCCGTATCCCCACTCAACTTTTCCCCTTAAAGAGTGGCGATAGGGGGTAGCTATGGTTGGGGAAAATGTTGGGGAGAGAATACTAATAATGGGTGATTTTTTAGCTATTATCATTTTGATAAAATATATTTTGATATATAATTTGAATCGTCTTACAAACGAACAACGCTTGCAAATTATTTTTTATCAAAATGCTTGCTCTGTTAAGAAAGTTCATTGCGCCCTTCCATTTTATGGCCAGTTTAATCGACCCACTGAAGCGGCTATTCGGGCTATTGTGCCTAAATTTCGCACCAAATTTACATTGTTGGACATTAAACCACCAACACGCTTACGTAGAGTGCGAACTGAAGAAAATATCGCAGCTGTATTGGCCAGTGTTAATGATGATCATCAATTATTGATTCGTCGCCGTTCGCAGCAATTGGGCCTCTGTTACTCAAAAACGTGGAAATGCCAAAATTGGACTAAGCGGATGGACCATTTGAGGCGCAGTCAAGGTCAACATTTGCATGAAATAATCTTCAAACGATTCAAATAAAGATTTCATGCATTTTTCTGAATTTTATGTGTTTTTATTTTGAAAAACTTTCCTATAGCTTTTAAAAAATCACCCTTTAGAAGTCAGTCTTACATGTCTTCCCTCTAAGGGTAACTGCGGGACAGTTTTGGGCCTCTCTTTCATAAAAAATATAAAAAAATTATTATAAAAAATATACGAAACTATTGGGGCCTAAACAAATATTTGAACCAAATGGAGTGAAATGTATGACCATCCCCCCGTCTCCTTGGGAAAGTTAGAGCGGCGAGAGCAAATTTTATAAAAATATATTTTTTGTATGGGATTCTCCTTAACACACTACTCTAAGTAAAAGCAATCACTGTCGTACGGAACGTATGACGTGGATATAGGGAACAAGTATGTCTGGTAGTAAATTATGAGGGCGACTCCAGGCAGTTTTTGGCCTTTTTGTGTATTTTTACCCCCTTTTGACCCCAATAAGCACTCACTTGCATTTTTTTGGCTCACGATTTTTTTCCGAATCTCACAAAATTTGGGATTATATAAGGCTATGCACCGTGCACTATATAAGGCTATGGCATAGGATAATCCCAATCCAATCCTTTGGTCTAAAACCCTTCATTCCTGCTGGTGTGCCAAAGTCGCCTAACCCTTGAACACTCAGCCAACGACTTTTGATAGCTGATTGTAATAAAACATTATTGGCGGAGCATAAAACATTCTGCTACTGTTTGCACTGACTACTTTTTATTGTCATTATCACGACAACGAATCCATTTTGACTTTATTGGACTTTACGAGCTGAGCCGTAAGCGAGCAGTACAACTGCGGCTGTATATTTTGTGGGCTACAACACTAAACCAAACGAAATGAAAGAACTCAAATCAATAAAAACATATTAAAGTGATTGCCATGTAATGATAAAGAAATCCAACCAGTTGTGGCTGGCCTTATATTTAGTTACAATGCTCGCTCGCTCGCGTTAAATTAATAAATATAAAACAATGGAACGAGTCTCGAGTCTTGAGTAGACTCCTGCTACGTACACTTTACCTGATATTTGATATTTTGAGTATTACGACGCGTACGCGATCAACGCGACTACATTAAGTTGGTTGTTACGTTATCTGTGGCGATTTGAAAAGTACAAATAGCAGATAGTTGTGATATCTCTCTGTTGTTTGCAACTTAATGTGACTATCATTTGATTGATCATTTCAAATTAATATTTTTATTGGGGGTGTTTAAAATCCAAAGGCTTTGATTAAATAAATAGACTCGAGGTATGTGCGCGAGTGTTGATATTCCTAGCTCTCGTCCATACTTTAGTATGGCAAGTATGTAACACAGTGTCCATATAACTTAAAGATAATGGGAAATTTTATAAATTTCTAAAATTCAGAAGAATAAGTTTTTAGCATATCTGAAATGCAGAAAGCGAATGTTGAAATTTCTCTTAAAGTTTATTATAGCATTTCGCAACAGTTTTGAAATATTTCAGACGTATTTTAATATTTGGAATAATTATTTAATTTACGCACTTTTACTGGGTGGGTCTCTGTTAAGAGAAACTGATGTTTACAAAAATCTATAGTCCACTAAATATGTGCTATTTCTCAATATTTATTATTAAACATGGTATAAAGGTATAAATTGATTAACCCAATTGCGAAATATATTGATTTGAATATACACTTCACTTCAATGAAGAAAGTTGTTGCAGTACAATAAAATTACATCGAAAAAAACTTTTATTTGAATTGTTGTAAAGTGTAGTCAAAATTAAAAGTTCCGAATTAAATGTTTGAATAAAACTTTTGTCAAAAACACAACATTTTCTAATTACACATTTAATTGGAAATTATTTTCTTGCAAATAAAATTTTTGGATTTTTTGCTAAGTTAGGTCGTTTAAAACAATTTCCAAAGAATAATATTTCATGATATTTTCATAAAAATAACTTTCATTCTATATTACAATCTCTTAGTGACCGATTTCAAACCCACTATCAACTGACATCTAAAGGGTGATTTTTTAAAAGCTATAGGAAAGTTTTTAAAAAAAGAAAAAAACACATAAAATTCAGAAAAATGCATGAAGTCCTTATTTGAATCGATAGTACGGTCCATATAATTTAATGTTTGAAGAATATTTCATAAATCGCACGTCTAGGCGGCCAATTGAACGGTCCCGAACGTGAAATAAAATGTTTACCGAACTCGCCTCTCAATAAGTTCATTGTTGTGCATGCTGTGTGGCATGTGGCACCGCCTTGTTGCTTCTGGCTGATATTCACTTCAAAATCGACAATTCTGCCTATTTACGTACCCATTGAGCCAAAAATGAGCTTCGTCGCTGTACACAATGATGAACGATGAACTTTCTTAACAGAGCCCGCATTTTGATAATAAAATTCAATAATTTGCAAGCGTTGTTCGTTTGTAAGACGATTCATGGTTAAATTATAGACGAAACTGAAGATGTTTGACTGTGAAAAAAAAACACGAAACGTGCATCATCTGTTTAAACCAGTGTTGCCAAAAAGATAATAGCTAAAAATCACCCTTTATAACCGTTGATTAACGATAACTTCAGGCTAAATGAGTTATATGAAAATGGTCGTTAGAAATGTTAATTTGTCCATTTCCAAGGCACTGTTCCTCCGAGTTCAATGCAATAGACGTGTTTTAATCGTCAACCCTCTTCGTATACCCTCCACCTTAGTATGATGTGTATATTTATTTGTCATTCTGTTTTCAACACCTTGAAATATTTATGCTAAAAAGGGATACAAATGGTACCTATTAAATGACCACAGCAACAAACTTGAAACTTGGTGTCAACAGACGTCTAATTCCATAGGCACGTAAAGATATAGGATATTTCTAAAGGATTTCGTACTTTTAAGGGATTATGCAATCCTGTATGTATACTCCTCTCACTGGGTAGACTCGTATATAAAAAAATGAAATTCTTAAAATGTAAGGATCACAAAGTTTCCAAACGGTTGCAGTGAAATATATGTATAAATATATTTTTTCGTAGACGCAAAAAAGGATATTTCGATATTCGCTCTTTTGGGGTCAAATTGAGAAAAGTGGATAGGATTTGTACCAACCAAATGACTGCTACTGCTACTATCATAAAATTCGGTGTGTAAATTTTTTAATGTATATATGCTCAATATAAAGGATTTTTTCATTAACTGATTATAAATAACTAGCAGTACCAGCTGCTTCGCACGCGAAAAGCCAGTTATTTGATATTAGTTTTATCTGTCTCTGTTTTTGGATAGTATTTATTTGATTTTCTTTTGGTGGATATACATAGATAAATCTAAAATAGTAATTGGGAAACCTCCTATTAGATAGCCCTCATATACAGTCAAATATTATATAGCACTCAAAATGTGCTTGTCGATGTGCACTATTTCAGCTGAACTCCATTCGTACGCATAATTAACATTTTCTACCCAGTTTTGAACAAAAAATTATCACCGCAGGACCTTTGATATCCTCGACCTCATGTTTCTAGATGCAGCCGGCCACTTTATAACTTTTTGCACCTCAAATACACATTTTGAAAAATTACTATAGGTAACATGTTTTTTGCTTCCCCTAAAAACATGTTCTTTATTTAGTGCCACGTTTATCCCTTGTCGTCCCGCATCCTCCTTCTAAATACAAATTTTGTAATATCCATTTATGTTCCGCGTTACGTAATTAAGGTGTTGTACAGCATTTTTATCCCTTTTGTCCAGCACGCACCTAAAAAGTACAAATTTCGACAAATCCAATTTGACTGACGATTCTAGTTGCAATACTTTAGTTGGCAAAATTTTTTATCACTTTTTGTGTCGTTCAGCCCTTAAAAGTACAAAAATGCATTTACACACCAAATTTCGCGACTATAGCTGCAATACTTAAATTAATTTTCATCCCTTTTTGTCCCTCACAACCCTTAAAAGTACAAATTTCGAAAAATCCAATTTTACTGCGCTTCTACATGGTCAGAAGAACTTATATATCAAATTTCAAGTTCTAGCTGCAATACTTTAGTTGGTACCAGTTTTTCTCCCGCGCAACCCTTAAAAGTGCAAAATGCATTTATATTCCGCTTCTAGGTGGTGAGAGGAATTTACACACCAAATTTCGCGACTATAGCTGCAATATAGCTAAAATTAATACCATTTGCATCCCTTTTTGTCCCTCGCAATCCTTAAAAGTAAAAATGTTGAAAAATCCAATTTTAACACGGTTCTACATGATCAGAGGAATTAACAAACCAATTTCACGATTCTAGCTACAATACTTTATTTGTACAATATAAGTACAAATAACTTATAAGTACAAATTTCGAAAAATCAATTTATATTGCAAGTCTACGTTGTCAGAGGAATGTAAATACCGATTTTCGCGATTCTAGCTGCAATTCTTAAATTGGTACCATTTTTATCCCTTTTTGTCTCTTTCCTCCCTTAAAAGTACAAATTTCGAAAAATCCCTATTTGTAGCTCGTCTACCTGGCCATTGCAAGGAACACATCGAATTTCATGTTTCTAGATACTGCCGATTGGTCAGGACGAAGGTTCGATGTTTATCCCTTTTTGTCCCATGTTACCCCCTAAAAGTACGAATTTCGTAAAACCTTTCTTAGTCGACGTCTACGTCATATTTGGGAACTACCCTGAAAATTTCATGAGCCTGGCTTCAGATGTTTGGTCTGTGGGCTGGTCAATGATAAGTCAGTCAGTCAGTAACGCAACTCTTTTATATATATAGATAAAAACAACGCATTACGTCATTTGCATCAAATCTGACATAACTATGTACCCTGATTTAGGTCATAGATGTATTTTTTGCAAAGATTCTCGTAATGATGTTATGTGTGCACGGGTTAGTCAACAGGTCTTTTGTTGATATTGGAGTCTTCAGTATAAATTATTAATTTTTTTTTTCATAAAATTAATGCAGTTTTTTATAAAATCTATGAAAACTTGCATAAATTATATTATGAAAAATAATGAACTTGCATGACAAAAGTTCATCAAATGAAGAACTGCAATTCATAGTTTCTAAGTAATGTTTCATAAATTTTATGATTCTTTTCATTGATTTGTGGTTTATGAAACAGGTTTCAGACATTTTATGAAGTGATTCTTTGGCGACTTTTTCATGAACATTTTCACTGAGTTATGACAAAATCATAATTATTATGATCATGCCGGATCCGTTGGACAGATCACAAAACAAAAATCTCATTTTATCCATATCTACCGCGAAAATAAAAATTTTACAAAAATATCCAATTTGTATTTTTTTGTTTATCGTGCTCTACCGAAATACGCAAATTCTTTGCCGAAAAAAAATCGATCTTCCAATAAACATGGACCAATTTTAACTCCAATAAGTTTATCGTATAAGTTGGCGTGTAATTTTGCAATTTAAACGTGAAACGTTTTATTTACAATTTCGGTCACCCCCACTGAAATTTCCGAAAATGTTTTTCGTAGAACGTTGTAATCCTTAAGAGTCCTGTTTGAAAGATCTTTTTTGATTTTCTCGAAAAAAGAGTCAAATTGACCCATAAAGAGAGGAGCTAGAGTGTTAAGATCTTCCATAATGATGATCCCCATAAAATTCCACAATATGGTTCTGACAATAAGAATTCTCTCAGACACTACATACATACAAATCTTTTTTCGCTTAGTATAAGACTCCATTCGACCAAAAAATTAAAACTTTGACCCAATGTAAAAAGAAACTCAGACTTGCTAAAAGTTTATTCTGCAAATGTGATCTATTCAACATGCCCTTTCAGAATTAGAGGGTCGCTATTCTGTTCCATTCAAAAAATCTTAATTTGTTGGACAATGTAATTTATACTGACGTTTCCAATACAAACAAAAAAAGCCAAAAAGTCTGACTTGTTGACTAACCAGTCGATACACACTATCATTTCGAGGATCTGCACTAAGAACGTCCTTGACCTAAATCAGGGTACATTTTTATGTCAGAGTTAACATAGGAGAAATGAGAAATCTATTTGTAAGTTATGAATGTTTCATTAAAACAATGAAATCATTCACTATATTTATGAAGACATTTCGTAACATAGTTCATTGTTTATGAAATATTTCATAATCTTTAAGAATTTTGTATTTAATGCAATGAAATCTTTCTTTGATCTTATGAAACTAATTTCACTAATTTAACAATATTATTTTAAGAGATATGAAATATGTATGGGAACATTTTATGAAACATTTCATTTTATTTATGAATTTTTCATACATATTAAGAACAAATACACTAAATTTATGAAAAACATTTTATGAAATCGCTGCATAAATATTATTAAGGGAAATTCTTTCAGTGTAGGATATATTACTTTAAACCCTGTGTTGAACATTTTAACCCTCTACCTGCTCAAAATAGCAGGGGTATAACAGGTCAAAATGTTGTACAAAAATATGTACAACAGTCTCTGAATACACCAAAACTCAACATAAATTTCAGAAATAAGTCAAACTTAAAATTCATTTTAGGGTTAATTTCGTACTTTTCCGAATTGGTGCCAAACTGTTCCATAAAACTGTGGTGTGAATGGAAAAGATATTGTACGTCAAATTGCTCTGTAAGTCACAGAACAAAAGAAAGCTGTAGATAAAGACAAGTAAGGAAAGGCTAAAGTCGGACGGAGCCGACTATATGATACACTCCACTTTCTATTCGCATACAATTCAATTCGGTAAAAAACTGAAAGCGGGAAGGATTTTTGTATGTTTCCTGGTCCAATTTGTCAAATCGAGAAGAATATTTGTATCGGGGCTATATCCAAACATGGAATGAATTGACCAACTTTCACAATAATTTCTTTCAGTTCTAGTAATCGTGTTATGCTCATTTTGAAGAAATTCGGTGAAAATACGGAAAAAGTCATTCCGGGAGCGAAAATTGTATGGGAGCTATATGTAAATCTGAACCGATCTGATCTATATTCACCATGGGTGTTTCTAGTGGAAATATAAGATATTTTGCCAAATTTGAAGAAGATCGGTAAACATATGTGGATTCTAGGCCAGAAAAAGTCAAATCGGGAGCGAAATTTGTATGGGAGCTACATATAAAACTGAACCGATCTGACCTATTTTCATCATAGCTGTTACTAGTTTAAATATAAGATGTTTGTTTTGCCAATTTTGAAGACAATCTAATAAAATATGTGGTTTCTAGAGCGGAAAAGTCAAATTGGGAGCGAAATTCGTATGGGAGCTATATATAAATCTGAACCGATCTAACACATTTTCACCACAGATGTTTCTAGTTGAAATATAAGATGTTTTGCAAATTTTGAAGAAAATCTGTTAAAATACATGGTATCTAGAGTGAAAAGAGTCAAATCGGGAGTGAAATTCGTATGGGGGCTCTATCTAAATCTGAACCGATTTTCTTCAAATTAAATAGCGTTGGTCCTTGTCCCGAAAAACTTCGTTGTGCAAAGTTTCATTTAGTTCTGTCCATAATTGCGACCTGTATCGATTACAAGAATAGATGGACAGACAGACGGACATTGCTAAATCGATTCAAAAAGTGATTCTAAGTCGATCGGTATCATTAACAATGGGTCTATCTCCCTTCCTTTTGGGTGTTACAAACAAATGCACAAACACATAATACTCTCGTGGAGTGTATAAATATTAACAAGTAAAAACGGCGTTAAGTTCGGCCGGGCCGAATTTCATGACTCTAGCTGCGGTCATTTGGTTGGTACTATTTTTATCCCTTTTTCTATTTTGACCCCAAAAAGTACGAATTTCGAAAAATCTGTTTAGTTACCGTGTCTACACAGTCAGAGGAATGTATACTCCGAATTTCATGACTCTAGCTGCGGTCATTTGATTGGTACTATTTTTATCCCCTTTTTTCATTTTAACCCCAAAATGTACGAATTTTGAAAAATCCGTGTATTTTACTTGTCTATGCAATCAGAGGAATGTATACACCGAATTTCATTATCCTAGGTACAGCCGTTTGGTTGGTACCATTTTTATCCCTCTATTCCCATTTTACCCCTTAAAAGTACGAATTTGGAAAAAATACTTTTATATTATGTATCTACTCAATTAGAGGAATGTACACACCGAATTTCGTGTTTCTAGCTGTTGTCGTTTACTATGTACCATTTTTATCCCTTTTTTGCCCCATTTCACCCCCTACAAATAAGAATCACTTTATGGTGCACGTTTTAGCTATAAGGGGAATGCGCGTACCAAATATCAAGCAAATATAAACAGACATATTCAAAAACATGCTTACATACGATAAAATATTAGGAATTATTATGGGTATTTTTAGTCCTTGTGAGGGAAAAAATTTTCTCTTTGGGCCGATTTCGTCCCATTTCAATCACAACCGATCTACGACTATAAGACGCATTTATGGAAAATTTGAACGTTCTAGCTCCTTTCGGACGGACATGGCTAGATCGTCTTCGAATTTTATGACGATCAAGAATATATATACTTTATAGGGTCTCAGGACGATATATCAAGGTGTTACAAACGGAATGACAAAGTTAGTATACCCCCATCCTGGAGGTGGAGGGTATAAAAAGAAAGGCTCAGATTCCGTGCTATTCGTTCCACAGTGTTACATGCATTTGCACTTTCACACAATTTTAAAAATCAGCTGACAAGTGTATATTGTCAATGTATTTCGCAATTGGTTACGTGTAAAATATTTATTTAAAGAAGAATATTTCATGAATTTTTCAGAAAAATCTGAGTCATGTGCAAATTTTTTTGTAAAGGGTGATTTTTTAAGAGCTTGATAACTTTTTTAAAAAAAAAAAACGCATAAAATTTGCAAAATCTCATCGGTTCTTTATTTGAAACGTTAGATTGGTCCATGACATTTACTTTTTGAAGATAATTTCATTTAAATGTTGACCGCGGCTGCGTCTTAGGTGGTCCATCCGCTTAGTCCAATTTTGGCATTTCCACGTTTTTGAGTAACAGAGACCCAATTGGTGCGAACGGCGACGAATCGAAAATTGGTGGTCATCATTAACACTGGCCGATACAGCTGCGATATTTTCTTCAGTTCGCCCTCTACGTAAGCGTGTTGGTGGTTTAATGTCCAACAATGTAAATTTGGTGCGAAATTTAGTCACAATAGCCCGAATAGCCGCTTCAGTGGGTCGATTAAACTGACCATAAAATGGAAGCGCGCAATGAACTTTCTTAACAGAGCACGCATTTTGATAATAAAATTCAATAATTTGCAAGCGTTGTTCGTTTGTAAGACGATTCATGATGAAATGTCAAAGCATACTGAGCATCTTTCTCTTTGACACCATGTCTGAAATCCCACGTGATCTGTCAAATACTAATGCATGAAAATCCTAACCTCAAAAAAATCACTCTTTATATGGAAATTACTCATATATAACAGTAAAGTATCACGCTACATAAATTTAGGTGACATCGTCCTATACATTTTCTTTCTTTGATTTTCAAAATGCAAACTATTACTATATGAGTTTAAAGGCAAACTATCCCATTGCAAAGAAAAATTTTAATATTTTTTACAACTACTCTCAACAAGCGGAATCTCAACTAAAACCCACCTATTATTAGGTAGCACCAGTTAAGGAAGTCATTGTCGTATATTGATGGTGTTTATATTGATATTGATATTAGTATTAATATTTTTTTTGTGAAATCATCAATTATTAATAAATTTAAGTACCCCGTTTAGTTGCAATAAACGGCCATAAAAAGCACCAACAATTATCAATAACTACTCGTATAAGGTGTCGTAAGTCGTTCTAATTAAACCACCACCACCAACACTACTCGTCCCAACCCTCCTACAGTTGTTCTGGCTATCTTCGGTGGCAGTGGCAATTTTTGTTAGTTGTGAGTGTCGTTGTTTGTTGCTTCAGCAGATATTTAGTTAGTTGTGGCTGAGTTAAGTTAAGTACTCTTAACTAAATGATTGTTAAATTGTTGTAAAATATATTTGTTTAACAACAGTCATATGACAATTAGCTGTAAATAATAAACATGATTTTTAATTCTGCCTTTTTTGCTTTATTCACTTGATATCGTCGCCGCCGTCGTCGTCGTCGTAGCCGCCGATATGGTTGAGTGAGGTGTGAAAATTCCTAAACTGTGGGTTAACATGTCTGCAGCGGTGGGTGCAAATCAATAATTTACGATTTGTTTTGTGTGGCGACTTTAATTTGTTACTGATTTGTTTTTGCCATAAAATAACGACAATAAATCAAATAAATTAATAATGACAGCCACAGGCGACTGGGGCTGGGACTGAGACTGAGACAGCGACAGACTAAAAATGATAAAATGCAATAAAGTTAATGCAGTTATAATACTTTACTCGTTTTTGCGATTAATTAACAAAGAAAAAGCAACCTTAAAAGGAATTTGTAGAATATTTTACACGGACTAGACTGCATATTAGGGTGCCTTAAATATGGCTCTAGAAGCTGACTGCAAAGAAAACTTAAATACTTATCGAAAACATTGCAGCTCTGGCTGAGAATGTCCAAGAATATCAATCACCATGAATTCATCATCGTTCTCAGAAACTGAACATTTCTCGCACTACTTTGAGAAGAATTTTGCATAAAGACCTCGGTATGAAGGTCCAATAACTGAAGCCTCATGACCATTCGATGCATTTTCGCTCTCACCTGACAATTGAGAAGCTGATGCCTTCGCAACGAGTCACTGTTTGGTGTGGATTTTGGGCTGGTTGCATCATTGGACCATTTTTCTTCGAAAATGAACCAGGAGTTGTTTCCAAAAATTCAAGAAAATGACATGGACGACATTTGTTTTCAATAAGACAGGAAAAATCGAAAAATCAGGCGAAATTGTTATGTCCTCCTCGGAGCTTTTGATTTGAGCCCTTTGGATTATTTTCTATGGGGAGTCATTAAGGATAAATGTTACACAAACCATCCAGAGACAATTGAAGCGTTGAAACATGAAATCGAAGTTGCCATTGAAGAGATTCGAGTCGGAACAATCGAAAATGTACTGAAAATTAGGCTGGAAGAAATCATCTTCCGTGATGAGGCACATTTTCACCCCAGTGGATTCGTCAATAAGCAGAATTGGCGCATTTGGGAGAATGAAAATCCAAGAGTGATTGTCGAAAACCAATGCGCCTACTAATAGTGACTGTTTGGAGCGGTTTATGGGCTGGCGGCATCATCGGGCCGTATTTTTCCCAAAATGAGGCCGGTCAGGCAGTTACTGTGAATGGTCTTCGCTATCGTGAGATGATAACGATTTTTTAAGGCCCGAATTGGAAGATATGAATGTGGACGATATGTGGTTTCAACAGGACGGTGCCACTTGCCACACAGCTAACGAAACAGTGGCTCTTTTACGCGACAAATTCAATGGCGGTGTTATCTCACGTGGTGGCGATGTCAATTGGCCGCCAAGATCATGTGATTGGACACCGTTGCGCTTCTTTCTTTGGGCTTATTTGAAAGAAAAGGTGTACGTCGATAAACCAGCAACAATTCAAGAGCTAAAGGATGATTAACGGCATAGAACCTCAATTATGCCTCAGCGTTATCGAAAATTTGGACCAAGTCAAAAGTCAAATACAACAAGTAAGCTTCAGTCGGCTAAACCGACTTATATATACCCACACTCTCAGAGAACGTATATACGGAAGATATAAGAAATACAATTTTATGTAGGGCAGGATAATTTGTGTGGAAGGTGCTAGGATGTTCGTGTCACATGGTCCCAGCTTCCACATTTATAAAACAATTGTAAAAACAAGATTAAATAGCAAGTCATAGTGGATTCCATGCGCCAATAAATTATTATTTAATATTACGTAGGATAGATATTGTGTGGGAGGTACAAGAAGAGGCGTGGCTAAAGCGGAAATATTTTTTAGGTTTAAAGTGACTTTAAAAACATTTTTAAATATAAAGTTTCAAATGATTTTGACTACCCGTATGGATGTTATGTCGGTTTTATTGTAACCAAAGTTTATTCCACTTTGTGTGGGAGGTACCAGAAGGGGTGTGACAATTTCGCCCATATTCCATGTGAATGTAACCACTAAAAAAGCATTGTTAAATATCAAATTTCACATTATACACATTCGCATTATTAATGCGAATGTAGGCGTGGCAAAACCCGCCATATTTAGTACACTCAAAGTGATTATAAAATATTATCAAATACCAAATTATAGCTGATTCCGATTATCCGTATGGAAGTTATATGGGTTTTAAGTTATCCTTGGAATATAGGCTATTTGTGTGGGAGATACCAGAAGGGGCGTGTCAGTTTTGCCCATCTTCGAACTTAAACTAAGTTTGGGAAAAATATTATGATGTGCAAAGTTTGAATCGATTCCTTAACTCCTTTCGAAAGTTATCGTATACACCAGCCAGCCAGGCGGACGGACGGACATGGCTCAAACACCTTAAAAAGTCGTGAAACGGATTTGATCCAAACTTAGGGTCTTAAGTCACTCCTTCAATGCGTTACACTTTTTTTCTGTCCCAAATGATGTATACCCTACCCTCCTACTCTGCTGATTGAGGGTATAACAAGTAAATAAAAAATAAATAAAAGTAATCTTCAACAAAGCTTAAATACCCTACAGCTACAGCCGTTTGGTTGGTTGTATTTACATCCTGTTTCAATTCCAAAAGTACAAAAAATGAAAATCCATTATCTCTCACGTACACATGAGTCTACACATTTTGCCGTAAATTTACGAATTTGGAAAAGTCCTTTTATTTTGCGAGTCTATGCAGTCAGAGGAATGTATACACCGAATTCCATGATTTTGGTTGCGGCCATTTGGTTGGTACCATTTTATCCCCCTTTTTCCCCATTTTATCCCCTTAAAGGAATGCACACACCGATTTTCGTCGTTCTAGCTGTAGCCGTTTAGTTGGTACAATTGTTATCCCTCTGTTCCCATTGTATCCCTTTAAAGTACAAATTTGGAAAACATTTTTATTTTTTGTGTCTACACAGTCAGAATTTTATGACTCTAGATACAGCCATTTAGTTAGTACAATTTGTATCCCCTTTTTCCATTTTAACCCACTAAAAGTATGAATTTAGAAAAATCCCTTTATTTTACGTGCCTACGCAATCAGAGGAATGTATACACCAAATTTTATTATTCAAGGTGCAGCCGTTTATCCATCTGCTCCCATTGTATCCCTTGAAAGTGCGAATTTGGAAAACCTTTTTATTTTTTGTGTCTACTCAGTCAGAGGTATGTATACTCCGAATTTCATGACTGTAGCTGCGGCCATTTGGTTGGTACCATTTTTATCCCCTTTTTCCCTCAAAGTATTAATTTCGAAAATCTCTTTTTTACGTTTATACGCAACCAGAGGAATGCATACACCAACTTTCAAATATTCTATACAAAGTTAAATATTCTATAATATTCTAGGTGCAGTCGTTTGGTTGGTACCATTTTTATCCCTCTAACCTATTTGACCCCTTAAAATACGAATTTGAAAAATATGTTTATATTATGCATCTCAATTAGAGGAATGTACGCACTATTTCTAGCTGTTGTCGTTTGATAAGTACCATTTTTAACCCTTTTTGTCCCATTTCATACCTTTTTGTTCCAATATAAGCAGATATATTGAAAAGACATGGTTAATAGCTCTAAATATAATGGATTATTAGGGATATTTTCAGTCCTTGTGAGAGAAACAATTTTCCCTTTGGACCGATTTCGCCCAGTTGCAATCCCAACCGATCTACGACTATAAGAAGCATTTATGAAAAATTTGGACATCCTATCTCCTTTCGTTTAACTGGTAGCGTGCTGTCAACAGACGGGAGGGCATGGCTAGATCGTCGTATAATTTTATGACGATCACGATATATCGTTACCAAAATATAAAAAAAAACTCAAATAACATTTTTTGCAAATCGACATTTTTGTTTATTGTGACCGAAGCTGTTGTGTTTTGTTAAAATAACCAAAAATCTCGATTAGCAAAAAAATTTAGTTGAGTCTTTTTTATATTTTGGTGAAGATATATACTTTGTAGGGTCTCAGGTCGATATTTAAAGGTGTTACAAATGGAATGACAAACTTAGTATATCCTGTGGTGGAGGGTATAACAATGGATCCGGTAATAAGTTTAAAATTTTCCACCGCATTTGAAACTTACACTTTTAAACATCTGGACTTGATATTCAAGACCTTCTAACAAATTAGAGAGTTTTACAGGGTATCACTTGGTCGCCTCTGCCCACCTTTTAACCTTTCCACACTTGCTTTGTGTTGACTAGTGTTAGTTTTTATTTAGACGGCGTTAATCCACTTTAAATCGCATAATCCACTCGCGGACAATGCGGACGTGTTTAGCCAGCTGACTGCTCGGCATGGCCTTATCGCCGAACGCTCTTCTTCAGGCATTAATTGGAAAATAATCCATCATAATAACTGTCAAAAATAATTGTTATGTTTTGTCACTTTATAGCTCCTTCCAGGGGCGATAACGATAAGATTGTGTGCCGTTTTGTATTTCTCCCCACTTTTGTACAAAGATTTCGTTTTATTTTATTTTTCTGGTGTTTTGTGCAACTACCACCAGTCAACAATAAAGAAACCTTTTTGTTGTATGTGGCTTATCTTAATTTCACATTTTATTTTCGATTAAAGAACAGAGAGACTCGAACACAGTGCGAGTAGAAAAGATTTGGTGCCCTTTTGAGTCCACGACCAACATTCGGTCGGACGGACGGACTTTTTCGGTTTTAGAATTTATTACCCGAAAAATATGATTTATTTTTAATTTAGTTTTATTACTACTTACTGTGATATCATTTGATGAATTTATAATTTTCGATTGGTTTATTGAAGTATTGATCGTGTTTGGGTTTCGATTCCCAGACTGCTGTTTGTGTTTGTTTTGTTTTTTCCTTCCAATGTTTGTTTTCTGATAATCGGAAATAGAAATTTATGATTTCTGTTTTGAAAAGTGCTTCAGAAAATTATACAGCGAATGGTAAAACGATTATGTGGTGTGGTGGAACAAGGTTGTTAATGTCGGTTGGTTAGAATCGTGTATACCCTCCACTATGGAATGCGTTTCACACTGCACGCATGCGATATGCTGGCGCTATCTTGGTGAAGATGTAAACTAAAATGGGACATGATCGTAAATAAATGCAATTTTCAATTATTTTTCGTAATTTCTATTATTGACTTTTTCTCTACTGTATAGTGAAAACGAAAATATCTTTTTCATAGCAAATATTTTTTCGGACATTTTCCAAATAACATACGATTATTTGGCTCATATCCATAGAAATTTTGACAAATAGATAGATTGATACACATGGTACGGATTGTATGTATTATTATATTGTGTTAAGGACGAAATGTGTTAAGGACGAAATGACAAACTGAAACCCATGATGGAGGGTGGTGAACCAATGAGGTATGTTCTTCCTTGCCTTTTCTAATATGAGAGGAGCTATGGTGGGCAAATGGGGACACCTTGACTTTACGAAAAGTTTGATCCATAATAATGATATGATAATGATATACAGGCAGAAGTCATTATGAATAATCCACTGGTACATATCTGAACAAACATATGCATTCTAATGACCCATTTTTATACCCTACACCACAGGGTATAATGTCTTTGTGCATTTGTTTGTAACACCCAAAGGGAAACGAGATAGACCCATCGTTTATTATATTTATCGACTTAGAATCACTTTTTGAGTCGATTTAGCGATGTCCGTCCGTCCGTCTGTCCATCTATTCTTGTAATCAAAGTCCAGGTCGCAATTGTTGTTAGAACTAAATGAAACTTGGCACAACGAAGTTTTATGGGATAAGGACGAACGCTATTTAATTTGAAGCAAATCGGTTCAGATTTAGATAATTTTGCTTCCGATTTTACTTTTTCCGCTCTAGAAACCACATATTTCAACAGATTTTCTTTAAATTTAGCAAAACGTCATATATTTTAACTAGAAATAGCTCTGATAAAAATAGGCCAGATCGGTTCAGATTTATATATAGCTCCCACACAAAAGTCTCCTATGATTTGACTCTGTCCGCTCTAGAAACCACATATTTTAGCAGATTTTCTTCAAATCTGGCAAAACTACTTATTTTTCAACTAGAAACAACTCTGGTAAAAATGGGCCTGATCGGTTCAGATATATATAGCTGCAATAAAAATTTCGCCACTGAGTTGATTATTTCCGCTCTAGAAATAGCATATTTGAACAGATTTGCTTAAAATTTGGCAAACCAGGAATCATCCCAACCTACCTAAAACTGTTATAACTTATATACGGATGGTGGGAATGCTCTGAAATTTGACAATGATTTTATAGACGTTTGATACAATTGAAATATTAGCGATATTGACACACACCTTCTGGTACCTCCCACACAAAGTGACATAAGCCTTGGTTAAAATAAAATCGATATAACTTCCATACGTAGTAACAATTTTATATTTGAAAATGTTTTAATAACACTAGTCAACAGTCAAAATGTACTCGGGATGCGATAATTTTTTCTGTGTAGATAACCTTGACATGAGCTCGAAAAACGCAATAAATTTTTTTTTTTCGTTTGGTTTTTTTTATTTTTTTTTTTTAATTTTAAAATTTTTTTTTTGGTTAATTTGTTTCGTCCGGCATAACTCGGGAACCACTAGCCCGATTTAATTGAATTAAATTTTAAAAAATTTAAAATTACAATTCCCTTAATCTGTTCATATATTGTTTTCCTATACAAGCAACAGTTTCCAAGTTAAAAATGAATATATAAAGGAAAAAACTTATTTTTTGCCTAAAGATTTAAAATTTTTTTTTAAAAAATCCATAAAAAATCCAAAATGAAAAAAAAATGTCAAATCTTATTACTTTTACGTAAAGTCACATAACCTATGAGCAAAATGAGACAAAGATCATGAAAATCGATGCACGCGTTTCGCTTTTATTCGCAATTGAGTAAAGGTATGAATTTCAAAAATTTGCTCGACATATGCACAACTTTGTCTATGGTAAGGTTTTTTCTTTTTTTTATTCTCAGAATTAACAAAACGGAATAAACAAAGGGTTATTTAATTTTTATGATTGCGTAAGCAAAGTAATAAACGCTAATAAATGTGCGTGAACAATTAAAAGGAAAAAAGGAAAGGGGACTTTTTTAATTATTTGGGTTTTCCGTTGGCTACCTGTATGATTTTTTTACAGAAATGCAACCCACATTTAAGGGTGGTCATTATTCGGAAAATTTAAGACTCACACATGGTGAAACAGGTATGTAGCCACCGTAAAAAAATATACACCCATTTATAAGTACCTGTCAGTAAAATACTAAACAATACACAGTATAAATAGGTCTTCATTGATCGATTTTACTCATTCAACAAGTGTCGACGAACGCGATAGTTAAAATGAGCAAACGTTCGCGAGGATTTGAATGCAATACCAATCCAAGTAATTTTTGTTACATGTGCGGAGAATACGTTTCTGAAAAAAAAACAAGCGTTGTTTTTCACCTAAATTGAGAGATTCATTTGAAGAGAGCTTCAATTTAAAGGTCTCAAACATAGATGAGCGGTGGACACCAAGTGCTCTATGTCCAAGGTGCTACGTACAGCTAGCTGACTCAAGGTAAGTGTAGATTACGAAATTCAAGAACATATATAACTTATTATTGAAATTCTTTCAGACGACAGCCGAGAATCATCATGCCAATGCTTTGGAGAGCTCCGCTTTGCCATGTAACAGATTGCTACTTCTGTCTTAGCAAAAAAACAGGCGTGGGAAAAAATATACGATGGACTTACGCTGCTGTTTCAACAGTGAATTTTCCAGTGCCATTTTGCGAAGAACCAGTGGACCCGCAACCGTCCGTTTCAAGATGGGCATCTAATAATGAGGCGATACATCCAACATCAGATCCGGAGACAGTAGAAACCACATCAGAATGCGAGTCAACATATACATTGCATGGAGGTCAACGCTTATGTTCCCAAGCAGAACTGAACGATTGGGTTAGAGAATTGAAACTCTCCAAGGAAGATGCAGAGTTGCATGCATCGCGCATGCAACAGTTCGGTTTCTTGGCTCCTGGTGTGGTGACAACAATCTACAGGAAGCGTCATGAACCATACGCAAGGTACTACACAAAAAAGACAACATCTGTTTTTGTAAGGACATTCCCGGATTATTTGGTGAACTCGGGTACTCTTACGATCCAGGAGAGTGGCGTCTTTTCATCGACAGCAACAAGCAGAGCCTTAAAGCAATTTTACTGCACAACGGCAACGAGAAACCTTCGATTCCAATTGCTCATGCCGTTGACACCAAGGAAACATACGAAGTCATGGACAATCTACTAAAGTGCCTTAACTATGAGAGGCACGATTGGAAAGTTTGTGCCGACCTTAAGGGTATCGGTATCCTTTGTGGATTACAAGGTGGATTCACAAAGTACTGTTGTTTTCTCTGCCTTTGGGACAGCCGCGATCGTCAACATCATTACACCAGGAGGAGTTGGACAGAAAGAGTTAACTTCATCCCCGGCAGCGACAACGTGAAATATACACCACTCATAAAAAAGGAAAATGTTTTTCTCCCACCTCTTCACATAAAGCTCGGACTCATAAAAAACTTCGTGAAAGCTATCAACAAAGATGGCGAAGCGTTCGCCTATTTAAAAACCATTTTTCCTCACCTTTCATCGGCAAAGATTAAGGAAGGCGTTTTCGACGGTCCGCAAATTAAAAAGTTGTTGCAAGACCAACAGTTTGAGCACATTTTATCACCAAGTGAAGCTGCAGCTTGGAACTCATTTCGGCAAATTGTTTCCGGATTTCTTGGAAACAACAAAAGCTCAAATTACAGAGAGATCGTCGAACAACTACTCCAAAATTATAAAAAAATTAGAGCAAATATGTCGCTTAAGATACATTTTCTACACTCGCACTTGGACTTCTTTCCGGACAACCTGGGCGATGTGAGTGACGAGCATGGCGCACATGTAACAAAAATTACTTGGATTGGTATTGCATTCAAATCCTCGCGAACGTTTGCTCATTTTAACTATCGCGTTCGTCGACACTTGTTGAATGAGTAAAATCGATCAATGAAGACCTATTTATACTGTGTATTGTTTAGTATTTTACTGAGAGGGTGTATGGGTGTATATTTTTTTACGGTGGCTACATACCTGTTTCACCATGTGTGAGTCTTAAATTTTCCGAATAATGACCACCCTTAAATGTGGGTTGCATTTCTGTAAAAAAATCATACAGGTAGCCAACGGAAAACCCAAATAATTAAAAAAGTCCCCTTTCCTTTTTTCCTTTTAATTGTTCACGCTCATTTATTAGCGTTTATTACTTTGCTTACGCAATCATAAAAATTAAATAACCCTTTGTTTATTCCGTTTTGTTAATTCTGAGAATCAAAAAAAAAGAAAAAACCTTACCATAGACAAAGTTGTGCATATGTCGAGCAAATTTTTGAAATTCATACCTTTACTCAATTGCGAATAAAAGCGAAACGCGTGCATCGATTTTCATGATCTTTGTCTCATTTTGCTCATAGGTTATGTGACTTTACGTAAAAGTAATAAGATTTGACATTTTTTTTCATTTTGGATTTTTTATGGATTTAAAAAAAAAAAATTTAAATCTTTAGGCAAAAAATAAGTTTTTTCCTTTATATATTCATTTTTAACTTGGAAACTGTTGCTTGTATAGGAAAACAATATATGAACAGATTAAGGGAATTGTAATTTTAATTTTTTTAAAATTTAATTCAATTAAATCGGGCTAGTGGTTCCCGAGTTATGCCGGACGAAACAAATTAACCAAAAAAAAATTTAAAATTAAAAAAAAATAAAAAAAAACCCAAACGTTTTTCGAGCTCATGTCAAGGTTATCTACACAGAAAAAATTATCGCATCCGGAGTACATGAAATTTTTTTCATTTTGTTGAGTAGTGTAATCGCCCCGTCCCTTCTAGGTAAAATAAAATCCTATACCGGTTCATGTTTTTACAATCCAATTGGGTACAATTGCCACAAACTTCCAGTACCTCCCAAACACATAATCCGGTACTAAGTAAAATTTAAGTTATTCCATGCACATGATCTCTGAGGGTATATACGTCGGCTTAACCGACTGAAACTTACTTGTTTACACAAAATTTTATGCAAATTCTTTGATCCATTTTTTCCGCAGCTGAAAATCGACGAACAAACAAACTCTTCTTGGTTGAGTTTGTTTGAACTTAATCGGTTTTGAACATAATCCCGTTGATCCATCTGACCCTTTGACCTTCACCTTTGACGTTCAATCCCCTTGAAATTTGACCTTTTATCACTTTGACATTTGACCTTAACCCATTTGATCATCTTAATCCCGTTGATCCTTTGACCATTGGCATTTGACCTCTTATCCCTTTGATATTTGACCTTTGTCCTCGACCTTTAATCCCTTTTATATTTGACCTTTGACTTGACCTTTGACCTTTCATCCCTTTGACCTATAATCCCGTTGACATTTGACCTTTAATCAATTTGACCTTTAATCCCTTTGACCTTTGACTTGAACTTTAATCCATTTGACCTTTGACTTGACCTTTAATCCATTTGACCTTTGACTTGACCTTTAATCCATTTGACATTTAATCCCTTTGACTTGACCGTTAATCCCTTTTGAAATTTAATCCCATTGACATTTGACTTGACCTTTAATCCCTTTGATATTTAATCTCATTGACCTCTAATCCCTTTGACCTTTGACTTGACCTTTAATCCCTTTGATATTTAATCCCTTCGATATTTAATCCATTTGACCTTTGACTTGACCTTTAATCCCTTTGATATTTAATTCCATTGACCTCTAATCCCTTTGGCCTTTGACTTGACCTTTAATCCCTTTGATATTTAATCCATTTGACCTTAAATCCCTTTGACCTTTGACTTGACCTTTAATCCCTTTGGCCGTTAATCCCTTTGACCTTTAATCCATTTGACCTTTGACTTGACCTTTAATCCTTTTGACCTTTGACCTTTGACCTTTGACCTTTGACCTTTGACCTTTGACCTTTGACCTTTGACCTTTGACCTTTGACCTTTGACCTTTGACCTTTGACCTTTGACCTTTGACCTTTGACCTTTGACCTTTGACCTTTGACCTTTGACCTTTGACCTTTGACCTTTGACCTTTGACCTTTGACCTTTGACCTTTGACCTTTGACCTTTGACCTTTGACCTTTGACCTTTGACCTTTGACCTTTGACCTTTGACCTTTGACCTTTGACCTTTGACCTTTGACCTTTGACCTTTGACCTTTGACCTTTGACCTTTGACCTTTGACCTTTGACCTTTGACCTTTGACCTTTGACCTTTGACCTTTGACCTTTGACCTTTGACCTTTGACCTTTGACCTTTGACCTTTGACCTTTGACCTTTGACCTTTGACCTTTGACCTTTGACCTTTGACCTTTGACCTTTGACCTTTGACCTTTGACCTTTGACCTTTGACCTTTGACCTTTGACCTTTGACCTTTGACCTTTGACCTTTGACCTTTGACCTTTGACCTTTGACCTTTGACCTTTGACCTTTGACCTTTACCTTTACCTTTACCTTTACCTTTACCTTTACCTTTACCTTTACCTTTACCTTTACCTTTACCTTTACCTTTACCTTTACCTTTACCTTTACCTTTACCTTTACCTTTACCTTTACCTTTACCTTTACCTTTACCTTTACCTTTACCTTTACCTTTACCTTTACCTTTACCTTTACCTTTACCTTTACCTTTACCTTTACCTTTACCTTTACCTTTACCTTTACCTTTACCTTTACCTTTACCTTTACCTTTACCTTTACCTTTACCTTTACCTTTACCTTTACCTTTACCTTTACCTTTACCTTTACCTTTACCTTTACCTTTACCTTTACCTTTACCTTTACCTTTACCTTTACCTTTACCTTTACCTTTACCTTTACCTTTACCTTTACCTTTACCTTTACCTTTACCTTTACCTTTACCTTTACCTTTACCTTTACCTTTACCTTTACCTTTACCTTTACCTTTACCTTTACCTTTACCTTTACCTTTACCTTTACCTTTACCTTTACCTTTACCTTTACCTTTACCTTTACCTTTACCTTTACCTTTACCTTTACCTTTACCTTTACCTTTACCTTTACCTTTACCTTTACCTTTACCTTTACCTTTACCTTTACCTTTACCTTTACCTTTACCTTTACCTTTACCTTTACCTTTACCTTTACCTTTACCTTTACCTTTACCTTTACCTTTACCTTTACCTTTACCTTTACCTTTACCTTTACCTTTACCTTTACCTTTACCTTTACCTTTACCTTTACCTTTACCTTTACCTTTACCTTTACCTTTACCTTTACCTTTACCTTTACCTTTACCTTTACCTTTACCTTTACCTTTACCTTTACCTTTACCTTTACCTTTACCTTTACCTTTACCTTTACCTTTACCTTTACCTTTACCTTTACCTTTACCTTTACCTTTACCTTTACCTTTACCTTTACCTTTACCTTTACCTTTACCTTTACCTTTACCTTTACCTTTACCTTTACCTTTACCTTTACCTTTACCTTTACCTTTACCTTTACCTTTACCTTTACCTTTACCTTTACCTTTACCTTTACCTTTACCTTTACCTTTACCTTTACCTTTACCTTTACCTTTACCTTTACCTTTACCTTTACCTTTACCTTTACCTTTACCTTTACCTTTACCTTTACCTTTACCTTTACCTTTACCTTTACCTTTACCTTTACCTTTACCTTTACCTTTACCTTTACCTTTACCTTTACCTTTACCTTTACCTTTACCTTTACCTTTACCTTTACCTTTACCTTTACCTTTACCTTTACCTTTACCTTTACCTTTACCTTTACCTTTACCTTTACCTTTACCTTTACCTTTACCTTTACCTTTACCTTTACCTTTACCTTTACCTTTACCTTTACCTTTACCTTTACCTTTACCTTTACCTTTACCTTTACCTTTACCTTTACCTTTACCTTTACCTTTACCTTTACCTTTACCTTTACCTTTACCTTTACCTTTACCTTTACCTTTACCTTTACCTTTACCTTTACCTTTACCTTTACCTTTACCTTTACCTTTACCTTTACCTTTACCTTTACCTTTACCTTTACCTTTACCTTTACCTTTACCTTTACCTTTACCTTTACCTTTACCTTTACCTTTACCTTTACCTTTACCTTTACCTTTACCTTTACCTTTACCTTTACCTTTACCTTTACCTTTACCTTTACCTTTACCTTTACCTTTACCTTTACCTTTACCTTTACCTTTACCTTTACCTTTACCTTTACCTTTACCTTTACCTTTACCTTTACCTTTACCTTTACCTTTACCTTTACCTTTACCTTTACCTTTACCTTTACCTTTACCTTTACCTTTACCTTTACCTTTACCTTTACCTTTACCTTTACCTTTACCTTTACCTTTACCTTTACCTTTACCTTTACCTTTACCTTTACCTTTACCTTTACCTTTACCTTTACCTTTACCTTTACCTTTACCTTTACCTTTACCTTTACCTTTACCTTTACCTTTACCTTTACCTTTACCTTTACCTTTACCTTTACCTTTACCTTTACCTTTACCTTTACCTTTACCTTTACCTTTACCTTTACCTTTACCTTTACCTTTACCTTTACCTTTACCTTTACCTTTACCTTTACCTTTACCTTTACCTTTACCTTTACCTTTACCTTTACCTTTACCTTTACCTTTACCTTTACCTTTACCTTTACCTTTACCTTTACCTTTACCTTTACCTTTACCTTTACCTTTACCTTTACCTTTACCTTTACCTTTACCTTTACCTTTACCTTTACCTTTACCTTTACCTTTACCTTTACCTTTACCTTTACCTTTACCTTTACCTTTACCTTTACCTTTACCTTTACCTTTACCTTTACCTTTACCTTTACCTTTACCTTTACCTTTACCTTTACCTTTACCTTTACCTTTACCTTTACCTTTACCAAATTTGAAGAAAATCTGTTCAAATATGCTTTATATATTTGTGGTTTCTAGAGCGGAAAGTGCAAAGTTTCATTTAGTTCTAACAACAATTGACTTTGATTACAAGAATAGATGGACGGACGGACGGACGGACGGACGTCGCTAAATCGACTCAAAAAGTGATTCTAAGTCGATAAATATAATAAACGATGGGTCTATCTCGCTTCCTTTTGGGTGTTACAAACAAATGCACAAAGTCATTATACCCTGTGGTGTAGGGTATAAAAAGCTAATCGAATGCACATAGCCCCACAAATTTCAAAATTCACCTTCTATATTGAACAGACTTCGTATACAAGGCTGGGTCACATAAAAATGCTTCGGTAAGCCGCAAAAATGAAGATTGGTTTGTTTAATTAAATTTAAAGTCATGGCCTCAGGTTGAATGCAGTTTGGTTGAAGCGATGTTAACATTCCGATATTTGTCAGACTCCCCCCAATACCACAATGCTGAAGAATCAAGATAGTGCAAAATCCTTTTACTATTTGCGTAATTCGGTCAAGCCAGCTGTACTACGTTCAACGTCAAATCCTAAGACTTCATTAGAAGAAACAACACAATTCCATGTGATCTTGATGTGGAATCGCGGAGTATCGACTTCCAATTTCTTTGCATTTCTAGAGATTGTCCTCCTTCATTTGATAGCTATCAATTGACATAAAATGTTATTTAAATAAATTTAATATTTCCCTAAAAATTCATTTAAAAAGGAGAAGAGATCACTAAATGGAAAACTGAGTACACAGTTCTTCTATATACGATCTCTACTTTCACATACTGTCCGCCATGGTTCTAATCTAACCAATTAAAATTATTTTATAAATATTAGACTGTTTTTTGTTAAGGTTTAACTAATTTTCATTTCTAGAGATGGCGTTGAATACCACGAATGACATAAACTGATGGGTAGAAATGTTTAAATATTTTTTTATATCATTCAAGCTTTAAAGTCCTGCCTCTCTTGTTTCATTAGTCCAATTAATAAATTAAAATTGCCTCACAGTGTTATTAGTTCGAACTATCAACACCAATGTGAGTATTACTTGTAGCAATCAGAAAACGTTTATCTACTTCCTGGCCGTCATCATAGTTCTGGAATAATGCCCCCATAAAAAATGTTAACGCATAAATGTTCTTTAAATTGAAATTGAATCATATTTTAACACAAAGAACAACGAGGAGTGATTAAGATTGTCGGGTAATTGGTAGATTGAACTTGTGTCCAGGTACATTCATACAACACCACCCCCACCACCCCTATATTGCAATCCCATTCGACACGGTCAGTTTAATCACTTGCAATGTACGAGTAAATGTACTCAACTCTGACGTGAGTAATTGACTCTTGTTGCAACAACAATTTAGGTGATAAATTGCTTTAATGTCCCCACGAAAATGTCTGAAATGATAAAGTTCGATTAAAGTCACTATCATCATCAAACTACAAGTTGTTGTTGTGCACCGCATCGCCAATTGTTTCTGAAGAATTTCGATCAAAATCAAAACACGATAATTTCGCTTTACTATTCCTGTCCTCCTCAATTCCGGGCAAATGAGTAATTTTTATATGATTTTCCGGTTTACGTGTCAGACATTGTGTCACCACAACACTTTCGCTGTGCCGTGCCGTGCCGTGCAGTGCGTTCACATTTCTTTCCATTCGTGAATTGGCAAACAAACGATAATGGGCGATAAGATGCCTGACGGCAGAATATAAGTTTCAACATTATTAATCACAAGGCCAATGAGGCATTTCGTTTTTCAGGAATAGATGGAGGAAGTGAATTTGAACGTTTATGTGTAGTATAATCTTTGTGATATGATACATAAGCTTCTACTATGAGATTTTTTCGATTTCGTTACGTTCGGAATTAAAATATAGTATTTGTAATACGTTTGGAATTTTTGGTTTTATACATGTTAACACAAAAATTGTATATGCATTTATTAACAAAACAACTCACAGTGGGATATTTTTGGAGAAAAGTGAAATATTTTTACCGATTGAAGATTTTCAAATAAGATGTCGCAAAAGTTTTTTTGAAAACAATTTAAGTTATAATTTCGAGTTACTTGTAAAAAACACTTTTGAGGTACCTCATTTAAAAATCCCACAATTCCTAAAACGGGGAAAATAAATCACAAAAATGTGATTTTTTAGAAAAATAACCGCCATGGGACTGTGTGGAAGGTTGGAGCTCAAAATGGACCAAATCGATCCAATAAGAAAAATTTCTTCCCTAACAACGAATGAAAATACCACCAATAATATCTAATATTTAGAATATTTAAGCATACTTTTTATGAAGATTACTGTCACTTTGAATACACTTGAAGTAATATTTTGAAAATATTTTTATAGTCTCACCCAATAAGAGGGCGTAGTGTTAAAATTAATTAATTTTTGACTGATATTCGAAAAGTGAGTTGTGCTTCTCAAACGTTTGAGAGAATCATTTATTAAAGAGTCCGGGTATTTTGTTGACAAGTCGTTGTGAAGCCACCTGACGAAGACTTTTACAGGCCAGAAGTCATGATAGTGTGGAGTCAAGTAATAAATGCCGTCATGCCATTTGCAAATAAATTGGCATTCTATAAAATATATATGCGCAATGTACTTGAGCCAGGACAATACCCCAGTTGAAATCAAATATTGATTACAGACCGAAATAAACAAACGATAAAATTAAAAGAAAAATAATTAATTAATTTTAATTCAAAATTATAATAATGAAATATCAGAATGTATTTAAGAAATGTTTGTATTACTCTCCAAACTAAATACCCAAATTCTCAAAATGAGGAAAGTAAGTTCCAAAATCTGTAATTTTTTACTAAAATTGTTGCCGTATATTTATTTACCTCAGGAATGTGGTAATGTGTCTAATAGGAGCTTTGTAATTTGAGAATTTTTGAAAATTGTTGTCGTTTGTATGTATAGTTGGTCTATTATGCTGTATGTGTTGTCATTTATTTTGGTTTAAGACCAAAGGTTGTGCTGAAGCCTTCAGCAGAACCCAAAATTACCAAAAAGGCAAAGTGAGACCTTTATTGTTGCAGCTAAAAGTTGACTGCGCAGTTTCGATGGGCGCTACCCCATCTCATTTGTCATATGTGAAAGCTGGTACTAATATGAACCCTGATTTAAGTCAAAAACATACATTCGTTGCGAAAGTTCTGAGGAGATGGGGTAGCGCCCATCGAAACTGCGCAGTCAACTTTTAGCTGCAACAATAAAGGTCTCACTTTGCCTTTTTGCTAATTTTGGGTTCTGCTGAAGACTTCAGCACAACCTTTGGTCTTAAACCAAAATAAATGACAACACATACAACATAACATACCAACTATACATACAAACAACAACAATACACACGAGGTACAGTGAAGACGGGACATACCGTACAACAACAACCTTTGCATTGTTGCGAGCGATGCGAGCACATGCATAACATTGAATTGTAGATTTTTAGTGTGTCGACTTAGTTCGGTGGAATATTTTGTTTATCAGCGCTTCGCATTTGTCACATGTGACCGCTGGTACTAATATGAACCCTGATTTAAGTCAAAGACATACATTCGTTGCGAAAGTTCTGACGAGATGGGGTAGCGCCCATCGAAACTGCGCAGTCAACTTTTGACAACACAATTTTTGAAAATAAAAATTTTTGTATTGAAAAATGGGTGTTTTTGTAAAGGACCCACCGCTCCCCGGTCCGTCGTAGAGTAGTTCAAAATCAAACTCCATCGACCAAAATTAAATAACTATTGCTTTGGTAAAGCTTTTTGAGTTCTGTAAATAGTTAAATTGTACAACGACCCAAGGATTATTTGGATATATTAACATTGAAAATCGTGCGATAGGTAATATTTTATAAATTAGTCCAAAGTTGACTACTTTTCATACTTTTCGACTAAAAAGGAAATTACTTTTTTATATTTTTTACATATTTTAATAATGCGCAGCAATTTTTGTGTTACAGATTTTCATTAAAATTTTTTTATTATAAATGGTATTATGTTTTAGAAAAGTTTCTTTGTAATAAATATTTAAAAATGTAATTTTTGAAAAAAAAATGTATGAATTTTGACCAACATTACTTTTTCCTTTAACACCCTTCAACCTAGAAAGAATAAATTATATATTTAGAAAGGTTGAAGGATTTCCCATGTTCGTACGAACATTAAAACAACGTCAAAATCTCTTAGAGTGTGTGAGAAACAATTCGACATAGCCGAGAAAAGAAATTAAGTTTTTTTTAAATTTTTGAAATCTGAAAAAAGTTAAAATCTGTAATACAAAAAAATTTCTGCGCATTTCGAACAAACATGCAAAAAATAAAAATTTTAAAAAACAAACATATGAAAAAAAAAACAAAACGTTTATTTTCTTTAAAATCGAAAAATACGAAAAGTGGTCAACTTTGGTATAATTTCTAAAATATATCTAATGGCCCGATTTTCAATGTTAATATCTCATAATTATCCTTGGGTCCCTTCATAATTTATTTTTTTACAAACCTCGAAAATTTGTATTAGATCAAAATTTATTGAATTTTGACCGATGATTTGATATCTAATTTGTAAATGATTTCTCACGCTGTTTATCCAAAAATTAAAAAAAAAACATATGAATAGATTATTTCAAACCACGATTATAAGGCAAGACAACCTATATGTTTACTATATATATCGAAATAATACTTCAAGTCAACATATTCCATCCTATTTTAATTCCAAAAGTAAAAATTTTTAAAATTCATTACCTCACGTACTCAGTGCAAGAACATCTAACATCATGATTCAACCAATTTTTGCCGTAAAAGTAAAAAGTACGAATTTGAAAAAATATTTTTATTTGTGTGTCTATGCAGTCAGAGGGATGTATACACAGAATTCCATTATTCTAGCTACGGCCATTTTTATCCCATTTCTTCCCACTTTACCCCCTTAAGAATACGACTTTCTAAAATATCTTTATTTTCGTGGTTTCGCCATAAGAGAGATGTCACAACGCATTTCATCATTCTAGTTGTAGCAATTTAGTTTGCACTATTTTTATCCCTTTTTTCCATTTCACCCCTTTAAGTGTACGACTTTCCAAAATCTCCTTATTTTACTTGTCTACGCAATTAGAAGGATGTACATACCGAATTTCATCATTCTAGCTGTAGTCGTTTAGTTGGTACTATTTTTATCCCATTATTTATCCATTGTATCTCTTGAAAGTACGAATTTGGAAAAAACCTTTTATTTTTCGTGTCTACGCAGTCAGAGGAATCTATACTCCGAATTTCATGACTCTGGCTGTGGTCGTTTGGTTGGTACTATTTTTATCTCCTTTTTCTATTTTAACCCAAAAAAAGTACGAATTTCGAAAAATCCGTTTATTTTACGTGTCTACGCAATCAGAGGAATGTGTACACCGAATTTCATTATTCTACAGGGTTTTCCAACAAGATGTGTTATTTTGGTATTCAAAGAAAATGCCATTTTTTTAGATAAATGATCTAATGTTTATTTCATAATAAAGAGGAAGATATGCCGTTAATAATAAAAAACAACATCAGCCAAATGGCCACCACGCTTACAGGGCCATATCCTTTTCATGAAATTTTCCATAACCAAATCGCAAAGTGTCTGCCCTATGTCCTCGATAGCATCACGAATAATATATTTGAGGTCGTGAATTGACGCTGGGCTGTTAGCGTAGACCTTATCTTTCACGTGGCCCAAAGGAAGAAGTCGCAAGGTGTTAAAGCACAAGATTTCGGTGGCCATAACACGGTCCGGAAACTTTTCCTGTAAAAGAGCAATAGTTTCGTTGGGTATTGGGTAATCATTTTTAACGTCCAACATATTTAGTAAAAATAATATCTCAGAGATCGTTGGTGTTGGTATTATGGCTGACTCGACGAAATTAAACACAAAACTCTATGTGAACTTTTCCAATGATATTATCGTTTGAGGTCCTTGACATGTCCATTTAGATCATTAGTTAATTCACCCCTCCAATGACAAACCAATGTAAAAGGGTCCAGTTCCCTTCATATGTTAGGGTTAGAACCAGGACCAGTCCCTACCTATCAGGCAGTTTATTTTTCCGTAAGGAAATAAATTGATTTTTAGTGTGTCTACACTATTCGGCTAAATACTTTACTTAATTATGATTTCTATCATGTTAATTCTGACATAATTATGTATATATCCTGATTTACGTAAAAGACATATTCATTCCACTATAAGAATCTAAATGATGTGATGTGTCGAAACTGATAAGTCGAATTTGTTGTCTAAATTAAAAAGTCAAGCCTTTATGTATTTTGATTTTCTGTTTCAACTGGAATCTATGCCTCTACAAAAATGTTAACTAACACTATCGTCATCGTGGTTGCTGCAAAATCATTTAAACACTCAATAAAATAAGCGATTTTTTAATTGAAGTCAACTTTTATTTTTATCGCTGTGCCATTACAACGGCTGTTCATACATTTTAATTAAAATACATATTTTTAGATTTATTTATTATGGCGATAGCCGCCGCACGGTAAGTTAAAAATAAAAATATTTTTCCATATTTCATATAATCTTGTGATTTGTTTTTCCAATTTTGGATGGCAGACTATTATGGTGACATTATCTAAGATCGCACCTCTTAACTGGCTGCTTTGTGCGTACAATCAATTTCCAATTAAAGAGTCGCTCGTTTTATTTTAGTCTTTTTCAAGTGGCTATTTTATTATTTCGGTAGGTTTGGCTTGATTGTCGGCAATGGCGACACGTAATGATGGCCAGACATTCAATTAATCTTATCTCACTGCGATTTAATATAGTATAATAATAATCATGTTTCCATAATTTAAAAACTATATTTAAAATCAAAATGCACAGGGGCGCCCCATATATATAGGTGACGTAATACGTTGATCTAATGTGCAATTTCATTTTAAATGTATGAACTAATGGAATCATTCAAACAACTATCAAAGAAATATATTTACAAAGAACATTGTTTGCAGAAGTTTTCATCTTTGAACTTAAATCGCGGCATGCAATGATGAATCATTATTCTTATGATTCAATAAATGTTTTTTATTTTTTTTTAAATTAATTTTTTATTATTACTATGATCTTCGCTGCGTTGGTCTGTTGTTTTGAACCTTAGAACGCATTAAGTACTTATCACAATTCAAATTTAATCAGATTGTTTGAAGTGGCATTGTAGTCAATTAGAATTTATTGATTCATAGGCTAAGTTTTATATCTGTTTCAAATTAGTTCGAATTTTTTGTGTTATTTCATTTCAGTGAAATATAATTATAGAAATTTTCGAGCTATGGACGTGTAGAAAAATAAATATATTTTTGTTTAGAATTATTGTATTTACTTCGTAGAGTTTCTTAATGGATTACACTAGGCAACAAACATTTGTTCGAAGAGTATAAAATGTTCTGATGTATTTTGGGTTTCTAAACTCAAAAACAATATTAAACATTTTTATGACATTTTTTTGTAATTTTTTATAAAATACCAAATTTCGGCGAAGGTACCTTAGATATTTGTACTCTCATTTTGGAAATATAAGTCCGATACCACCCAGTCATATGTTAAATTAAAGGTACTCATGATGGCTGCAAATGTTGCGATTTATCTATATATATATCAAAGAGTTGCGTGATTGAGTGACTAAGAATCATGGAATTTGGAGTGTACATTTGTCTTATAGTGTAGAGGTGTGATAAGATGAAATTTCGTACTTCTAAGGGGTAAAACGGGGTAAAAAGGGATAAAATGGTACCACCGCAATGACCAAACGGCTGTTCCTAGAATCTTGAAATTTGGTATGGATGGATTCCTCTTACGGCATTGTATCAAAGTGTGTACTTTAAAGGTGGAGGCAGATCAAAAGTGTTAAAAATCGAACAAACCAAATTGGGGAAATTGGAATATAGATGGTACAAACCAAAGTTTTCAGCTAGAATATGAAAAGGCTATTCAAAATGCTGTGTGTATATTTCTCCGAGTTCATAGACGCGCAACATAAATGATTTTTTTAGAAATTGGAGATATAAAGAGATAAAAATAGTATCTAGCAAAATATTGCACTAGAATAGTGAAGTTCTGTGCGAACATTATAGCCCCGTCGAAAAAAAAAACATTATTCCGATCATCCTTATAGATGTTATAAAGGAGGTACAAGAAGGGGCTTGGCAAAATCCTCCATATTTCGTACGCTCAAAGTGATTATAAAAACTTCATCAAATATCAAAATATTCCGAATATTTTACTAGGAATATTGACTATACCTGTGGGGGTACCATAATCAATTCAACCATCTCCAATTTTAAACTAAGTCTTGGTAAAGTAATGCTATGTTCAAAATTTATTTTACTCACGTGAGTGTACGTGAACGTGATTAACGAAAAAATCTTCGTGCGTGATTCAATTTTTTTCCTTCGTGAGCGTGCGTGGACGTGAGCCGATAATCACTCACGCGCACATCTCTACTGTACACCAGCCTTCCAGATAGACAGACAGATGGACGTGAAAGGGATTTTAGACATAAGTCACTCCTATAATGCGTTACACTTTTTTCTATCCCGAGTGACATATACACTCCTACTCTGTTGAGAATTTATGTGATTTTTTGTAAGAAAATTGTTTCAATGTTTGTGCCTACTTAAATTAAACGGTATATAAATTCCATCGGCAATGTAGGATCTGGAATCGACAATTTGGTGTGAATATACCTCTGAATACGTAGTTGCGCAAAATAATGTGATTTTTTTGAGCGTTTACAAGCGATTTACCCTGAAGAGTATATTCTTACTCCGTATACGAAGTAGCGGGTATTTGTTAGTACTTTCATATAGAAACAGTGGATTAGGTATATTATTCAAAAATTTGGGAATAAATTATTTTTTTTCGTTTTAGTTTTTTCGTTTGTATTTTTTGGTCTGTAATCAATATTTGATTTGAACTGGGATATTGTCCTGGCTCAAGACCATTTTGCATCTGTATTTAATTGAATGCAAATTTATTTACAAATGGCATGGTGGCATTTTATTTTTTAATAGCCAACATTCTAACGCCAAAAAAAAAAACAATGTTTATATGTAAACAATCTGTGGATAAATGTAGAAGTTATGATACTCTTTGTAGACGCAAAATATTTTTATACCCTCTACCTCCAGGATGGGGGTATACTAACTTTGTCATTCCGTTTGTAACACCTTGAAATATCGACCTAAGACCCTATAGAGTATAAACATTCTTGATCGTCATAAAATTCTAAGACGATCTAGCCATGTCCGTCCGTCCGTCTGTTGAAAGCACGCTAGCATCTATACGAAAGGAGCTAGGAGGTCCAAATTTTCCATAAATGCGTCTTATAGTCGTAGATTGGTTGGGATTGCAACTGGGTGAAATCGGCCCAAAGAGAATTTTTTTCCTCACAAGGACTGAAAAAGCCCACCCCTAATATTTTAGAGTATTTAAACATATTTTTTCAATATGTCTGCTTGTACATACTTGATATTGGGTATGCGCATTCCCCCCGATAACAAAAACGTGCACCATAACACGATTTTTATTCGTATGGGGTGAAATGGGACAAAAAGGGATAAAAATGGTACAGTTAGAAACACAAAATTCGGTGTGTAAATTCCTCCAATTGAGTAGATATGTAATGTAATGAAAAGGATTTTCCCAATTTCACACTTTAAAGGCATAAAATGGGAATAGAGGGATACAAATGGTACCAATCAAACTGCTGCAACTAGAACAATGAAATTCGGTGCATACATTCTTCTGATTGCATAGACACGTAAAATAAAGTTATTTTTCGAAATTCGTACTTTTAGAGAGTAAAATGAAAAAAGAAGATAAAAATAGTACCAACCAAATGACCGCAGCTAGAGTCATGAAATTCGAAGTATACATTCCCCTGACTGCGTAGACACGAAAAATAATACGTTTTTTTTCCAAATTCGTACTTTCAATGGATACAATGGGTACGGAGGGATAAAAATTGTATCATCTAAACGACTACAGCTAGAATGATGAAAATCGTTGTGTACATCCCTCTAATTGCGTAGACACGTAAAATAAAGATATTTTAGAAAGTCGTACTTTTAAGGGGGTATAATAGGAAAAAGGGGATAAAAATGGTACCAACCAAATGGCTGCAGCTAGAATCATGAAATTATGTGTATACATTCCTCTGACTGCATAGACTCGCAAAATAAAAAGATTTTTCCAAATTCGTACTTTTACGGCTAAAATTGGTTGAATCATGAAGTTGGTATATTTTGTATTATGTACGTGAGATAATGGAATTTCAAAACTAATACTTTTGGAATTAAAATTGAATGGAAATATAACCAACTGTAGCACACACTATCTTCAAATATTTTTGTCATTTAAGCTTTTTGAAAATATAAGTATTACAATATTTACTTTTAGAATTGACTTGAATTATTAATTCGATATGTAAACGTATTGGTAGCCTTGCCTTATAAGCTAGTTTGAAATATATAATTTTTTTTTTCAATATTTGTATTTGTTTTGGTTTGGCTATATTAAAAAAATGTATATTTTACTGTAATATTTTTCTCTGGAACGTAATCCATGCTGGAGGGTGTATAAAGGTTGGCCCGGGCGAACTTAACGACGTTTTTACTTGGTTTTTATTTTGAATTTTTTTTTTGTAATTTATAAGATTCCAATTTTCTGAAATTGTATATCACTCGGTCATATGTTTAGGTACAGTCTTCAAAAATTTTGGAATAAATTATTTTTTTTTCGAAAAAAATCTATTTTTGCTGGCACGAAAAAAACCATGAAAAAATAGAAAAAAGTCGGAAAAAATATTTTGTTTTATTTTCTAATGATCAACATTTTGACGCAAAAAACCAATATTAATATGTAAAAATCTGAGCATTAATGTAGAAGTTATACTACTCTTTATAGACTCAAAAGATTTTTTAAATCATATTTTGTTTAATTTTTCATTAAATTTAGTTACAGCGGACATCATAATTTATGCCAGAAGTTACCAGTAACTACGCTTTTATATCGATATTAGTATGTATGTCATTATACATTAGCTGTGAGTAATCGTGGACGTAATGAGTAATGAGATGTTTTGCATAAAGTTTTTATAGAGTACATGCGAAATGATAAATGTATAATCATGGTGGTCTTGTCAGAAATATGAGCGATTCGTACTTGTATATATTCATATATATTTATAAGCACCACCCCTTAAATTAAAAATTTTAATCAAATGATTATTTGGTTCAGGCAACATTTCTTCAGCCGTCAACAGTTTAATCAAATCAAATTAATCACGAAATCTCAGAGATTAAAAATGAATTATGTGTGTTTAAAGATTAATGACTTTATTATGTACAGATAATATATGAAATTAATCATATATATGTGTACATATATACTCGTACATAGGGATATATATATAGTGTCCGTATTATCACATTTTTCTTTTCTTTTGTTTTGTTTTTCGGAAACTTGAGACCTTTATTGGGGACATTGTATGATTAAACAATGATTAAATATGGATTTTAAATTATTAAATCGAAATCGATCGAATGAATACACGGGCACGGGTTTACCCTAAAGATTGACGTCAAAATGGATTTGTTTAATCGCAAGGAAATTAAACGTATTATGTTTTCATATTTTTCTTTTATATAATAATAATAATCGTGTGCTACGTGCCTTTTCGAAATGAACAAATAAATAAGCATTGGTTGGTATCATGTGATATATGATATATACTTTGCGAGTAAGACGTAAGTGTACAGACTTTGTAAACAAATTTAAGTTGAAAATAGTCCAGTGAAATAATAGTTAAGCGCGCATCGCGACACTAATGCCAGATAAGTCATTTTGTGGGTAATCAATCAATCATAGCACTAGATTTCATGGATTAGTAAGTTAATATTGTACATTAGGATGGGTCACGAAAATAAATTGCCCCCCCAAAGAAGAAGATTGATCTGCAAAATATTTCGTCGCTGAATCAAGCCTTGAAAACATCCATAAAAAATATTTATTTCCCGTGTAATATTTCTAATATTGCATTTTTCTCCAAATTTTTTGTAAATTAATAGACCCCCGAAAGCAATTTAAATATATATATATATATATATATATATATATATATATATATATATATATATATATATATATATATATATATATATATATATATATATATATGAGCGCCCCGGTAGTCGAGTTGGTAGCGTGCTCGGCTATCAGCGTGGGGGTTGTGGGTTCGATTCCCACCAGAGGCTCTGGTCTGTCGCTGCAACAACTTGCTACAATGGTCTTAGTCACCCCGGCTCAATTCATAATAAATAAAAAAAAATAAAAAAATAAATTTTTATTCTTGTCTTAGAATAACTCATTGGTAGTATTATTGGACGTTTAGATTGATTTTTATAAAGTGACATTTAAAATCTCATATTTCTTGGAAACATATGAAAAATAAATAGGTATTAGCCTAAAAGATGAATATCGGACGAATTATGACGACACAATTTTTTGTAGTAATATAAGACAGGTGATTCAATAATTTCATAATTTATGCATCATTCGAAAGGTATTGACTGCAGCTATTTATTTTTCATAAAATACTATAGGGTGGACCATTTCAAATTTTAAATTTGAACTACCGAATAATTTGACTTTGTAAGGTAGAATAAAACTCATTTTATACGCTATACCCTCGAACAAAATTGCGAAATATTAAAAACTTACAGACAAAGAAGTGAATCTTTAACTCAAACTGTAAGAAATTTACGTGGAAGATTTTCGAGAAGAGATCGGCCTTCAGTTCAGCCTCGGTGAAGTTCATTTTCAATTCGGTGGCTATGTCAATAAGCAAAATTGCTTATGGGGTTCAGACCCACACACCATACGTGACTATTGAGAAACCAATGCATCCTCAAGGAGTCACTGTTTGGTGTGGATTTTGGGCTATACTGAAAAATTGGATTGATCGGATCAGTACTCGGTACTGCCGAGCCAGTCGTGGTGGTCGTATGAATGATATTGTGTTCCATTATTAAATGACAAAGTTCAACCTTTCCAGTAAATCAGAAATTTAAAAAAAAATTACACGGGAAAAATGTAATTTTTAAGGGTGTTTTCAGGAGCGTTTAGCTCACACACGGATTGATCTAAGAACAAAATATTTTGCATATCATCGTTATACAATCCAAACTTTATTGTCGTGGGGTGACTGGCAATTGTTTTTTCCATTCGTATTGACTGCAACCCAGCCTATTGTACATATAGACTAACATCATTATATCACGGTAATTTTTGGTCTTTGCAGATTTTGATTAAGCTTCGTGTGATTAAAAACTCAAACAGTCTAATTGGTAGTGTGCTCCGTGATCAGCATGGGTTCGATCCCCTCCAGAGGCACTAGCCAGTCACTGCAAGCATTAACTAATGGTCATAGATTATTATTTGTTTATTATATTTTTATATCCTCCACCTTAGCATTGTCATTGCGTTTGCAACACCTTGAACTATTCATCAGAGATCCCATAGTTTATTATGGGTCGTGGTAAAATTCTAAGACGATCTAGCCATGCCCCTCTGTTGAAAGCACTCTATCTAGCTTTTGAACGAAATGAGCTAAGATGTTCACATTTTCCACAAATGTGTCTTATGGTCGTAGATCGGTTGGGATTGGAAGTGGGCGAAATCGGTCCAGAGGGAAAAAGTTTCTCTAACATGGACTGAAATACCTAATACAGAGTTACAAGCCGAACCATAATTATCGGCGGCGGCGGCGCTGTACAAAATGGGTCGGCGGCGGCGGCTTTCGGCTGATTTGCCGGCTATTTCTGTCATTCGATTACCCCTATTTATTTGACAATTTTGGGAAAACGGAAGGAACAATTTTCTTTTATTTTTTGCCAAGTAGTTCAATATTCGTTAATATTAGCCAATGTTCCAATAATTTAATATTGTTATTACGCTATCCAATTATTCTGACTTTTATGTTATTCGATTTATCGTTTAACTGAAAACAAAAAATTTCCTATTTATCGAATGATGAAGTCGAGAGTTATTCGATTAACTGATTAACCGAACAATTGTCCACTTAAATAAAATATAATTAATAAGAGTTATATAGACAAGACACGCCAGTTTACGGGTAGTTCAACTATATATTGAACGTTTATTACGTATCGGATTTTATTTAAAAATTGTAATATCAAATTCGAAATTCATTAGAAGTTGACCAAAATCTTAATATCTTATCAAAATAAAGAACCTTCCCTTATATGAGCACAATATCAGAAGTTATCCATTGATAATATGGATCATATGATTTATAACAGAACTGACTTTATTATCGCGGTGTTAACCTCAATTTTTCTATGAATTTACTATTCTATGAAATTACTATTCTTTAAATTTTAAATAATTCCGAATCTATTGGCCAGTTTTTGTATTTTTAAATGATGTTGGATAAATCGTTATTTTAATATCTGTGGAGCATACAAATCAAAAATCGAAAAAATTGTGGTTTTATATTTGCTGTTTTATAGTTTTTTACCCAAATGGAGCAAACTGGTTATTCAAAATCAATTTATCATACAATGCATACGACGATTTTATTAGTTTTTAAGGCAAAACTTATAATATCGATTAATCGATTATATGGGACAATTTATTCGAATTATTCGTAATTCGAAAATCATGATTTTTTTTATTCGAACAAATATTTGACAAAAATTATCCGATTAATCGCGGTTGGACAGCCTAATTGTTATCCCATACAATATTTTTTGGGAGTGGGAATCCATTCCCAAAATTTATTTTACAATGTATGAATTTAATAAATATTTTTGTAATTTTCATGTGAGGCTTGAATATCATTATCCATCCAAAGAATAATAATACTCTACTCTTTGACACACTAAAGAAGCACAATAGAGGAGCTGTTGTTCACTGTTATTTATAGGAATACATGGCCACACGTACTGGAATTGACTTATATAAATGCGACTTTCAAATCAAAATACAATCATTCAATTTTCTATAGCCGTCATCATACAGTGGGATACCAAATTCAAAGAAAGATCAATATATTTCACAGCAGTAGGTTGTCTAAGTCGATATTTATATTTTCTTTTGTAGTTTTAAGTGGGTTGTCTGTTTTGCTAGTAAGTTTTGACGGAGTTAGAACTCCTTCAAATCTCGGCGGCGTGGTTGAAGTCGATATGAGTCGATGAAATCGGCAGCGTGGTTGATGTCGATTTGAGCCCATGAAATCGGCGGCGGCGCGGCTCGTGTGGAAACATGCGGCGGCGGCGGCTTATCGGCTTAAAATCGGTCGGCTTGTATCTCTGACCTAATATAAAAATTACTTAAACCTTTTTTTTTTTAATTTCTTCCTTATATGTGCCTGAAATTAGTAGCGTGAAGGCACCATAAAGTAAATAAAATATTTAGCGTCTGAAAATGGTACCAATGATACGACAACAGCTACAAACATGAAATTCGGTGTGCAGATCCCTATAATTGCGCAGACAAATAGATAGGGTTCCAACCAAATCGCTGAAATCACGAAATTCGGCGTATGCATGCATCTGACTGTGTAGACGCGAAACATAAAGGCATTTTTAGAAATTGGTACCTTTAGGCAGAAAAATCTGACTTTTGCACTAAATATATCCTATCTTCGAGGGGTGCCATTTCGTGCCGGCAAAAATTGCCACGCAGAATGGGTAACACTTAAACGTTTCTAATATTTCTTTTATATTTCTATGTTAAACTAAAACCAATGCAACTTCCACACGTATATTAGGAATCAGCTATATTTTGGTATTCGATAATGTTTTATAGTCACTTTAAATGTACAAAATATGACGGGTTTTTTCACGCCTCTTCCAGTACCTCCCACACAAATCACCCTAAACTAGGTAAAATTAAAACTGTTATATCTTCTATGCGAATGATCGGAATACTGTGATATTTGGCAATGTATTCACATCGAATATGAGTGATTTTGCCACGCCCCTTCTGGTACCTCTCGCACAAAGTGACATAAGCTTAGTTTAAAATAAAACTAATATAAACTTGCATTCGGATTGCCGAAAGCAGTTGTAATTTGAAAATGTTTTTATAATCACTTTAAACCAATTTGTATGCTTTTGCCACGCCCCTTTTAGTACCTCCCTCACAATTGGCCCTATTATAGGAAAAAACAAGTTAGGAAAGGCTAGTCGGGCGGGGCCAACTATATGATACACTCCACTTTCTATACGAATACAATTCAATTCGGTAAAAAAATAGAAAACGGGAAGGATTTTTGTATGTTTCCTAATCATAGGCTAATATGACGTGGCCCAATTTGTCAAATCGAGAAGAATATGGAATAAATAGACTAACTTTCACAATATATATGTAAATCTGAACCAATCTGACCCATTTTCACCGTGGGAGTTTCTAGTTGAAATATAAGATATTTTGAAAGATTTGAAGAAGATCTGTTAAAATATGTGGTTTATAGAGTGGCAAATGTGGAATCGGGAGTGAAATTTGTGTGGGAGCTATATATAAATCTTAACCGATCTGACCCATTTGCACCATGGCTGTTTATAGAACAAATATAAGATATTTCGCCAAATTTGAAGAAGATCTGTTAAAAATTTCTAGATCAGAAAAATTCAAATCAGGAGCGAAATTTTAATGGGAGCTATATATAAATCTGATTCGATCTGACCTATTTTCACCGTAGGTGTTCCTAGTTAAAATATAAGATGTTTTGCCAAATCTGAAGACAATCTGATACAATATGTGGTGTCTAGAGCGGAAAAAGTCAAATCGGGAGCGAAATTTGTATGGGATCTATATGTAAATCTGAACCGATCTATCACATTTTTACCATGGGTATTTCTAGTGGAAACATAAGATGTTTTGGTAAATTTGAAATCAATCTGATAAAATATGTGGTTTCTAGAACGGAAAAAGTCAAATTGGAAGCCAAATTTGTATATCTAAAACTGAACGGATCTCACTAACTTTTACTACAGATGTTTTTAGTGAATTATAAGGTACTGTGCCAAATTTGAAGAATATTGGTTAAAAATGTGATCTCTAGAGCGCAAAAAGTTAAATGGAGAACGAAATTTGTATGGGAGTTATATCTAAATTTGAACCAATCTGGCCCAAATTCACCACAGATATTTTCAGTTTAATTATGGGGTACTGTGCCAAATTTGAAGTAAATCGAGTAAAATATGTGGTTTCTAGAGCGGAAAAAGTCAAATCGGGAGCGACATCTATATGGAGCCTATATCTAAATCTGAACCGATTCCCTTTAAATTAAATAGGGTTCGTCCTTGGACCGCAAAACTAACTCGTGCCAATTTTTGTTACAATCGGACTATAATTGCGACCTATACTTTGATTACAACAATATATGGACGGACGGACAGACAGACGGACATTGATAAATCGATTCAAAAAGTGATTCTAATGATTCTCTAGTGATTCTACTCTCGTGGAGTGTATAATAAAACCTTTATAAGTTCTATACTGGTACCTGGAATGCACTATAATATCATGTTATATGATTATTATTTTGCAATTGTTTTATAAATGTGGAAGCCACCTTTCAAACAAATTATCCGTGCCTAAGTAAAATTTAAGTCCTTATAACTTCCATACATATATTCTATGAGTGGGAGGGTATATATAAATCGGTTTAGCCGACTGACGCTTACTTACCTGTTTTAACAGAACTCAAAAATTATTGAATTTTCGCCATTGGATTTTGACTCCGAACCACTGTGTGCCGTTCAAGTGTTTCTTGTTTTGGTTGGTTTGGGGAGGGGACAGTTTTTGATTATTTACTAATGATTCCCAACTATTCGGTCACATGGACTTAAAATCGCATTATAAATTAATAACGTATAATTTACGTTTATTATTGGATCTGACGACATAATCGCAGGCATACAATCATTACGTTAATCGATCGAAAATGAAATGTTTTCGAGTGGCATGCGCGATTGCGAAGCAACACAGCTATCGGAGACGTTAACAGCGAATAACACACAAAAAGATTTATGAATGTCATTGAATGTGGCGAAAATAAAATTCCCCAAAGAAGTGTGCTTGCTTGCTCGTATGCGGAAGGTAGGCAAATTAAGAAAATAACAGAAACAGCTGGCAGTATAATGATTTAAAAATAGTTCGCTGCATGCAACACTCTGTATATATTTGAAACTTAAACTTAAATATAGGGTGTGCCATTCTAAATTAGAATTAGAATCGGCTATAAAAAAGTAGTGATTATTTTCTAAAATTTCTGGTTTTATTGGAAAGGTTGAACTTTGTCATTTAATAACGGCAGTACCTCATCCGATCAACCCAATTTTTCAGTACAAGCCAAAATCCACACCAAACAGTGAACCCTCTGAACCCCATATGCGGCATTTTTGCTTATTGACAGAGCCACCGAAATTAAAAATTACCTTCACGAAGGCTGATCTCTTCTCGAAGATTTCCCACGTAAATTTCTTACAGTTTGTGTTAAAGACTCACTACTTTGGAAGTACGATTTTAATATTTCCCAATTTTGTTGGGAAATATTTTGCAAATGTCACACATAAACCTGAAAATAAAAACAAGTAAAAACGGCGTTAAGTTCGGCCCGGCCGAACTTTATATACCCTCCACCATGGATTGCATTCCACAGAGGTTGTCGGTTTTCGCAGAAGTGCAGTAATAATACAGAAAAATATAAATTGTTTAATATAGCCAAACCAAAACAAATACAAATATTGAAAAAATAATTTTATAAATATAATATTTTAATTATTCCAAACCATTAGTTATTTCAAATCAAAAAATAAATATTCTTATATTTATATTTTCAATAAGCTTAAATGCCATAAATATAGGTAGATAGTGTGTGCTACAGTTGGTTGTATTTCCATTCTATTTTAATTCCAGGAGTACAAAATTTGAAAATCCATTATCAGACGTACATAGTGCAAAATAACCTAACTTCATGATTCAACCAATTTTTGCCGTAAAAGAAAAATTACGAATTTGGAAAAAAACTTGTTACTTTGCGTGTCTATACAGTCAGAGGAATGTATACACCGAATTCCATGATTCCAGCTGCGCCCATTTGGTTGGTACCATTTTACCCCCTTGACGTTTCTACGCAATTAGAATTTCATCATTCTAGCTGTAGTTGTTTAGTTTGTACTATTTTTATCCCTCTGTACCATTGTATCCCTTGAAAGTACGAATTTCGAAAAATCCGTTTATTTTCCGTGTCTACACAGTTAGAGGAATGTATACTCCGAATTTCATGACTCTAGCTGCGGTCATTTGATTGGTACTATTTTTATCCCCTTTTTCATTTTAACCCCAAATAGTACGAATTTTGAAAAATCCGTGTATTTTACTTGTCTACGCAATCAGAGGAATTTATACTCCGAATTTCATTATTCCAGGCGTAGCCGTTTGGCTGGTACCATTTTTCTCCCTCCGTACCCATTGTATCCCTTGAACTTGCGAATTTGGAAAAACCTTTTATTTTTCATGTCTACGTAGTCAAATGAATGTATACTCCGGATTTCATGACTCTAGCTGCGGTCATTTGGTTGGTACTATTTCTATCCCCTTATTCTATTTTGACCCCAAAAAGTACGAATTTAGAAAAATCAGTTTATTTTCCGTGTCTACACAGTCAGAGGAATGTATACACCGAATTTCATTATTCTAGGTGCAGTCGTTAGGTTGGTACCATTTTTATCCCTCTATTCCTATTTTACCCCTTAAAAGTACGAATTTGGAAAAAATACTTTTATATTATATATCTACTCATTTAGAGGAATGTACACACCGAATTTCGTCTTTCTAGCTGTTGTCGTTTAATATGTACCATTTTTATCCCTTTTTGCCCCATTTTACCCCCTACAAATAAGAATCACTTTATGGTGCACGTTTTTGCTATAAGGGGAATGCGCATGCCAAATATCAAGCAAATATAAACAGACATATTCAAAAAACATGTTTAAATGCGCTAAAATATTAGGCATTATTATGGGTATTTTTAGTCCTTGTGAGGGAAAAATTTTTCCCTTTGGGCCGATTTCGCCCCGTTTCAATCCCAACCGATCTACGACTATTAGACGCATTTATGGAAACTTTGAACGTTCTAGCTCCTTTCGTTTAGATGCTAGCGTGCTTTCAACAGACGGACAGACGGACGGACGGACGGACATGGCTAGATCGTCTTAGAATTTTATGACGATCAATTATATATATACTTTATAAGGTCTCAGGTCGATATTTCAAGGCGTTACAAACGGAATGACAAAGTTAGTATACCCCCATCCTGGAGGTGGAGGGTATAATTAATGTTATTCCACCTTTCAAAGTCACAGTAATCGGTAGCTCAAATTTAAAATGTTACATGACCTATCCTATAAAAGCTAAGACTCTACATATAGCCTCATTAGATCCATTTTTCAAACTTTAGCTCGAAACTAATTCAACTAGATCTGTGTTAACTTCCATTCCAATCGGATCATCCAGTGAAAATGCTAGATTTATTTCCATAGTATAAGTGGTATGACAATATGAACTAACAAATAATACCATTTATGGAGAAGAGGAAGAAGCGAATCCTTTCATTCATTGCCGCTTAATTTAACATACCCAAGCGACTTCTTATGCCACAATAATTAACCTATTTTATTTAATAACAGTTAAGTATTAATAAATTCAAATTGCTTCGATGGCAGTCCACTGATTGTGGCAACAATAAAAAGCACATCAACAGAACCATGTTGTTATCTCGGTAATTACGAGAGCTGAGCCAAATGATGGTCAAACTCCTGCACCCACCCACATGTGTTGCAACAGCAACAGTAACAACACAAAAACAAACAAACGGAAATATTGACATTAATACGAGTGCAGCAGCAGTAGCAGCAAAAAAAAGCAATTGCAACTGGCAGCAGCAGCACTGCATTGCATTGCATGGCAAAACAAACAAACATTTATGAACAAATAGCTGTAATTAAATTGCATTATCTGCGCGCGAGTACAACGAAAAAATAACATAATTTTATAATTAAGTGCGTGAGTTCATTATTGTTGACAACCGAGTATTTTTTGTTGGCATTCTGCCAGTTGTTCTCACTTTCTCTCTCTCTCCTACACATCTCTGTGGCAACTATTGAATGTTAACCAACAACAATAACAAAATAAATAAATAAATTATCCTGTGAGAAAAAAAACGAAGAAAAAACCAACAAACCACGTTAATCAATTGTTAATTGTTATGAAACATTCATTTAGTTGAGCGATTGTTTGCGGATGTTGTAGTAAGCCTTAAAGTGGGTCGCACTCCATATCTAAAACAAGTTCAATATAGGTTTATTTTAAATTAAAAATTTTATTTGTATTCATGTGTTGTACACTTCAAGTGATTATATAACTTTATAAAAATATATTGGATTCTGAATAACCTTGTGGAAGTTATATTGATTTTTATTGAACATAAAAATATGGACAATTTGTGTGGGAGGTACCAGAAGAGGTGTGGCAATTTCGTCCATCTTTGAACTTAAACTAAGTTTGGGATAACGTATTACCATGTGCAAAGTTTGAATTGATTCCTTAAATCCTTCCGAGAGTTATCGTGTACACCAGCAAGACGGACGGACATGGCTCAAACAACTTAAAAAGTCATGAAATGGATTTGGGCCAAACATACTTAGGGCCTTGCGTTACACTTTTTTCTGTCCCAAATAATATATACTCACCTACTCTGTGGAGTGAGGGTATAATTATAAAATACAATTCAAATTTTGGAGTTGAAAATTGACAAGGTTGAACCCTTTGCTCAGACATTCAAATTGGTTCTTTTAATTATCTTTGTCATTCACCTTTTTTAAAAGTAGGGTTCTCAAATGCTAGGACAATAAAAAAACACCAATAAAAGGTGTTATTTTGGTACTCAAAGAAATTTTGAGATAAATGATCGGATATTTATTTCATAATAAAGAGGAAAAGGCCGTTAATAATGAAAAACAACATCAGCCACCACCACGACCACGCTTACAGGACCATATCCTTTTCATGAAATTTTCCATAACAAAATCGCAAAGTGGCTGCCCTATGTCCTCGATAGCATCACGAATTCTATCTTTGAGGTCTGGAATCGCAACTGGGCTGTTGGTGTAGAACTTATCTTTCACGTGTTATCCTCTTCGAGAGATAACACGGTCCGGAAACTTTTCCCGTAAATGAGCAATGGTTTCGTTGCTTGTGTGGCACGTGGCGCCGTCTTGTTGAAAGTAAACGTTGTCCAGATCAATACCATCAAACTCCAACCATAAAAAATCATTATTCATCTCTCGATAGCGCTATCCATTCACCGTAACTGTTGATCCAACCTCATTTTCGAAAAAGTAAGGTCCAATGACCCCGCCGGACCATAAACCGCACCAAACAGTCAAACCATAAGGTTGGAGAGGTTTCTCAACAATTACTCTTGGGTTTTGACGTAGCCACCGAGATGAAAATGGGCCTCATCAGTCATGATGATTTTTCGATGGAATTCCGGATAATTTTCATACATCTCAAGGACCCAATCAGCAAAGACATGACGTTGTTGATGATCGACCGGCTTGAGTTCTTGTTTTAACTGAACCTTAAGACCCAAGTCTTTATGCAAAATACGGTCTAATGACGTTTGTGAAATGCCCAATTCCAAAGAACGACGAGGAATGGACAAACCTGGATTTTCTTCAACACTTTGGGCTACAACAGCAATATTCTCTGTTGTTCTTGAGCGAGGTGCACGGGTTTTTTTCTTCACATCACTACAATAATATGCTTATCTTAACTTTAAGTCGCTCGCGATTTGACTTTTTCTGATCTACAATCAACATATTTTAACCGATAATAAAGGATGATTTTTTAAGAGCTTGATAACTTTTTAAAAAAAAAACGCATAAAATTTGCAAAATCTCATCGGTTCTTTATTTGAAACGTTAGATTGGTCCATGACATTTACTTTTTGAAGATAATTTCATTTAAATGTTGACCGCGGCTGCGTCTTAGGTGGTCCATCCGCTTAGTCCAATTTTGGCATTTCCACGTTTTTGAGTAACAGAGACCCAATTGGTGCGAACGGCGACGAATCGAAAATTGGTGGTCATCATTAACACTGGCCGATACAGCTGCGATATTTTCTTCAGTTCGCACTCTACGTAAGCGTGTTGGTGGTTTAATGTCCAACAATGTAAATTTGGTGCGAAATTTAGTCACAATAGCCCGAATAGCCGCTTCAGTGGGTCGATTAAACTGACCATAAAATGGAAGCGCGCAATGAACTTTCTTAACAGAGCACGCATTTTGATAATAAAATTCAATAATTTGCAAGCGTTGTTCGTTTGTAAGACGATTCATGATGAAATGTCAAAGCATACTGAGCATCTTTCTCTTTGACACCATGTCTGAAATCCCACGTGATCTGTCAAATACTAATGCATGAAAATCCTAACCTCAAAAAAATCACTCTTTATAATACATCGCTAATATAAGCACAAATTCGCAGATATTTCGCTCTAGAAATTACAAAATTTATCCCATTTTGGTTAAACTTGGCACAACTTATTATATTTCTCCTATACACATATACAGTGGTGGCCACGATTTTAGCACATTCACCACATGTAACTTTGTAAAGAAAATATTTCAACTTCTATTTATTTTTTTTTGCCCGGAATTTTTTCTAAAATATTACGTACAATAAGATGACCATTTAACGTTGTTTTTGTTCGGTTCATATGATGCATTTTAGTTTTATCAATCTAAAGTACAAATAATACGAAAAGTGATTGGACAGTAATTTAGCACAAATTAAAAAAAAATGTAATCAAACCGGTAAAAAATTGAACTACATTTTATTATAAACTTAATATTTGGTTGGATAACCACTATTTTGAGTAATAGTTGTACGTCTTCTGGACATACTCTCTACTAGAGACATAAAACGCTCCAATGGAATAGCATATCAGGAATTTTGAGTTTCATTCAAGGAATCGGGCAAATTTTTGGGTTTTATTGCTATAATATGTTGTTAATGTCCATTCCACAGGATTGAGATCCGGTGACCTTGCTGCACCATTTTTAAAAATCTATTCTGTTCAGCTCCAAACAGCTCTTCACTGACGTTAAGTGTGTTTTGGTCGGTTGTCGTGCATAAAACGCCACTTAATTGGCATGTTTTTGTCTGAATATGTTATCATAGTGTCAACAAGTAGATTTTTGTAAATATACTTATCCATTAGTGCATCGATTTTGTGTATCGCACCATCGCCGTGTCCAGAAAACGCAGTATACACCGTCAGATTTTCGCCCACAAGCTTTACCGTCTCATATTTGTACTCGTATTCGTATTGTTTTCTAATAGATCCGAACCGACATGTGTTCGATTAGCCAATCCAGGCAATATTTTCCCAAAAATCATGGATTTTTCTAGATGCTCCTGAGGAAATGAAATTTGACATTGTAAGTAATTTTTTGCTTATGTTGAACAATGCATCCAAATATTTTTTTTCATTGGTTCTTCTTATGGTTCTTGAGGAAATGCTAATGTCAAATTTGGCGGAAAGGTCTCTCTGAATCACAGTTGAGCTTTTAAATGGATCTGCTACGCAGGTTCTATAAATTAAACAAGTAAGGAAAGGCTAAAGTCGGGCGGGGCCGACTATATAATACCCTACACCACTCCCTGCGTATGTACCTCGCTTTGATTACTAAACCGATTTATTTCATGGGAGCAATTTTATGTAGTTCATATAAATTATACAGTATAAATTATACTATAAATTCATCTTTAGTTATATTTAATGAATATGGTTAATAATATGGTAACTGATCTAATTATCCGACAGACAAATACAAATTATACAGTAGTAATAGGATGAATCGGACCGACATTTCAAAAGGGGGCCTAAAACAACATTTTGGGGCTGGTCCAAAACATGGACCTATATATTTCTCATTCACGGTAGGTATTCGTAGTTGAAAAATATCATGATCTGCAAAATTTTATGAAGATACGATGTAAGATGTAGTTTCTAGAGCTGTAATAGATCAGAATGGGGCCCCATTTGGGTTATACCAAAGTATGAACATATGGGCATCTCCCAAACAAGTGAAGAAAGGCTAAAGACGGACGGACTTTCTATCTCATTACAATTCAATTCGGCAAAAAAGTTAAAAGTGGGAAGGATTTTTGCATCCTGTAAATGTATGTGTTTGACGAAAAATTTTAAATCGGAAAGGACATTTGTATGGAATTATATTGAAACCTGGAACGATGTGACCCGCTTTCACCATGTATGTTTATTGGTGAAATATAATATGTAAAGTTTGGCCAAAATTGGATAAACATTCGGGAGCAACATTTGTATGCGGGCTATATCTAAATCTGAACCGATCTTACCCACTTTCACCATAGGTGTTTCTAGTTCGATTATAAAATGTTGTGGCAATTTTAAAGAAAATCAGGTACAATATGTGGTTTCTAAAGCGGAAAAAGAGAAATAGGGAGCGACATTTGTATAGGGGCTATATCTAAATCTGAACCGATCTTACCAAATTCTGCGTACGTGTTTCTATTTGGATTATAAGATGTTGTACCAAATTTAAAGAAAATCGGGTAAAATATGTGGTTTCTAAAGCGGAAAAGGTCAAATCGGGAGCGATATTTGTATGGGGGCTATATCTAAATCTGAACCGATCTTACCCACTTTCAACATAGGTGTTTCTAGTTCGATTATAAAATGTTGTGCCGATTTTAAAGTAAGTCAGGTACAATATGTGGTTTCTAAAGCGGAAAAAGTCAAATCGGGAGCGACATTTGTATGGGGGCTATATCTAAATCTGAACCGATCTTACCCAAATTCTGCATAGGTGTTTCTAGTTGGATTATAAGATGTTGTACCAAATTTAACGAAAATCGGGTAAAATATGTGGTTTCTAAAGCGGAAAAAGTTAAATCGGGAGCGACATTTGTATGGGGGCTATATCTAAATCTGAACCGATCTTACCCAAATTCTGTACAGGTGTTTCCAGTTGGATTATAAGAGGTTGTGGCAAATTTAAAGAAAATCGGGTAAAATATGTGGTTTCTAAAGCGGAAAAAGTTAAATCGGGAGCGACATTTGTATGGGGGCTACATCTAAATCTGAACCGATCCAAATTCTGTACAGGTGTTTCCAGTTGGATTATAAGAGGTTGTGGCAAATTTAAAGAAAATCGGGTAAAATATGTGGTTTCTGAAGCGGAAAAAGTCAAATCGGGAGCGACATTTGTATGGAGGCTATATCTAAATCTGAACTGATCTTACCCACTTTCAGCATAGGTGTTTCTAGTTTAATTATAAAATGTTGTGCCAATTTTAAAGACAATCGGCAACAACATGCGGTTTCTAGAGCGGAAAAAGTCAAATCGGGAGCGACTTTTGTATGGGGGCTATATCTAAATCTGAACCGATTTCCTCCAAATTCAATACCGATCGTCCTTGGCCAAAAAAAGTAACTTCTGCCAAATTTCACGAGAATCGGACAGCAATTGCGACCAGTAGAGTGCGAACAAGCTTAGATGGTCAGCAGACGGTCAGACGGACGGACGGACAGACAGACATCGACTCAGCTGGTGATTCTAAGCCGATCCGTATACTTAAAGGTGGGTCTAGCTCGATTATTTATTGGTGTTACAAACATTTGGCGGAAAACTAACTTATAATACCCTAGTCCACGAAGTGGTGTAGGGTATAAAAAACATGAATGGATTTCAGACACCGGTATAGGTTATAAAGCATTTAATTTTAGCTAGGATAGAGAGAATTGTGTAGGAGGTTCTAGAAAGGGAGTGGCTAAAGAATAACTATTTTTTAGGTTTAATGTGATTAAAAAACATTTTCAAACTGCAACTGATTTTGACTACCCGTATGGAAGTTATATAGATTTTATTTCAACCAAGGCTTATGCCACTTTGTGCGGGAGGTACCAGAAGGGATGTGGCAATATCTCCTATATGAAAAGTCCATAAAAGCGTTACCAAAGGACAAATTTCAGAGTATTCCGATCACCCGTATAGAAGTTGTAACAGCTTTAATTTTAGGTAGATTAGGGTGGTTGTGTGGGAGGTACTACTCATTTATGTCAGTCTTCTCCATACCTTCAAAATTAGACTCTCTAGCTAAATTAGAGAGGCATAGAAGGGGCATGGTAAAACCCGCTATATTTTGTACTCTTAAAGTGATCATAAAACCTTTATCAAATATCAAAATATAGTTGATGCTGAATATCCTTGGTGGAAGTTATATTGATTTTAATTGAAAATAGAAATATGGGCAATTTGTGTTGGAGGTACCAGAAGGGGCTTGGCAATTTCGCCCATCTTCGAACTTAGTTTGGGAAAAAATCTCCGATTAGAAAATGTATATATTTTTATATAGAATGACAATTAAACTGTGGTACAAAGGAGAATGAAGTTGAGCACTCTGCGAAGTGATATTATTTTCTGGTAGGTATTGTCGAGTAGAAAAAGATTCTGTATTTGAATTTTACCAGACATCTACAAAATTGTGAGTTACGGGTAAAAAAAACAGTTTCCGTACCTTTGCACACTTACATGCCAACTAAGTTAGTTGGTAATCAACCGATTTTCATTTCCATATCGGATTTAAAAGGAAGAATTCTGAATCTTTCGATCGATATATAGCTTATTTAAGAGAAATATGTGTGCTTTTGTCCAGTAAACCCGTTTTTTAATTTTTAATAAGGAGTAAAACGGTTTATATTAATGCTGTATTAATGTTTATTTAAACAAAATCGTTTTCATTCAAATTTACAAACTAACAGAGCCTATTAAAGTAAGTTACCCTTAATTGCATATGTTTTGGCCACCACTGTATATACTAAGTTTATACATATTGAAAAGAAGATTTTATGTAAATAAGCGTCGGATACTATTTCATAAAAATAATTTATTTTGACAGTAAAAAATAGGTTTATTCACTAATAATATTTTTCCTTCTGATCCGTGATCGAAATTATATTTTTTCTTAAAAAATCACATTTTTGGGATTTGTATTCCCCGTTTTAGGAATTGTAGGATTTTATATATTTTATAGAAACATGTGTTATTGTCCTGCAACGGTTGGCATTGCAATTGTCAAAATCGATCAAGGATTAATGATTTGCCCCATTCAAGGATTAAAGGAAGTTCGGGTAAATACGTTTTTTTTTCAACGTATCTTCTGAATTAATAAAGCTAGAAAGATAAAACTTGGTATGAAAGACATTGGGGCTGAAATAAACAGTTTTTGGGTGGGCGGAGCCTTTGTAAAAATCGTTATATCGTTCAAAGTAAAACACATACAATTGGTTCAGATTTGGAAAAAGCTCCTATATTTATGTTATTTAGATTTTAATTTTTTGTTGTATAGAAGCTTTATTTGTTTGTAAACAGTTAAACACAACAAGAATGAAAACACTTTGTATTTTTGCCTGTGTGTTGGTGTATCAAAAGTGATATAAAAATAGTTAGAGTCAAAATGTTAAACCTTACAACTATTTTTGATGGAAAATTTTACAGGAATGATTCAGATAAATATTACTTTTGTATTTTTCGGGGGATTGAAAAATTAAGAAAATTGTCGTGTTTCTGGTAAGGTTGGGTGATATGATTGAAAGTAAACATAAATAACAGATAATAAATGACATGTTTTACAAATAAAATATTATTTTTTATTTTTGAGCAAACAATTTCAAAAGATTTCTTCCTGCTGCGATTACAAATGAAATGAAATACATTTCCAATGGGAAAACCACAAATTATTCAATACGGAGGAGGACACACTTTATCTGGGACTGACTGACTGGGTATGCGAGCGTTTCCACAAAATATCAAATGAAGTGTGAGAATGAGAATGAACTTCCTCATTATGGCAAAACGTTTTTAAAAACATCATCGTTGTCGTTGTTTGTGCTGCTGTAGTTGTTGTTGTTGTGGTGGTGGTTGGGCTGTTGATGTCGCTGTTGTTCATGTTGTTGTCAACAATCATTATCAACAATTGATTTTACAAAACAAATAATTACATTTTCAAAATAAACATTCAAACATTGAACAACAACATCTTCGTTTCGTACACACATACATACGTATGTACATATATGAGTATAATGTATGGTGTATGTATGTAAATATGTGTGTTTGGAATTCCTGTACAGCGCCGCAGTAATCCTTGACGCAGGGACGTAGTATACATTTATACCTACATACATTCAGATGTGTGTACACGAGAAGTGTATGTGTGTATGTATGTGTATCGTTCACGAAAATCTGATCAAATATAAATCAAAAGACGATTTTCGCGGAGAACACATTAAGGTACAATCAAACAGGGTAAACAGCAAAAAGCAGAAAAAACAACATTTCGAAATCGTTGCGACGATGCACAGTGGCTTCAAACAAACATCAACATAATTATGTATTAATTAATGTGATTTTGACGAATTGAACTTCTGTGTCACCGACAATCAATTAAAAAAAATAAAAAACAGCATGGAAAACTCAAAAGAAATTGAAAGAATCGCGCTACGGATTGGTTTCGCTTTCACTATATTCTCTAGCTTTACCATCCTAATACCTAATACCTGCTCCGAAACTTAACAAGCTAATTATGAAGTTGAATGGGAAACTAATGTGTATTTTGTAGGATTTGATACATAATAGCACAAGGATGACACAATAGAATAACAATATCTAAATAGCTACAAGCAGGCTATTTTGATTATCAAACTGCCGTCTCTAGAAGAATGTATACACCGAATTTCATGGCTCTAGCAGCGGTCATTTGGTTGGTACTATTTTTATCCCCTTTTTCCATTTTAACCCCAAAAAGTACGAATTTCGAAAAATTCGTCTATTTTCCGTGTCTACGCAATCAGATGAATGTATACTCCGAATTTCATGACTCTAGCTGCGATTATTTGGTTGGTACTATTTTTATCCCCTTTTTCTATGTAGACCCAAAAAGTACAAATTTCGAAAAATCTGTTTATTTTCCGTGTCTACACAGTCCGAATTTCATGACTCTAGCTTCGGTCATTTGATTGGTACTATTTTTATCCCCTTTTTCTATGTTGACCCCAAAAAGTACAAATTTCGAAAAATCTGTTTATTTTCCGTGTCTACGCAATCAAATGAATGTATACACCGAATTTCATTATTCTAGGTGTAGCCGTTTGGTTGGTACCATTTTTATCCCTCCGTACCCATTGTATACCTTGAAAGTACGAATTTGGAAAAAAAAACTTTTATTTTTCATGTCTACGTAGTCAAAGGAATGTATACTCCGAATTTCATGACTCTAGCTGCGGTCATTTGGTTGGTACTATTTTTATCCCCTTTTTCTATGTTGACCCCAAAAAGTACAAATTTCCAAAAATCTGTTTATTTTCCGTATCTACACAGTCAGAGGAATGTATACTCCGAATTTCATGACTCTAACTTCGGTCATTTGATTGGTACTAATTTAATCCCCTTTTTTCATTTTAACCCCAAAAGTACAAATTTTGAAAAATCCCTGTATTTTACTTGTCTATGCAATCAGAGGAACGTATACACCGAATTTCATTACTCTAGGCATTACTACAGCAGTTTGGTTGGTACCGTTTTTATCCCTCTAGTACCATATTACCCCTTAAAAGTACGAATTTTGAAAAAATACTTTTATATAATGTATTTACTCAATTAGAGGAATGTACACACCGAATTTCGTGTTTCTAGCTGTTATCGTTTAATATGTACCCTTTTTTGCCCCATTTCACCGCCTACAAATAAGAATCACTTTATGGTGCAAGTTTTAACTATAAGGGGAATGTGCGTACCAAATATCAGGCAAATATAAACAGACATATTCAAAAAACATGCTTAAATACGCTAAAATATTAGGGATTATTATGGGTATTTTTAGTCCTTGTGAGGGAAACATTTTTCCCTTTGGGCCGATTTCTCCCCGTTTCAATCCCAACCGATCTATGACTATAAGACGCATTTATGGAAAATTTGAACGTTCTAGCTCCTTTCGTTTAGATGCTAGCGTGCTTTCAACAGACGGACAGACGGACGGACGGACATGGCTAGATCGTCTTAGAATTTTATGACGATCAAGAAAATATATACTTTATAGGGTCTCAGGTCGATATTTCAAGGTGTTACAAACGGAATGACAAAGTTAGTATACCCCCATCCTGGAGGTGGAGGGTATAAAAATAGGAAAAATACCGAATATACTATGCTTGTGATTCGGTCCGTAACACCTTGAAATATTGACATAAGGTATATTTATTTTTTATGAATTACAATACAAAGTAAATTTATATTCCAATTTTGTAGCTAGGTGTTGCAGCGACAGACCTACCAACTTGACTACCGGGGCGATCAGTGTAAAGTATATATATTATTGATTGACATACAAATTAAAAATTTCCCCAACAAGGACTGAAAATACATCTAAGCAACCCTTAATATTTAGAGTATTTAAACACATTCTGTATTCTTATTATAAAAAAGTATACCGGGTAAATATACCTGTATATACACATACTTACATATGCAACGCAATGAGATGTTTGTAAGATGTCAATTAAATTGGTGCGATTTTCTTACTGATATTTAGAAAGTGAGTTGTGGTTCTCATTCGTTTGGAGGAATCATTTACTTAATGAGCCCGGGTATTTTGTTGTAAAGTCGATGTGAAGCCACCAGAAGAAGGTCGAAGGGCCAGGCCATGATAGTGATAGTGTGCAGCCAGGTAATAAATGTCACATTGCCATTTGTATATAAATTTGCACTCTATAAAATATGATGCAAAATTGTCTTGAGCCAGGATAATATCACACTTCAATTCAAACATTCCTCTTATAACTGAAAAAAAACACAAAAGTCATACTATTAGAGGGATAACGTTAAGTTCGGTGTCGGGCGAACCTTATGTACCCTCCCCATGGATTGTATTTCACAGCGACTGACGATTTTACGTAGAAGTGCAATAACATTACAGGAAAATTGTTGTTTGTATGTATTGTTGGTCTGTTATGTTGTATATGTTGTTATTTATTTTGGTTCAAAACCAAAGGTTGTGCTGAAGTCTTCAGCAGAACCCAAAATTAGCAAAACGGCAAAGTGAGACCTTTATTGTTGCAGCTAAAAGTTGACTGCGTAGTTTCGATGGGCGCTACCCCAACTCGTCAGAACTTTCGCAACGAATGTATGTCTTTGTCTTAAATCAGGATTCATATTAGTACCAGCGGTCACATATGACAAATGAGAAGCGCTGATAAACAAAATATTCCACCGATCTAAGTCGACACACTAAAAATCTCACTTTGCCAATTCAATGTTATGCATGTGCTCGCATCGCTCGCAACAATGCAAAGGTTGTTGTTGTACGGTATGTCCCGTCTTCACTGTACCTCGTGTGTATTGTTGTTGTTCTTTGTATGTATTGTTGGTCTGTTATGTTATATGTGTTGTCATTTATTTTGGTTCAAGACCAAAGACCCTGATTTAAGTCAAAGACATACATTCGTTGCGAAAGTTCTGACGAGATGGGGTAGCGACCATCGAAACTGCGCAGGCAACTTTTAGCTGCGACAATAAAGGTCTCACTTTGCCGTTTTGCTAATTTTGGGTTCTGCTGAAGACTTCAGTACAACCTTTGGTCTTGAACCAAAATAAATGACAACACATTACAGGAAAATGTTACATTTTTTAAATTTAGCTAAACCAAAACAAATAAAAATATTGAAAAAGAAAATAATTTTATATAAATAAATATAAAATTTTAATTATTTTAAAACAAGGCAAGGCTACCAATATGTTTATGCTATATGTATCGAAATATTACTTCAAGTCAGGCAATTCAAAAAGTATATAAGGCAGCAATTGTCAAAAAATCCTAAATACCTTTAATATGAGGCGATATTGGGTGTATTTGCCGTTTGATTGGTCGTGTTGCCATCCTATTTTAATTTCAAAAGCTCAAATTTTGAAAATTCATTATCTCTTACGTACACAGTGCAAGATAACCTAACTTTGTGATTCCAGCCGTAACAGTAAAGAATGTCTACACAGAATTCCATGAATCTAGCTGTGGTCATTTAGTTGGTACAATTTTTATCCCCTTAAAAGTACAACTTTCGAAAATCTCTCACACAATTCCATGAATCTAGCTGCGGCCATTTAGTTGGTACCATTTTTTATCCCCTTTACCCTTTTTAAGGTGTAAAAAATCACTTCATTTTACGTGGCTACGCAATTTGGGGGATGTACACACCGTACCATTTTTATCCCTCTATTCTCACTGTACCCTTGAAAAAAAACTAATTTGGAAGAACCTCTTTAATTTTCGTGTCTGCGTGTCTGATTCTACTCTATTTATGATTTTGTCTCAACCTCAAAGTCGCCAAAGAACCACTTCATAAAATGTATGAAACATGTTTCATAAAACAAAATTAATGAAAACCGTCATAACATTTATGAAACATTTCTTAGAAACTATGAAATGCAGTTCTTCATTCGATAAACTTTTGTCATACAAGTTCATTATTTTTCATAACATTATTTATGAACAATTTCATAGATTTTATAAAGAAACTTCATTAATTTTATGAAAAAGTTTCATAAATATTAATAATTTATACAAAAAAGCAAAGAGGTCTGACTTGTTGACTAACCAATCAACACACACCATATTGCGAGAGTCTTGTTAGAAACGGAATGACAAAGTGAATATACCCCATCCTGGAGGTGGAGGGTAAATTTTCCCTCACAAGGACTGAAAATACCCCTAATATTTAGAGTATTTCAGCCTGTTTTTTTAACATATTAGCTTGTATTTAGTTGATATTTGCAATGCGCATTCCCTTTATAGCATAAAAAGGCACCATGGAGTGATTTTTATTTGTAGTGGGCGAATTGGGACAAAAAGCGATAAAAATGGTACCTATCAAAGGACAACATATAGAAACACGAAATTTGGCGTGTACATTCCTCTAATAGAGTAGATACATAATATAAAAGTATTTTTTCTAAATTCGTACTTTTAAGGGGTTAAATGGGGATAGAGTTATAAAAATAGTACCAACCAAACGGCTGCACCTAGAATAATGAAATTCGGTGTATATATTGCACTGATTGCGTAGACACATACAATAAAATAAAAGGGGATAAAAATAGTACTAACCAAATGACCGCAGCTAGAGTCATGAAATTCGGAGTATACATTTCTCTGACTGCATAGACACGAAAAATTAAAGGGTTTGCCAAATTCGTACTTTCAAGGGATTCAAGGGCAGCATAGGGATAAAAATGGTACCAACTAAAAGGCTACAGCTAGAATGATGAAATTCGGTGTGTACATCCCTCTAATTGCATAGAAACGCTAAATACATAGATTTTCGAAAGTCGTACTTTTAAGGGGTAAAATGCGAAAAATGGGATAAAAATGGTACCAACAAAATCGCCGCAGATAGAATCATGGAATTCGGTGTATAAATTCCTCTGACTGCATAGCCACGTAAAATATTTTTTTTCCAAATTCGTACTTTATTTTGTTGCTTTTACGACAAAAAATGGTAGAACCATGAAGTTGTCTTATACTTCGTATGTGAGAGATAAGGTATTTTCAAAATGTATACTTTTTTAGGATGGAAATACAACCAACCAAACGACAGTAGCCGAAAATACACTCTCTATCCCCCAATATTTAGGGGTTTTATGATTGCTGCCTTATATTTACTTTATGAATTGAAGTATTATTTCCTTTATATATATACATAGTATACAAATATTGGTAGCCTTGGCTTATTAATTAAATTTCTGATTTTCATACATTTGAAATTTGTTGCGGACATTCCTCTTGTAGCTTGGAAGCACCACAAAGAAAATAAAAGTTTTAGCGGGTGAAATGGGACAAAAAGGTATAAAATATGGTAACAATGATACGACAACAGCTAGAATCGTGAAATTCGGTGTGTACATCTCGATAATTGCATAGACACGTAAAATAGAGGGATTTTTCGAAATTCGTACTTTTAAGGGATGTAATTGAAAAAGGGATAAAAATGGGACATAAAAATATCACAATTTTCGTAAAATGGTACTGTACTTCAATGTAACGTGGACATCGTTTAATCTGCTGGTAATACTGTGGAATGCACTCCGTTGTGGAGGGTATATAAGATTCGGCCCGGCCGAACTTAACGCCTTCTTACTTGTTAGTCCTTGCAAGGGAAAAATGTTTCCCTTTGGGTCGATTTCGTCCAGTTTTAATCCCAACCAATCTACGACTATAAGATGCATTTACGGAAAATTTTGACCTCCTAGCTCCTTTCGTTTAGATTCTAGTGTGCTTTCAACAGACGGACGGACGGACGTGCTTAGATCGTCTTAGAGTTTCATGACGATCAATAATATATATACTTTGTAGAGTCTCAGGTCTATATTTCAAGGTGTTACAAACGGAATGACAAACTTCGTATACCCCCATCCTGTGGTGGAAGTTATAAAAAATGTACCAATCATCATCATCATCCTAAATTCGTAGATACATATCAAAATTAAATTTGTAATATTTTTTATAAGAAAATTTTAATATGAAAAATTGCCCATGGCAACACGGAAAGTCAAGATTTTAAGTAAAGATTTTCTACGTTGCGCGGCTTTCGTAATACATTTTATTGTTCTCAGAATTGATTACCAATATTTCTTATATGTATTTTTGTATATTTCAAACCACTGTGTACGTCGCTGACACACACTGTACAATGTCTACCACGATACAGTTGTGATGCGTTACGTTACGCAAATAAGTAACAGGCAGCCAAAGGGTACTCTCACATGTCTCCACCCGCCCGTCCGTCCATTCGTTCGTCATCATCATCTTCGTCTTACTGACGTTATTCATTCAAGCGTCATTCGGTGAACTTCCTTCCATATGGCGCTTCTTATTGTTGCATACAAACACATGCATACAGACACACTCACACACGCGCATATTCACATTAAGATTGAGTTCGATTCGTGAAGCCAGTCAGAGCTACGCTATTTGCTTATTTACTACCAATCCTTAAATGAAATCCATACAATGCCATTCTTCAGCTCCAATCTGGGTGAGAAGGTTGTGTGTGTGTGGTGAGGTTGGGTTGGGTTGCTTCAGACTCGAATCGACTCAACACGAATGAATTGCATGTAATCGTGGCACAAGAAATCGTAAATAAATAAAAACATTAAAATAAACAAAACATATACATACATACGAATGTACGAATGTGTAACGTCGGCATATTTACCTTTGCACACCTAATGAGGCAACCTAAACAACAAATGTTGCATACAACATCAATACGGCAACGACAGCGACAACATGGACTTTAAGTATTAATCATAAATTAAATCGTCATTTCAATAATTCAACGAACTTTTACCTGCAGTGCAATTCTAAGAAATTAAAAAGGAGTATATTAGTGTGGCCCAACGTTTGTTTTTCTGAGGAATAAAGGGCCATAACCTTTGTATTCCAAATTTTCTTTGGCAACCTATCAGCCGATAAGAGTGGCATATTTTTAAAATTTAATTTTCTTTGGCAACGTTGAAGACCCGCCTATCTCCTAGCGCGGTTCATAAGTGTGGCACATTATTAAATTTTAATCGATTTGTATTTTGAGCCATTTCTCAATTGATTGAGTGACATTGTTGAAATAAAAATAAAATATCTAAAATAATAATATTTATTATCACGTCACGTATCAGCCATCTCTCGTTGGCTGGTTAAGTGTGTATTACCATTATTTGTATTATTTTATTTTTAAAAATTGATAGCATTGTTCAGCATTTGAAAGTGAATAAAAATATAAAAATTAATTAAAATATAAAAAATGTTTAACGAACGTACGAAACATGCTGGTGAAATTGAATTGAATTGTGTTTTATTTGGAGTTTGATTATTTTTTAATTAGTTATGTCCATACTTGAGAAGCTTGAAAACTGATTATATTTGATAATGAAAACAACCACCTCATACGTACATACATACATACATACGTTGGTAGAGCTCCTTCAAGTACACGCTGTCATCGATGACGTCCAACTAAATGAAATTGCAAATTTCAAAATAGTTCGAGTAGAAAACGTTCTCTCGTCAAGGACGTTTTAATATTTATTTTTTATTATATTTACTCTGCACTTAATAACATTCTAAACACTTTGTGTTTCCTTTTTTTTCAAAAATTAAAGAAATTGTACACCACCATTCACTCTTTGCGGAGTGGGGGGTTATCCATTATGGCAAACTATTTGTGTGTGGACAGTAAAAATCAAGTGTTGGCTTATTCATAAAAGGGATGATTGTGATGACCATTTTCTGCCGTCTTCACATGGTCACATAAAGGAACTTTTATTTTGTCAACAATGGCTGTGGTTGGTAGTAATAACCATTGGTTTTTATTAAACATATAGCAGTTACCTATTTATGTGGCCTTAAAAGGATGTGATGAGAAGGATTGGGGATACATGAATGGACATAATGGTAACATAATGGGATTTTCACTGTCATTTAATCGGTGCTTATTTATTTATGTAGATGCATAGAAATGTGATGATTTTATGTTGAGGTCGGGAAACAATGGATCGGCTGTTGTCCAAGAGAACCTAAGCTGTACACTCCCCACCAAACTGTGGGGGAAATGTAAATAAGTGTGCATTCTATAAACGCCTGATTGGATTTGATTGAAATTTGGCATACACAGAGAAAACAAGTAAAAACGGCGTTAAGTTCGGGCGGGCCGAACTTTATATACCCTCCACCATGGATTGCATTCCACAGAGGTTGTCGGTTTTCGTAGAAGTGCAGTAATATTACAGGAAAATATAATTTTTTTTAAATAGCCAAACCAAAACAAATACAAATATTGAAAAATTAATTTTATAAATAAATATAATATTTTAATTATTTCAAACCACGCTTATAAGGTAATGCTACCAAAACGTCAATTCAAAGATTCTTATATTTATATTTTCAAAAATATTTTCAAAGTCATAAATATTGGTAGATAGTGGGTTCTACAGTTGGTTGTATTTCCATTCTATTTGAATTCAAAAAGTACATATTTTGAAAATCCATTATCAGACGTATATAGTGCAAAATAACCTAACTTCATGATTCAACCAATTTTTGCCGTAAAAGAAAAAGTACGAATTTGGAAAAACTTTTTATTTTGCGTGTCTATGCAGTCAGTGGAATGTATACACCGAATTGCATGAATCCAGCTGCGCCCATTTTGTTGGTACCATTTTTACCCCCTTGACGTTTCTACGCAATTAGAATTTCATCATTCTGGCTGTAGTCGTTTAGTTGGTTCAATTTTTATCCCTCTGTACCATTGTATCCCTTGAAAGTACGAATTTCGAAAACTTCGTCTATTTTCCGTGTCTATGCAGTCAGAGGAATGTGTACTCCGAATTTCATGACTCTAGCTGCGGTCATTTGATTGGTACTATTTTTATCCCCTTTTTTCATTTTAACTCCAAAAAGTACGAATTTCGAAAAATCAGTTTATTTTCCGTGTCTACGCAGTCAGAGGAATGTATACTCCAAACTCCATGACTCTAGCTGCGATCATTAGATTGGTACTATTTTTATCCCCTTTTTCATTTTAACTCCAAAAAGTACGAATTTCGAAAAATCAGTTTATTTTCCGTGTCTACGCAGTCAGAGGAATGTATACTCGGAATTTCATGACTCTATCTGCGGTCATTTGATTGGTACTATTTTTATCCCCTTTTTCATTTTAACCCGAAAATGTAGGAATTTTGAAAAATCCATTTTACTTGTCTATGCAATCAGAGGAATGTATACACCGAATTTCATTATTCTAGATACATCCGTTTGGTTGGTACCATTTTTATCCCTCTATTCCCATTTTACCACATAAAAGTACGAATTTGGAAAAAATACTTTTATATTATGTATCTACTCAATCAGAGGAATGTACACACCGAATTTCGTGTTTCTAGCTGTTGTCCTTTAATATGTACTATTTTTATCCCTTTTTTGCCCCCATTTCACCCTCTACAAATAAGAATCACTTTATGGTGCACGTTTTTGCTATAAGGGGAATGCGCATACCAAAGATCAAGCAAATATAAACAGACATATTCAAAAACATGCTTAAATACGCTAAAATATTAGGGATTATTATGGGTATTTTTTGTCCTTGTGAGAGAAAAAATTTTCCCTTTGGGCCGATTTCAACCCCAACCGATCTACGACTATAAGATGCATTTATGGAAAATTTTTTGTGACATGCCAATGCATCCACAACGAGTCACTGTTTGGTGTGTATTTTGGGGCTGGGTTAATCGGATGAGGTATTGTCTAGCCAGTCGTAGTAATCATATGAATAATATTGTGTTCCATTATTAAATAACAAAGTTCAAATAATTCATTTCATTTAATAATTATTAAATGACAATGTTCAACCTTTCTAATAAAAACCGAAATTTGAAAAACTAATCAGTTCTAATTTAAAGATTTAAATGACCCACCCTATATAATAACAACACGAAATGTTTCCGATAAAGGTAGGAAATTGTTTCGCTTGTTATAGAATACTTGAGATTTGTATTCTTAAATTGCTTATTGAGCTCATTTAAAAAATGAAATATTTCTCAATTTTTTCAAACTTTAACGTCCCATAACTCGATAAGTAAATGTATAAATAACGTGTCATACATTTTTCGTCTTATTTTGAGATCTATATCCAAACGTGTAGTAAGAACATGGGGCCTCAGACATCATTTTCATGCTGGATATCTAAGGAAGGTGTTTCAATAATGACTTACTTTCAATTTTACAAATAAAATACTACGCCCGGAATGTTTTTCTAAAACTGAAAATTTGAATTGAACTTCATTTATTCTTCTCTATTTTAATTGTTGGATAAAAAGTATATTTTACCTCAAATTTAACGGCTAAAATGTTTTTATATTTACTGGTGCTGCCGTGAGTCATACTGCATTTTTGAAATGAATTTATCCTACTGAAAATCATAGCTTCATTTAAAAGGGAATTTAATAATGTTGTTTTCGGGACCTTAAAGAAGTTGAGACCATTTGAAAGAAATCTATAAGTTTTTCGGTAGATCTATAATTATTGCAACCTTTTCACAAAAATATCCCACAGTGTGTCTCTAATTAAGAAAAATCCATATTATTTACTTATATTTAAAATATGGGATTTTCTAATTTTCTGTTCTTCAGGGAAAGTTTACTAGGGGACCAATCTCCAACAATTTTAAAATAATAAAAACATGTTTTTCGTAAGCATCTTCATAGATAGTTGTTGCACATACTTCCGCCTTCAAAAATATTTTTTTCTCCTTTAAATGTTACTTAAACAACCATTAATTCACAAACTCTACTGACAGTGCAACATTTTTGTAGCATCATTTTTGAATTCTATACTTTCATCGTGTACGTGCTGAAGTCTATTTTGATTTCTTCTCCCACTTGTTTTCACTTCACATTCCGGACTATCGTCCAAACATTCGTCTGTTGTTCACTGCACTTCCCTTCTCTCTGTCTCGACTCGGCCGTTTATATTGAAATCTCGTTCGTTTTTGTTCTTCCAGGTGAAAGGATGGATGATTTTAAATGAAAAATAACCGAAAATACTTCGATCGTTCATTGTGCTATTTTGTCGATATTTGTCTACTCATCAAGGTGCATTTAACAAACATTTACCACTCTGATTGTTCGATGCTCTCCTCTTCAATATATATCTTTACTCAGTCGAGTGCAGTGCATCTCTAAATGCCCAAAAGTGGGGAAAAGGGATTAAATGTTTTTCGAGCACGAACAACTGAACAATTTGTTGTTGTTGTGGTGCATTTGGTTCTAATGGCGTTAAAAGAATAACAACAATAATGGAGAAGTAAATAAAGGAAAATCCAGTGCTCTCTTCAAAAGAAAACAACAAAGAAGAAGTAAATTGCTTCAGTTGAAAAACAAGTACTGGTAAGTAATCTGGTTCATTAGCTAATTGGCCAGCTTCCATTACTGTGAGATGGGGTTGATGTTTATTTTGGAATGATTGTGTTTGCCACTGGAATATCGACAGTATGTTGTAATACTTGTCTGCCACATTGGATGTTCAAATGGACAAATTGAAATAATAGAAAAAGTAGTAACATTCGAATCTGGGCTATATCGAAGTTCCACTTTGCTAGTTTATTTGTATACCCTACTTCATGGGGGGAGTGTGTATAAGGAATATTGAAAAATTTTAAATTTGTTATTGATTCATAAATAACACAATATAGGATAATATACGGAAAAGCATATCGGTTAAATTGTCCCCTTGGATAGTTGACTTGATTCCCCCATACACACACTTTTCAAGAAATGACTGATATAGTATTTGAACTGTTACTCAGTTGGCATGTGCAGTAGAGCGTACCAGGTTACAAGTAAAAAAAAAAAAGTTCGCCGTACACCTTCGAATATGAAGTATTATTGAAAGGTAGTTTCAAAAAATTTTTTTTTATTTTTTTATGCCGAACGTAGGGGTCGCGCTTTTACATTTTTCTATATAACTTCTGCATTTATAAACGGATTTTAAAGTGTGATACATCGATGTTTTTGTCCGATTTTTTTGTCTTTGAAGTCATTGAGCTCAAACATGATTTTATGCGAGCTTTAATTTTCGATTATTAGAGTGGTACATTAGGGTAGTAGCAACTGAGAAATGATGGGTAAGTACCAGAAGGGGGTGCTTGAGCTCAATGACTTCAAAGACAAAAAAATCGGCCTCGTCGAGACAAAAACATCGATGTATCACACTTTAAAATCCGTTTATAAATACAAGTTATATAGAAAAATGTAAAAGCGCGACCCCTACGTTCGGCATAAAAAAATAAAATTTTTTTTTTTGAAACTACCTTTCAATAATACTTCATATTCGAAGGTGTACGGCGAACTTTTTTTTTGAGGTACGCCCTAATGTGCAGAGGTCTTATTGTCGTCCACACCAATATCATTTAAATTAGACATAAAAATCAGGATAACCATATTATGATAGCTAGAAATAGCAACTGTGTAATTAGTCGCATTTTCCAAAATCCACACAACACAGTGACTCGTTATGGGTGCATCGTATTTATTCGGAAAACGTTAATTATTTTTTAAAATAATGCACAACAACGAAAACGCGTTGTCTTATCGCGTACCCTAAAGGCACACCCTTTAGTATACCGAAACACGATAATTTGAGGTTAGAGTGATCAAAAAATCGGGTTTTATGCAATGTCGGTTTTTCGGGTTTTTCGAAAACCTTGATTTCAAAAAACCAGGTTTTTCGGTTTTCTTTTTATGAAAAACCCGGTCCGAGCTTTTTATCAGGTTTTTCTGGAGGGTAATTTCTCAAAATGTTGACCCATTGGGAATAGGCCAATTCTAATGTCACAATCATATTCAGCACACTGAAACACACACTTTCAAAATTTACTCCAAACATTCCTGTCTGAATTTGCTTGAGAAACATTTTGGTTCATTGCCAAAAAAATCATTTCACGATTTTTTAATAATACATTTCTTAAATTTGAGTACATATAGATAGAGAAGCCCCATCATTACTTTTCGTCCTGCAACTATTTTTCCCAAAATATCAGTTTAGATCAGATAATCGCTTTGAAAACTGCTATAATTTCTGAACTAATTACCCCATCCTGCAATTCTCTACAAGATAGTAAAAAATAAGAAAATAGAGTACCAACCTTGTACCAGTGTAAAACTAGAACAACTTTGACCTACGGTAAACGTCATATGACCTAAAAGGTTGAGAATAATATACGTATAAGGCTGGATCGCAAAAAAATGGTGCTATCACACCCAGACATGAATACTGGATTGTTTAAAGATGATCTACAAAATATTTCTTCGTTTGGTCAAACCGCTTGTGAACTAATCGCTCTAGAAAACACCTCTAAAAATAATCAAGTCTTCAGTTTCCTTCGAAATACGCTGGTGGCGTTCTCTCGTAAAGCTTTTAGTTAATTTACTGCCCCTCATAAAAAGCGTTCTGTGAGGCTTGTGATAATATTAAAAGTGGCTTATTATAAACAAATTCACATCGAAAATGACGATTTTTTGCACTATGAAAAACCGGTTGAGACCGACATAAAAACTCGGGTTTCCCGGTTTTCGGTCTCGGGTTTGATCACTCTATATGAGATATACAGTCCAATTATGAATGACAATCTCGCAGTAGATTTTCCCTTTCCTCATATTATAAATTAAAATTATTATATTATTTAGGTTTTCTCTATACAGCGGAAAAAGGTAAGCATTATGAATATTCGTGTTTGGAAAAGATGATTAATTTTTTTCTCCAACTCCAGGAGTCGTGCAAAATGTAAATATTAAAAAAAAAATAAAAATATAGACAATTTGTTTGTCACAAATTCGAATAAACAGCAACTGCAACAGTTGCTGACTTTAAATATAAATCTTGATTCTAGTCTTAGATTAACTTATTGGTCGAATTATTGGACATTTACAGTAATTTTTATTTGTTTTTTATTTATTTTTATTTATTACTAGCTGAAACCCCGCCCGCTTCGCCAGGCAGAAAAACAAACGGAAATAATCAAGGTATTTCCCTGAGATACAAAAGAAATGGATATGTTCCATGGCGAATAAAGGAAGAGATGTCAAAAATCAAATTGATTTTAGGTTGAGTGTGATTATCCTCCTTTCCATTACCAAAACAAAAAACTCCCTACGTAAGAAGAACTTACTTAATCGAATAGCTGGAATTCGAATGTACTACTTTCATAACACATAGAAAGTCAAACAAATTGTTCACTAATCAAACAACACAAAAACTAAAAAATTAATATAATTTCCGTTTTCTTGACTTTAGTCGGCTTTTGGCGATATTTCTTTTTTGTAATCTTTCTTTGCTATTATGCTAAGAAAATCCAAAGAAAATGAGTAATTTTACAAAATTTAAATCAAAAATTCCCCATTTTTAAATCCCGCCCATTTGTATAACAATATTGGAATCTCGGTGTCGAATACACGCTAAAACAGGTTTTAATATCGTAAGGGCAGGGTCACGGATACTTTCCGCCCATCTCGGTGTCGAATATACTCTAAAACCGGTTTTAATTTCATATGGGAAGGGCCACGCCCACTTTCCGCCAAATTTGCACAACTATTTACACTGGATCTATTCAGACAATTTTTCAGCACTCTAGGTTTTATAGAACTGATAATATTCAATAATAGGTTTTAACTTCGTATGTGAAGTACCACGCCCACTATCCCACTACCGCCCATTTTTGGTACAACTAGGAAGGTTTATGCTAGATGCACTCACAAAAATGCAGTATTTTAGCTGTTATAAAACTGAATATATTCAATAATAGGTTTTAAGTTTGTATGTCAGGTAGCACTTTTCCAGTGCCGCAAATTTTTGACACAACTACCTATATTGATGCTAGATGTACTCGCACACAATTTCAGTATTGTATCTGTCATAGAACTGAATATATTCGAAAAGGGCTTATAACTTTGTATGGGAGGTGCCACACACACTTTTCCAATACTGCCCATTTTTGGCAAAACTACGAACATTTATGACAGATGCACTTACACAAAATTTAAGCACTATAACTGTCATATAACTGACAATATTCAATAATAGGTTTTAACTTCGTATGGGAGGTACCACGCCCACTTTTCCAATACCGCAAATTTTTGACACAACTACCCTTATTGATGCTAGACGCACTCAAACAAAATTTCAGTATTGTATCTGTGATAGAACTGGATATATTAGAAAATGGCTTATAACTTCGTATGGGAGGTGCCACACCCACTTTTCCAATACCGCTCATTTTTGGCACAACTACGCACATTGGTGCTATATGCACTTACATAACTTAAACTTTCAGCACTCTAGGTGTCATAGAACTGGCAATATTCAATAATAGGTTTTAATTTTGTGTGGGAGGTGCCACGCCCACTTTTCCAATACCGCCCATTTTTGGCAAAACTGTGCAGACTAACAATTAGTGGACTTTCACAAAAATGCAAGACTCTAGCTGCAACAGTACTCCGAATATGCTAATTTATAAAAAACGAATAAATCCCCAATTTGTGTGGGTGGTGCCACGCCCACTGAAAATATCATAAATTTATATAGCCTATTTTCACCAACGGTTCAACATGAACATACTGTGAAAATTTCAAGAAGATCGGTCCAGTAGTTTAGTCTGCTATAAAGAACAAACAAACAAACAAACCCACAAACTTACAAACACAGATTCATTTTTATATATATTTATTATTATGAATTACAATACAAAGTAAATTTATATTCTAATTTTGGATCCAGGGATTGAGCCGGGGTGACTAAGACCATTGTAGCTAGTTATTGCAGCGACAGACCAGAGCCTCTGGTGGGAATCGAACCCACGACCCCCACGCTGATAGCCGACCACGCTACAAATTTGACTACCGGGGCGGTCTTTTTATTTGTATTTTCATACTGACAACTGTAAACTTTTTCGATTTTTGTGGTAGTATTTTTAAAAAAATTAAAAGCTGCTTTCATTTCGCGATATTTTTATTTTTTTGGTTTTTTCCTACAGCAATTTCTCATAAATTTATCAAAAAAAAATCATTAATTTATGCATTTTTGGTGTGGTTAAATGATTTTATAAAAAATTATACATAGCTACGGAATTTATTTATTGACATTTCATTATGTCATGCAAATAGCTATTTCTTTGAAAGAGATTTTATGAAACTAGGAGTTCGTTAGGCATTGAGGTTTAAATATTTCATTAATAATATTTGTAATTAATATATATTTGATATAATATATATAGAGATTGTTGTGCGACCACCGTGAAATTTTGAAGGGAATTTTTTAAATTTAGGGCAAGACTTACTTACTTATGACTGATCCAGAATCCACATTTTAAATTGGATCTTGATCAAATTTTCCATATCATGTTACATTTCAGCTAAGGAAAACTTACAGTAAAAGTGGAACAGGTGAAAAAGTGGAACATACAATTTTGGTCCATGTTTTGATATGTGATATAAGATAGAATCGTTCCAAAGCACAGTGGTTCCACATCGATTTTTTGCAGTTAATTCCTTATCTGTTAAACGGAAATATATATCTCGACGAAATTTTGCATGGTCAGAGCTACACTCTGAACCAATTAAGATATTGAAAAATCACAGCGAAATTAAAAGATAAAATTTGATTTAAAAAATCAATAATAAATTTGGAAAATAGTCTTTGGATTTTAGTTTATTGATTTTTTAACCAAAGATTTTGTGGTAGGTCTGAACTTAAACTTAAACTAAGAATCTGGAAAATATTAAAAGTAAAGTTTCAATAAATTCCTGAACTAAAGTTGCCAGCCAACTAGACGTCCGATTCAAATAACATAAAAAGTATGAAACGAATTTGGTCCAAACAAGCTTGGAGCCATAATCGCATAGTCCGGTTATAATTTTTCCTAACAAAAATATCTACACAAAGTTATAGGAAAGTTAAACGCTAACCGGTCCTCTTCTGCTGCTACGAAATCCTAATGTCCTGGTTTGTTAATTGTACTATTGGATAATGATCCTTAGTGTCTTAAGTTATTTCTTTAATGCGTTACTCTTTTTATCTCTCTCAAATGATATAGGAGGGTATACTATATCATATGAGGCAGACATCTGTAAAGTGAGGGTATAAAAAATGTGACCATTGTTATGTGTTGCAAAATAAAATTGAAAGGAGCACAACTGCAAATGCTAACATTTTGAGACGAAAATGTAAAAATATCTAAAAATATTTAATGTTATCAAACTTTTTTCAAATTGATTTCTCTGCAAACATAATTTTGATCCACACTTTATCACAAAAACAAAGCACACACACGCACACACAAAACACCAGCATTCAATTGAAAAAAAATGTTGCCATAATTTTATTATCCCTAATGTCAACAATATGTTTAACCATTTATTTATGCCATTTTCGTCTAGAAATCTCTAATCATGCGTTAAATTACACATTTCCCAAAAATTAAATCGACAACCAACAACAGCAACAACCACCATGCTAACAATCAAATACCAGAGGAAAACAACAACAACAGACATAAAAACTATTTCCACAAATAAAAGCGATGGAAAAATGTCACATATGTTGCAGCAATTTAGATTAATTCTCATTAGGCCTTTTGGAGTATCAGCAAAGTGCGCTGCTGCCAAGACGACAACCAGGGGAGAGCTGCGAACACCAGGGGTTGACAGTCACAACATTAGACGCCCCTTACATTTGCCGGATTTGGTGACAACAATGGACTCGGCTCGGCTGGCTGGTTGAGTAACCCTTGGCGGCTAATGCCGACGATAGCAAATTGCCATAAAAATTCACAAATGTGGTTAAACAAAACAAGTGCGAACGACTTTACGTGAGTGAGTGCGTGTGTGCGTGCGTTGTGTGTTTAGGAAACAGGTCCCTTCCGTTTCCGTTTGCCTGGCAGGCCAACAACAACAACCACCCCTCGGGGTGCTGTTGGTCATAATCGTATCGCGGGTATAGTGTTAATGCTCAGGAAGGATTCAACACTTGGCCATGTTCTTGCTGAGCACTGTTCAATTTTCCAAATGAGATTATTAGTTAAGCAAATATTTAAGTCACTTCCTCTTCATCCCGAATGGTTGTATGGGGTGGTTAAGTGAATTTATGGCAGGACTATTTGTACGATTGCATTTAAAATGTAAGCAAGACCAGATTTGCCTGTATTGATTGCTTTGCATCTTTCGGGGTTGTTCGTTCGTTCATGTTGATCTCTTTCAAATTGTCGGCAATTATTTATTTGAGGCTGATTTCGGATGTTTTCAATTTTAAAGTCATAAAGGGAATTTCCTCTAATGTTTTATGGCCGTTTGCAAAATCAACCACCCACCTCAGTCATTGGTATCCTTGTTTTTGTTGTCAGACTCAAATAAGGCAGCGGATGGTTGGTAGGTAATAAATGTTCACATTGTAAAATTAAGCCGTTCAATTGCCAATCATTGTTTAGAGGCAATTTAATTTTATTGAATTACACACTGTGGGTGCAAAACGGTTGCACAGGAAAGTCTAAATGATCTCTAATGGATTTATTTTCAAGACAAAGGAACTGATTAATTCCATATGACTTTAACGAAGCAATTTACCCCAACTCCTTGGATTTTAAATGAATAGGATGTGGATGTTGTTCGATATACATATATATATATATATTGATCATTTCATAGCGATATCTTACTACAGTCAAAATTGGTAATATTAATAAAATAAAAAATATTTGGGACATACGAAATGTTTGGAATAGATTTTGGTAAGATTAGCTTTGTGAATTTTTTTTATAGATTTAACAGGAAGCTGGCTGGGAGAAAAAATATTAGGCTGATCTGATATTTTTTTTTTTCAAATTTATATTCGTTTAAAATTACTTAGAAAATGCAAAATACTGGGCTTATTCATAAGGAAACTTTTCTAATAAACAAACGTTTATTGATGCATGTTTGTAGCAATATTTTACATTTTAAATTAGAATGGGCTATACAAAAAGCACTGATTATTTTTTCAAATTTTTGATTTTATTGGAAAGGTTGGACTTTGCCATTTAATAATGGAACACAGTATCATTCATATGAATACCACGACTGGATCCGATCAACCCAATTTTTCAGTGCAGCCCAAAATCCGCACTAAACAGTGACTCGTTGTGGATGTATTGGCTTCTCAATAGTCACGTGTGGTTTCTCAGAAACCCATATGCGACAATTTTGCTTATTGACATAGTCACCGAGATTAAAATGAGTTTCATGAAGGCTGAACACAAAGTCGTTGAAGACTCACTACTTTGGAAGTAAGTTTTTAATATCTCCTAATTTTTTCGAGCGTCTAGCGTCCCAGTTTGCAAATGCCAGGCATAAACCTGAAAATTAAAACAAGTAAAAAAGGCGCTAAGTTCGGCCGGGCCGAACTTTATATACCCTCCCCATGGATTGCATTCCACAGAGGCTGTCGATTTTCGTAGAAGTGCAGTAATATTACAAGAAAATATATTTTTTTTTTAATATAGCCAAACCAAAACAAATACAAATATTAAAAAAATAATTTTATAAATAAATATAATATTTTTATTATTTCAAACCAAGGCTACCAACACGTTTACATATCGAAATAATACTTCAAGTCAATTCAAAATATAAATATTATTATATTTATACTTGCACAAAGCTTAAATACCATAAATATTTGTAGAGAGTGGGTGATACAGTTGGTTGTATTTCCATTCTATTTTAATTCCAAAAGTACACATTTTGAAAATCCATTATCTCACGTACATAGTGCAAAATGACTTGACTTTATGATTCAACCAATTTTTGCCGTACAAGAAAAAGTACGAATTTGGAAAAATCTTTTTATTTTGCGTGTCTATGTAGTCAGAGGAATGTATACATCGAATTCCATAACTCTAGCTGCGGCCATTTGATTGGTACCATTTTTATCCCCCTTTTCCTATTTTACCCCCTTAAGAGTAGGACTTTCTAAAATCTCTTTATTTTACTTGTTTACGCAATGAACACACCGAGTTTCATCATTCTAGCTGTAGTCGTTTAGTTGGTACTATTTTTATCCCTCTGTACCCTTTGTATCGCTTGACAGTACGAATTTGGAAAAAACCTTTTATTTTTCGTGTCAACACAGTTCGAGGGATGTATACACCGAATTTCATGACTCTAGCTGCGGTCATTTGGTTGGTGCTATTTTTATCCCCTTTTTCCATTTTAACCCCAAAAAGTACGATTTTCGAAAAATACGTTTATTGTACGTGTCTATGCAATCAGAGGAATGTATACACCGTTTGGTACCATTTTTATCCCTTTATTCCTATTTTACCCCTTAAAAGTATGAATTTAAAAAAAAATATTTTATATTATGTATGTACTCAATTAGAGCAATGTACACACCGAATTTCGTGTTTCTAGCTGTTGTCGTTTAATATGTACCATTTTTATCCCTTTTTGACCCATTTCACCACCTACGAAAAAAAAATCACTTTATGGTACACGTTTTTGTTATAGGGGGAATGCGAATACCAAATATCAAGTAAGTACAAGCAGATATATTGAAAAATATGTTTAAATACTCCAAAATATTAGGGGTTATTATGGGTATTTTTAGTCCTTGTAACGGAAAAATTTGTCCCTTTGGGGCGATTTCGCCCAGTTTCAATCCCGACCGATCTACGACTACAAGACGTCCTAGCTCCTTTCGTTCAGATGCTAGCGTGCTTTCAACAGACGGACGGACGGACGGACATGGCTAGATCGTCTTAGAATTTTATGACGATCAAGAACATATATACTTTATAGAGTCTCAGGTCGATATTTCAAGGTGTTAGTATACCCTTGAAATATCAAATGACAAAGTTAGTATACCCTGTAGGTGGAGGGTATAATAAAATTGAATGTTATTCTACCTTTCAAAGTCAAAGTAATCGGTAGTTCAAATTTAAATTTTTAAATGGCCCACCCTATAAAAGAAAATAATTTTTGTATTTTAAAAACCACGATTTTAGGCCTTTTTATTTTCGTTCGTTTCGTGTTCTGGAAACCCAAAAACAAGTATCGAAAGAAAGTTTAAATAAAAAAAACTAAAAAATATCCGTAACAATTTTTAAATATCATTTTCGAGTTTATAACACACAACTTTATTTACAACCTATTTTATACATTCCATTACCGTCCCAGCAAACGAAATTCGAAGTACTTCGGTATGAAACACATTTTAATCGCATCTCAAAATCTAAATGTGCATTTTCCCCGCTTTTCAGGAAGTTCTTTATACAACTTCCAAAAATGTCGATAATATGTTAATATCCTGTCACCTTTTACGAATAGCATTTTCACAAGTGAATGAGAACGAATATTTAGTATGGGGTCGCAGAGGTGGTCTCGGGTTCGAATCGTGGCTCGGGGAAAAAACTTTTTTTCTTTTATAAAATTAATAAACAATGTTTAATTTTATGTAATTTTAACAATTTAAATATTTTGGCTTAAAATACAAAATTTATTGTTTTATTAATGTACTTAAAATATATAATTTTTATTTATTATTAATACTACAGTGAAGTAGTATTAATTTATTTAATATATTTAATTGTGCTACATCTTAGTTCATATCAAATAAATATTTTGTTAAGTTTCCTATTGTCCGTTCTAACGAACAAAATGGTTTGCTTTAGTTATTCACCACTTACAACAGAGCATAGCTGAGATGGTTAGAGTGCCGTAATGGCAACCAGAAGGTCCGCTGTTCTATCCCCGATAGCGGTGGATTTTTAAAAACAGAAATAGAAACTAGTTGAAAGTGGTTCCTTTGCAACACTTTTAAATAACATGACAATCCTATGACAACTTCATGTTAAATTCATTGGTGAAGATCCCAATTTTCACAACTTCCGAAAAACAAGTTGAGCATCTTTTTCACTTCTTCGGGTGCTCTCTTTTTCCTAGAGAGGGATAGCCTCACTTAAAAGTTTATTAATAATTACCCCTCCTTCTCTGAACGTATGGTGAGTGATTTCGCAATTGTTCCTAACTCCTGATTCCTTGTATTAATTATATACAGAAATGTAAGAAATTGTCATGTTTAATGGAATTCTCTTTTTATAAAAGCGTTGATCGAATTAACATTTCTTTTAATCATATATTTTTAAGTCAATTTAATTACTTGTTTATTTAAATGTATCGACAATCCTTTTAATTGTATTAAAAAATTACAAATTTCATAAAAAATAAAAATTACAATTAATTAAATGAAATTTTTGTTTTTGACCAAAACTGTTTATCTTTTAATATTTAAATGTATTTGTAGTTCCTCTTAGGTGCCGTATAGAGCAAATAGATCCATATATTATTAAAATGCATTATTATGAAAAGTATGTCAAATCCCATATAAAGAGTGATTTTTTTGAGGTTAGGATTTTCATGCATTAGTATTTGACAGATCACGTGGGATTTCAGACATGGTGTCAAAGAGAAAGATGCTCAGTATGCTTTGACATTTCATCATGAATCGTCTTACAAACGAACAACGCTTGCAAATTATTGAATTTTATTATCAAAATGCGTGCTCTGTTAAGAAAGTTCATTGCGCGCTTCCATTTTATGGTCAGTTTAATCGACCCACTGAAGCGGCTATTCGGGCTATTGTGACTAAATTTCGCACCAAATTTACATTGTTGGACATTAAACCACCAACACGCTTACGTAGAGTGCGAACTGAAGAAAATATCGCAGCTGTATCGGCCAGTGTTAATGATGACCACCAATTTTCGATTCGTCGCCGTTCGCACCAATTGGGTCTCTGTTACTCAAAAACGTGGAAATGCCAAAATTGGACTAAGCGGATGGACCACCTAAGACGCAGCCGCGGTCAACATTTAAATGAAATTATCTTCAAAAAGTAAATGTCATGGACCAATCTAACGTTTCAAATAAAGAACCGATGAGATTTTGCAAATTTTATGCGTTTTTTTTTTAAAAAAAGTTATCAAGCTCTTAAAAAATCACCCTTTATAACGTCCCATGTTGTACTATAGCTTGTATCAAAAAAAAAAAACAAAAGAACAAGTTTCACCCACTCAAACGTTAATATAAATCGACATTAATCCAGATTATTTTAAAAATTAATAATAATATAAAAAACTGAAACAATTCGCAGATTTTTGAATATTTAAAAATGTGGATGAAAGTCATTTCCGTCACGCCCGAAAGTCGAATTTTTGTCCAATATCATAGGAATTAAATGTTGACAGAATCCATATATAAAATATAGCAGCATATTTTACATTAAATCGGAAGAAAAAATATATTATTATATAATATATTAAATATAAATACATAATGATTTTATTCTTTCAATTCCATGTACAATTTTCTCATTCGAAAAAATATCAAATATGTTGTTTTTTTTTTTTTTTGAAATTTAACCCAACGGTTGTCCAATTTCATTAAGCCACCCTTAATATTTCTCAAATCCTTTAAAATATGCATTTGTCTCGATTTTTGCGATTATTTCCGAGATTGACAGTGCTTTAATAATAAAACTAAAGTGCCGCAATATTATTCAGCATTTTTCATTGTTTCTTTTGCGTATTTACGAAATAAAAATTATTGGGATAAATTCAAATTTTTATATTTTTAACCATTTAGCCATAGTTCTTTCGCACTGGTTTCGAAATAGAGGTTCACTCAATATTCGATAATCCCATTGAAATGTTATACTTCATTTCGAGTTAAACTCGAATTTCCTGTCTGTGCGAAAAAGCTACAACAAATCCAGGAGTTATGACAGTCTCAATATAATGACATCACATGTATTTTGATCAAATTATTCGAACTCTGACACCCTGTATCTAGAGATACTCTTAAAGAGGCTGTAAAGAGTGATCCATTTATATATTTTTTTATAAATCACTCAAAGTAGAATTGGATGTCGGTACACGTAAAGAAAAAATTTGTTACCACAAACGAAAAGTTAGACAAAAGAAATTCATTTGCGTAATTCGTTTGTCGCAAATGATTGATGTTTATCCAAAACCCTATGAAACGTTTATGACAAACGGTTATTGTACTGATCGCAAACGATTTATGTTTATCACAATCCCTGCGGAACGTTTGTTGTAAACGAACATTTAGTTTTTCACAAGCGATTTGCGTTTAACCCTAACAAATGGAAAACAAATTGCGATCTTTAACGTTTCTCGCTTGTCATAAACGTAACCATTAACATTTTGGCACAATAGAACGTTCGTTCACAGCAATAGAAACTACGTTTACTATAAACTTTTTCATTTGCGGGAACGTTTCAACTGTTATGGTAAAATTAGATCGTTTGAGACAAATAAATTATGTTTGCGTTAAACGACCTCCAAACGTGTTTTTTCTTTGTGTGTATCTTTATTATAACCCAAAATAACAATCTGTGACTTTTACTTTAAAAATACAATTTGGAGGTCCTACCTTTCAATCACTTTTCCAGTATTGCTGCCAGTATCTCGCGAATTATTACAGTAATGTTGGCTTCCAGGTTTTGAATTGCAGATGGCTTATCGACGAAGTCTTTTGACTTCACATTTCCTCAAAGTAAAATAATCCAACAAAATGATTTCTCAATAAAGTCATTGTATCGCGTAGCTATTGTATTGCTGAATCCTCATGTTACCGCCATTTCGGGCTTCAATTTAGGTGGCTCGTGAGCCCAAAGGAGTCAATTTTGCTTATTGTCGTATCTATGGAGCTATAAATGTGTCTCATTACTGAACAAAATACGTTTGGGGACGATGTCTTTCCATGACGAAATTTAAAATTCATATTCCACTCGGCAGATGGTTGAACAACTAGAAACCCTATAAAGACCACTTCATGTCAACTTTCATGGTTTTAGCCATGGTCAAATGATCAACCGCATTTCCGTTAGGCTATATGTGCCACATATTTGGTCAGCATTGAATTCGAATCAAGTTGATTACATTTGCCAAAATGAATACCACGAGTCCTCCCATCCCATAGTTGTAGATATCCACAATAAAACTGCTCTACCTAGCCGAACTCTCGGATGTCAGTTTCGAAAAGTTTACCCGAAAACTACAAATTGTAACTACCGCAATTTGCATAATTTGGAATTTCTCAATTCTCAAATGTTTTAATTAAAATCTAACAACCCATTTAAAAATCTTTTAATTACGGACATACATACACACATAATCCGGCAAAATAAAACAAACGTAACCATTTCGACAACAACAAACAAAGGACACACACACACAAATACACATGAGCATACACAGCAACCATGCACACAAACGCACGTACATACACACATATGTATGTGTATAGGGAGCAAAAACCAAAACAGAAAACATGCAAATCCCAGAAAAAAAATGTAGTAATTTGAAAAGTAATTAGTATGGCAAACACTAATTAACAAAAATGTTCAACAGCAGCAGAACCAGCAACAACTTTAGCAGCCAAATGGAAAATCACAACAACATCAAAATGGCAGTCAGCAGCAGCAGCATCAACAGCAACAAAAACAATTAGCAACTCATGTACCTTAATAACAGCAACAACAACAAGAGCAACAAAAACTCGAAAACAATGTTTAAAACCATTTTTCCATTTTGTTTTGTTTTGTTGCTAATGAAAAACTTTTCCCCAACGCAAGGTGGCTTGGATCGGGGTGAGTGGGTGGTTGGTGCCACAATATATACAGACATGTTCGGGGATGGGGGTAATATATACGAGATTCCAGCAAATTGCTGCACTTAAAGACACATTTCAGCCTTGAAAAAGAAAACTACGACCGAGAAAAGAAAGAACTCCTTAATGATGAAAAGTGTGCGAATTAGTTGGAACGAAAACTGAAACGAAAGCGGTGTTGCCACTTAGCAATTACGCAGCAAAAAAGACAATTATGGAAAGGTTAAAGACAGGAAAGACCGACTTTATGGTACCCTCCATCAATATAGATTTAAACATGATACGATGACTGGATGTATATGCCGTTAAATGTTTTATTCCGAAAACATACGAAAATATTATAAAGGGTGATTTTTTTAAAAACACATAAAATTCTGAAAAATTCATGAAATCTTTATTTGAATCGATAGTACGGTCCATATAATTTAATGTTTGAATTATTCATTCAGATGTTGACCTTGACTGCGCCTCAAATGGTCCATCCGCTTAGTCGAATTTTGCCATTTCCACGTTTTTTGAGTAACAGAGGCCCAATTGCTGCGAACGGCGACGAATCGATAATTGACAGGTCATCATTAACACTGGCCGATACAGCTGCGATATTTTCTTCAGGTCGCACTCTACGTAAGCGTGTTGGTGGTTTAATGTCCAACAATGTAAATTTGGTGCGAAATTTAGTCACAATAGCCCGAATAGCCGCTTCAGTGGGTCGATTAAACTGACCATAAAATGGAAGAAGCGCGCGATGAACTTTCTTAACAGAGCACGCATTTTGATAACAAAGTTCAATAATTTGCAAGCGTTGTTCGTTTGTAAGACGATTCATGGTTAAATTATAGACCAAACTGAAGATGTTTGACAGTGAAACAAAACACGAAACGTGCGTCAGCTGTTTAAACCAGTGTTGGCAAAAAGATAATAGCTAAAAAATCACCCTTTATCTTTAAGATAGGATAACTAAGCGGAGATATCAAACCTAAATAATAAAAATGTATTGTTTAATTTCGCCTACATCAATATCAATGTGTGTATAAAAACAATTAAAAATATCCTTAAAATGTCTGGATTTAGAAGAGAAATTTATGGTTATCGAGGCTAAATTCAACAAACAATATTTTTTTGAAAATTTGTTTTGATACAATTATTTTTGTAGTTGGCGACAATATGAAACAAGACTTTTTTATTTTTAGTAAAAAAATGAAGTCTCTATCAACGTTTTTCTTATTGCCGCTTGTTATCCAAGCTAAAAAAAGAAAAACAGCCATAGTAAAGAGTGATTTTTTTGAGGTTAGGATTTTCATGCATTAGTATTTGACAGATCACGTGGGATTTCAGACATGGTGTCAAAGAGAAAGATGCTCAGTATGCTTTGACATTTCATCATGAATCGTCTTACAAACGAACAACGCTTGCAAATTATTGAATTTTATTATCAAAATGCGTGCTCTGTTAAGAAAGTTCATTGAGCGCTTCCATTTTATGGTCAGTTTAATCGGGCTATTGTGACTAAATTTCGCACCAAATTTACATTGTTGGACATTAAACCACCAACACGCTTACGTAGAGTGCGAACTGAAGAAAATATCGCAGCTGTATCGGCCAGTGTTAATGATGACCATCAATTTTCGATTCGTCGCCGATCGCACCAATTGGGTCTCTGTTACTCAAAAACGTGGAAATGCCAAAATTGGACTAAGCGGATGGACCACTTAAGACGCAGCCGCGGTCAACATTTAAATGAAATTATCTTCAAAAAGTAAATGTCATGGACCAATCTAACGTTTCAAATAAAGAACCGATGAGATTTTGCAAATTTTATGCGTTTTTTTAAAAAAAAAAGTTATCAAGCTCTTAAAAAATCACCCTTTATATACAGTGGTGGTCACGAATTTAGCACATTCACCACATGTAACTTTATAAAGCAAATATTTCAACATTAACTTTATGTTTTTGGAACGGTATTTTTTCTAAAATACTACGTACGTACTACTACTAACGTTGTTTTTGTTCGGTTCTTATGTTGCGTTTTAGTTTTATGCAATCTAAAGTACAAATAATACGAAAAGTGATTGGACAGTAATTTAGCACAAATTAATAAAACTAAAATGAATCCGAAAAAAAAACTGAACTAACCAATATATTTGATTATAAACTTAATATTTGGTTGCATAATCACTATTTTGAGTAATAGCTGTGCATCTTCTGGACATACTCTCCACTAGAGACATAAAACGCTCCATTGGAATAGCATATCAGGAATTTTGAGTTTCATTCCAGAAATTGGGCAATTTTTTGTGCTTTATTGCTAAAATATGTTGTTAAAGTCCATTCCATAGATTGCCAATAGGATTGAGATCCGGTGACTGTGCTGCACCATTTTTAAAAATCTATTCTGTTCAGCCCCAAACAGCTCTTCACTGGCGTTAAGTGTGTTTTGGTCGGTTGTCGTGCATAAAACGCCACTTAATTGGCATGTTTTTATTTGGATATGTTATCAGAGTATCTACAAGTAGATTTTTGTAAATATACTGATCCATTAGTGCATCGATTTTGTGTATCGGACCAACGCCGTGTCCAGAAAGCGCAGTATACACCATCAGATTTTCGCCAATAAGCTATACCGTCGCAGATTTGTACTTTCGGTCGTGCTGCATTTTTGGAGGGCACAATTCGTACTGTTTCCTATTAGATCCGCACCGACAAATGTTCGATTCGCCAATCCAGGCGATATTTTCCCAAAAATCTTGGATTTTTTAAAATGATCCTGAGCAGATTAAATTTGACACTGTAAGCCATATTTTGATACGTCTGGCTTATGTTGAACAATGCACCCAAGTAATTTTTTTTCATTGGTTCTTCTTATGGTTCTTGAGGAAATGCTAATGTCATTTTTTGCCGAAATATCTCTCTGAATCACAGTTGACCTCTTAAATGGATCTGCTACGCAGGTTCTATATATTAAAAAATCCGATTTATTGGTTGTTTTTCTCGGCGTAGGACATTATTGAAGCTAACATATGTGCCAATATGGCTTAGTATATTGCACACAATCTGACTGGATCAATTTATAATGTTTGCAATATCCCCAGTGGTACTTCCACTGTCGTTCAATTGTATAATAACCTGACGCTGCGCCTCAATGCACTATTTTCCTTTAGCAATGTCTAATTATAAATTTTGTTCCATTTGAGTAAAAATTGCCGAAACATGCCAATTAATTAATTAAAACGCAAAAAGAAACAGAAAATAACAACTTTTATCAAATGTGCTAAATTTGTGTCCAGCCCAGATTGCGAATTACTTACAAATACAAATTACGAGAAAAAGGCACAAAAGAATACGAAAAAAATTATGAGTAAATTTCCTTATTTAAAGTTTCCTTATTTCAAAGTCATAGCAAATAGTTCATTTACTAGAAAAGGGGTAGTAAATTTACTTGAAATAATTTCTTTGAATCTGGTAACAAATTCTTACAATTGAGTAAATTCATACTTGCGTGGAAGAAAATTTCCTATATTTTAAGTAAGACAAATATTAAGAATTTTTTTGTATGGAAAATTTCCATTTAGGAAATTTTAACTCAAAAATATGTTTTTTCTTAAAATTAAGATAATCTGAAATTTATGCTGAGTTCTTAATACATTTAAGTATTGATGAACATATAAAAATCGCTTCAAATCGTTTTAAAATTTCTTGAATATTAACCTATGAAGCAATTTTCGATCGTTTGCCCAGACTTATTTCTTAAATACTTCAAGTATTATTCAAAACAACCACTGCGAACGCACCTATCTTGCATTCGCTGTAATCATTGAGTAATATCTTTATGGCAGAGGTATCATGAAACTTTTGAGAAATATTTCATGTTGTCATTTTTGTATTAGTTTTGCATACTCTGAAGCAAAATCATTTATTTGAATTATTTTTAGTTAAGTTTGAATCAGCGAAATTGTCCTCAGTTTAAGTAAATATTTACTCGTTATAAATTAAAAATGTACTTAGTTTTAGGAAAATGTCAGCAAAATTTTACTTGGTTTGAGTAAAAATTTCCTTAGTTTTAGGAGAATGTACTACTTTCAAGGAAAAGTTTGAACTAGATTTGAGGAAATATTGCTTTAGCGCAATACGAAGTTAATTTGTCCTAAATTGAAGTTCATTTTAACTTATTATAGGGTTCACTTTTTTCTGAGTGTAATTTGATTTTATTCAAATTTCAGATTTAATCCAACTAAGTGCTTAGATAAACGGTGTATCTGTCCACACATGTCCAAATTAATTTCGTTTGTTGTAGAAGAACTCCAACGATATATTCCAAATTTATAATACAACCCATACGTTGATTCCAGAATTTTCTATGACAAAACTTATAACTGGAAATGATATCGATTAATTGAATATTTGTGAAAAATTATACGAATTATTCATTATTCGAAAATCAAGATCTTTTTATTATTCGAACAAATATGTTAATAAAATTATTGGATTGATTAATAAAAGTTTATTTTTAATTTTGGAGTATCGATTTTTCGGTGTATTAAATGAGATGTTTTTGTCGCTGTGTGTAATCATCTCAAATGAAGTTTTGTAATAATAATGACCGTATGTATGGATGTGCATGTGTATGTATAACTGACGGTAATAAAGTTTTCACAGATAGTTGTAGGACAACTAAGTCTGACTACCAACCAACACAACCTTCACTACTCACTCTGGAACTATCCGCACTGCTCCAACTTTGACTCATCATCCATTTCACAGTCTTAATGACTACAAAACTGACTTTATATCGCATTTGGTGTGAGCGTGTATGTGTGTGTGTGTTTGTAACACCACTCACTCACTGGCATTACACTCGCTCGAATAGCAGTAGTAGCAACACTCCATAATGATGGTAATTATATCTCGTTTTTCTAACAATTTTAGGCTAAAAATGGTGACTGCATTCCAACACACACACACACATACTCACACTTGCGGCCTTACACATCTCCAACGGATCGAGATGAATGAATGGTGGTGGTGGTGGGAGTGCAAGTGCGAGTATGATGATGTTGATGAGTTGTGGTGGCCTTTGCAAGAGCCGTTCGCCGTCGACAAATGCCACACCTTTCCAATTACCAACGATTTCAATCTAATCATGGCACTGTATTAAGTTATACAGCAGCAGTAGCAGACGGCACTGTTGCCAGTGAACACATAGTGGAGTAAAGACCGCCCCTTTCATGGCCAAAATTCCGCGCTTACTCACTCGCACTCATTGCGGATGTGGCAGAGCAAACCCACTAAAAAGAGAGAGACATACAGTGTGAAGTACTCCATTTTTGAAAATGCAGCATAAGCATGAGCACAAGAGGAGATTGGTTTGGCATAGGCAAAACAACGGTGTTACTTGTGATGAGAGAGAGTGACAAGTGAGAGAGAGAGAGCGACCGAATGGGTGAGAGACTTTCGTTGGGAAAAACAACTAAATGTTATCGAACAAAGGTGGCAGTGATTGTGTGATAACCAACGACCGGGGTATCTACCACCACCACCCGAAAAAGGTGGTTGAGAAAGAGTGTGCGTGTGCGTGCGTGTATGCGGCTTGTGAGTATGAAATTGAAGTGATATGGAATCGTTTAGACGAGGTATATGATTGAGAACCTTTGATTATTTTATTACAGTCGTCGAAACGCGTTTGTACGGCAACGACGTACGCTCCGCCAAAGAAAAAAGAAATAAAGACAAACAGAATAAAACTCAAGTCCATGAAAGAAACACAACAAAAGCAAAGAACAAAAGGAAAACAAACCAATTGGAAAAAATAAAAGTGTTCCCAAGAAAATCTAAGAATAATTAAAAAAATCGAAAACAAAAGAAAAACCTCAAAGAAATAAAATAATAAAGAAAAAGTGTGTGTTAAGTGTCCCAAAAAAAGTGAACAAGATCAAAGTGCAAACATTACAAAGAAATCACCGGAAATATGTCCAGTGCTCAAGTGTCACAACCGCCCACGTTGCAACAACTGCAACAGCATCAACAACAACAACAGCAGCAGCAGCATCAACAACACCAACAGCAGCAGCAACAGCATCTGTCGCAGTTTCTCAATCACATAGCGGCGGCCCAGCAACAACATCACCATCATCAACAGCAGCAGCTTACCGCTTCACCGCCACACAGTGATTACCAACACGACTCCAATACCCGTTCCACACTGTCACCGCGATCTCCCCGATCATCGCACCACAGCCCCCCACGTTCCCTAGGTTCACCGCACTCCAATACGAATTCTCCCAAGCCCATGCATACAGCCCACACAGCATCCCTGGAAGATTCTCACGCCGCCCAGCAAACGCAAGCTCTGTCCAACTCTACTCCGCTACCTTTGTTGGTGCAGCCCGTGCCCCTAACCAACAATATGCATTCGCTATCGCAATTACCCCCCACGGCCAATCTAAGGGATCAGCGCATCTTCCCCGCCTCACTGACGGCCCAGCAAAGACTCTACGAAGGTTTGCCGCCACCGCCCGTGGGTCACCCCGCGGCCTTGGTCAATGGCGTGTACCCCTTGTCACGTCTTCCCTTAGGCTCGGTTATGCTCAATAATTCCCCAAATGCCGTCAATGGACTAACACAGTTGCCACATCCTGCCTCGCCGACGGCTTCTATGTCGCCGCCCGTGCAACAGAGTCAGCCGAAAAAGTCATTCTGCATAGATGCTCTGCTGGCGAAAAATCAAAGTGGCCACGAGGCACAATCCCCGGAGTCGCTGAGTATCAAACCGTCGCCTTTGGATGATCGTCTGACGGCGGTGGGCCTACAATATGCCCGTGAGATGTCGGCGGGAGGCATGTCGGAACAGGAGGCCTTGCAGCGTATACATGAATCGCGTGAATATGATTCACCGTCACCCGACGGTATGTCAAGGTAAGTTATCGAGCAAATTTACAATTGGGAAAGGAAGGAAGAAGGTGTGGAAAAGCCAGGAAAAGTTTCTTATATCATATTCAGACTGCATGCGAAATCTAGCTGAAGTGACGATTTACAAATGTCAGATCCATTACAAATTTGACGTTTGTAAATCGACCTGAATTCGATGGATTTTGCATGCAGCCTGAAAAGGCTATTAGATAGTTTCTAGGAAACTAGGAAGGGTTAGAGTTTAGGTCAAAGTATTGTCCATGGTAAAGTTTGCAAAACGTCCTTTGGGAAACGTATTAAGAAATATGTTGTAATCATTGGAGGAGTCTTAAAATTTTGGTAAAAGTATAACCTCACTATTTCAGCTGATCCCGAAATTTGGGCTTGGAGATTGTAGATTCATAATCACGATAGCATACAAACCTATCTTTTTGAATTAAAATAATAGAAATGTGGTAAAGTTGTTTTTAAAAATATGTTCTATGATATATATGGTCTGGTTATGGCTAGTGAATTCTAGAATTCCCGAAGAATGTGGCAATAAAATGTTGCCATATTTTTTGCAAATTTGTATTTTAAACCCATTTCGTTTCTAGATTTATGCTAAGGACCTTTAACACTAAACAAAAGTTGTTACCTCGAACTTATGGACATCAGCAATGCATGTCTAATAAATGTTTGAAGTTTCGCGCACACCACCGCTTTTTGTCGACGCTGCGTTTTATTAAACTTAGGATGTGTTATGGTTTATCACAATGGACCTCTTCTGGTCTAAGTGAGACATATTCTTACTTTTGAGACTGACGTCATTATTATTATTTATTCCTGATAGGAACTTTTGGCCACAATCATCATAACATATGGGGTTTCCAATTATCTGTTGAAGAAACAAACGCAAATCCGAAAATAAAAGGCGTCGGTGTGCGCGATGCTTAACTTTAGCCTTTGTTATATCCTTTTCACATTGACGAGATAAGCCCGATTTTGGCGAATAAAAATTTGAAATGAAACCGAAGTAGTTGTTTGTTTCACTTTCATATTTTAAATGCCCTTCTATAGAAAATTATTCAAAGAACTCCATAAATTAAAGTGATAAGATGATAATTGATCAATTTTGGTTACCCAAACATGTGGCAATACTGTAACCAATAAACAGCAATATAAACGACGCTCGGCTATGGCATGACTGCCAAAGTCATGATAGCTATAATTAACCTCTTTCTTATTTTGTCTCGTAATCCTGGTAATCTGATGGGCAATTACAACAAAATATATATTTTTATAATACTTAGACTTGATAGAGTTCAAATCTGACTTAAGATTTCCCGAATCAGCTCTAGTTTTCGAGATATAGTGGACCCAAGATTCGAAAACTTAAAACAGACTTATAACCTCCGGCCGTTTTTATCCAAAACCACATATCTCTAATGGTAGAACTGACCCAAGAAAATATAAAATAGGTTTGATAAATTCGGTGTAGGGTTTAACTCTAGAGGGAAGAATTAACCCAAGAAAACTTAAAGCAGATTTGAAATCTTCGGCTGTAATTATCTAAAATCAATTCATCTATTTGATTTGAAATCCACCTAAAAATACTCTTGACTTTCGATAATCATTACAGCTGCTGATATGCAGGATAAAGTCATCAATTAAATTTATTATAAATTCAGCTACAATCAAATCAAAATTTTGGTTATATTCCCATAAAATTTGCCTAAACATATTTTTGTCTTTCTATAATGATTGCCGCTGCGGGTATGCAGGATAAAGTCATCAATTAAATTTCTTGTAATCTCAACTACAAACAACTCAAAAATTGTCCGGTAATAATTATTTTATTATTCTTTTACTGGCAGAAACTATTTCCCCATCATCTTAAAGATAGACTTTATGAGTCCAGCACCTGTATTATCAGTTAGCACTTGGAGTTAGCTTTAGACTAATCTAAATTGACTTGGTCAGTTTATCCATGTTCGTGAGAAATTTGGTGTAGGGTTAACTTAAGAAGGCAGGAAAACTTAAAACAAACTTGAAACCTCCGGCCGTAATTATCTAAAATCACATTCACAACAAATTTGGTATTGGCCTGTGTCAAGTAACACTTTGATTATATACCCACAAATCTAACTAAACTTGCACTTGACTTTCGATAATCAATACCGTTGCGGATATGCAGGATAAAGTCATCAATTCAAAGTATGGTAATTTTAGCTACAATTAACTCAAAAATTTGGTGTTGGGCTGGGTAAGATAACACTATGGTTATATACCCGCAAATCTTCCTAGACATACTCTACTCATTCTATAATTAATACTGCTGCGGATATGCAGGATAAAGTCATCAATTCAATTTCTTGTAATCTCACTTACAATAATTAATTCTACCTTATTTTACTGGCAGAAACCATTTCCTCCTTATCATAAAGCCAAACATTGTGAGCCCAGCGGATTTAATTTTCTTTAGCCTCAGTTTATCCATGTTTGTGATATATTTATGGTTGTTCGATTGAATATAATCTATAGGTATTTACAACTTAGTCTCGGTGTACTACTGTTATATGGAATGGGATTAATAAATCGTGGTGGCTTTCATTACATTGCTAACTTAGTATTTTGATTTATAGGGTATTTTTCTTAATAACAGTGGCTATAAATGTTCATGTATATGTACATGAAATGTCAAAACGCCATAAAATATATCATAGCCGATTAAGAGATTAATTAATGTTAAAATATGTGAGTCTATTGTATAGAATATTTTTTAGACGTGTAGAACTTTACGTTGCAAAACACTAGACTGAATTTTGAAGGATTATTAGGAGTATTATATCTAATTAGTGTTTCAATGTGATTTGGGTCGCCATGCTCGGAAATCCAATTTAATGTTAATTTAATGTTGTCTTCCAAGGCATCCAAAGGTTCCAGTTTGTTCGCATAAACCAAAGACTCCGAATAATCCCAGAGGAAATATGATTTGTACTGAGTACCTTACTTGATCGATTATTTATTATTTTTATTAAGTGGGTGTGAATTCCTCTTTAGCAATAGAGTATGGTATTCCCACCTTACCTACAGTTAGGGCATCTAGTATAAACCAGATTTGTCATCGGATTTTTCTATACAAAAACTTCATATAAAAATGTTGTGTTGCCACATGTTTTGAAGACAATCGCATGGAAAATATGATAGTGTGAATTGATAAGTGATTTTGTATTCGTAATCGTGCATAGATTTAAATAGAGAATGCTTTTTTTATTAACTCAAGTCATGCATCGTGAACGAAGCAAATAAATAAGATGAGGAGTTCAACAATTTTTATTAGAAATAATAGATGTGATCGATTTGAGTTACTAGCTTTATATTTATTCGATTAAAAATGTGACTTGGTGGTTCGCTTAGGCATTAAGTGAGACGCCGAGAATTATTTGGATATGAGGTCTCTTAGTCATCTGTGGTTCAGTTCTAGTGTGTCTTTTCAGGCTTTCAAAAACTCCACTATCACCACTTTGATATTTTTTTTTTCAAATTAGGTTAATACTAACCAAGCCACACATTGTTAGGAGTGTGTACTCCTAACAATTACAACATTAAAAAATGCTTAAATAAATAAATTGCTTACAAATGCCGTAATTGAAAAAAGGCTTAAACGTCACTTGAAAGCTGTGACATTATTCAATCGACCAAAAGACGAAATACGTTTCGTAATCACGTACGGCACCAACACAAAGAGGCGTACCTACTGAAAGCGACTGAAAGACAGACTAAATTTGAAGTGCGAACTGTGGCATTAGCTCTGCACTAATAACATTAACGTTTACCACAAAGTACTCATGGTCGCTCATGACAGAAGACCATTTCGCGATATCATTTGTAACCATTAATTGATTTTAAATGACGACTACATACTCGTCACTCAGGCAATCTCAAGTGTTTATTGGCGAAAAGGTTAAACGGAATTTGCAATGTAACCGTGGAGTAGGGAGAACAAGTTACTGGGTGCCTAATAGAGTTTGTTGCGTCTTGTCAGTGATGAAGCTAGTTACTAGTTAGCAATACTTATATTATTATCCACTGGAATGACTTTCGAGAAATTTAATAATTTTTATATCTTGCTCTCCCATTTCATTTCATTTCATTGATATTAATATTTGTTTTCTTTCTTTCTTTATAGATCAGAATCTCCTTCTTCTTCGCATCGCTCTAGTCCGCCCATCAGTCCCGGCTGTGAGGATCAGCAACATTTGGGTATGCATGGCATGGAGTTGGGCGATGAATTCAAGAAACCAAACGTACCACCTCATAGTCCCATAAGACCACAGGATTTCCCTTTGTATGCCGGCGGTCATCCGTATCACTTGTTGGCACATGGTGGTTCGGCATTCCATCGGCCTTTGGATCCCTCGGGCAAACCCATACCGGTAAGTGTTTTGATCATTCGTTTGTAGGCCTACTAAGTGACATTTAGGCATTGTACAGGAAATTAATTCAAGGATCATGACCTTTACCTGCTATTCCTTCATTTGTTACCGCAATACTTCATTCATTCTTCGCCTAACCGCTCAAGTCCTTTATCTCTATATTCCTTCATTGGTCTGCCCTTTCAATATTATGCTCTTCATTCGCCTCGAAAAATGTTGTGTTGCCACATGTTTTGAAGACAATCGCATGGAAAATATGATAGTGTGAATTGATAAGTGATTTTGTATTCGTAATCGTGCATAGATTTAAATAGAGAATGCTTTTTTTATTAACTCAAGTCATGCATCGTGAACGAAGCAAATAAATAAGATGAGGAGTTCAACAATTTTTATTAGAAATAATAGATGTGATCGATTTGAGTTACTAGCTTTATATTTATTCGATTAAAAATGTGACTTGGTGGTTCGCTTAGGCATTAAGTGAGACGCCGAGAATTATTTGGATATGAGGTCTCTTAGTCATCTGTGGTTCAGTTCTAGTGTGTCTTTTCAGGCTTTCAAAAACTCCACTATCTAACCGCTCAAGTCCTTTATCTCTATATTCCTTCATTGGTCTGCCCTTTCAATATTATGCTCTTCATTCGCCTCGACTGTCTCCACGGCCAGTGTCTTCTTTTATAATCTTTCCATCAGAGAATATACAACCATTCTTCCACTAGTTTGGGTCTCTCTTCATGCTGAACTAAATATGACGGAATATTTATATAAACTAGAAATGATGGAGTATTTATCCCTTCATACAACAGATCACCCATTCCTCGCTCGAGGAATTTGCAAGTTTGCCCAAAAATCCATTTTTATAAGTCAACCCTCTGAACATTCCTTCGACCCTCAGTTTCTAAGCCAACCAGATTTGGAAAAGTGCAATCCATTTATCTGCACATTTATTGATCAGATTTCATCTTCTGCAGCTACATCAATCAGTTTTCGATCCATCTGTACATCTGTTAATTTCCTTGTCTATATGGATCGATGGATATTGCCTGTCAGTCCATTCATCCTTCAGGATCCCCATTGCACATGGTGAATGATTCAGTTTCATCCGTTCACTATTTTGTCTATCCATCCCTCGGTATCGGTCGATGGATCTTATCCATCCTACTGGTTCACATTGTTCATGGTGAATAATTTGGTTAATTGTCATTGGATTCGGATATTTGTCTATTTATTGATCAGTTCATTATCTTTCTTATCCATTCAACTAACTATCCGTCGACTTCGAGTTCCTGAAGCTACGTTCATTGGTTTTGGTCCATTCGTTCATTACTTTTGCCTATCCATCCCTCGATGTCAATTGATGGATCCTCCAGCTTTATCGTTCAAGGATAACGATTCGGATATTTGACTTGTCTGGCAATCAGTCCATTCTTCTTAAGCCCTCATGGTGAACGATTCGGATATTGCATAACAATCCGTCGACTTCGAGTTCCTGAAGTTTGTTAAGGTCCATCCGTTCAGTACTTTGCCTATCCATCCCTCGATATCGATCGATGGAGCCTCCATCCTAATGATTCTATCGTTCAAGGTGAACGATTCGGATATTGGACAGGTCTGGTAGTCAGTCCATTCTTCTGAAGCCCTCTTGGTGAACGATTCGGGTATTGGTTAACACTCCACCGGCTTCGAGTTCCTGAAGTTACGTTCATTTGTTTAGGTCCATCCGTTCGTTATCTTGTCTATGCATCCCTCAATGTCGATGATGGATATTATCAACCCTACTGATTATATCGTTAAAGGTGAACGATTCGGATATTTGTCCATTTATCTATTGATAGGCTTTCAATTCTTGTTGTTAAGTCCATGTGATTTCGTTCCATCGGTTCTCTTCTCTCTCCAACTAACCTTCATGTATATATCCCTCTTTCTTCAGACCATGTAAATAAAATACTATTTATCCGAAAATCCTTCTACATTTTAACCGAAACGTTATCACTACTCTGTCCATTCATGGATATGGGTCGATAGATCCACTGATTTACGCCACAGTCCAACCATCCTTCATGTAATCCATCGGACTGTCATCCAATCCGTCAGTTCCGCTGCCCGAAGATCTGTGCGAATCATCACTTTAAGTTCATCTATCCGTTATCCTGTCAATTCTTTCAAAGCTTGTAAGATGTTTCACGCGTGACCTTAAGAATCCACCATTTTACCGACCATCTTCTATCTTACCGAACCTTCTTTTTACTAAATATTACTTTTTTCTTAAGAAATTTACTAACTTTACCTCTCCCTTCTCCCTCTCTCCTTCCAGATTCCCATGGGTCAACACTTCATGCCATCTCATTTACAATTTGAATTTTTGGCCCGAGCCGGTATGCTACACCATCGTATACCCGAATTGGCCGCCTATCCGCATCATGCCATCCTGGGTAAAACACGTCGTCCTCGGACTGCCTTCACGTCGCAACAGCTGCTGGAGCTGGAGAAACAATTCAAACAAAACAAATACCTTTCCCGCCCCAAGAGATTTGAGGTTGCCAGTGGTCTTATGCTGTCGGAGACGCAGGTGAAAATCTGGTTCCAAAATCGACGCATGAAGTGGAAGCGTTCGAAGAAGGCGCAACAAGAGGCCAAGGAACGCATAAAACAACAACAACAACAGCAGCAACAGAATTCCCCACCAAACACTGTCAGTTAGTTCTTGGCCAAAGAGGCCATGGGTTTTTACTAGTATCACCCGCACTACTCGAATCTAAAGAAAGTGAACTCTTCTTCTGCCGCAACGCCAACGCCACCGCCTCCACCAACAGACGAATGCTGAAGAAGAAGATGATGCAGAAGATGTAAATGACACGACGCTGAGGCTAATTAGAAATGCTAGTCAGAGTTGGCTAAAACAACGCACAATGATGGGTGACGTTAGCCAGCGCACACCACGGTGTACGGCGAGTGGGTCACTGCATACCACTCGACCACACCGACGATATCCGTCCTCTACTCCCTCTCTATATTAAGTTTCCACTCTTGTTCCTTTTTTGCTGTTTGGTTCACAACCTGCTTCGTCAACACCCTGTATGCTGGGATGCCGCCGGAGTTTACTCAGCGCTAATGAGGTCTGCTTAAATCAACACACCATGTGGAGTGGTGTGGTGTTGCCATATTATTTACCCAGTTTTTGCAATTAGTTCAAATTTGACTGGTTGGTTTGATTGATACGCACATTTCGTCGATATGGATGGTGACGATGATTGTGATGATGACGACGATGTTATTGAACATGTTTTAGTTCCATTTCAATTGATTGTCATTCAATGCAACAGCAGCAGCAGCAGCAGTATTCATGTTTAGTTTTAATGCTCGTGTTGTTGTCGATGTCATTGAATCTGACTGCGGCGGCAGGCAACAACGGCAACAGCAGCAACAACAACGAGAACAATTTTGTAATTATCGACAACAAATCGCGTTATGTGATAAATCTAAATGCAAACAAAACAATAGAGAAAAGGGTCGATTTCGAAGTCTGACACGAAACGAAAGTCTCGTGTGTATTGTAAATATTTATTGTAAAAATGACATTAATTAATATTTGTGTATTATGCAATATGCATAAGTCCTAGGTACAATTTATTGAATTTTGAATAGAAACAAAAAAAAATAAAAAACAAAGATAATTTAAATCAACAAGGATTGTGTTTATTTCTGGTTGAAGGTATATTTGGTGGATTCGTTATTTTTTTTTTTTATTGGATGTCTTCTCCAGTGTTTTACTATCCAAGGATTTCTTCCAGTTTTGGTTACGATAAGCTAGGCAGATTTCATAGTTTTTATGAAATGTTTCATAGCTTACAACTACATTTTTAGTGTGTCGACTTTATTCGGTTGAATACCAGAGACCAATTCTCATTTGTACTCTGCTAACTCTGACATAACTATGAACCCTGATTAAGGTCAAAGACATATTCATTTTATAATCTGAAATTTGGTCATTGGTAATGTTTTCATAGACGTTATATACACCTGCAATATGAGCGATATTGCAGGATCTCTCACATAAATTGGCATAAGCTTTGGTTAAAATAAAACTGATCAGTAACAATTTAATATTGGAAATGGTTTTACAATCACTTTATACCTGTAAAATAGTTATGATTTGTTGTACCTCCCACACAAATAATCCAACCCTAAGTAAAATGCTAGTCCTTATAAATTATATGCAGATGCTCTCTGAGCTGGTGAAGGTTATAAACTATATATGAAATTACCGACATTTTACATCATTATAATTATTAGTTGTTTATCATTTTATTAAATCTATTTCCAAAACTGCAGAATATCCAAATTTGCAGAAAAAATAAATGCTACCCCACCTAATGTATATTTTTCTCAAATAAGTTTGTTTACATTTTTGTATTACAAATGAAAACTTTTGACTTCCAAATTGTGTCTTTTGAATTAAAAATGACGAGATTTGAATTACAAATGACGAGTTTTGAATTTCATATGACGACTTTTGAATTTCAAATGGTGTCTTTTGAATTACAAATAACGAGTTTTGAATTTCACATGATGAGTTTTGAATTTCAAATGATATTTCTTGAATTTCAATTGATATTTTTTGAATTTCAAATGGTGTCTTTTGAATTACACTTGAAAATGGTGTAGAAATAGGTTAGTAATTATACCCTTGGGACAGAATTATGTCCCCAATTATGTTTGGACCAAATCCGTGTCACGACTTTTTAAGTTGTTTGAGCCATGTCCGTCCGTCTGTCTGGCTGGTATACACGATAAATCTCGAAAGGAGCTAAGGAATCAATTCAAACTTTGGACATGGTAATATTTTCCCCAAACTTAGTTTAAGTTCGAAGATGGCCGAAATTGTCACGCCCCTTCAGGTACCTCCCACACAAATGACCCATATTAGTATGTTAAATTGAAACTAATGTAACTTCCACAGGGATACTCAGAATCAGCTATATTTGTGCATTTGATTTATTGTTAGTACACTTTAGGTGTACTAACACTTTAAACCAAAAAAATATTTACGCCTTAGCCACGCTCCTTCTAGTACCTCCCACATAATTGTCCCTATGCTATTTAATATTAAATCCTTCATAATTTATATATTATGCTTTATAAATGTGGAAGTTCCTTCCACACAAATTATCCTACCTTACTTTAAATTTAATTCCTTATAACTTCCGTATATATGTTCTCTGAGAGTGAGGGTATATATAAGTCGGTTTATCCGACTGAAGCTTACTTACTTGTTATACACTCCACGAGAGTATTATGTCTTTGTGCATTTGTTTGTAACACCCACAAGGAAAGGAGATAGAGCCTTTGTTACTTATACCGATCGGCTTAGAATCACTTTCTGAGTCGATTTAGCAATGTCCGTTTGTCCATCTATTGTTGTAATCACGATACAGGTCGCAATTGTAGCCAGAACCAAACGAAACTTTGCGCAACGAAGTTTTTCGGGACAAGGACGAACGCTATTTAATTTGAAGAAAATCGGTTCAGATTTAGATATAACCCCCATACGAATTTCACTCCCGATTTGACTCTTTTCACTCTAGATACCACATATTTCAACAGATTTTCTTCAAAATAGTTCAACTAGAAACACGTGTGGTAAAAAAGTGTTAGATCGGTTCAGATTTTTATATAGCTCCCATACAAATTTCGTTCCCAATTTGAATTTTTCCGCTTTAGAATCCACATATTTTAACAGATTTTCCTCTAAATTAGCAAAACACCTTATATTTCAACTGGAAACACCTGTGGTAAAAATGTGTTAGATCGGTTCAGATTTATATATAGCTCCCATACAAATTTCGCTCCCAATTTGAATTTTTCCGCTCCAGAATCCACATATTTTAACAGATTTTCTTCAAAATTGGCAAAACATCTTATATTTAAACTAGGAAGACCTATGGTGAAAATGGGTCACAACGGTTCAGATTTACATATAGCTCTAATACAAATTTCGTTCCCCCCAGAAACAGCGTATTTTCAGAGAATTTCTTAAAATTGATCATAACACGTTATACTTCAACTAGAAGAACTTATTGTGAAAGTTAGTCCTTTTTTATTATTATTTTTTTATTTATTTTATTTCTATCTGTAACGTATGCAATAAAGAATTAAAAAATGTATCCGAGACCTAAAAAATATTTTTTTGTGTGCATTGAGGCATATGTACTTTAATATTTGTACTCTGATTTTGGAAATATAATTTCGATCACTTTCTATTTTTAAACGGTCTTTTTCGTGTTATTGAAAAATATATCTCGTTTCTACAAAGAGGGTAGAGGGTACATTTATATACACTCAGAAAAATAGTATTATTGAATCTGAGTAAAATCCATACTCCAATTTATTTTAACAATTTTACTCCAGTTTAGGTAAAATTTCCTTAGAGAAGGAAAATTAAATAGATATGAGTACACTTTCCTTATTTTAAAGCCAGACAAAATAGTACATATACTCAAAATAGTAATAATAAATTTACTTAAAAACATTTCTTGGATCTAGTAAAAACTTCTTACAATTAAGTATATTCATACTTGTGCCGAAGAAAATTTACTAGCGTTCAAGAAAGAAAATAATGCAGAATTTTTTTGTATGGAAAAATTTCATTTAGGAAGTTTTTGCTTAAAAATGTGTTTTTTACTTCAAATAAAGTCAATGAATGTTATTAAATTTATGCCATGTTCCTCATACATTCAGGTAAAGAATACTTCAGTGTGTTTAGAAAAATACATGAATAGTAGTCTAAGAAACAAGTACTTCAAATATTACTCTAAACAATCACTGCGAAGGCGCCTACCTAGCCTGGTGAAATATTTCAACTCTTTATGGTATGAGTAAGATGAAACGTTTGAGAACTATACCATGTTGTCATTTTGCATATGAGTGTTGTATACTCTGAAGCGAAATTATTTATTTCAATTTTTTTAAGGAAAATTTTAGTCAGGCTGAGTACAAATTTACTTGGTTTAAGGAAAAATTTCCGAAAATTTTCCTCACATTGAGTATAAATTTACTTGGCATGACTACAAATTTACTTAGTTTGAGTAACAATTTACTTGAATTGAGGAAAAAAATCGGAATATTTTCCTCAGTTTGAGTATAAATTTACATGATTTGAGTATAATCTCTGAAAAATTTTCCTCAGATTAAGTAAAGATTTACTTGATTTGAAGAAAAAATGTCCTCAGTTTGAGTAAATTCTACTTGCTTTGAGGAAAAGTTGAACTGGAATCAAGTTCAAAGCATGTCATATTTTCAAGGAAAAGTTTGTACTTGATGTGAGAAATTATTGCCTTAGTGCTATACGAAGTTCAATTTTCCTCCGTTTTAGTACATATTTACTTAATCCGTGGCATACTTTTTTCTGAGTGTATATCATATTTACAAATATACATTGTTTTTATTTTTAATTATTAGTCTATTGTTTGTTTCAAAAAAATCTCAAAGATACTTAGGTTTTTGAAAGAAAATTAAAGAATAAAGTAATTCTTGATGAGGAAAAATTTCTTTTAGAAAATTTAATCTAGAATATGTGTATATTCCTTAAATTAAATTATTTTTTACAAGATTTATTCCTCCATTCCACTAACACTAATGAAGTTAATAATCTTAACTCTGTCCTATAGTAACATAACCGGCTCATTTGCTAATTGAATTAAAGGAACCAAATGTATGAGTATACTTTTGTATACCCTACGATGATATATGAACATAATTTGATAGCAGATGTAATCAAGGAGTGAATGTTTATCTAAAATGGAATTATAATCATGAAATGAAATAATAAGGCAGCAACACAATTGATTGGAACTGGGAGATGAAGCTTCACGCACACACTTCCACAAACACACTAACACGAACAGCAGCAACATCAATAATAATTGTAATAACAATAATGACAACAACACCAACATCCATCAATAAACGTATGGAAAACATAAACAAAATTAAATGAGTGTTTAAATGGATGGATCATTTGGCTGAAGAACTACAAACAACAAGAACAATAATAATAACAATTAAAGAAACATAATGTCCCTCGTACGGATACTTGTGAGTGCCTCGAATATTCCGAATTTGATAAAGATCCACTTAAACACGTAATTCGGATACAATCCGTCCGCGTGTGACACATTTTGAACGCAACAGTGTGACGACGTTGAGGAGGCTGACACTGGATTGTTTGGGCTTGGAGAATACCACCACTGCCAACAGGAAATGGATGGAATGACGGGTGATGAAAAGTGGTAAAACGTGTGTGAGAACAATAGAACCAAGATGGGCAATAAAAGAAAAATAAACGTTGCCTGGTGGACGACCACCGCCGTTTAGTGTTTATGTTAGCAGTACAGTGGGTGCGTATCTCGGCTATTCGATGATTTTGAAAGAATTAGATTCCGTTCTAGGGATAAATGTTTTTGGTTCGCTTTGTAGACCCAAAAGCATTTAAAAAATATCACTAATTTTTATTTTTTCCAGATATGTTATTTTTTAACAGAGACTCCTCTCTATCGGTATCGGCAAACAAATGAATAAACCGCAAACTAAACATCTAATGACCAATGAGTTATTCTAAGTCAAGCATAACAAGTAAAAAGACGTCAACTTCAGTCGGGCCGAATCTTGTATACCCTCCACCAAGGAGTGTATTCAACAGTATTATCGATTGTAATATTGAAGGTCCCATATGTTTCAGATTGAAATGTACACACCTAGTTTCATGATTTTAGCTACAGCCGTTTTATTGGTAACAGTTTCCCTCCTTTTTCCATTTTGAGCCTAAAAGTACGAATTTAGAAAAGTTTAGTACCTCTTATTTTCCACGTCTACGTAGACAGACGAGTGCAAACACTGCCAAATTTAATTCCATTAAATCCTGATGCTACGAATATCGGAAGATCTCTTTATTATTCGCGTCATAACAGTCAAATAAGCGTACACACCGAATTTCATTATTATAGCTGCAGCCGTTTGGTGGGTACCATTTTTATCCCCATTCGCCCCATTATCCGCCTAAGAGTACAAATTTCGACAAAATCCTTTTTATTTCGCATCTTCACAGTCAAATGAATGTAGACACCGAATCTCATAACTTCAACTTAAGCAGTTTGATAGGTACTATTTTTATCCCTCTAAGTACGTATATCCCTTAAAAGCACGAATTTTGAAAAATCCCTCCATTTTACATATCTACGCAAGAAGAGGGATGTACATTCCATATTTCATGTCTGTAGCTATTGTCTTATCATTGGTACCATTTTTATCCCTTTTTGTCCCATTTCACCCGTTAGTGTTGGGTCGTTCCTGAACGAACTTGTTCAATTGAACGATTCCATTGGAGGAATGATTGGAGCTGGTTCCTGCTCTTTCGCTCTTTCAGTTCCATCGTTCACTTCGTCCCTTTACAAATTTCAAGTGCATATAAAGCAGAAATTAAAATAATCTTAAATATTCTAAACATTAGGGAGTATTTTCAGTCCTTGTTACACTCAGAAAAATAGCATTCTTAAATCTGAGTAAAATCCATACTCCAATTTAGTTTAACAATTTTACTCCAGATTAGTTAAAATTTCCTTACGAGAAGGAAAATTAAATTGATATGAGTACACTTTCCTTATTTCAAAGCCAGAAAAAATAGTACATATACTCAAAATAGTGTAGTAAATTTACTTAAAAACATTTTTTTAGATCTAGTAAAAACTTCTTACAATTAAGTATATTCATACTTGTGCGGAAGAAAATTTACTAGCGTTTAAGAAAGAAAATAATGCAGAATTTTTTTGTATGGAAAACTTCCATCTAGGAAGTTTTTACTTAAAAAAGTCTTTATTACTTCAAATAAAGTAAATAAATGTGATTAAATTTATGCCATGTCCCTCATACATTCAAGTATAAATGAACTTATAAAAAATACTTCAGAGTTTAGAAAAATACATGACTTTCTTCATAAGTACTTCAAATATTACTCTAAACAATCAATGCGAACGAGCCTACCTGCCTCCGCAGCAGTGATGGTGAAATATCTCAACTCTTTATGGTATAAGTAAGATGAAACGTTTGAGAACTATACCATGTTGTCATTTTTCACATAAGTGTTGCATACTCTGAAGCGAAAAAATTTATTTCCATTATCAAGTATAGACGCAGTCAGGCTGAATACAAATTTACTTGGTTTAAGGAAAATCTTAGCCAGACTGAGTACAAATTTACTTGATTTAAGGAAAAAAAATTCCGAAAATTTTCCTCAGATTGAGTATAAATTTACTTGGCATGACTACAAATTTACTTAGTTTTAGTAACAATTTACTTATATTGAGGAAAAAAATCGGAATATTTTCCTTAGTTTGAGTATAAATTTACTTGATTTGAGTAAAATTTCTTCAACATTTTCCTCAGATTAAGTAAAGATTTACTTGATTTGAAGAAAAATGTTCCTCAGTTTGAGTAAATTTTACTTGCTTTGAGGAAAAGTTGAACAGGAATCAAGTTCAAAGCATGTCTTATTTTCAAGGAAAAGTTTGTACTTGATGTGAGAAATTTTTGCCTTAGCGCTATACGAAGTTCAATTTTCCTCAGTTTTAGTACATAAAGGGTGATTTTTTAAGAGCTTGATAACTTTTTTTTTAAAAAAACGCATAAAATTTGCAAAATCTCATCGGTTCTTTATTTGAAACGTTAGATTGGTCCATGACATTTACTTTTTGAAGATAATTTCATTTAAATGTTGACCGCGGCTGCGTCTTAGGTGGTCCATTCGGAAAGTCCAATTTTGGGCAACTTTTTCGAGCATTTCGGCCGGAATAGCCCGAATTTCTTCGGAAATGTTGTCTTCCAAAGCTGGAATAGTTGCTGGCTTATTTCTGTAGACTTTAGACTTGACGTAGCCCCACAAAAAATAGTCTAAAGGCGTCAAATCGCATGATCTTGGTGGCCAACTTACCGGTCCATTTCTTGAGATGAATTGTTCTCCGAAGTTTTCCCTCAAAATGGCCATAGAATCGCGAGCTGTGTGGCATGTAGCGCCATCTTGTTGAAACCACATGTCAACCAAGTTCAGTTCTTCCATTTTTGGCAACAAAAAGTTTGTTAGCATCGAACGATAGCGATCGCCATTCACCGTAACGTTGCGTCCAACAGCATCTTTGAAAAAATACGGTCCAATGATTCCACCAGCGTACAAACCACACCAAACAGTGCATTTTTCGGGATGCATGGGCAGTTCTTGAACGGCTTCTGGTTGCTCTTCACTCCAAATGCGGCAATTTTGTTTATTTACGTAGCCATTCAACCAGAAATGAGCCTCATCGCTGAACAAAATTTGTCGATAAAAAATTTCGAACCGAACACTGATTTTGGTAATAAAATTCAATGATTTGCAAGCGTTGCTCGTTAGTAAGTCTATTCATGATGAAATGTCAAAGCATACTGAGCATCTTTCTCTTTGACACCATGTCTGAAATCCCACGTGATCTGTCAAATACTAATGCATGAAAATCCTAACCTCAAAAAAATCACTCTTTATTTACTTAATCCGTGGCATACGTTTTTCTGAGTGTAGGGACCCGATTTCGCCCACTTTCAATCCCAACCGATTACGAACAGACAGACGGACATGGCTAGATCGTCTTAGAATTTTACTACGACTCAGAATGTATATACTTTATGGAGTCTCCGATCAATATTTTAAGGTGTTATAAACGGAATGATAAAGTGAATATACCACCCCATCCTCTGGAGGAGGGTATAAAAATTGCAATTTAAATGCTTCCAAAAATACAACATATTTTTTTTGTTTTATAGAGGAAACAAATTTCTATTGTTTATTTTTTCAATTTCGAGTGGTCTAAGTCAGTGCACTACCTTCAGAGGAAGGTTCGTACAATTTTTATATCTTTTTGCCCTGTTCATCATAATTTTAACCCACTGTGCCCCGAGAAAATGATTAACTGATGATGATAATGACGATACCAACAATAATGACGATTATATGCATTGTTTGAAGTGTTAGATGTGATCTTTTATTTGGGAGGGCTAATAAAAAAATCATCATTTGTTCAAACTCAACTTCAACTTCGAGTATTTTCATTCACTCAGTCCGCCATTCATTCATCACACAACACACCGTCTGTCAAATGAAAATATTTGTGATTGTGTGTCGTCGTGACATTCAACAATAACCATCGTCATCGCATCTTTGTGGCATTTGTTGCATGCAACAACAGTTCACAGCTCAACAAATTGTTGTTATTATTTCTACTGATGAATTGTTTTCAAGTGGCTCTTCAGGCTACTTGTGAATCCTATTCATGGTGACGTGGTGAAGAGGAAGTGTTGAATGTGGCAGGATTATGGTGTGAATTGGAAATTATTTTGCGGTTGAGCCTTTTTTGTTCTCTAATCGCAGATATGGGCCCTCTTACTTGTAACAATTGTTAAAATTGCAAAAACACATTTATGATTCTTTTGTTCGGTTTTTCTTTATTTAAGGACAGATGATAATTGTTGAATAGCTTTGAATTGAAATTATTTCGGGCTGTTATTATGTGATAATTGCCTGGATATTATTCAGTGCAGATAAATGTGTATTAATGACTGAAAAAAATAATGGTTTTATTATTTAATCAATTAGGCCGAGTTCCCCATTTGTAACATAAATTTTATCGTTTGGTAGTTCTGACAAATTTAAATTCTTTCAAATCAGTTTTACTATAAACTTTGTGTACTTAACAATAATGGAGCGTTTGACTAAGAAGGCAGTTTAATAACACATAAAAAATTGAAATTAGATTTTTGATAAATATATTTTTTGACCATAACCTAACATGGACCTATATAGTTCTCTTTCACTGTAGGCATTCCTAGTTAAAAACATCTGTAAAATTTGATTGAGAACCGAAGTAAGATGTAGCTTCACGGTTTTTGGAAAACCGGGTTTTAGTACAAAAAAGCTTATTTTTCGGTGTGGTTTTTTATAATATGACACTTTTAATATTATCACAGGCCTCGCAGAACGTTTTTTTTGTCAGGGGACGCAAATTAATTGAAGACGATTTCCATTGCATAAAAATCTTTAAATATCTTTCATATTCATTGACTGAAATTTTTACTATACTGCCAATTGAAAACGGCAGGTTAATCGGAATATTATTGCTAATAAAAATATGTCATAGCGTTTTAAATATTGGAGAGATATAACAAACTAGAGCGTCACGGGTGTGACCTTAGCTTTAAAGAAACTCGTGAGGTTTTACTTATTTGCATGAATTCGGTAATGTTCTTCCATTTATGCCTTTACTCATTTTTGCTTATCAAAAGAGTAGTTCATACACATTCTTCTAAAGTATACGTTACCGACATCTCTTTATGAATATATTTAAATTGTAACGGGCGTGACATTTTGACGGAAATCCTGTTACGACACCAGTCTATATCTGGAAAAGGAAATGATCAGACCTATTGTTGTCATTATTTTTTGTAATATAATTAAAAATATGTATTATGAGAAGTATAATCATTACGAATGATTACACTATGTAACAAGATTTTTGTCCCTGGGTTGTAATTGTTATTTCCTAGTCAGTTAGGTCCCAAAAGTATAGAAAACAGCTATTGTCGCTAGATAACTTTGCTTTTGTGACCATGACAGCTTTCTTTCTTTGCCTGTGGGACAGCAGGAACGACAGTGCACACTACAGTAAGCGTGAATGGCCACAACGAACTGAATTCACATTGGGGAGGAACAACGTCAAGTGGGAGTCCTTGGTGGACCCCCAGAAGGTACTGATGCCACCACTCCACAAACTGGGTCTTATAAAGCATTTCGTCAAAGCTCTCGACAAAAATTCTTCAGCGTTGAAGTACCTACAAGACTTGTTCCCTAAGCTCTCTGAGGCGAAAGTTACAGCCGGTATCTTCGTTGGATCACAAATAAAGAAAATCTGCTTGGATGAGTTTTATGTCAGTGGTACAGGGATTCCTAGGCAATCACAAAGCCGCAAACTACGTGGAGCTGGTCGGAAGTCTGGTGGAGAACTACAGCAAAATGGGCTGCAGGATGTCTCTCAAACTCCATATTCTGGATGCACATCTTGACAAATTCAAGGAGAACATGGGAGCATATTCAGAGGAGCAAGGCGAGCGCTTCCATCAGGATATAATGGAACTTGAGCGGCGATACCAAGGACAATACAATGAGAACATGATGGGAGATTACATTTGGGGATTGATTAGAGAAAGTGACTCGCAGTATAAACGCAAATGTCGAAAAACCACCCGCTTCTGATTTACTTTTATGTTTTTGGTTTTCTGAAGTTTTAATACAATCTATTTTTGATTTATATGTGCTGTTCTGTATGATTTTCTTTGTAGTGAAAGACTCAAACACGTTTTTCTCATAATTTTAGCATATTTTAATGAATCACATTGTCCTGGTCACAAAAGCAAAGTTTCAGAGGAATATTAGGTGGTTTCCATACTTTTAAGACATAACAGACTAGGAAATAACAATTACATCCCAAGGACTGAGAATTTTTTTATTTTTGTTACATAGTGTTATCGGTGTTTTTTAAATCATAAATTGATTTTAAAATTTTGAAAAAGGGTCACTTTACCCTTAACGAATACAGCAAAACTTTGAGTCTAAAATGGCGAAGTTCGTCATAGGTTTTACATGCATTTCTTATCGGCAAAAATCGACGCCGTTCACCATTTGCCGCTGTAGATGTCGACCAGCAATGCACATGAAAATATATGTGAGCCAATGCCACCAGCGTATTTGGAAGGATATTGACGAATTTATTATTCTTAGATGTGTTTTCAGTAGCGTTCAGCTCACAGACGGTTTGACCCAACGAATAAATATTTTGCAGATCATCATTCAACATTCATTTCTGGGGGTGGCCGCAGTATTTTTTCGCGATCCAGCCTTATACGTATATTCCTCGTCCTTGTTGGTAATATGACGTTTACCTTAGGTCAAAAGCTGTACGTGGCTTTAGTTTTACACTGGTCCTAGCATCTAAACGAAAGGAGCTAGAACGTTCAAATTTTCCATAAATGCGTCTTATAGTCGTAGATCGGTTGGGATTGAAACGGGGCGAAATCGGCCCAAAGGGAAAATTTTTTTCCCTCACAAGGACTAAAAATACCCATAATAATCCCTAATATTTTAGCGTATTTAAGCACTTTTTTGAATATGTCTGTTTATATTTGCTTGATATTTGGTATACGCATTCCCTTATAGCAAAAACGTGCACCATAAAGTGATTCTTATTTGTAGGGGGTGAAATGGGGCAAAAAAGGGATAAAAATGGTACATATTAAACGACAACAGCTATAAACACGAAATTCGGTGTGTACATTCCTCTAATTGAGTAGATACATAATATAAAAGTATTTTTTCCAAATTCTTACTTTTAAGGGGTAAATGGGGATAGAGGGATAAAAATGGTACCCACCAATGGCTGTACCTAGAATAATGAAATTCGGTGTATACATTCCTCTGATTGCATAGACAAGTAAAATACACGGATTTTTGAAAATTCGTACTTTTTGGGGGTATAAAAATAGTACCAATCAAATGACCGCAGCTAGAGTCATGAAATTCGGAGTATACATTCCTCTGATTGCGTAGACACGGAAAATTCGTACTTTTTGGGGTCATAATAGAAAAAGGGGATACAAATAGTACCAACCAAATGACCGCAGCTAGAGTCATGAAATTCCTTTGACTACGTAGAGATGAAAAATAAAGTTTTTTTTCCAAATTCGTACTTTCAAGGGATACAATGGGCACGGAGTGATAAAAATGGTACCAACCAAACGGCTACACCAAGAATAACGAAATTCGGTGTATACATTCCTCTGATTGCGTAGACACTTAAAATAAAGAGATTTTTCGAAATTCGTACTTTTTGGGGTTAAAATGAAAAAAGGTGATAAAAATAGTACCAATCAAATGACCGCAGCTAAAGTCATGAAATTCGGAGTATACATTCCTCTGATTGCGTAGACACGGAAAATAGACGATTTTTTCGAAATTCGTACTTTTTGGGGTTAGAAAAAAGGATACAAATAGTACCAACCAAATGGCCGCAGCTAGAGTCATGCAATTCGGAGTATACATTCCTCTAACTGCGTAGACACGGGAAATAAACGGATTTTCCGAAATTCGTACTTTCAAGGGATACAATGGTACAGAGGGATAAAAATAGTACCAACTAAACAACTACATCTAGAATGATGAAATTCTAATTTCGTAGAAACGTGAAGGGGGTAAAAATGGTACAAGCCACATGGGCGCAGATGGAATCATGGAATTCGGTGTATACATTCCTCTGACTGCATAGACACGCGAAATAAATTTTTTTTCCAAATTTGTACTTTTTCTTTTACGGCAAGAATTGGTTGAATCATGAAGTTAGGTTATTTTGCACTATGTACGTCTGATAATGGATTTTCAAAATTTGTACTTTTCGAATTAAAAGAGAATGGAAATACAACCAACTATAGAACCCACTATCCAATATGGTATTTAAGTTTTATATTTATGGTATTTAAGTTTTTTGAAAATATAAATATAAGAATATTTATTTTTTTTGTTCTTGTAGGCAAGAAGAACTATCGTGCACACCAGCCAGACAGACAGACGAACGGACATGGCTCAAACACCTTAAAAAGTCGTGAAACGGATTTGGTCCAAACATACTTAGGGTCTTAAGTCACTCCTTCAATGCGTTACACTTTTTTTCTGATATATACCTCCTACTCTGCAGAGTGAGGGTATAACAAAGCCTTTCGAAGATCTATTAAATATAATAACATAAGCTAAAATATCTAATATACTAAGGGATTTTCCGCGCTATTTAAACAAAAATTAAAAAATCATGATTTAAGAAAAATATGTTGCGCCTACAAAGAGTATCATAAGTTCTACATTTATCCATAGACTTTTTACATAAGAACAATGTTTTTGCGTTAGAATGCTGGATATTAAACATTTTTTTCCTATTTTTTATGATTTTTTTCCAGTCAGCAATAATAGATTTTTTTGTAAACTTTTTTTCCGACTTTTTTCTCTATTTTTTATGATTTTTTCGTGACAGCAAAAATATACTTAAAAATATTTTTTTCTTTTTCAAAAAATTTGAAGACTTTTCCTTAACCAGTGTCTCTATGTGGAACTGTAATTCACAACCTTTAATTTAACATATAACCGGCTATGATCGGACTTATAATTCTTAAATGAGAGTACAAATATTTAAGGCACATTCGCCGTAAATTGGAATTTTAGTAAATAAATACCATAAAATATTTTTTATTACCGTTTTCGAGTTTGGAAAGCCAAAATACATGAGGAAATATTATACAAGACCCTTCGACAAATTTTTTATTGCATAGTGTTGCATAAACACCTCTTCAACAAACCTTTTTTGGTTTACTAATGATTGTCGCCTACGTCATTTTGGCCCAATCAGGGGGCTAACATCGAGATGTTACGATTGCAAGCAATTTTTATTTTCTGTGATAGAAGTATAAATTTGCAACAAAAACAAATACGATGTCGAGATTATGTCTATTGGAATGATTTGATTTGATATTTTATGCGAAATTTGTGCCCTTTTTATAAAGATAAAAGTTCTTTTCGATCGTAACATTCTCATTTTCGAATGCCGCGCGTTTGGGTAAATTTTCATTATATAAAGGGAATTTTGGGATGCCTTAAGAAATTCCATCCTAATTTGATGACACAAAATTTACGAAAACTGACGAATAAAATACATAATTTTAAGGGAAATTATGTCGATAAATTATATTGTCAAAGAATCATACCATTTCTTAGCTATCCCCGCACTTGCACCACATTCAAATTCATTCATGGAAAATTGCCCATAAATCATGACACACACACACACACCATATGCCTGAATCAAAAAAAATCAACGATTTTCCGGTTAAACACTCGCAGATAATAAAGAAATTAACGCAGTAATTATAAACACATGCTATGAAAATGAACAATAATCCCTTGGTTCGGAAAAAAGGACATTATATATTCATAACGCGCGCGTATAATACCAGAAAACAGGATGAAAAGCCGAAATGTAAACAATAAAATACAATTTGAATACGAGCACAAGGAAATCGAAATAAAAATGTGATCATCTGTGTTGACATAAAGATCAACACTTTATGTAGCGGCAAATGTGCGTAAAATCCAGGGGCGACAATTAGAGGGTAGTTTTCCGCATCAAATGTCAGATTAGTTAGAATCGAATGGTGGTCAGAGGCGGGAAGAATTGGAAGTGACGGCGTTACTTTGGTATGGGCAGGGGCGGAAAATGCTAGCTGCTAGCTCAGATCTAGCACGCGTTACTTATTTCTCTTCGTCCCTCTTGGAACCGGGGAACAAATTGGAATTAAAAATCGAATGAAGAAAATAAATCATATCTGAAGAAAAAACAAGGATAGATGGTGAAATAAAAATGAAGATTAAGCATAACAATGCAATTTTTATTATTTTTTAAATAAATTGTGATGTTTCATTATTATAATATTGAAATAAAATTTATTAATTTAAAGACCACGCCCATATATAGTACGTATCTACAAATATGTGTTTTATTGCTTGATAGCTCTTGACTATATATCAAAGTAATTCCTCAGAAAGGATAAGTGCGAATTTCGAAATGTCATTCATTACTTTTCGAGTTCACAATGGAATGTATACACCTAATTTCACGACTCTAGCTACAGACGTTTGCGTGGTACGAGTTTTATCTCTTTTATCCCATTTTACCCCTAAAAGTACGAATATGGAGAAAGACTTTTGTTTTGTCGTTACGGATTTAGTTAATTTTATAAAAATTTTCATGATTCTGGCTGCAGCCGTTTGATTGGTACCATTTTCTTAACCTTTTGACTCATTTTTGCTCAAAGTACAAGTTTACAAAAAATCCGTGCACACGACGAACTTTTTTTATCCTTAAAAGCACGAGTATCGAAAGATTTCATTATATTTCCAATCTACGCAACCTGAGCGAAATATATACCGATTTTCATTTTTATATCCTCCACCTCCAGGATGGTGGTATACTAACTTTGTCATTTTGTTTGTAACACCTTAAAATGTCGACCTGAGACCCTATAAAGTATATATATTCTTGATCGTAATAAAATTCTAAGACGATCTAGGATCCATGTCCGTCCGTCTGTTGAAAGCACGCTAGCAACTAAACGAAAGGAGCTAGGACGTCCAAATATTCCATAAATGTGTCTTATAGTCGTAGATCGGTTGGGATTGCAACTGGGCGAAATTGGCACAAAGGGAAAATTTTTCCATCACAAGGACTGAAAATATCCATAATAACACCTACGGTTTTTCCAAATTCGTACTTTCAATGGATACAATGGGAACCGAGGGATAAAAATGGTACCAACTAAACGAATGATGAACGTGAAATAAGGAGATTTTAGAGATTCGTACTTTTAAGGGGTAAAATGGGGAAAAGGGGATAAAAATGACCGCACCTAGGATCATGGAATTCGGTGTATACATTCCTCTGACTGCAAAAGATTTATATAAATTCGTACTTATTAATTTTACGGCAAATATTGGTTAAATCATGAAGTTGCACTGTGTACGTGCGATAAAGGATTTTCTAAGATTTTACTTTTGGTATTAAAATAGGATGGAAATACAACCAACTGTAGTACCCACTATCTACCCATATTTATGACATTTAAGCTATTTTTGAAGATTGCTGTATTATATTTACTTTTTGAATTGACTTGAAGCATTATTTCAATATATTTTATAAACATATTGATAGGCTTGCCTTATAGGCGTGGTTTAAAATAATTAAAATTTTATATTTATTTATAAAATTATTTTTTCAATGTTTTTATTTGTTTTGGCTATATTAAAATATTAACATTTTCCTGTATTTTACAACACTTATACGAAAATCGGCATCCTTTGTGGAATGTAATCCATGAATCAAATTCGTGAATCAATTAACGTCGTTTTTTACTTGTTCTAGTTGCAGCTGTTCGATTGGTACCAATTTTATCCATTTTCTCACTGTTTCCCCATAGAAGTACTATTTTAATTTCCTTCATTTTGCAAGTTTATATAGTCAAAGGAATGTATTTATATACCGAATTTCGTTATTCTGGCTGCAGCCATTTGGTCGGTACCAATTAGACCCCTTTTTCAACATTTCCCCCTTTAAAAGTTCGAAGTTTGAAAATCACTTTATTTTACGTGTACCTGCTATTAGAGAGATGTACACAGCGAGTTTCATTATTATAGCTGCAGTCCTTTTGTTGGTACCATTATTATCCCTCTATTCTCATTTACCTGTTAAAAGTACAAATGTGAAAAAAAACATTTGTTACTGGTCTACTCAATTAGATGAATGTATACAGCGAATTTCGTTTTCTTAACTATTTTCGTTTCACTGGTACCATTTTTATCACTTTTCCCCATTTCATCCCCTAAGTATGGATCAGTATATGGTGCGCGTCCAAGCTATAAAAGAATTGAACTTACTAAATATGAAGTATATACACAGCAGAAATCATTACTCCAGCTGTAGCTATTTGTTTGGTACCATTTTTATCCCTTTGTTCCCATTCTACACCCTTAAAAGTAAAAAACTTGGAAAAAACTGTTTAGTTTGCATGTCTATGCAGTCTGAGGAATGTATGTACCGAATTTCGTTATTCTAGTTGGTTGGTACCATTTTTATCCCTCTATTACCATTATACCCCCTTAAAAGTACTAATTTGGAAAAGGCCTTTTATTTTTATACCCTACATCACTTCGTGGTCTAGGGTATTATAAGTTAGTTTCGCGCCAAATGTTTGTAACACCAAGAAATAATCGAGCTAGACCCACCTTTAAGTATACCGATCGGCTTAGAATCACCAGCTGAGTCGATTTAACGATGTCTGTCCGTCCGTCCGTCTGTCCGTCTGCTGTCCATCTAAGCTTATTCGCACTCTACAGGTCGAAATTGTTGTCCGATTGTCATGAAACTTGGCAGAAGTTATTTTTTCTGAATTTGGAGTAAATCGGTTTAGATTTATATATAGCCCCCATACAAATGTCGCTCCCGATTTGACTTTTTCCGCCCTATAAAGCACATATAGTACCCGATTTTCTTATAATCTAATTAGAAATACCTGTGACGAAAGCGGGTTAGATGTAATCCCCATACAAATGTCGCTCCCGATTTAACTTTTTCCGCTCTAGAAACCACATATTGTACCCGATTTTCTTTACATTTGGTACAACATCTTATAATCCAACTAGAAACACCTATGCTGAAATTGGGAAAGATCGGTTCAGATTTAGATATAGCCCCCATACAAATGTCGCTCCCTATTTCACTTTTTCCGCTTTAGAAACCACATATTGTAGCCGATTTTCTTTAAAATTGGCACAACATCTTATAATCCAACTAGAAATACCTATGCAGAAATTGAGTAAGATCGGTTCAGATTTAGATATAGCCCCCATACAAATGTCGCTCCCGATTTGACATTTTCCGCTCTAGAAACGACATATTGTGCCCGATTTTCTTTAAATTTGGCAGAACATCTTATAATCTAACTAGAAACACGTATGCAAAAATTGGGTAAGATCGGTTCAGATTTAGATATAGCCCCCATACAAATGTCGCTCCCGATTTCTCTTTTTCCGCTCTAAAATCCACATATTGTACCCGTTTTTCTTTAAAATTGGCACAACATTTTATAATCAAACTAGAAACACCTATGCTGAAAGTGGGTATGATCGGTTCAGATTTAGATATAGCCCCCATACAAATGTCGCTCCCGATTTGACATTTTCCGCTTAAGAAACCACATATTACACCCGATTTTCTTTAAATTTTGCAGAACATCTCGTAATCCAACTAGAAACACGTATGCAAAAATTGGGTAAGATCGGTTCAGATTTAGATATAGCCCTCATACAAATGTTGCTCCCGAATGTTTAACCGATTTTGACCAAACTATGCAAATTATATTTCACTAATAAACATACATGGTGAAAGCGGGTCACATCGTTCTAGGTTTCAATATACTCCCATACAAATGTCCTTTCCGATTTAAAATTTTTTGTCAAACACATACATTTACAGGATGCAAAAATCTTTCCCGATTTCACGTTTTTTACCGAATTGAATTGCAATGAGAATTGTTTGGGTTATGCCCATATGTCCATACTTTGGTATAACTTTGGTATACTACTGTATAATTTGTATTTGTCTGTCGGACAATTGGATCAGTTACCATATTTTTTACTATATTCGTTAAATTTGACTAAAGATGAATTTATAGCATATAAATTATATGAATATAATTTATATAATTTGTATGAATTACATAAAATTGCTCCCATGAAATACCTGGGTTTAGTAATCAAAGCGAGGTACATACGCAGGGAGTGGTGTAGGGTATTATATAGTCGGTCCCGCCCGACTTTAGCCTTTCCTCACTTGTTTATTATATTTTACGTGTCTACTGCATTAGAGGAATGCTTTTTTCGTTTGATAGGTACTCTTTTTATCCCTTTTTGTTACATTTCACCCCCTACAAATAAAAAAACCGCTTTATGGAGCACATTTATGCTATAAGGAGAATACCAAGTAAGTATAAGCGGGCATATTCGAAAAACATTCTTAACTACTCGTAATATTAGCAGTATTTTCTATCCTTGTTAAGGAAAAATTTTCCCCATACACCTATTTTGCCCATTTTGAATCCCAATCGATCTACAACTGTTCTTTTAAATTTTGGTCGTCCTGGCTCCTTTAGATGTTTAGATGCTAGCGTGCTTTCAACAGACGGACGGACATGGCTAGATCGTCTTAGAATTTTATGATAGATGTTTCAAGGTGTTACAAATGGAATGACAAACTTAGGGTATACATAGTGCGCAGCGTTTGGACAAAGTGTTGATTTTATTGAATTTTTGTATTTGACCTTTAGTTTTTTCAGTCAGTGTCCTCGATCTTGACTACTTAATTACTAAAATAGTATATTTTAGTAATTAAGTAGTAAAGTTTTATAAGTTCTAAATATGTTAGTTTTAATACTGTCCCCATTTAACGCCGTCTTTGTCGGCAAACCGGCCGTGGACTCTTCTGAATGATGATTATGATTTCTATACACACATTCACAGTGACTAAGTGTTAGCAAGTCCTTTAGCGTTTCCGCATCCACATTTGAGTGTGTGTCTGTATTCATTCGTTCGTGTGTTATTGTCAAACATTTGCCTAACCAAAGTGTAACAAACACAACACGTCCGTCCGTCCGTCCGTCTGGCCGTCCTTCGTTCGTTCCACTGTGTCTAGGGGTTAAAATTACCCTTCTCATGCATTATTTACAGCTATTACCGTAAGAGATCATCAATTAATCCCATTCATATTCTGCCCTGCCACCCCTCCTCCTTCATCTCGTCCTGTCCTCTTGTACAACTTGCAACTTATTGTTGTTGTTGCTGTTGTCGTTTCCTTTTCCGGGTTGTTGCATTTCTGGTGGTGTTGCAAAGTCGCGAATTATCAGCCTGATGGAAAGAGTGCGAGTGTGTGTCCGTCCGTCCCTGTGTTCGATTTCAATTCATTTGTAATTTGTAGGGTGTTGTCGTCTGACGCCCCCTTTTGGTTCATTCGGCGATTGTTTGACAATTTAACGCGCATTCGCTTCATTGTTTAGATTTATTTACAATCCGGAATCCGGCATTAATTCACGAAACAGATGCGGCCAAGGACATTTGTCATTGCGATTTAAATTGCGGGGTTATTAATGCATCATTACGATGCTAAAGTGCGATGACAATTAGTTATATATTCGTGTGTGTGTGTGAGTGCGTATACCTTTGTAGGAATATTGCTAATTGAAAGGAAGAAGATTTAATTTATAACGGTGTCAAGATAATTGTGGTTAGCAATTAGAATTTTTGAACAAACGAATTGGAAAAAATACAAAAATTAAAGTTTATAAAATTTTTTATTATTTTCACAGTTTATGTGTCTGCACTAGGGTGGGCCTGCTTTTGCATACCCCCAATATAATCATGTTTCACCCAATATAAAAATACAAAGTTTAAGCGTCAAATGTTTTTAAATTGATAGGGTGTAATTAACAGGCGTCGCACAGTGGTTCAGAATCAAAATGCATCGTCCAAAATTCAATAACTTTTGTTCTAGTAGACATTTTTGAGTTCTGTAAAAAACGAAAATTAGTTGTGCTGGTCCAAAGTCAGACATTTGTTCGAACCCGGCCTTTATAAGGAGATGATTCTCACAAACGAACGAGAAGCACAACTCAACTTTGACTTTTGACATGGTCGAAATCATGATCGTGGTAGTCTGCAGCCAAGTAATAAATGTCACCATGCCATTTGTAAATAAATTTGCATTCTATTAAATATAGAAGCAAAATGGTCTTGAGCCAGGACAATATCCCAGTTCAAATCAAAATTTTATTTTTCTTTAAAATCGAAAAGTAGTAAACTTCGAGTCGATTTCTAAAATATATCTGATTTCCCGATTATTAACGTTAATATCTCAAAATAATCCTTGCCTAATTTTGGATTTTTACAGAACTCGATGGATTTACAGAACTGGCCGATGGATTTAGATTCTGAACCACTGTACGTCCTTCTGTTGTCTGCACAAATTATTCTCAACTAAAAGTCTCTCTTTGTCGGCTGTTTTTTTATATTATATGTCGATAAACTTTCGCGTAATGCTCTTCAAGAGTAAATCTTCGCTTATAATTTCTCTTCTCTGCTAATATTTGTCCGTCTTTGAAGTTTGGCATATGACCTGTCAGAGTACAGTGGGCCGCAAGAGCTACTTTTTGTTCTATTGGCTTGTCAGTTGCTTTTGTGTGAAGAAAGTCTAGTTTTTAGTTTCGTCTTGGTAGTACCAACATATACCTTTTGGCATATATTGGACTCGTCGTTATTACATGCTACCTTATAAACTTGTCCTCATTTTTATTTAATCTTAGATTTAGTTTTACTCAATAAATTATTTACTGTACTTTTTGTTTTGAGTGCTAATTGAAAATTGTCTTTGTTTTTTTTCCGCCAGCGTCATTCTCCTCCTCCTTCTTTTTGTTGTTTTTATGTTTTATACCCTTCACTAGGATATTATGTCGTTGTACATTTGTTTGTAACACCCAAAAAGAAACGATATATACAGATCGGCTTAGAATCACTTTCTGAGTCGATTTAGCAATGTCCAATGTCCAACAATTATTGTCCGATCCTAACAAAAATTGTCACATGTGAGTTTTATGGGCTAAGGACGGACGCTATTGAATTCGAAGCAAGTCGGTTCAGATATAGCCCCCTCACAAATGTCGATCCAGATTTGACTTTTTCCGTTCTAAAATCCACATATTTAACTCGATTTGTATCAAATTTGGCACATTACCTTATAATTCAACTAGAAACATCTGTGGTGAAATTGGGCCAAATCTTCTTCTTCAAATTTGGCACAACTCCTTATATTTCAACTTGAAACATCTGTGGTGAAAGTGAGTCAGATCGATTCAGATTTATTTATATTTCCCATATAAATTTCGATACGGATTTGAATTTTTCCGCTTTAGAAACCAGATATTTTAAACGATTTTCTTCAAATTTGCCACAGCACCTTTCACTTTAAACCAAAAACATCTGTGGGGAAAGTCTGTCAGATAGGTTCAGATTTATATGTAGCTTCCATGCAAAATTCGCCCTCGATTTGACTTTTCTCTCGCTATAGAACACACTTGTATGTAATACCCATACAAAAATCATTCCCGATATCACTTTTTCCCCAAATTCAATTATAGTGGGTAGAAAGAGGACGATATCTTAGTATATTTTATTAGATCGTCGATGTTTTGTTTTCGGAATTCATTTAATCGTTGAATTTTCTTGATGTTGCGTTCATTGTCTATGTGAAGTGAAGTGAGTCACTTATATTTAACGTGACCATCTCTTATTGGGCAAAAAGCGGGATTTAGTAGAAAAAAGGATCGGGGATATCTACCAAAATAAAAAACGTAAACATAAAAAACTAAGCTATATAATGTAATATAAATAAAAATGGCTGTGTTTAGAATATTTATGAAATTTACACATAATTTGTATATAAAAAGGTTGTTTAAAGAGCTGACTACAATTTCATGGGTCTATATTTTGTTAATAGTAGAAAACGCTCTACAGGTGCTTGTGAACCTGTCACAGAATCAACTATATTATTGAAAGTGATTTTTATACCATCTAGTACCATTATAGTTTACTTTCATAAACTGTTTGACATTCTAATTCATGTCTTATTAAAATATGCTTTAAATTAATCAATTGGACAGCATTGAATTACATTTTATCACGGTGTTTAAATTTAATGATCTTAAATGTTTCCTTAAAACCGGAGCCTAAATATAGAATAAGGGTAATTAATTAAATATTTTAGAAATTCTGGACATTTTTCGGTTACCAACAAATTTAAGGGGCAATTTTTAATCGATAACGTACCAAAAATAATTTATATTAAAAAGAGGGATTAGGCGGGATGCAAAATTAAAGCGGGACTGGGCATCAAAAAGCGGGATTGTGCCTCGAAAAGCGGGATGGATGGTCACCTTACTTATATTGAATAGCCTATTTATAAAATACGTCGCTGTGTTGATTATTATTCTTCTATGCCGTTTGTAATGGAACTTTTTGAGTCTTCTAGATGACGTTGGCTTCTGGTAACAATTTTCGAAAAATGGGCCATTTAAAATTTGAACTATCGATTACCTTGACTTTAGAAACTAGAATCACATTCTATTTTATTTTATTTTTTCAAGTTTATGTTTTACATTTGCAAAATGGGACGCTATACGCTCGAACAAAAATTTTGAAATATTAAAAACTACTTCCAAAGTAGTGAATCTTTAACGCAAACTTTAAAAAGAAGAAATTTTCGAGAAGAGATCGTCCTTTAGTTCAGCCTTCATGATGCTCATTTTAATTCGGTTACTATGTCAATAAGCAAAATTGCCGCATGTGTGGTTCAGAGAACCCACACGTGACTATTGAGAAGCCAATGTTTCCACAACGAGTCACTGTTTGGTGTGGATTTTGGGCTGTACTGAAAAATTGTGTTGATCGGATGAGGTACTGCCGTTGTAGTCAAATGAACGATATTGTGTGCCATTATTAAAAGATAAAGTTCAACCTTTCCAATAAAACCAGAAATTTGAACAAATAATCAGTACCATCAAGCTATGATTACGTCCTTTTGCAGGCGCAGAACGTCCGCAAAGCGACCTTGCAACCGAAGTTCGAGACAGTGTCAGGCCAAAGACATCATGTGTTTTTTCAATCTTAGGCGGTCTGTCTCAAGTAGAGATGGGCGCGTGAGTGATTTTTGACTCACGTTCACGCACGCTCACGAAGGACAAAAATTTAATCACGCACGCTCACGCACGAAGAATTTTTCTCTAATCACGTTCACGCACGCTCACGTGAGTAAAAATAATTTTGCTCACGATCACGCGTGAATCACGTGATTCACGTAAATCACGCAAATAATTTCCATAAAGAATATTTTTCTATTCTTTTTTAAGAAATTAAAAATATAGTAAATTAACTATGGTTAAGAAGTATATACCCAGCAAAAAACACTTAAAGATGCGTGTCCTTTATTTTGAAAGACTTAAAAGTTATTATAAAGTAGTTGCAAAGGAACTACTTTTTCACTAGTTTCCATTTCTATTTCAAAAAATCCGGCACTCTAACCATCTCAGCTATCCTCTGATGTGAGTGCTGAATAACTAATGCAAATCATTGTGTTCGTTAGAACAGACAATAGGAAACTCAACAAAATATTTATCTAGAATGAATTAATATATAACGCAAATTAATATTAAATTAAATTAGCATTAAATAAATTAAGACTACTTAATATTACTAATATTATGTAGTATTAATACTAATAAAAATTAAATATTTGAAGTAAATTAATAAAGCAATAAATCTGTATTTTTTAAAGCAAAAAATTTTAAATAGTTAAAATTTACAAAATTGCACATGTTTATTTAAAAAAGTAATAAAAAAATAACAAAAAAAGTTTTTTTTTTCCCGAGCCACGCATCGAACCCGAGACCTTCTGGGTGCAAAGCGGACACCTTACCTCTGTGTCCCCATACTAAAAATGCATTCCCATTCATTATTCGTTAAAATTTTACGGTATATTAACATATTATCAAGTTTTTTGGAAGTTGTTTAAAAGAACTCCTCAAAAGCGGGAAAATGCGCATTTAGATTTTGAGATTAGATTAAAATGTGCTTCCTGCGGAAGTACTTCCAATTTTTTTGCTGGGTATATATATATATTTAAAAAATATATAAATATTCCTAAAGTCCTAAAGCTTCCTGCGGAAGTACTTCCATTTTTTTTGCTGGGTATATATATATTTAAAAAGTATATAAATATTCCTAAAGTTCCCATTCCACGAAAAAGTATTTAATTTGACTTTGTTCGCGCTCATGTATTATAAAGGGTGATTTTTTAAGAGCTTGATAACTTTTTTTTTAAAAAAAACGCATAAAATTTGCAAAATCTCATCGGTTCTTTATTTGAAACGTTAGATTGGTCCATGACATTTACTTTTTGAAGATAATTTCATTTAAATGTTGACCGCGGCTGCGTCTTAGGTGGTCCATCCGCTTAGTCCAATTTTGGCATTTCCACGTTTTTGAGTAACAGAGACCCAATTGGTGCGAACGGCGACGAATCGAAAATTGGTGGTCATCATTAACACTGGCCGATACAGCTGCGATATTTTCTTCAGTTCGCACTCTACGTAAGCGTGTTGGTGGTTTAATGTCCAACAATGTAAATTTGGTGCGAAATTTAGTCACAATAGCCCGAATAGCCGCTTCAGTGGGTCGATTAAACTGACCATAAAATGGAAGCGCGCAATGAACTTTCTTAACAGAGCACGCATTTTGATAATAAAATTCAATAATTTGCAAGCGTTGTTCGTTTGTAAGACGATTCATGATGAAATGTCAAAGCATACTGAGCATCTTTCTCTTTGACACCATGTCTGAAATCCCACGTGATCTGTCAAATACTAATGCATGAAAATCCTAACCTCAAAAAAATCACTCTTTAGTTACAGCCTATGTATACACGTAAATCTAATTGAAAATACTCAACTAACAATGAAAATATATTAGGGTAAAGACGGGCGAAATAAATAATAAAATGATAGAAAAATAATAATAAATATGTGCGAATCACGCAAAAATCACGTGACTCACGCAGAAATAAGACTCACGCACATTCACGCACGAACATTTTTTTCGTTCCTCACGTTCACGCACGCTCACGTGAGTAAAATAAATTTTACTCACGATCACGCGTGATTCACGCAATTCACGTGAGTCGCGCCCATCTCTAGTCTCAAGTACTCTCGAATTCCAGCTATTTCGATCAAGTTATTTCTTCCTAGAGGGAGAACCACACTACACCATACACATTGACCATAAAGGTATTTAATTATCCTGCAAGGACATCATCAGTCCTGTGATTCTGCAAAGAGAGCTTCGTATTATTTTTTATTTCTTTTAGTTTTTTCGTTTGTATTTTTGGTCTGTAATCAATATTTGATTTGAACTGGGATATTGTTCTGGCTCAAGACCATTTTGCTTCTATATTTCTATTAAATATATATGGTGTTTTTTATTGAGGTATAGAACTTCGAATTGAAATAAAACACAAGAAAATCGTTTTAATGTCCATCAATTTGGCTTTATTGGAAGGATAATTTTATGCCATTAATGTTTAAATATGATTTCGGGCATGTGGCCGCCGCGGCTGGCTCGAATATAGCCAGCATATGGGGCCGTATGTTGGCAATAACGCCACGAATGTTGGCTTCCAAGTCCCCTAACGTTTCTGGTTTGTTGGCGTAGACGAGCGACTTCACATATCCCCAAAGAAAATAATCCAATGGTGTCAAATCACACGATCTTGGTGGCCAATTGACAGGTCCATTCCGCGAAATTATGCGGTTAACCGAATTAATTGCTCTGATGGACGATTATGTCGACCATAAAATGGACGGAGCTTGCGGTGAACTTCGCGAACTGAACCATTACTTTCGAAATAAATTTGCACGATTTGCAAGCGTTGTTCTTTTGTCAACCTGTTCATGATGAAATGGCAAACCAAACTAAATATTAATCACTTGACAGCTGACAAAATGGCCGCCAGTAAAAAAGTGATGCCAACTTAAAGTTCTATACCCCAATAAAAAACACCCTTTACCTGTAACGATGTTACTTGCTTTCACCATGTATGTTTATTGGTGAAATATAATATGCAAAGTTTGGCCAAAATCGGTTAAACATTCGGGAGCGAAATTTGTATGGTCTAAATCTAACCGATCTGAATCTGAACCGATCTTACCCACTTTCAGCATAGGTGTTTCTAGTTCGACTATAAAATGTTGTGCCAATTTTAAAGAAAATCGGGTTCAGTATGTGGATTTTAGAGCGGAAAAAGTCAAATCGGGAGCGACATTTGTATGGGGGCTATATCTAAATCTGAACCGATCTTACCCATTTTCAGCACAATTGTCTCTAGTTCGACTATAAAATGTTGTGCCAATTTTAAAGAAAATCGGGTTAAGTATGTGGATTTTAGAGCGGAAAAAGTCAAATCGGGAGCTACATTTGTAGGGGGGATATATATAAATGTGATCCGATCTTACCCACCTTCAACATAGGTGTTTCTAGTTCGACTATAAAATGTTGTGCCAATTTTAAAGAAAATCGGGTTAAGTATGTGGATTTTAGAGCGGAAAAAGTCAAATCGGGAGCAACATTTGTATGGGGGCTATATCTAAATCTGAACCGATCTTACCCATTTTCAGCACAGGTGTCTCTAGTTCGACTATAAAATGTTGTGCCAATTTTAAAGAAAATCGGGTTAAGTATGTGGATTTTAGAGCGGAAAAAGTCAAATCGGGAGCGACATTTGTAGGGGGGATATATATAAATGTGATCCGATCTTACCCACCTTCAACATAGGTGTTTCTAGTTCAATTATAAAATGTTGTGCCAATTTTAAAGAAAATCGGGTTAAGTATGTGGATTTTAGAGCGGAAAAAGTCAAATCGGGAGCGACATTTGTATGGGGGTTATATCTAAATCTGAACCGATTTCCTCCAAATTCAATACCGATGGTCCTTGGCCCAAAAAAGTAACTTCTGCAAAATTTCATGATAATCGGGCAACAATTGCGACATGTAGAGTGCGAACAATCTTAGATGGACAGCAGACGGACATCGTTAAATCGATTCAGCTGGTGATTCTAAGCCGATCCGTATACTTAAAGGTGGGTCTAGCTCGATTATTTCTTGGTGTTACAAACATTTGACGGAAAACTAACTTATAATACCCTAGTCCACGAAGTGGTGTAGGGTATAAAAAGTTCATTACTAAGTAAAAAGGTCATCGTTGTCGAATCCCTAATAGTAGAACTACTGTAAAGTATTTACAATGTCCCCACATAAGTGAGTGTGTGTGGTAATTGAACTATTAGGAATAGTTCAATAAAAAAACATTATAATGTTCCTTTACTTTGATGTTATATCAAAAATTACGATAAATGGGAGATTTTATTTTTAGATCCCGGGAAATACCTATACTGCTTATACCGATCCACAATGCTAAATTAATGATAATATCATATTCCGTCCGTCCTAAAATCAACATGATGAAAAGGACATCCAAAATTTCTCAAAATATTCTCTTAATTTTATCAGCATGTGCATGCGTGTGCGTATGTGTACATAAATATTAATAATAATTTATCATTTTCCATTATTACACATTGCATTGGATGGAGTAAGTGTTTTCCATATTTACCCAATCCATCTGTTCAAATTTTCCCCGAAAAGAAAAACAATTTAATCTCTAAACTATCCACAAAACACAACCCGACACAAATGTACAACCATACAACCATTCATACATTCAGCCATTCAACGATCCAACCATTCAGTCATCCATCCATCTATCCAGCCATCCGTCCTTCCACACAGATACGCAACAAAACAATTAAACTGGCGAGATATTGAAAATATCCCAATGAGCGGGTGTGTGCGTGTGTGTTTACTTAACTGGTTTACACACACACACACATTTCTATCTATCTATACGCTCATATGTCCTCAATAGACCAAAAGAAGATAAACATTCCCGAAAATAAAACAACAGCAACAACAAAAAATTACAAATGATGAAACATTGATGCAGAAAATTTATCTGTGATTTCAATTTAATCGTTACGAAATTTTGGCACAATTGGGTTCTCTTCACGTCTTCCCTCTTTGCACGAGGGCAGCCAGAACTAGTCTTTTGTCTAATTTCATTGCTAATTGCCATTCGACGCGACACAGTGGTTCGAAAATGTTTTTTTTGCAGCACAGAGTTTGAAAAGTAAGTTACATGTCACACGATTGCATTTGGCAAGACGGTATGTTGTCGTTTGTGACTACATCCGGTTGAGCCAGACTTCAACTACTCTGCACTGACAGCTTTGTAAAAAAAAATTGTAATGGGGTTGATAGTGGATGGGGTATATATTCGACCCGCCCGACTTGATTTTATTTAAAGAAAATATTTATCTATCTATATATATAAAAGAGTTGCGTTACTGACTGACTTATCATTAGACAGCGGATTTTTATGCAAAATCGTATTTTGAACTGATGGTTATAATTGAATGCCTTCTTCACACAAATGATTTTACTAATAAAACAATTTAATAAACCGATATAACCAATTTCATGTCAGTATATCCAACATAGCAACATGCATATTTATACAATTGGGTATAAAAAATGGAATCTGCATAAAAATCCGCTATCTATTTATCAATGACCGGCCACTGACCAAACGGCTGAAGCCAGGCTCATGAAATTTTCAGGGTAGTTCCCAAACGAAATTCGTACTTTTAGGGGGTAAAATGGTACAAAAAGGGATAAACATCGAACCTTCGTCCTGAATAAACGGCAGTAGCTAGAAACATAAAGTTCGGTGTGTTCCTTGCACTGACTATGCAGAAGAGCTACAAATAGGGATTTTTCGAAATTTGTACTTTTAAGGGAGGAAAGAGACAAAAAGGGATAAAAATGGTACCAATTTAAGAATTGCAGCTAGAATCGTGGAAATCGGTATTTACATTCCTCTGACAACGTAGACTTGCAATATAAATTGATTTTTCGAAATTTGTGCTTATAAGGGATGAGCGGGACAAAAAGGGTAAAAATGGTACCAACTAAAGTATTGCAGCTAGAATCTTGAAATTTTATATGTAAGTTCTTCTGACCATATAGAAGCGCAGTAAAATTGGATTTCTCAAAATTTGTACTTATAAGAGTTGAGCGGTACAAAAACGGATAAAAATGGTATATTTGGTATGTTAATTCCACTGACCATGTATTAGCGCATTAAAATTGGATTTTTTTTTGCAAAATTTGTACTTTTAAGGGTTACGAGGGACAAAAAGGAATAATTATGGTATTAATTTAAGTATTACAGCTATAGTCGTGAAATTTGGTGTGCCAATTCCTCTGACAAGGTAAAAGATTGATTTTTCGAAATTTGTACTTTTAAGGGGAGAGTGGGACAAAAATAGTAGCAACTTTAAGATTACAGCTCAGACCATGTAGAATCCTCTGACCATGTAGAAGCGCCATTAAAATGGATTTTTTTTCGAATAAAAGGCACTGCGGTTGTAGTTTTTTGTTAAAAACTGGGTAGAAAATCATAAAAAATATATATACGAAGGGAGTTCAGCTAAAACAGTGCACATCGACAAGCACATTCCTTTGACTTTATATGAGTGATATGTTTTCAATTTACTATTTTAGAAAATAAAATCAAATAAATACTATCCTAAAACAGAGAAAGATAAAACTAATAACAAATACTTGGCTTTTTAACGGCCGAACTTTATATACCTTCCACCACGGATTGCATTCATGATATTACAGGAAAATGTAATTTTTTAATATAGCCAAACCAAAACAAATACAAATATTGAAAAAATAATTTTATAAATAAATATAATATTTTTATTATTTCAAACCACGCTTATAAGGCAAGGCTACCAATACGTTTATACTATAAATATAGAAATAATACTTCAAGCCAATTCACAAAATAAATATTCTTATAAAGGGTGTTTTTTATTGAGGTATAGAACTTCGAATTGAAATAAAACACAAGAAAATCGTTTTAATGTCCATCAATTTGGCTTTATTGGAAGGATAATTTTATGCCATTAATGTTTAAATATGATTTCGGGCATGTGGCCGCCGCGGCTGGCTCGAATATAGCCAGCATATGGGGCCGTATGTTGGCAATAACGCCACGAATGTTGGCTTCCAAGTCCCCTAACGTTTCTGGTTTGTTGGCGTAGACGAGCGACTTCACATATCCCCAAAGAAAATAATCCAATGGTGTCAAATCACACGATCTTGGTGGCCAATTGACAGGTCCATTCCGCGAAATTATGCGGTTAACCGAATTAATTGCTCTGATGGACGATTATGTCGACCATAAAATGGACGGAGCTTGCGGTGAACTTCGCGAACTGAACCATTACTTTCGAAATAAATTAGCACGATTTGCAAGCGTTGTTCTTTTGTCAACCTGTTCATGATGAAATGGCAAACCAAACTAAATATTAATCACTTGACAGCTGACAAAATGGCCGCCAGTTAAAAAAGTGATGCCAACTTAAAGTTCTATACCCCAATAAAAAACACCCTATATTTATATTTTCAAAAAAGCTTAAATACCATAAATATCGGTAGATATTGGGCTCTGCATTTGGTCGTATTTCAATTCTATTTTAATTCCAAAAGTACAAATTTTGAAAATCCATTGTATCACGTACATAGTGCAAAATAACCTAACTCATGATTCAACCAATTTTTGCTGTAAAAGTAAAAAAAAGTACGAATTTGGAAAATTCTTTTTATTTTGCGTGTCTATGCAGTCAGAGGAATGTATACACCTAATTTCATCATTCTAGTTGTAGCCGTTTAGTTGGTACTATTTTTATCCCTCTGTACCCATTGTATCTCTTGAAAGTACGAATTTGGATGAACATCTTTTTATTATTCGTATATACGCAGTCAGAGGAATGTATACTCCGAATTTCATGACTCTAGTTGCGGTCATTAGCTTGGTACTATTTTTATTCCCTTTTTCCATTTTAACCCCAAAAAGTACGAATTTTGAAAAAAAAAACATTTATTTTACGTGTCTACGCAATCAGAGGAATGTACACACCGAATTTCATTATTCTAGATGCAGCCTTTTGGTTGGTACTATTTTCATCCCTCTATTCCCATTTTACCCCTTAAAAGTACAAATTTGGAAAAAATTATTTTATATTATGTGTATAGTCAATCAGAGGAATGTACACACTTAATTTTATGTTTCTAGCTGTTGTCGTTTGATATGTACCATTTTTATCCCTTTTTGTCCCATTTCACCCTACGAATAAAAATCGCTTCATGGTGCACGTTTTTGCTATAGAGGGAATGCGTGTATCCAATATCAAGTAAGTACAAGCAGACATATTGAAAACAAAATGCTTAAATACTCTAAAATATTAGCGAGATTTCCTCCAGTTTCAATACCAACCGATTTACGACTATAAGACGCATTTATGGAAAATTTGGACGTCTTATCTCCTTTCGTTTATATGCTAGGGAGCTTTCAATAGACGGACCGACATGGCCAGATCGTCTTAGAATTTGATGACGATCAAGAATATATACTCTTGATATGGTTTCAGGTCGATATTTCAATGATAAAGTTAGAATACCACCATCCTGGAGGTGGAGGGTATAAAAATGGTACCAAATAAATTATTCTAGCTAGAATCATGAAATTTGATATGTACATTCCAAGAAATAGATTTTGCGAAACTTGTACTTATACGCGCGGAATAAAAAGTTATAAAAATGGTACCAATTTAAGTATTGCAACTATGGTCGAGGAATTTGGAGTCTAAATTAATCTGACAACGGAGTACGTATACGCGGAACATAAATGGATATTACACAATTTTTACTTATAAGGAGGATGCGGGACGGAAAGGGATAAACGTGGTACCAAATAAAGTACTTGCTTTTAGGGGAGAAGCGAGAACACGTGTTACCTATAGTGTTTTCACAAAATGTGTACTTTTTGGGAAAGAGGCGCAAAAAGTTATAAAATGACCGGCTGCATCTAGAAAGATGAGATCGAGGGCATAAAAGGCTCTCTCTTGTAATTTTAATTCGAAATCGCGTAGAAAATTATAAAAATGATACATTCGAAGGGATTTCAGCTAAAATAGTGCACAAACACATACCTTTGACTGTGTATGAGTGCAATCTAATAGGAGGTTTTCAAATTACTATTTTAGATTTATCGATATCCACCAAATATATTCACCAAAAGAAAATTCAATAAATACTATCAAAAAACAGAGATGGATAAAACTGATAACAAATAACTGGCTTTTCCACGTGCGAAGTAGCGGGTACTGCTAGTATTTCATAAACAAAACGTTTGTTTAATTGATCTATTTTAAAAAAGATTTTAAGCATTTAAATAAAGACAATTAATATAAAAAGTTTAATGACTCAAATCGCATGATCTCTGACGTCGCATACATGAGATAACCATGTCTTCAAAACGCTCGAACATGTCATAAATTTTGTCATAATTTGTATTGTACTAAATCCGTCCCCGTTGGTTTTTAACATCGCCGTTCATCGAAAAATATGCCACGACGCAGAAGGTGGCTTTTTTGAAATCCGGAGCTAACAGCTAATAAGTAAGAAAGGCTAAAGTCGGGCGGGACCTTCACAGACGGACATTGCTAAATCGATTCAGAAAAAAGATTCTAAGACATAATACCCTATACATGAAATGTTTCATACAATTTTATCATAAACATTTCATAAAATAATATTGAAACTAAGTGTCATAAGGTCAAAGAGTAATTTCATTGTATTAATTATTTTTATGAAAATAGATTTTTAGTTTCGACTTTATTCGGTTGAATGCTAGCAATTCTCATTTATCCTATGTTAACTCTGACATAAGTATATACCCTGATTTAGGTCATAGACATATTCATTGCAAAGATTCTCGCAACGATGGTATGTGTCGACGGGTTAGTCAAGAAGTCCGACCTTTTTTAATTTTTTGTTTATATTGGAAACTTCAGTATAAATTATTGCTAGTTATGAAACTTTTTCATACAATTAATGAAGTTTCTTTATAGAATCTATGAAAATTTTCATAAATTATATTATGATAAATTATAAATAATAAATTATATTATGGCAAAAAATCAATAAATGAAGAACTGCATTTCATAGTTTCTAAGAAATGTTTCATAAAGTTTATGACTCTTGATTTGTAGTTTATGAAACATGTTTCATACATTTTATGAATTGCTTCTTTTGCGACTTTTTCATGCAATTTTTCACTAGGGTTATGTCAGAATCATAAATATTATGAAGATAATTCTGGTAATTTTATCCAATAAAAATGTGTCGTTCGACCACTGTGCGCGCCGTTTGATCATAAGCGCGTTGGCTGCATTTTGGGCTTCAATGCACATGAATGTAAACAAACTATTACGAGTACAACAATGGCTGGCACTGACTGACTGACTGATGTTGATACCGCCGTTGGCGGCTGGCGGTGGTAATGGTGGTGGTGTTTCCATTGGTGCTGGTGGTGTTGATGGTTGCTACATGTGTCCACATTGACTACACCAGCGCGCGTATAAATGCCTGTCGGTCGATCTGTATGCTAAGCGTATTAGGCATTACATATTATGTACGTTCTCTCCCCCCAGCCAGACAGCCAGCCCTATAGCCAGCTTTTTGTCTACAACCTTATGCGTGCAGCCATCCATCCAATTCATCCATCGATGCTCGATGCTCGGAACAGACAGAGACGCGCAGCGACAGATAAAAAGGAACAGCGTAAATTGTCACCATATGCGTCAACACGCAATAATTCACCAGAAAGATAATGCCGGCAATTGACCAGGATTCAGTTGAATTTCGCTAATGGAGGGGGAGTGTTTCCGCCTGCCATCCATCCCATCCCATCCATAGAGGAAGTGCAAATCATCATTACCAGTCTGTGTGTGCGACAAGTGACTTTTGCATTTTATTGCTCTGCGAAACGGTTTGGTCCTGTGCTGTCCCCTTTGATGTTTTGAATCCTTAATTGGACTCATTAGCTCCAGTGAGTGCGTAGTCCTCGCATGGTGGTGGTGATATCTATTAAAACGGTAGGATGTGATGTTGACTTTGATGTGTCCCGTTGTTTGCACAATTTGAAAATGTAATTGAGAAAACGCAAATTGATATTGATTACAATTTAATAAAAGCAGCGACTACCTGCTGTGTATTAGAATTTTAATTTTAATCAAGTGCGCTGATGTGAACGACGCACAGAGGTCGATTTTGCACTTTTAGGTGGCCAAAATTATTTTTGTATAAAAATGGACTTAAAATAATGGTTAGATAGCAGAAAAAATTTAAAAAAAATTCTAAGCATTAGGGGGTGGTTTTTTAGGGGATTGAGTAAGTAAAATATTTCTTCGCACCAAATATGTTGGCGCTCTCCATAAAAAATTATTTTTAATGAAAAACAGGTAGGTACAGATTAATAATTAAAGTGCAAATACATATTTTACAATATTTGATTATTCATTTATGGATAAATCTTGATCCGTGACTGAAATATCGGATTCGGTATTCGGGTCAGCCGGCAGTAACATATTGATCGTTTCAGGGCAAAATGATCTTGGTTTGAGCCTTTTTTTTGTTTCATGCTACTTAATAGTGGGTCTGAACTCAGTAATAGTCTATTGTATATATCATTGCATTCCTCCCTCGAGAACTTTCTTGCGTAGTTTTCGCGGTATAACCGAAAGTGCTTATTTCTTGCTTCTGCTGCCTCTTCCGACAACTGTCCTATGGGTAATAAGGCATTTTCAATTACAGCTGCACCATGAATTAATATTTTATGCATGGTCGGAGTCATTGGGTGCCATTCATATAGGTCGACATACAATTTCGCAGTTGCCATTGCATATTCATCAAATTGTTGGACGTCTATTTGGTGACCACTTGAGATAGTTTCCAGTATAAACTTCAATCTATATATTAATTCAAAATCAATTTTTGTTATATCGGCAGCTAATTGAGGGTTTTCAAAGAATCTTCGGCTAGTGTTACCATTATTGGTATTCCCGAAATTAACTTTTGGCATGTCGACTAACAATCCAGTTTCCTTTCGAAATCTTTCATGAATATGTTGTTTTTGACACACTTCTAACTCCTTTTCTTCTTTAGTTCTTTAGTTCTCTTCTCTCTATACTTTTTCACTGGTAATTTATACGCCAGATGTAAAACGCTTTCGAACAATCGAATCATGGCGTGTAGTACAGGTAGTCCAAATTCAATAGCGGTGGAACTTGTATTTAACTTTTGGGTCAGATTGTTAAAATCTTTAGATGTTGCTTCGCATATATAACACCGACTTGTTGATTTTGTATCGGTTGCAGCGTTACACACTTTGCCATCGATCATCGTCATCTTAAAGACATGTTCAAACATGAATTTGCTCCCGTGCAAAATTACTTCAGTAGGTGTTAACTTCTTGGCGGATTCGTCAACGTAACAGATTTGCTCCTTTATTACATCAGTAGATTCTTTGACAAACCTAAATCGTATTGGTCTGCAATATCTAGGTGATGACGGTGTTGGGTTTTGCCAAATTATTTTTTGCCTTCTTTGTCACAAATTATTCGAAGTGGTACAAAAGAGCTCATGAATATATTTGCGTCTGAGGCAGCGTCATCTTCGAACTTTTGTGTATATTTGGCTTGTTGGGATCCGTCGCAACCCCATTTACAGATAATTTTCAAAGAATTACGTTCATTATCTTTTAGAGAACAAAGGATTCCTTCTAGCGCCATTGATAAGCGCGTAACTGTATTATCAATTAAGCTTTGTAAATTGCTTTCTGCGCAGGTACTTGTGACCCTTATACAATTTTCGGGCGGGTAACATTCTTTTTTTGCTCTTAACAACAGGTCGTAGCACGGATAAAACGATTTATTTGTGTTCCTGATGATTTCATATTGTCGCTTGGTCAAATCAGCTTCAACAAACATTGATAGGGCTTGCAACGGTGTAAAATAAGTAATTTCTTCTTGATCTGATCTTCTGTATACTTTTCTGTATTTCGCTGCACGAGTTGGAGAGTTTGTGATTTCTCTTAGTATTTTTGAAGCATCCCTTTTTCCTCGAGCCTGTAATATTGTTTGCGCTGCATGAACGATTACTTTTTCACTATGCGAAGAACGCATGTCTTCTGTCTTTCTTCTTTTAGTCCTCTCACTAGAATCTTAGAAGGCCGACCTGGTCGAGTTTGTTTATTTGCTGCAAATACAAATGTTCCTTCTAACCAAGCTTCATTGGTTTTAAGAAATCTTGCTTCTTTTCTATGGGCTTTGTACCATTTTTCTTTCATTGATGTTTTAAAGTTTGCAAATCTTTGTTTTAAACTGCTTAGATTATCTGGAGTGTCACCATAACAGAACATCAGGCGATTCTCAAGATATTTAATTTTTTCATCCAAACTACTTTATTACATTTGAAACCAAACTTGATTTTTTTTATTGTGATGTCATCCATAAAAAAACTATAATTTGGTCAGCCGCAGCTAACTGCACCCAAATTGTACGTCATTAATTAGCCAAATATATGTAGTATTTAATAAAATAAAAAGTATTTCTCAAGAGGAGGCAATAATATAACAAAATGTCTTACAATCATGAAAATTAAGGAAACATTTCATTACAAAACAACCTTTTTTGGAAGTTCTATAAATATTTCAAATAACGTCAAAAATAATATAAAAATATCAAGAAATGTTGATTTTTACCTGAACTATTTGAATCCATCACAATCACTACTAAAAGATTAGGTGGACAACACAAAATTTCTGTTGTTTAAATGTTTATATTGAGAGCGCTGATAACAATAATGTGAACTTTTTGAAACGATCAAGTTTGAACGGTGACAGTTTGTGAACGGTGACAGTTTCGCCAGTAGGGATGGTAAATTATTGTTACTGGAACATTCCATTAGCTCTGGGATTTTTTTGGGATTTTTAACGTCACTTTTTGAAATTTGACTTTTGACCGGCTAATTCTTAATAATCGACCTCTGTGCGACGTGAAACATTTGTATTGGATTGTTAAAAGATTTTTAAATAAACAAATTAGATTTGACTACATGAAAATGTTGTTCTTTAGGTTTAAATCGTATTTATCATTGAATCGGCACAAGGTGAAATAGTTAAAAAAATGTTTAGCTAATTGGGCAGGGGTAGATGTCAAAATTGAATAAAGCAAGCTGCGGTGAGATATGTTATAGTGGCTTCGACTTTGCTAAGCATTCAAGAGGTCCAATTTTCGATGACTGGGAAATAACACTAGAGATGGTACATGTTATACTGACTTTGAGGGTACCAAAAATCCTTTTAAAAAAATTGCCCGATCTCGCTGGTCAGTTCTCATCGCCTCTACGTGAAATAGCCATGTCCTCAAATCGTTTGTGCAGAATGTCTAGTGTGGTATCAGCTGCGTGGCACGTAGTGCCCTCTTCTTGAACAATACAAATAGACAAATTACACTGTGCAACAAAATAAAACTTTTTCGAAAATAACAAGGATTTTGATAGAGAGGTTAAAAAGCAATATACGTGTATCGTCATTTTACCGTAGTCATTTTTGGATGAATCGGCATAGAAAATATTGTGATCCTTACATTCGGGCTTGAGGGACTATTAATATTATAATAATGAAGAATAACAATTTTCTTAATATGGTAGTGTACTTCTATGTAATGTCGACAGCCTCTAATCTACCGATAATACTGCGGAATACACTCCTTGGTAGAGGGTATACAAGATTCAGCCCGGCCGAACTTAACTCCTTTTTACTTGTTTATGTTAATTAGACCCTTGAACGCGCTTCAAATATAAATTCTGACTCTTGTCGTAGACTAACTGTTTGGTCTAATTATTGGACGTTTATGGTAATTTTGTTGATGCCGCAGCGCTCAACTTTGCAAATGATAGTTCTGAAAAAGCATCTTTTGTATTAAACTATATCCACAAACACGGAGTCAGTGATACCATTTTTCGCCCGGTATTCAGAATTTAAACACCCTTCTAAAGATATTGACTTTTTCTATTTCTTTTTCATAACACCTTTTACAATATATTTCTATGAAATATGACTTTTTAGCTATCTGTTTACATGATTACATGATCCTATAGGAAGTGTTCAACAATATTACTTAAACCACTACACTGAAAGATTTTTCCTTCATCATAATTATGAATCGATTTCATAAAAGGTTTTTCATAAATTTAGTGATTTTTTTCTTAATATGCATGAACAAATCATAAATAGAATTAAATGTTTTATACAATTTTTTCATAAACATTTATATTTCATAAAACAAAATTGTTAAATGTCATAACCAATAAAATATTTGTGTTATAAAATACCTTCATAAATATAATGAAAGATTTCATAGTTTTTATGAAATGTTTCATAACTTACAACTACATTTTTAGTGCGTCGACTTTATTCGGTTGAATGCTACCTATTCTCATTTGTACTCTGTAAACTCTGACCTTATTTAGGTCAAAGACGTATTCATTGCAAAGTTTCTTTATAAAATCTATGAAAATTTTCATATATCATATTATGAACAAGGAAAAACGGCGTTAAGTTCGGCCGGGCCGAACTTTATATGCCCTCCATTATGGATTGCCTTCCACTGAGGCTGTCGATTTTCATTTCATTCCCGGGAAAAAGTAAATTATTTATAGGTATGTTCAATATGGTTTAAAATATCAACATTTAATAACTGGTGTGTTTTTTTCAATACTGTCATATTACAAATTAAAAACGAATGTTATTGTCAAAATATTTTATAAATTATTTTTCATTTTACAAATATTTTACTCTACACCTTTTCAAGATTATATTCGGAACATACAAATTTATATTGAGAAATGTAAATTCATATTAGGGACATATAAATTCATAATGGGTAATGTAAATTTATAATAGGAACATGTTAACTCATAATGCGATATATAAATCATAATTCATTGAGAACAATTAATTCATAATAGGAACATACCAATTCATAATGAAATATACAAGTTTATAATCAGAAAATCCAAATTCATAATCAGAAAATACGTTTTCATATTCAGAAAATATGAATTCATAATGAGAAAATATAAAATCATATTGAGAAAATGTAAATTTATAATGAGAACATTTATAAAATATGTGTTTCTACGAAAATATCCATAGAAAAATGCACATACATAGCGTCGATTATAAATTTTAGAGTTCCTGATTATGAATTTATATTTTATGAATATATATTCCTGAATAAGAATTTATATATTCTCATTATCAATTTGTATGTTCTTATTATGAATTTATATTTCTCAATATGAATTTACATTTCACATTACGAATTTACAGTGCTGATTATGAATTATCATGCTCCTATTATGAATTTACATTTCCTGTCATGAATTTAAATTTCTCATCGTGAACTTTCATATTCCGATTATAAATTACATTTTCTCATTATAAACTTGAAAAGTTGTAGACTAATCGTCAGAATTGGACATTTATATCACAGGTAGAAGTGACTGACACCTACACTAGATTCCAAATTGAAAACGATTAAGGAAACAAATAACTCATATGACGGAGAATGTTATGACGCATTTTATTTAGAATATTCATTCGTCTGGAGACAAAAATATTTTATAGAAAGAGGGGGGAATATTCTAAACTGTAAAAACAATAGAAACATAAAAAATTAATATTAATTTAATAAATTCATAAAAAATAAAAATAGTCCAGTCATTAATTCTTACAAAGGGCCATTTAAATACATCGTAGCATATATTTATATTCCTATTAGATTTCTCTTGAAAGTTTCCAGGCGAACAATTTTTATTGTATTCCTATTTTTAGACCATTTCTTTCTGGCTAGATATGTAAAGTAAATTGTTCTTGAAGAAGATATTCATCTCGATTCTTCTAGGAAAACAAGAAAATTTACATTATGTAAGCCATAGTATTGTCGGCATGATATTTTTATTTCACAATAAAGATCCTGCAAATAGCCTCACAGAAAGTTTTTATTCCCCTAGCTGGGTTTCGCATAAAATGGCTATTTAGCGAATTTAAAAAGTTTTGTTTGTAGTAATATAATATAAACAAATACTCAACAAATACTTATTATTGTCAGTAATGTAAATACATATATGAATTTGAAATACATCTAAAAATTCCAATTTATATAGTAACATTAAATTATTGATCAACATAATAAATAAATTATTTTTTAATATTTCCCGTATTCCCGGGAAATTGAAAATTTTTTCCCGGGAATTCCCGGAGAAATTTTTCCGATTCGGGAATTCCCGGACCCCAAACCCTAATGTACACATAGATTTTCTAGCTGTTGGTGTTTCGTTTCACCCTCTGTATATTAAACTGACTTTATGGTGAGCGTTAATCAAGCAAATATAAGCAGACATATTCAAAACAAGTAAATCGGCCCGGCCGTATCTTATATACCTTTCACTATAGATTGCCTTCCTCAGGATTGCCCGCAGAATTGAGAATGTCGACTTCACTTATAAGGGCAATAAAATATTAGGAAAATTATGATTTGTTGCTGATAGCGATATTTGTTAAATTGTGAAGTTTTTGCTATATCACAGCAAATATCATGTATATACCTCGCTTTGTCATTTTTGAACGAATATGGTAATTGATCCAATTTTCCGGCATATATTCCGAGTAAAGTAAATATAACATGATCTGGAAAAATTTATTAGATGCAATTACAAATGCTGATTAATAGGATGAATTGGACGGACATTTGAAGGGGACCTATAACAACACTTGGGGCCTGTGCCAAAACATGTGGGTCTTAGAGGGGTAATAATTAAATGGGGCCCATTTGTAAGGGCGCTACATTTAAAAGTACGTATTCTTTATTGAAATATAACATGATCTGCAAAATTGTATAAAGATCCAATGTAAAATGTTTGGGGGTCATACCAAAACATTGACCTATATAGCTGGCTTTCAAAATAGCTGTTTCTAGTCTAAATGTAAAATTGTGTGGGAAATTTGATCAAGATCTGAAGTAAAATGTGCATTTTAGAGCAATAATAGTGTAAATCGGAGGTATATTTGTATGGGGGCTATAGCAAAACATGGACACATGTGGTCCACTTTCCCGCTAGCTGTTTCTAGTTCAAAATGAACACGATCCTAAAACTGTTGTCGCGATCCCATGTAAAATGTGTATTCTAGAGCAGTAATGGTGTACATTATAGAGATATTTGTATGCAGGCTATATCTAACCGATTTCCTCCAAATTCAATACCAACCATCCTTGGCCAAAAAAATGACTTCTGCCAAATTTCTTGACAATCGGACAACATTTGGGATCTGTAGAGTGCGAACAAGGTTAGATTGAAAGCAGACGGACATCGTTTAATCGATTCAGCTGGTGATTCTAAGCCGATCCGTAAATCCGTGGGTCTAGCTCTACTATTCTTTTGGTGTTTCAAACAGTTGGCGGAAAACTAGTCCACGAAGTGGTGTATGTTATAAAAATAGTGTGTCATAATATAAGTTTTTGCTACTTCCACAAGTTTTACTTCAAATATCCCAGCTATTTTTCCGTCTACAAATAGTGATAACTTCAACATTTATCCATAGATTTTTTACATGTAGACATTGCTTTCTTCTTTAAAATGTTAGATATTATTTTTTATGCAACTTTATGTGATTTTACGTGTCAGAAAGCCTTTTTTCTAGAAAATCTTTTTTTTTTTTAATTTTTCGGAGACTGTTTCTATGTGAAAATTAAATTTGCAACATGTGTAGCTATCATAAGTATCTTTAAAAGAACATATCGAGGGCTTATATTCAATAACCTCTATCTACAAAAACACAATTTTTCAGGAAAGCCAAAAAACTGTTTTATTCGCAAATTAGCAACAATTTTAATGAACTCATCTTCCACAATATTAACAAAATGTGTCTTACAAACACCCTAACTAAAAATTTTGTTGAAATTCGAGTTATTTTAGCTTCTTTGGTAGATAGAGGGTATTGACTCACAAATGAAATCATTGCGTAGGAAAATAATATGTAGATAGAGGGTATTGCCTTATTTTAAAATTAAGTTTGTTTTACGGTTTTTGTATGGGGATCCACAAAAAGGTGGGAGATAGGGGGTAGATATGTTCACAAGAAATGTTGGGGATGGGAAAATGGCAGGACCTGTTCTAACATTTGCACCCTACACAGAAAAAAAACTTGTGTAATTATAATTTTGTAGTGAAAGCTATATTAAAGGATTATAATACATTTTCAGAATTTTTACTGCGCCTGGCTGAGATTATCATAGAAATAGTGATACTCCTCTGGAATTACCACCTTTGATCCTGTAAATGTTTCCATTTGTTTTGCTGGATTGGGAGTCGACCGGTATGCAATAGCTTTGGTTCTATGTGACCTTCATATTGCTTGATTGTAATAGGTAGTTCAGTGTAATTATGATCAAAATTCACTTTAAACTGAATGCTACCACTTGGCGAATATAAGATAGATCTTAGTTGGGATACTGTCGGATCATTTTTTGCTCGACCAGGTCTAATACTTGAAAATCGAATAAGGCTAGTATCCTTATAGTTTTTAAAAAAACTATAATCTAAATATAATGCATCAAATGGCTTTTTATTGATTTTATTGTTGATTTTGACTGTTTTGCGGGCATCTTTGGTTACTCTGACGTAGTTGTATGGCAAATATATGGTCTGATTTTTCAACTTAGCCTCTATCTTTGCATGAGCACTGTCACACTCCATCTGTGTGTGTCCTTTCTCCAAGTATTTTTGTTCTATGATTTTGTTGTTTTCTATTGAAAAATTGGACAAAGCATTCGACAAATAGTGGTTACGGTTTTGGTAAATTTCAAATCAGTACTATTAATTTAACTAAAAAATAGCCTGAAATTAAATAAAACGAAACAATTATATGATGTAGATAGAGGGTTTTGCCTTTTTCAAGTATCTTTCATAAACAAGTATCTTTGTAGATAGACAAATGATAAAATACAGCATATATAGTACTAAAAATAGGTTTTTTCAATTGAAATTTTTACAGTAGATGCAGATGGGGTCAGTGATGAGTTTGGCATAAAAAAAAATTCGTCAAAATGTAGATAGAGGTTATTGAATACACTGTGCAACATTTTTGAAGTCATTTCAAAATAACCATATACGGACACCGCTACATGATAAAAGACCAAAAAAAAAAAGACCCGTGTTTTTTTCCCCCCAAAGTCATGCACTTTTTTTTATGGGCCCCCAGAGATTTGAGGCCTCGGTGTAATTTTTGGAAAAAAGTGATCATATTCTCAGGCTCATATCTTGCAAACCGTTCGGAATTTTGATTTACTCTCTGAGGCAAACTTCTAGCTCTTGTCATCATCTTGTCAGATCTCAATAAACAACTTTCTAGAACATATGAACTTCCTAGGAATTATTCTTAACACCGTTTAGGTAGCGCTTAGGTAGCCGCAAAATTGAAAAATTTCCCAAAAATTTTTTAATTTCATTTGTTTTTTCTTTACTTCAACATTGACATACTATGCTATCTAACGCTGTGTACTGCCTCAATGTGAGCGTCGTGTCGCTTTTATATTGTGTGCTGCGGCTACATATGTGTTGTTAATGTTGTTGGTACAAATGGATTGCGACTACTTCGCTGCTTTGAATTGTCATGTGTTTTGTTAGTGCAAATTTTTGGACCGACGACTTTGTTGTTGTTTGTTGAATGGCATCGATGATGTCGTGTGGGTAAGAAATACTGGAATAAACAATTTTTCACTTTTGCGGCTACCTAAGCGCTACCTAAACGGTGTTAAGAATAATTCCTAGGAAGTTCATATGTTCTAGAAAGTTGTTTATTGAAATCTTAAGTACATTTTTGTTGTTGATTGTTTCCTTGAATTTTTAACGGTTTGCTACTTATGGACCTGAACAGGGCAAAAAAGGAAAAAAATCTAATTTTTGGAAAATTTTTCACTTTTGCGGCTACCTAAGCGCTACCTAAACGGTGTTAAGAATAATTCCTAGGAAGTTCATATGTTCTAGAAAATTGTTTATTGAGATCTTAGGTACATTTTTGTAGTTGATTGTTTCCCTGAATTTTCAACGGTTTGCTACCTATGGACCTGAACAGGGGAAAAAAGGTTAAAAAAATCGATTTTTTTTAAGTTTTTTTTGCGATTTTGACCTTGAAGATGAAGTTTTTTTGATTTTATATGTTCACAATTTTTGTTCTTTATGACAAAATTCCGAACGGTTTGCAAGATATGAGCCTGAGAATATGATCACTTTTTTCCAAAAATTACACCGAGGCCTCAAATCTCTGGGGGCCATAAAAAAAGTGCATGACTTTGGGGGAAAAAAAAAACACGGGTCTTTTTTTTTGGTCTTTTATCATGTAGCGGTGTCCGTATATGGTTATTTTTTTTCGTGTTGCACTGTGATATAAGCCCTCGATATAGGTGAAATCAGACTTATATTTCCAACTGAGTACAAATTATTTTAGTAAAAATTTGAAAAAATGTCGTTTTCCAGTTTAGAAATCCAAAATACAACAGAAAATGTTATACATAGCCTTTCAACAAAATTTTTGTTACATATTAATATTTTATATTAGACATAGCGAGAAGATCGACTTCCGGAGGAATTATTAATACTTCAATAATCCTTTAATCCACTACACCCCAAATGGACATTGTTCTGATTATAGACAAAACAATTTCCGCATTACTTTTGATATTTCGACAATGACTTCCAATACAAAATTTTGTCTCGTATTTGGTCAGACGCCGGGTTGTTGGTCGGCCCCCTCCTTTATTTGTTTCTCAGTTGCTGCTGCTGCTATTGTTGTGGTTGTTGTTGTTCCTGCTACTACTTCCTTAGGGTTTCGTTTGGCTTGGCGGAAGATGGAAAACAGAAAACATGGAGTACAGTACGTTGATTGCAACCTAATTGCCGGGTTTCCATTACGTCTCGACTTTTTAAAATCAAATAAACTTTAGCTATTTTTTGTTCGTTGTTGTATTTTATTTTTGTGGTTTTTCGGTATGGCCGCCGGAGGGGGGAACAAAATTGTTGGCTCAAAACCAAAAACTTTGTCAAGTTTGTTAACAAACTAAAAACCCAACAATACCAACAACTTACATACATATGTACGAGTACATACCCGTATGTATGGATGTACTATGTATATCTATGTGTAGATGATACGATAAATAAAGTGTACGCTGGTATTTGTGGTTTTATGGTTTAGGGCTATATAGAAAATTTTATGCAACCTTAAGATGAAAACAAAATGGAACGAACTCACTCGAGTAGCGAGTGGCAGTAGTGCTGACAGCGCCACAATTACGCTTGGTGTACGTTGACTTGCAGGAGCTGTACATTATTCGAGAAGAGGAAGGAGAATCCTTGAACATTATAAAATGAGAAAATGGCTCGGATCTGCGAGAAGGCCTGCAAATATATATATATAGTTCCGTAGGCTCCATGGAAGCAAAATATATTTAAACATTTCCTTAAAAAGATTTTAAATAAGATTTTCACCTATGGCTTTCAATATACGTTTTTTATAAGTGGTCACTTTCCTTATAAAATATAGATTTCCCATTTAAAATTGAATTTAACTCTCTCCTATCCTTCTTAATAAATATATAAAATATGATATGCTTTTTGATGATGTATAGGTCTTGATATGATCTATATAGTGTTTTGGGGTTCTAATTCATACAGGGCATAAGTAACAAGATTTTTATTAAAATCATTATACTACAGATATCGGTTAAATAAAAATCATATTTTGAATTGTTTCTTCATTTTAAAAATCTTTATTATGTATCACTTCGAATAACAAATAGTTTTACTTGAATTCGAAGAAATAAAGAATATGTAAAAAAGTGAAAACGGGAAGAATTTTTGTATGTTTCCTAAGCATAGGCTAATGGTCCAATTTGTCAAATTGAAAATAATATTTGTATCGGGGCTATATCCAAACAAGGAATAAAGTGACTAACATTCACAATAGGTGCTTCCAGTTCAAATATAACGCGCTATGCTCACTTTGAAGAAAATCGGTGAAAATTCGTGGTTTCTGGGGCGGAAAAAGTCTATCCAGGAGCGAAATTTGTATGGGAGCTATATGTAAATCTAAACCGATTTGACCCATGTTCACCATGGGTGTTTCCTGTTGTAATATAAGATATTTTGATAGATTTGAAGAAGATCTGTTAAAATATGTGGTTTCTAGAGCGGAAAAAGTCAAATCGGGAGCGAAATTTGTATTGGAGCTATATATAAATATGAAAAGAGTCAAATCGGGAGTGAAATTCGTATGGATGCTATATCTAAATCTGAACCGATTAAATAGAATTCGTCCTTGTACCTAAAAACGTCGTTGTACAAAGTTGCATTTGTTTCTGGCTACAATTGCGACCTGTATCGTGATTACAAGAATAGATCGACAGAGAGACGGACGGACAGACAGACGGACGTTGCTAAATCGATTCAAAAAGTGATTCTAAGTCGATCGGTATAATTAACAGTGGGTCTATCTCCCTTCCTTTTGTGTGTTACAAACAAATGCACAAAGACATAATACTCTCGTGGAGTGTATAAAAATAAAATTGGAGTTGATAATATATATTACGTCGCACAGTGGTTCCAAAACCAATTTTTGGAAATAATGCTCTAACCTTTAAACGGGAAAATATATCTTGAGAAAATTGCACATGCTTAGGTTTTTGCTAGATGATTACATCCCTAGTTGATGTGGGGGTTGTGTCGAATTCTAAAATTATTACCAAAACATATAGCTAAAGCCAAAAAATAAAAAATAAAATTTATTTAATATTACAGTGGATAGTGAGTAGTACCAAAAAATGTGCTCACATGTGTTGGTTATCTCGATTAGTTTAAGATGCATGTAAAATAGATTTATTGTCGAGGCTGATTTTGTGTTCTTAACATTGTGAACGATATTAAAATTATGGAGATTTGCTTATTATTTATCATGTAGGATTGCTTGAACATATAAATTCTATAATTTTGTGGGTTCTATGAACCCCATATGCTGCAATTTTGCTTATTGGCATATCCACCGAGATGAAAATGAGCTTCATGAAGGCTGAACTGAAGGCCGATCTCTTCTCTTTGGAGGAATGTTTTTAATATTTCCCAATTTTGTTCGAGCGTACAGCGTCTCACTTTCCATATGCCAAACACAAACCTGAAAATAAAAATAAAAATGAATGTTATTCTACCTTTCAAAGCCAAAGTAATCGATAGTTCAAATTTTAAATTTGGAAGCTGGAATTTAAGTGCTTACAACTTCTGTATATATGTTCTCTGAGTGTAGGTCGGTTTAGCCGACTGAAACTTACTTACTTGTTAATTTCGATAATAGTTCCTAGAATGACTTGATATTTGATCAAGTTTTTACAATTGTTTTGTAAATGTGGAAGATGGGACCATGTATCACAAACTTCTAGTACCTTCCACACAACTTAAGTAAAAGTTAAGTCGTTATAATTTCCAAGTCGGTTTAGCCGACTGACGTTTTCTTACTTTTTTAATCTTTTTGATGACAAATCCCATAAAAACAGAAAAAATATTTTATTTTAAATTTATTAATATTATTAATATTTCTTCTAACGAAGAAAACTCTGCCAACATGTACACGATTTATGGATAAGTGTAGAACTTATGAACCATTTTGTAGACGTAAAATAATTACAAAAATTTTAATTTTTGTTTAAGTAACGCGAAAACCCCTTTACAAATAAATTTTTTTATATGAAACTAGAGATCGTATTTAGAAAAACTGTGTACTCAATTTTCCATTTGGTGATCTTTTCCGCTGTTTAAAGGACTTTTAATAATTTATTTTTGTACTTTTCCAAACCAAGTAAATACAAATACGGATAAACGAAGGGGGAAAACCAGCAAAACCATACCAGCTAAAAATTGGAAGTACAGGGTGTTTTTTATTGGGGTATAGAACTTTAAGTTGGCATCACTTTTTTAACTGGCGGCCATTTTGTCAGCTGTCAAGTGATTAATATTTAGTTTGGTTTGCCATTTCATCATGAACAGGTTGACAAAAGAACAACGCTTGCAAATCGTGCAAATTTATTTCGAAAGTAATGGTTCAGTTCGCGAAGTTCACCGCAAGCTCCGTCCATTTTATGGTCGACATAATCGTCCATCAGAGCAATTAATTCGGTTAACCGCATAATTTCGCGGAATGGACCTGTCAATTGGCCACCAAGGTCGTGTGATTTGACACCATTGGATTATTTTCTTTGGGAATATGTGAAGTCGCTCGTCTACGCCAACAAACCAGAAACGTTAGGGGACTTGGAAGCCAACATTCGTGGCGTTATTGCCAACATACGGCCCCATATGCTGGCTATATTCGAGCCAGCCGCGGCGGCCACATGCCCGAAATCATATTTAAACATTAATGGCATAAAATTATCCTTCCAATAAAGCCAAATTGATGGACATTAAAACGATTTTCTTGTGTTTTATTTCAATTCGAAGTTCTATACCTCAATAAAAAACACCCTTTACTTTCGTAGGAAGCACATTTTAATCGCATCTCAAAATCCAAGTTAGCATTTTTCCTGCTTTTGAGGAAGTACTTTTAAATAACGTCCAAAAATGTCAATAATATGTTAATATTCCGTAACATTTTATGAATAGCATTTTCACAACTTAATGGGAACGACTTTTTAGTATGGGGTCACAAAGGTAAGGTGTCCGCTTTGCACCCAGAAGGTCTCGGGTTCGAATCTTGGCTCGGGAAAAAACTTTTTTTATATTTTTTATAAATAAACAATGTTTAATTTTGTATAATTTTGACAATTTAACATTTTTTTATTAAAAATACAAATTTATATTTTTATTAATTATTGATACTGCATAATATCAGTAAAATTAATTAGTGTCATTTTATTTAATACTAAATTTAATTAGTATTTATTTGTGTTATATATTAGTTCATATTAAACAAATATTTTGTTAAGTTCCCAATTGTCAGTTTTACCGAACTAAATGATTTGTTTTAGTTATACACCACTCACAACAGAGGATAGCTAAGATGGTTAGAGTGTCGTAGTAGCAATCAGAATGTCCGCTGTTCTACCCCCGGTAGCTTCGGATTTTTTACAACAGAATTGGAAACAAGTGAAAAAGTGGTTCCTTTACAACACTTAAAAATAACTTGTAAGTCTTTCAAAATAAAGGACATCCCTAATATGACAACTCCATGTTAAATTCATTGGTGGAAGATCCCAATTTCCACTACTTCCGAATCACAAGATGAACATCCTTTTCACTTCTTTTGGTGCTCTGTTTTTGCTGGGATGCTAAACTAACACAGATGGAAACGTGAAAATTTAAGTTTTTTTTCTTTTTTTCCACATCTCCTTTGTGTGACTCGCAAAAGTGCAAAAATAAATAACTTTTTGATTGGAACATTTTGAGTAGACCATTTCTGTCTAATAAACTTATAGGACAGCTTGTCTGAGTTTCGTTTTAAAGTGGGTCAAAGTCGAAGGAATCATTATACTATGTGAAAAAACGCTGTAAGTTAGTGTCACAACTATATTGTGGAATTTTTTGGGAATAATTTTTGTGGAAGATCTTAACCCCCTAGCTCCTCTCTTTATGGGTCAATTTTACCCTTTTTCGAGAAAATCAAAAAAGTCCTTTGAAAAACGACATTGATTGATTAATATGTTCCACGAAAAAATTGCCGGATAATTTCAGTGTTTCATTCACGTTTAAATAGCAAAAGTACACACAAACTTACTATGGTTAAAAATCGTCCTCCACCTCCAGGATGGGGGTATACTACCTTTGTCATTCCGTTTGTAACACCTTGAAATATCGACCTGAGACCCTATAAAGTATATATATTCTTGATCGTCATAAAATTCTTAGACGATCTAGCCATGTCCGTCCGTCTGTTGAAAACACGCTAGCATCTATACGAAAGGAGCTAGAACGTTCAAATTTTCCATAAATGCGTCTTATAGTCGTATATCGGTTGGGATTGACACGGGGAGAAATCGGCCCAAAGGGAAACATTTTTCCCTCACAAGGACTAAAAATACCCATAATAATCCCTAATATTTTAGCGTATCTAAGAATGTTTTCTGAATATGTCTGTTTATATTTGCTTGATATTTGGTATGCGCATTCCCCTTATAGCAAAAACGTGCACCATAAATTGATTCTTATTTTTAGGGTGTAAAATGGGACAAAAAAGGGATTAAAATGGTACATATTAAACGACAACAGCTAGAAACACGAAATTCGGTGTGTACATTCCTCTAATTGAGTAGATACATAATATAAAAGTATTTTTTCAAAATTCGTACTTTTTGGGGTTAAAATAAAAAAGGGGGAAAAATAGTACCAATCAAGTGACCGCAGCTAGAGTCATGAAATTCGGTATATATTACATTCATACATTCCTCTGACTGTGTAGACGCGGAAAATAAACGGATTTTTCGAAATTCGTACTTTTTGGGATCAAAATATAAAAAGGGGATAAAAATAGTACCAACCAAATGACCGCAGCTAGCGTCATGAAATTCGGTGTACACATTCCTCTGATTGCGTAGACGCTTAAAATAAATTTTTCGAAATTCGTACTTTTTGGGGTTAAAATGAAAAAAGGGGATAAAAAAATAGTACCAATCAAATGACCGCAGCTAGAATCATGAAATTCGGAGTATACATTCCTCTGACTGCGTAGACACGGAAAATAGACGGATTTTTCGAAATTCGTACTTCAAGGGATACAATGGCACAGAGGGATAAAACTAGTACCAACTAAACGACTAGAATGATGAAATTCTAATTGAGTAGAAACGTCAAGGGGGTAAAAATGCTACCAATCAAATGGGCGCAGCTGGAATCATGGACAATGAAAAGTTTTTTCCAAATTCGTACTTTTTCTTTTACGGCAAAAATTGGTTGAATCATGAAGTTAGGTTATCTTAAACTGTGTACGTCTGATAATGGATTTTCAAATTTTGTACGTTTGGAATTAAAATAGAATTGAAATACAACCAACTGTAGCACCCACTATCTACCAATATTTATTGTATTTAAGCTTTTTGAAAATATTAATATAAGAATATTTATTTTTTGAATTGACGTATTGGTAGCCTTGTCTTATAAGCGTGGTTAAAATATTATGTTTATTTATAAAATTATTTTTTTCAATATTTGTATTTGTTTTGGTTTGGATATATTAAAAAATTTATATTTTCCTTAAATAGTACTGCACTTCTACGAAAACCGACAGCCTTTGTGGAATGCAATCCATGGCGGAGGGTTTATAAAGTTCGGCCCAGCCGAACTTAACGCCGTTTTTACTTGTTTTTCTTTTGTGAGATCGATCATTTTTGACAAAAATACTGCTATTTCGGTAAACAAAAAATAACAATTGAATATTTTTGCCAAATTTTCATTTTCGCGGGAGATCTGGCTAAAATAATTTTGTATGTATGACATTTTTGTTTTGCAATTTTCCAGCGATCTATCCAATGGATCCGGCCGTTCCAAAAAAAACTACAATTTTTGACCAGGCTCAAGACCATTCTGCATCTATATTTAATAGAATGCTAATTTATTTACAAATGGCATGATGACATTTACTACTTGGCTGCAGACTACCACGATCATGATTTCGACCATGTCAAAAGTCTTTTCAAGTGGCTTCGCAGCGGCTATTCAACATCAAACCCGGCCTCTATAAGGAGATGATTCTCACAAACGAACGAGAAGCACAACTCACTTGCCGAATTTGCGTTTAAAAAATCGCACCAAGTAATAAAGTACACATGCCATCTTACAAGCATCTCATTGAGTTGCATATGTAAGTATGTGTATATGCAGGTATAGTTGCCCAGCAATACTTCTGCCGTACCAAAATTTTTTGCAAAAATCTACAATTCGTGGCACCAATTGCATTTATTTCTATCTTGGTTTCTGAAACAATTCTATCACAAATATTCCCTATTTAGTCAGCAATCACGTGCCAAAAAATATTTTGATAATATTTTAATCCTTAAGTGTCCTTTTTGAAATGACTCATTAAGAGAGAAGCTAGAGGGTTAAGAACCTCCACAAAAATAATCCTCATAAAATTCCACAATATAGTTCTGACGAAAAGAATTATCTCAGACATTGTTGACCTACAAAACTTTGCTCCCTTCGACCAAAAACTTAAAACTTTGACCCACTGTAAAAAGAAACTCAGACCATCTAGACCAAAAGTTTATTCTACAAAAATGATCTACTCAACATGCGCTTAGAGAATTATTATTATTTGTTGGACAGTTTTATTAATTATGTTTTATGGAATGGACTATATCTTGAGGCTATTATTCCGAAGGTTTTCGAGGTGTGTGTGTTGAAGTTTTTTTTTGAGAATACATGTTCTGTTTCTTGAACATACATTTATTTCATAAATATATGGAACAAATTGGTTCTTCATGAGATGTTCTTCTTCTTCCATCGAGAGATGCTCGGATTATCATTTGACGGAAATATATTAGGAGCTAATATTCTAAGTGTTACAAACAGAACGATGAGCCATGTCTGCTATGACGTCTTCGGCTGTGGCCTTTGCTCAAATGGAAACAAAACATTACAAAAGGTAAACAAGAGCAACAACAAAAATGGAAACCCATGTAAATACTGAAGCATCAACTTTTCATTCAGCTCCTGTAAACGTTGTTGTTTTTGGGTAATATTTCCTTCCGGCTGTTAAGCCAATTAGCGGCAAACTAATAATAAATTGAAATTTACGCATTTGAATCTCCGGGGAAACCAGCGACACCATCTCAGACACACACACACGTAAAAGGACGAACAGGGACGAGGACGACGACGACAACGACGGTGTAATGTTTTGACTACACATCGCACATTCCGGAAAGTGTTTGAGTTTAATTGGAACAATAAGGCGTAAAAACAACTTTATGATTTTATTAACGGCAACAACAACAACGCACACACACATAACACCGACAGCAGCAAGGATGGCATTAAATCGCCAGAGGTGCAGGGAGAACGAAATTAACCTCTCCATGTTAAGGGTTGATTAGACACATCATCACTCAGTGACGGTGGCTCTTAATTTGCAGCAAATGTTTTATGCCCGTAAACCGAAAAAACCCATCATCATTCACCTTTCCCCGCTAGGCATTGTTGTTGGCCGGCCGTAACTCCCGGAGTGGAGTAAAGAAAAACACTCACGTTAATTATGCAAATTAACATAATTTAATATTGTCATCACGTTCGCAGTACGCTTTCATTTCTATGCGCTCGCCGCGTCACACGCTAATTTTCCCTGCCACCGCTAATGTCAACCTTCCGTCGTGCTGCTCCTTGAATGATGTCCTTGCCGAGCTGTGTGTGTGTGTGTGTGTGTGCGTGCGTTTGTTTAAATTTATTTTCGGAGGGTTTCTATTGCCTGCCAGAGCAGAGCGGAGCGGAGCGAAACATTAAATTGCTGTTGGCTCTGATATGGTTTCCTATGTGGAACAATTATGTAAATGAGCTGTAATTCGTTTAATTTAAGCGGATTACAATTTAATATTTTTTATTGTCGTTGTTGTTTGTTTGTTTATCTATTATTTGTTTATATCATTTATGTACATTGTATACATGTATTCTGATGTACATATACATGTATATTGTTGCTGAACAATTTAACAATCATTTGCATTCTATTATTTAGACCAAAATGGAAATTCTTGTCGGCGCGGTTTGATTGCAATTCGCCGCAAGCCGAGGTCAATCAAACCGTAGTATCGTGGATGGATGTGCCTTTTTGATTTTTAGGTTATATTTGGCCATGGAATAAGTAATTCATCCGGAAATTTCATTTGCATATTGGGATAATGCTGACATTTGATTGTAACATTTGTGTTATTCATTGCCCGTATTGAAGTGGAAATCGGTCAAATATTAGCCGACCGAACAGACGTGCCTGTCAAATTGTTCCATTTCCAATATACAATATACCACAAAAACTCTTGTTTAAAGCCATTTCCCCATTTTCCTGATATTTTTTAAAGCTTGAAAAAAATTATAAATTATTTGTTTTTCGTTCACAATTTCCACTCCATCATGATACACTAAAACCGATCAGCCTAGTAAAGAACTAATGCACCGACATATTTTTATACCCTCCACCTCCAGGAGGGTGGTATACTAACTTTGTCATTCCGTTTGTAACACCTTGAAATATCGACCTGAGACCCTATAAAGTATAAAATCTAAGATGATCTAGCCAAGTCCGTCTGTTGAAAGCACGCTAGAATCTAAACGAAAGGAGCTAGAACGTTCAAATTTTACATAAATGCGTCTAATAGTCGTAGATCGGTTGGGATTGAAACAGGGCGAAATCGGCCCAAAGGGAAAATTTTTCCCTCACAAGGACTAAAAATACCCATAATAATCCCTAATATTTTAGCTTATTTAAGAATGTTTTTTGAATATGTCTTTTTATATTTGCTTGATATTTGGTATGTGCATTCTCCTTATATTAACAACGTGCACCATAAAGTGATACCTATTTGTAGGGGGTGAAATGGGACAAAAAGGGATAAAAATGGTACATATTAAACGACAACAGCTAGTAACACGAAATTCGTTGCGTACATTCCTCTAATTGAGTATATACATAATATAAAAGTATTTTTTTCCAAATTCGTACTTTTAAGGGGTAAAATGGGAATAGAGGGATAAAAATGGTACCAACCAAATGGCTGTACCTAGAATAATGAGATTCGGTGTATACATTCCTCTGATTGCATAGACAAGTAAAATACACGGATTTTTCAAAATTCGTACTTTTTGGGGTCAAAAGGAAAAAAGGGATAAAAATAGTACCAATCAATTGACCGCAGCTAGAGTCATGAAATTCAGTGTATGCATTCCTCTGACTGCATACACACGGAAAATAAACAGATTTTTCGAAATTTGTACTTTCAAGGGATACAATGGTACAGAGGGATAAAAATAGTACCAGCTAAATGACTACAGCTGGAATGATGGAATTCGGTGTGTACATTCCTCTGACTGCATAGACATGCAAAATATAAAGTTTTTTTTCCAAATTCGTACTTTTTCTTTTACGGCAAAAATGTGGTTAAATCATGAAATTAGGTTATTTTACACTGTGTAAGTATGCTAATGGATTTGTACTTTTGGAATTAAAATAGAATGGAAATACAACCAACTGTAGCACCCACTATCTACCAATATTTATGGTATTTAAGCTTTTTGAAAATATAAATATAAGAATATTTATTTTTTGATTTGAAATAAATAAAGATTTGAAATAATTATAATATTATATTTATTTATAAAATTATTATTATTTTTTTCAATATTTGTATTTGGTTTGGCTATATTAAAAATTTATATTTTCCTGCAATATTACTGCACTTCTACGAAAACCGACAAACTCTGTGGAATGCAATCCATGGTGGAGGGTATATAAAGTTCGGCCCGGCCGAACTTAACGCCGTTTTTACTTGTTGTATTATTGCTATTGTTGTACTATTATTGAGTAGTTTTTTAGCCATGTTATAAAAAGTATTATATATCGAGGGCTTATACTCATAAGTGGCTATGAACAAAAACACAACTTTTCAGGAGAGCGAAAAAAACCGATTTTTTCCTTAATTAATTATGAATCATTCTTCTACAGTTTAATCTAAAGAGGATTACTAATTGTTACGATTAAAAAGTTTTTGAAATTTCCCATTATTCGCGGTTTTATGGTTCATAGCCACTTTTGCACGTTTCAAATTGAGCACTATGAATGTTGAAATAAGCACATAGCTATTTATGCCCAAACCCAGCAAAAAGAGCGCACCCAAAGAAGTAAAAAAGATGTTCATATTGTAATTCGGAAGTAGTGAAAATTGGGATCTTCACCAATAAATTTAACAACGCTACCGGGGGTAGAACAGCGGACCTTCTGCTTGCTACTACGGCATTCTAACCATCTCAACTATCCTCTTTTGTGAGTGCTAAATAGGAATAGGAAACTTAACAAAATATTTATTTAATATGAACTAATATATAACAAATAAGTATAATAAATACTAATTAAATATAGTATTAAATATATTGACACTTACTGATATTATGTAGTATTAATAATTAATAAAATATAAAATATTTTAAGTACATTAAAAAAACTAATAATTTGTATTTTTTAAGCAAAAATTTTAAATTGTTAAAATTATACAAAATTAAACATTGTTTATTTATAAAAGTAATAAAAAAATATAAAAAAAAAAACGTTTTTTCCCGAGCCACGATTCGAACCCGAGACCTTCGGGGTGTAAAGCGGACACCTTACCTTCGTAACCCCATACTAAAAAGTCGTTCCCATCCAGTTGTGAAAATGCTATTCATAAAATGTTACGGAATATCAACATATTATAAACTTTTTTTATGTTGTTTAAAAGAGCTTCCTCAAAAGCGGGAAAAATGCACATTTGGATTTTGAGATGCGATTAAAATGTGCTTCCTACGGAAGTACTTCCAACTTTTTTCTGGGAATATATAAATAAGATTTATTGTAAACTCAATACCGTTCTTTATGAAATATTGGCAATGTTGTGCTGAAAACGCATTTTCTGGGATGTACACAGCGAATTTGAAGATTCCAGATTCATCCGTCAGATTGGTCCATTTTTATCCCTTTTTTCTAATTTTTTTACAAAAAGTGGATATTGCGGTAAACAAGAATACAAGGAAAGTTTTCATTTTCGCGGCAAATATGGCTAAAATGATTTTCACTCCTGACATTTTTGTTTTATGAATTTCTCGCGATCTATCCAACGGATCCGACTGAATTTTTGTTTGTGTATTAAGAACCAATGTCGCTTGTAACATATATAATGCCAGTTGGGAAAATCTCTGCAATTGTTGAAAATTCCAAAATTCGCGGTTGCAATTGCTTATATTTTAACTTTCTCCTTCCAAGATTCTGAAACTTTTCTGACACAAATATTCCCCATGAAGTCAGCAATCACATGCAAAAAAAATATTTTGGTATTCTCAATATGATAAAAAGTTATAAAATTATGTGTGAGTAGATAGCCAAATCAGAAAAAAAATGAAAAAAAGTGGCTTTAGAAAAAAATTTCTTCTCCAAATTTGTATGTCAGATGACATCCAAATCAGAGAATAGTTTGGTATCAAAAACTCATTTTCGAGAAAATGGTTCATAGCCACTTATGGATATAAGCCTACGATATGCATTTTGTAATTTGTTTTAAATTGGCCCGATGGCTTTGAATTACAAGTTGAAATAAATAAATCAAATCAAAATGCCTGTACACATTCGCCGTATCTTGTTATTGGTTTTCTGTTCTACAATTAACAAATCTAAATTTGTCGAGTCGCTGCTTCCTTAATTGCGATGACTTCCGCCTGAAAGACTTTGCAGCTGTCCGAAAGTCGGAATGAACATGCTTGACCAGCTATTTCTGAGAAGACACCTTAACCAACTTCACAATCCGTTTTGGAGCCGTCTGTGTATACATCAGTCTCATATTCGACAATTGGGTACCCCTTTCCCACTGCATCCTTGTAGGGAATTTAACCTCGAATGGCTTTGGGAATGTCAATGTAATTTTAATAGTGCTATAATCGGATGATGTCTACGAAGTTCGTAATTATTGTCCGATCTTAACAAAAATTGGCACAAGTAAGTTTTGAGGATCAGCGACGAACGCTATTTAATTTGAATCAAATCGGTTCAGATTTAGATATAGCTCCCATACTCGTCGCTCCCGATTTGACTTTCTCTGCTCTAGAAACCACCCGATTTTCTTTAAGTTAGATATAGATATATAGCTTCCGCTCTAGAGATCACGTACTTTAACCGATTTTCTTCCAATATGACCGAACACATTATTCATTTCAACTATCTGTTTTGATAGTGGATAACATCGGTAGCGTAGAGGGTGGAGGATATCATATAGTCGTCCCCGCCTGACTTTAGCCTTTCCTTACTTGTTTCTATTTGACCCCAATAGCTGAAGTAACAAACATTATTTCGATTGGAAATCTATGAAGCAAATAGATATATTTGTGTACTAAATACTCTCTAAATTTATTAATTTTTTCGTTTGGTTTATTTCGGTCTATAATCAATATTTGATTTGAACTTGAATGTTGTCCCGGCTCGAGACCATTTTGCATCTATATTTCATAGAATGTAAATTTATTTAAAAATAGCATGGTGATATTTATTACTTGGCTGCACACCACCTCTACCATGATATCTGGCCCTTTTGTGAAGAAAAAATACAATTTTTATTTTCATTTTTTTCTGTTCTAAGAACCAACAATTCTTCTGCAAAAAGGTTGTCTCAATAGCTTTCACAGACCCAAAAATATGACTCGTTGAGTAGACTACATTTTGCAAAAATATTCAACGTTAGTTTTCAAAATTTTTCCAAAAAAATCGTTCACCAAATTAAAATCAGAAGACGTTGAAAATTTCTTTCCGAGCTCTTTATTGTGGAAGTCATGACATGTTACGGTAACCCGTGCCGACATAAGTGCATCAAACTTTATTTGCGTTTGTTATGACAAACGAAATTAGAAGACATGTGTTAAGAAACAACTTTTATTTTAAATATTTTATGACATTTTTCTTTAATTTATTTAAAGGGGCTAAAATGAGAAGAGAAGATTTTTAAGCAGGAAACCATACTCTGCGTAGCTGGCTTTGGTCATATTCCAGAGGAAACGCAGAAAACTTTTACTCTGCGTTCTTGTCTTTGGACGATTTTTGATTTGGGAGATTTTGTATTTATTTTTGGCACAATTTCATAACTGCAACAGTTTAGATTTAGATTGAAAAAAAATTATAAAAATAAATTGTATGTCCCAGTGATACTTCTTTGCAATACAATGCCATCCACTTTGTTTAATTAGATTGATAAACCATACAAATTTAGGGTTCACAACATTAGAGAAGTTCAATATCTGTTTACATATATGTAAATCTTCAAAGTACTAAAAAACCAATCTCTTTCCACACCATTCAAACCCATTTTCCTCCCCTGGAGATTTTTCCACACAAAGAAATCTCCGAATTTCCAACTTCATGTTAAACACACATAAAATCCATATAATTACGTAGATATGTTAAAATTTTGCACAAATTATATGCAAAATAAATTATATTCCACAAATCTGCCAAAATGTAAGAAAATATTTTCAACGAATTTTCGTTTCCATGAATACATGGAACGAATCTTGGAGAATTAACATAAAAACCCCATAAAATTCATAATACACTAAAAAAGTTATTGTCAGTGAATGAAATAACCTAGTGCGGAGGGGTTGGGATTGAGGCACCCAAATGCACTCAACCCAGACAACGCACAGGGCAAATACATGACATGGTGTAAATTTTCCATTTACCATTTCCACCACCCACAGCATCATCCACCACCCATTCAATTTCATTCATTTTAGTCAAATTCACTGTTTTACAAACACTTTTACCCGATAGCAGCATGAAGAGCATTGAGCGATGCACAGTGGGCATGGAAATAGAAATTCTTTAATCCATCCAATCAATCCAATGAAATAGAAATTCTTTAATCCATCCTTATCTATATTGAAATTATAAAAATAGCATCACGGCAAAATAGCTGACGGAGTTTAAATTAAATTAATTAATTTCGTCCATTAAAAATTAATTGATTGAAATTGATGCGCAATTAATACCTTAATTAATACAATTAATATTTTAATTTATTAAATTATTTTTTAATTGAATTAAACAAAAAAGTTTTCTGGCTTATTAGTTTTCTGGCTCATGGTCATCGCACCAGGATTATTCAAAATCTTAGTTTTATCCTGTTTCTCGATCCACTATAAATAACATTGTTCTTTAAAGAACGTTCTTTTTGCCCCACAGTGCGACGAGTAGCAACGCCACAACATTTTGAAGGTAAATGACGTTTAAAATGCCGTTCATACCCCCGAAGGCAACAAAAAGCTCAAACAGAACAAAAGGAATTTATATGGAAAAAGTTTGTCTGCCAAGTTTCCTCAACAAAAAAACACGTCATGCCACCACTGCCACTACCACCACACCACCCACCGCCATCATTGCCATCGTAATCGTATTTTAGCCGTATCAGGCAGGTTACTTCTCGTTACTATTCCCTGGTGCAAATGGTGCCTTTTTATGTTGCTCGCAAGTGTTCATCAGGGTTGTGCTTTTCCTTGGAATCCTTTGTTGGTTTCGACATTTTGTTGAACTTGTTTTTTTTGCTGCTGCTGCTTTGTTTTGTGTGATTGCCTTGATGGCGGTGGCAGTGTTGATGATGACGACGACGATGGTGATGATGATGCTGTTGGTGCTGTTGATTATCATTATCATCGTCCTCGTCATCCTTTCAAATGCTGCCATTTGCCACTTTTTTCTTTTGAGGATTTTTTAGCATTTGCCCTTTTACACGCATTTGTTGGGGAACAAGGACAAGTGAACGAGTGTCTGCCTGTAAGGTTAGATGATCCTTTAAGAGTTTTCTCCCCTCTCTGCCTCTCTCCGTGTTACTTGTGTTTTGTTAAGTTATCTGTAAACACCCACTTAAATCAATTTGCTGGATTTATTCGAAACCACCCTAATCAGGCAGGAGTAGAGTGAATTACAATGAGGTGTTCGGAATTGAGTGTTGCCATCAGGCTGAGGAAATCACATGAACGGGATTTCCATTGAAATGTCTGAAAACGAGCGAATGCGTCGATATTTCAGATGTGTTTATATGTTCTTTCGTATTTACAATTTTATCATGTTATACCCTTCAATAACACCGTCCGACAGTCCATATTATACTTGAAACGTGTGAAACTATAGAGTTAATTGGTGTTTTCAGTATTTTCATTTCCTCTCCTGTTTTCTTTTAAAATTACTACAATGATTCAAAGGTTAACTTTTTTTCAAAAAATTGTTTTAAATAAATTTTTGTAGCCTACGATGCCGAAATTAAATCATGGTTTTCTGCTTGTTCAAGGTTGAGCATTAGGGAGGGTCGATTTAAAAATCGCTCAACGTACAAGGAAAAACGTATTCTAGGTATCAAAATAAGAAACTTTGCCGAAACGAATTCTGATGTCAATCCCACTTTGACCCAATCGAGTCCAAATGTATGACCGACCCCCACTAACTTTGGATGGCCGACCCACCCGTGCAAGTTGCACACCCTCTGCAACCTCCTGGAACCCTCCTGGGGGTTCCCCATACAAACATTTCAAAAAATCACCATTTTTGCCACTTTACATGAAAAAATCTGCGAAATGGCTGTATTTTATACCCAACACCACTTCGTGGACTAGTGTATTTTATTTCAGTTTTCCGCCAAATGTTTGTAACACCAATAAATAATCGAGCTAGACCCACCTTTAAATACACGGATCGGCTTAGAATCACCAGCTGAATCGATTTATCGATGTCTGTCTGTCCGTCCGTCTGCTGTCCATCTATGCTTGTTCGCACTCTACAAGTCCCAATTGCTTTCCGATTATCATGAAATTTGGCAGAAGTTCCTTTTTATACCCTCCACCTCCAGGATGGGGGTATACTAACTTTGTCATTCCATTTGTAACACCTTGAAATATCGACCTGAGACCCTATAAAATTATAAGATGACCTAGCCATGTCCGTCCGTCTGTTAAAAGCACGCTAGCATATAAACGAAAGGAGCTAGAACGTTCAAATTTTCCATAAATGCGTCTTATAGTCGTAGATCGGTTCGGATTGAAACAGGGCGAAATCGGCCCAAAGGGAAAATTTTTTCCCTTACAAGGACTAAAAATACCCATAATAATCCCTAATATTTTAGCGTATTTAAGAATGTTTTTTTGAATATGTCTTTTTATATTTGCTTGATATTTGGTATGTGCATTCTCCTTATATAAACAACGTGCACCATAAAGTGATTCCTATTCGTAGGGGGTGAAATGGGACAAAAAGGGATAAAAATGGTACATATTAAACGACAACAGCTAGAAACACGAAATTCGGTGTGTACATTCCTCTAATTGAGTAGATACATAATATAAAAGTATTTTTTCGAAAATCGTACTTTTAAGGGGAAAATGGGAATAGAGGGATAAAAATGGTACCAACCAAACGGCTGTACCTAGAATAATGAAATTCGGTGTATACATTCCTCTGATTGTATAGACAAGTAAAATACACGGATTTTTTAAAATTCGTACTTTTTGGGGTTAAAATGAAAAAAGGGGATAAAAAAAGTACCAATCAAATGACCGCAGCTAGAGTCATGAAATTCTGAGTATACATTCCTCTGACTGTGTAGACACGGAAAATATACTGATTTCGATATTCGTACTTTTTGGGGTCAAAATAGGAAAAGGGGATACAAATAGTACCAACCAAATGACCGCAGCTAGAGTCATGAAATTCTGAATATACATTCCTTTGACTACGTAGACATGAAAAATAAAAGGTTTTTTTTCCAAATTCGAAATTTCAAGGGGTACAATGGGTACGGAGGAATAAAAATAGTACCAACCAAACGGCTACACCTGGAATAATGAAATTCGGTGTATACATTCCTCTGATTGCGTAGACACTTAAAATAAACAGATTTTTCGAAATTCTTACTTTTTGGGGTTAAAATGAAAAAAGGGGATAAAAATAGTACCAATCAAATGACCGCAGCTAGAGTCAGGAAATTCGGAGTATACATTTCTCTGACTGCGTAGACATGGAAAATAAACGGATTTTTCGAAATTCGTACTTTCAAGGGATACAATGGTACAGAGGGATAAAAATAGTACCAACTAAATGACTACAGCTGGAATGATGAAATTCTAATTGCGTAGAAACGTCAAGGTGGTAAAAATGGTACCAACCAAATGGGCTCAGCTGGAATCATGGAATTAGGTGTATACATTCCTCTGACTGCATAGACACGCAAAGTCGAAAGTTTTTTTCATAATTCGTACTTTTTCTTTTACGGCAAAAATTGGTTGAATAATGAAATTAGGTTATTTTGCACTATGTACGTGTGATACTGGATTTTCAAAATTTGTACTTTTGGAATTAAAATAGAATGGAAATACAACCAACTGTAGCACCCACTATCTACCAATATTTATGATATTTAAGCTTTTTGAAAATATAAATATAAGAATATTTATTTTTTGATTTGAAATAAATAATGGTTTGAAATAATTAAAATTTATATTATATTTATTTATAAAATTATTTTTTCAATATTTGTATTTGGTTTGGTTTCGCTATATTAAAAAATTTATATTTTTCTGTAATATTACTGCACTTCTACGAAACCCGACAACCTCTGTGGAATGCAATCCATGGTGGAGGGTATATAAAGATCGGCCCGGGCGAACTTAACTCCGTCTTTACTTGTTTTTGACTTTTTCCGCTCTAGAAATCACATAATGTACCCGATTTCCTTTAAAATTGACACAACATCTTATGATCTAGCTAAAAACACCTATGGTGAAAGTGGGTGAGATCGGTTCAGATTTAGATATAGCCCCAATACAAATGTCGCACCCGAATGTTTAACCGATTTTGGCCAAACTTTACCTATTATTTTTAACCAATAAACATGCATGGTGAAAGCGGGTCACATCGTTCCATGTTTCAATATACCCCCATATAGGTGTCCTTTCCGATTTAACATTTTTTGTCAAACGCATACATTTATAGGTTTCAAAAATCCTTCCCGATTTCACTTTTTTACCGAATTGAATTGTAGTGATATAGAAAGTGGGGTGTATCATATAGTCGGCTCCGTCCGTCTTTAGCCTTTCCATACTTGTTGAGGAGATGCACATATGTCCATACTTTGGTATAACCCAAATGGGGCCCATTCTGCACTATTACAGCTCTGGAAACTACATCTTACATCGGATCTTCATCAAATTTTGCAGATCAATTTATGTTTCAACTCGGAGTACCTACCTTGAATAAGAAATATATAGGCGCATGTTTTGGCACAGGCCTCAAGTGTTGTTATAGGCCCCCTTCAAATGTCCATCCGATTCATCCTATTACCGCTGTATAATCTGTATTTATCATTGGATCTTGATCAATTTTTCCATATCATGTTATATTTTCTTTACTCGGAATATCTGCTGGAAAATTGGATCAATTACTTTATTATTTATAATACTCATTAATTTATATGAACTACATAAAATTGCTCCCATGAAATAACTGGGTTTAGTAATCAAAGCGAGGTATATACGCAGGGAGTGGTGTAGGGTATTATATAGTCGACCCCGCCCGACTTTAGCCTTTGCTTACTTGTTTTAATAATTTGTTTGCTTAAAAATACAAATTTATTGTTTTATCAATGTACTTCAAATATTTAATTTTTATTAATTAATTATTTATTAATTATTAATACTATATAAATATTTAATACTAATTTAATTTAATATTCATTTGCGTTATGTATTAATTCATATTAAATAAATATTTTGTTAAGATTCATATTATCAACTATGTTATTCACGACTCGCAATACAGGATAACTGAGGTTGTTAGAGTGCTGCTGTTCTACCACCGGTAGCGGTGGATTTTTAAATCAGAATTGGAAACTAGTGAAAAAAATAAATCTTTGTCATAACTAAAGGGTGATTTTTTAAGAGCTTGATAACTTTAAAAAAAAAAAACCCATAAAATTTGCAAAATCTCATCGGTTCTTTATTTGAAACGTTAGATTGGTCCATGACATTTACTTTTTGAAGATAATTTCATTTAAATGTTGACCGCGGCTGCGTCTTAGGTGGTCCATTCGGAAAGTCCAATTTTGGGCAACTTTTTCGAGCATTTCGGCCGGAATAGCCCGAATTTCTTCGGAAATGTTGTCTTCCAAAGCTGGAATAGTTGCTGGCTTATTTCTGTAGACTTTAGACTTGACGTAGCCCCACAAAAAATAGTCTAAAGGCGTCAAATCGCATGATCTTGGTGGCCAACTTACCGGTCCATTTCTTGAGATGAATTGTTCTCCGAAGTTTTCCCTCAAAATGGCCATAGAATCGCGAGCTGTGTGGCATGTAGCGCCATCTTCTTGAAACCACATGTCAACCAAGTTCAGTTCTTCCATTTTGGGCAAAAAAAAGTTGGATATCATCTCACGGTAGCGCTCACCATTCACAGTTACGTTACGATTCGCATCATCTTTGAAGAAGTACGGTCCAATGATGCCACCAGCCCATAAACCGCACCAAACTGTGACTTTTTCTGGATGCATTGGTAGCTCTTGCAATGCTTCTGGCTGATATTCACTCCAAAATCGACAATTCTGCCTATTTACGTACCCATTGAGCCAAAAATGAGCTTCGTCGCTGAACACAATTTCTTTCTTTCTGAACTTTCTTAACAGAGCACGCATTTTGTTAATAAAATTCAATGATTTGCAAGCGTTGCTCGTTAGTAAGTCTATTCATGATGAAATGTCAAAGCATACTGAGCATCTTTCTCTTTGACACCATGTCTGAAATCCCACGTGATCTGTCAAATACTAATGCATGAAAATCCTAACCTCAAAAAAATCACTCTTTATAATATAAGTCTTTCAAAATATGGAATATGACAACTTCATGTTAAATTCATTGGTGAAGATCCTGTGAATCGTTTCTGATAATCTGGCAACATTGAGCAAATTTTCCAAGCTTATCTTGGCACATCTCCACCACATCATTGGTGCCCTCATCAGTTTGTGGGTCGCTGCTTTCTTTGCATGTGGGATAGTGCTTATGTACGAACAGACATACATACACAAGTATATGTGCGTGTATGTATATGTAAGTGTACATATACCTCTGTTTAGTGCTGTGCTGAGAGCATCCTTGTTTGTACGGTTGTGTGCGTTTGTGTCTTTTGCTATTCGTGTTTGTGTTTCGTATCCCTGAAATTATTTTATATGGATATATAATCTGATATAATATTGCAACAATTTGTAAAATGTATTCTTAGTCATTTTTCTCCAGCTCCCCTTGTCCCTGGTTCTGGCTCTGTCTTGCCTTGCTTTGTTCATCCTGCTGCCGTTGTCCCCCAGCACTCCTGCCACAGGATATTCTAATTCAAATGCTTATAAATGGCTTGTCTTGTCGTAAATCACTTTACAATTTGTTGAACAAAACATATACACACATACACAGATTCCTTCATGTATACGTTTGTATATAAATTGTTAACAGTTTTTTCCCTTCACATGAAATACATACACATGTTAGCAAGGATATGTACATGAGCAGATTTAGAAAATAATTTTTATGGTTACATGTGTATGCATAAGTGAAACTCGCTGTATGCGTACAAGTGTGTGTGTGTGCGCCATAATTGTATTGAAAAATAATTTATTTCATTCGAATCGTTCAAAAAAACGCAAAAGTTTTTTCTGCTGATTAGAGACGTTTTTAATTGCTTAAGTTTTGTGTAAATCATTTTTTATTCCCCAAAAGTTTGGCGAGTTTGAGGGGTCAACAACACGAGATCCCTTTTTACTGCTAAATCATTTTGAATTCGTGCGAAGAGCTGGATTAATTGTTTGGAAAATATCCAGAACTCGCGTAAATATTTTAATCAAACAAAATGGACGTTAAATTCGGCCAGTCCTATCCCAGCATAGAAAACCTTTTAAACCTGACCGTTGGCTCCGGAGACTTCTCTGTAAGTACTTGTCTAGCATACTCATCTTATCAACTCTTATAGGTCATTGCATTGAAGAACTATCCATAATTTTAATGTACACTTGAATTAATTAATGTATTGGTTACGTATCCCTACAGGATCAAAACGTCTTCATTTTTAGTTGAGGTGACCATTTTTCATCTTGTAATGTAAAGTCCACATATATGTTCTTATCCATTTTAACATGGAGTAACTCATATCGGAATTTTAAGACCCCATAAAATTATAACTATCATCAGCTATCATCATTAGCACAACCAATAAACCAATCCCCAACCCCTCCGCACAACCACCTTTTCCAAACCCACAAAAGCCAAAGTGAAAACCCACCATTTTTTGCTCGAACTCCTTGATATTGAATTGATGAATGTTTGGTAATATCATTAACAAATTGTATACGATTCATCCATTTTCAGCCATAATAAACTGTAATAAAAAAGGAGGAAAAACAAAATCAAAGTCGATTTTGTAAATTGCCAAACAATACAAACGAGTTTCAAAAAAGAAAACAACCCTTTCTCCCAGAAAACACAGGCATTCCAACGAGTTCCCCTTCCGTATTCGCACCACCTCCACCCACCATTGATTTCAGTCATTTCAATATAGACTCACTCCAAAATTACAAGTGTATAACAATTTTTCAAATATTTACAGTGGCAAAATGCAGAGAATAAAAGGGTTGAAATTGATTGCAAATGATATCGAAATACGAGAGTTTACTCGCGCCAATGTAACCGAAAAGGGGGAACTTTTTGTTGTTGATGAAACTCCATTGAATTCATCCATGATTGTTGCCATGATTGATGATGGTTATGTAAATGGCAAATCTAAATAAAAAAGCGTTTTTAACATGAAATCAATACAATGGCAACAGCAATAATAACAACGTCTCACAGTGGTTACAAACGGGGGAAAAGGTGTTAATAATACTGTAAGTATGTCAGGTTCGTAGAACCCACTGGCATATTCAGTTTTGTAAAATTAGAAGAAATATCTTTTAAAGTGGTTTTGTTTATTTGTCGAACCTTAATTCAAAATCATTCATTTTCAATTTGTGTTAATATTTATTATCTATATCATTTGGGCAATTCGCATATCACGATATTGTTAGCGTATGAGTTATATTTATTGGTGATAATATTACTCATTCGCTAAGAAAGACTAGGCCAGTAAAATCAAATAATTTTGGAACCCATTATCTCACATACATAGTGCAAAATAACCTAACTTCATGATTCAACCAATTTTTGCTGTAAAAGTAAAAAGTACGAATTTGGAATTTTTTTTTTGCGTGTCTATGCAGTCAGAGGAATGTATACACCGAATTCCATGATTCTAGCTGCGGCTATTTGGTTGGTACCATTTTTAACCCCCTTTTCCTATTTTACCCCCTTAAGAGTACGACTTTCTAAAATCTCTTTATTTCACTTGCCTAAGCAATTAGAGGGATGTACACACCGAATTTCATCATTCTAGCAGTAGCCGTTTAGTTGGTACTATTTGTATCCCTCTGCACCCATTATATTCCTTATAAGTACGAATTTGAAAAAAACTTTTTTTCGTGTCTACGCAGTCAGAGGAATGTATACTCTGAATTTCACGACTCTAGCTGTTGTCATATGGTTGGTACTATTTTTATCCCCTTTTTCATTTTAACCCCAAAAAATACGAATTTCCAAAAATCCGTTTATTTTACGTGTCTACGCAATCAGACGAATGTATACACTGAATTTCATTATTCTAGATGCAGCCGTTTGGTTGGTACAATTTGTATCCCTCTATTCCCATTTTACCCCCTTAAAAGTACGATTTTGGAAAAAATACTTTTACATTATGTATCTACTCAATTAGATGAATTATTAAATTAAATTAAATTAAATTAAATTATCCCTTTTTGCCCCATTTCGTCCCCTACGAATAAGAATCGCATTATGGTGCGCTTTTATGCTATAAGGGGAATGTTCATTCCAAATATCAAGTAAATACAAGCAGACACATACAAAAAGCAGGCTGAAATACTCTAAATATTAGGCGTATTTTTAGTCCTTGTGAGGGAAAAATGTTTCCCTCTGGGCCGATTTCGCCTACTTTCAATCCCAACCGATCTGCAACCATAAGACACATTTAGGGAAAATTTGAACCTCCTAGCTCATTTCGTTCGGAAGCTGCTTTCAAAAGACAGACAGACGGACAAACGGACATATCGTCTTAGAATTTTACCACGACCCAGAATATATATACTTTATGGGGTCTCCGATGAATATTTCAAGGTGTTACAAACGGAATGACAAAGTGAATATACCCCCATCCTGGAGGTGGAGGGTATAAAAGCAAATAAAGAGAGTTGAAAACGGCGGTGCGAAATTTGAAAGAAGATCAGCTAAAATTACAAAACATTGAATTAAAAAAAAAACAAAATTTTGTAATTTGTGAGAATAAATCAATTGAATACTTCTGTTGATTGAAAAAATATATATGTTACCTATAATTTCGGAAAAAAGTACAAGAGAAACAACATAAATACCATGATGGAAGAAAATGTCACGCTCGACAGTGTTTAAAGTTTAATTACAAAAAAATATTAATAATTTTTGTGTAAAATCAAAACCATTTTTAAGAGACATCAGTGCACAACATCCTAAAATTAGCCACATTGAAATATTGCCACTGGTTTCGCTGAAATCGGCGTTTGAATTGTTGGCCGCGAAAACGACTTCTGTTTTGGTCACGTGCGAATGGCATGTTTTTTTAATTATCTAGAAAACGAAAATTTTCCCAAAAATCGACATTAGCACAAATTATACAGTTAATTAAGAGCTACAAGTTAAACATATGGTCAAAATAAAAATCCGTTTTATTTTCATCTTTTTGTCGCTTTAAATGCTTACGTATGTAAATAAACCATCAATATTTTTATAAAAAATGTTCTAAAAAATAAACGGAAGCTGAAATGTGGAATGTATTGTGTCCGAGACTTTAACAAATATTTTTTCCAAAAAAAATTCTACCGTTTACCTCGAAGGATGATGAAGGATTAAAATTGTAAAGGACTTTTTTATTCCCCTTGTTCAAACCACAACTATGTCCTCTTTCCAATATCGCACTGCTGGAATAGCACAAAAATTACAAATATTTTTGGTTAATTATATCCTTCAAGTTCTTTTAAATGCGAACTACTAATACAAAAGCAATAATTTTATAATAATAACCTTCATTCAAATGACGCAGTTACAATGAGGTATTAAATCTATATATATATATATATATATATATATATATAATAGTCTATATACATTTTTGATATTTTCAGTGGGCGTGGCACCTCCCACACAAATTGAGAATTTATTCGTTGTTTATAAATTAGCATATTCGGAGTACTGTTGCAGCTAGAGTCTTGCATTTTTGTGAAAGTGCACTAATTTTTAGTCTGCACAGTTGTGCCGAAAATGGATGGTTTTGGAAAAGTGGGCGTGGCACCTCCCATACGAAGTTGAAACCTAATATTGAATATTGTCAGTTCTATGACACCTAGAGTGCTGAAATTTTGTGTAAGTGCATCTAGCATCAATGTGCATAGTTGTCCAAAAAAATGGACGCTATTGTCACTGTCACCTATCAACATCATCGCCCTCCTCTGAACACGGTCAAGTAGCTCCAAGGAAGATCTTGGAGCACCCGACCATATATGGGAGTTGTATTCCATCTTAGGTCTGATGTACGTAATGTAGATATTGAGAAGATCGGAGGGAGTGAAGAATTTCTTACACCGCTTTAAAAAGCCAATACACTCGAATGGTTCTTTCGACACATCAAATACATGTTTTGTCCAACGAACATCACAATGTATCTTCATGGCCAGAACATCAAGAGTGTCCGATTGCTCAGTATCTACACCGTTCATAGAAATCGACGACACCATGGGATCAGTGAATCGCTTGTGAGACAACAAGGAACACTGGGTCTTACGTGCATTAAAATCCACTCTATTCACTTGACCCCATTTGGAAATGGCCAATAAATCCTGGCTAAGTGACTCATCCATAAATCTCCTTTTGTCCTCAATTTCTTGACGACTTGGTCTATGATCGATTGAGTATGAATGACAGAGGTTGCTGTCATCCGCGAATGAATAGATTGGATTTGTAGTCCGATCCAAGAGGTCATCGATGAAAATTAGAAGAAGGGAAGGGGAAAGGACAGAACTCTGCGGTACCCCTGCGGTTAACCTATGCTCGTCGGATGATAACCCATCTATAACAACTCGTATAGTGCGATCTCTGAGGAAGCTCGATATAAATCGAGAGATGTCACTACCAACACCAAAAGCAATGAGCTTTGATATGAGTGCGCCGTGCCAAACTCTATCAAAGGCCTTGGAGATATCTAAGCAACGACCTTACTCTCACCAAACTGGTGAATGGAACGAGTCCACTATTCGAACAGCAGCGTCATCAGGTCACCCGTAGATCGATTCCTACGGAAGCCATACTGTCGATCATCATTATCATTAGTCTCTAAATACCTCACAAGATGGTGATTCACCATCCTCTCCATTACCTTCGAGAGCACTGAGCAAATCGCGATTGGTCGATAGTTAGCAGGGTTATTAGCCTCACCTTTTGTAGGGATGGGCTGTATGTTCGCAATCTTCCAACGCGCTGGGAAGACCCTTGCATGGTATGCAAGATTGCAAAGGTTGCGAAGTGGATGGGCTAGCGTCGAGGAGCACTTACATAGGACAAGTGCTGAAATACCATCCGGGCCTGGATATTTATTTACGTCGAGATTTGCAAGAACCCGTTTAACTCCACGTGTTCGAAAAAATATCTGAGGCATGGAACTAGATACATTGTCATTCATTATTCATTCGTCAACAGCCGACTTAAGTCCATAAAGCGGAAATTATATTAATTTTTTAGTTTTTTTGTTGTTTGATTAGTGAACAATTTGATTGATTTTCTATGTGTTTTGAATGTAATGTAATTTCTTCTTACGAATGAAGTGTGTTGTTTATTTAATGGAAAGGAGGAGAATCACACTTAACAAAAAATCAATTAGATTTTTGACATATCTTCCATTATTCGCCGAAAACTAACCACTAACCGCCATTTGTTTTTTTACCTGGCGAAGCGGACGGGGGTTCAGCTAGTATATAATAAAAATATCGTCTAAGGCATCGTTGGAAGTAATATTTTAAAAAAATTTCTGACTTTCGCAGCTTGTAAAAAATATGTATAGTGTTTTATATCGCTATGAGTCCTAATGATCGACATTGTGACGCACTCTCGTAATATGTGTTTCCAGCTGAAATATAACGAGTTTTGCCATATTATTTAAACGTATTCTGTAAAAGTATGTGTTTGACAAAAATTGTTAAATCGGAAAGGACACGTGTATGTTTATAGGTGAAATATAATATGTAAAGTTTGCCTAAAATCGGTTAAAGTTTGTGGCTTCTAGAGCGAAAAGGTCAATTCGGAAGCAACATTTGTATGGGGCTATACCTAAATCTGAACCGACCTTACCCGCTTTTGCCATCGGTGTTTCTAGTTGGATTATAAGATGTTGTGCCAAATATAAAGAATATCGGGTACAATATGTGGTTTCTAGGAACGACATTTGTATGGGGTCTATATCTAAATTTGAACCGATTTGCTTCCGTCCTTTGTCCACAAAATTAATTTCAGCCAAATTTACTTCGGTCAATAATTGCGACCTGTACAACAAAATCAACTCAGAAAGTGATTATAAGCCGATCTCTATAATAAACAATGGGTGTTACAAACAAATACACAACGACATAGTACCCTATTGGAGTTCGCCATATTACAAGGACTAATCGATGGGCAACCGAGTGAATTTTTATCTCAATTGAACGATAATATCGGCTGTAAATATTTGGAAACGTTTGATGACTATAACCAATTTTTGGAATAAATTTTAGACTCGTTCTATTGCAGAATAAAAAGGTATAAGGCTGAAACATTTTTAACTTTTGTTAAATTTTTAAAATTTTATTTTATTTTATTAAAATTTTTCTGGATGGTCTGGCTTGAGGTGATGAACAAATCAAAAAAAAAAAGCGATGTTTAGGTTTTTATATTGCTTTATTTATTACTTTCCGCATTTCGATCGTCATCGACGATTATCCTCAGGGACACTCACTTAAAATACAAACAATATTAATTATACAAAACACAAAACAAAAATTATCACAATAATTACATTTTAGGAAAAAAGAACTCTTTCGTTTCGAAGTACTTTCTCAACTAAAGCTATTTTTTTCGTCCATATTTGTAAACAATGTTTCGTTATATTTGTGCACAGTGGTCAGTGTCAGTCTTGTAGTTCATTCTCTGGTCAGTAGGGACATTTGTAATGTGTAACATTTCAAGAGTGTCAAAATGTCTACGTCATTGAATTTTGGCTTATGTCCCGTCACATTTCCTTTTTTAAATGATAAATATTTAATTTTAATAAATTGTCTTCTGTGAACAGAAACTTACCTAGCAGGAATGCTGGCCCTTCATTCTGTTTCTAATCATGTTCATGTAATTTATTTTCTGCTAGTCTACTTTTACTTTCACAAAATTTCATAGGAAATGATTATTTACTTTCGGAGATACACGTTTCGTACGACACTCAACTGTTTCGAGGCACTGTGACTTGGCAGTAGCTGGCGACAGAAGCCCCAGAATTGATGGTAATGATACATTCGTACCAAGCAAAAAAAGCAGTCATCGGCGTACGGCATACGACGTATCTTTATCTTTAATGCAATCATAAAAGGTGTAAAACATCCAAAAGGTATGGCGATAAAAAGTCAACCGATAAAATTTAACGTTAATTAATGATTTGTTTAGTAGCGCACAAATGCGTGTTTTAGTACACAATTAATATCCCAGATACATATGCCACCACCGGCAGCACCACCACCACATCAACATAAACATAAACTACATGTGCAGTAGGTGCCAATGCAAACACCCTGTTCCCTGAGCAGCGCAATCATCGTAATTGCCGTTCAAACTTCCACTTGTGACTGCCTCACCTCACCTGATAAAGGTTAATGTTCCTTTGTATGTAGGTATGTACTTGTAAGTGCACTAGGTTTGCGCTCAATTGGGGGCGCGTGTTTCAATTTAGTTTTATATCCGCATAAATGTTTTATTGCAATAGTTCACCGGCTAAGTGGCATTATTACCACTTACCACAGTGTATGACACATGTACGAGGGAGGACATTATAGGTGAGTAAAACCAAATCACAGTGATGACCAGATTTCCCTCACTTATTGTCACGAAACTTAAATCGGATATAGCTCATTGAAAGGATATCTTACAGCAAAGAGACAGTGTTCACCCCAAAACCAAAAATTATTTCGGAAATTGCATAGACCATAGGGCTGGGCCTATAAAATTATATCATTTTAACATTCCTTGAACCAAATACAAAATCAGTATCACTATTTCGAAAAAGAAAAATTAGTACTTTTTATACCCTCCACATCCAGGATGGGGGTATACTAACTTTTTGATTCCGTTTGTAACACCTTGAAATACGACCTGAGACCCTATAAAATATATCGAAGGCTTATATTCATAAGTGGCTATGAACAAAAACACAACTTTTCAGGAGAGCGAAAAAACCGATTTTCTCCTTAATTTTAAGAGTAATTATGAACATTCTTCTACAGTTTATTCTAAAGGGGATTACTAATTGCTACGATAAAAAAGTTTTCGAAATTTCCTATTATTCGCGGTTTTATGGTTCATAGCCACTTTTGCACGTTTAAAATTGAGTACTATTAATTTTAAAATAAGCACATAGGCATTCATGCCCAAATATATAAATAAGATTTATGGTAAACTCGATAACGTTTTTCATGAAATCTTGGCAATGTCGTGTAGAAAACACATTTTCTGTGATTTACATAGCGAACATAAAGATTCCAGGTTCATCCTTCAGATTGGTACCATTTTTATCACTTTTTCCAAATTTTTTACAAAAAGTGTATATTGCGGAAGGGCACGGTAAACAAAAAATACAAATTGGATATTTTTTTAGAAATTTTTCATTTTCACGGGAAATATGGCTAAAATGATATTCATGCATTACATTTTGGTTTTTTGATTTTCTCGCGATCTAGCCAACGGATCCGGCTGAATTTTTGTCTGTGTATTAAGAACCAATGTCGCTTATGGCATACATGTAGTCAGTCGCGAAAATCGCGACATGGTTGGAATTGCTTATATTTTATCTTTCTTCATCCAGGATTCTGAAACTTTTCTGACACAAATATTCCCCATGAAGTCAGCAGTCACATGACAAAGAAATATTTTGGTATTCTCAATATTATAAAAAGTTACGCGGGTTTTTCTAAAGATACATTTCAGAATTTTTGACTTTACAGCTACTATTTATTTTAGCCTGATAAAGATAATAATCAAAATGCTATTAACGCGAAATGATGGAATTTGATATAACAAAATCTAGAAAAGTGTTTTAACAAAATCGTTGTAGGGAATTATAACCTTCGGTTATATGCTGCTCCATTGTTGAACTATTTTATTTATATTATTTTATGTTCATAGCCACTTAGCCAAATCAGAAAAATTTGAAAAAAATGGATTTAGAAAAAATTTTCTTCTCCAAATTTATATGACAGATGACATCCAAATCTAAGAATAATTTGGCATTAAAAATTCATTTTCGAGAAAATGGTTCTTAGCTACTTTTGAAAATAAGCCCTCGATATATATTCTTGATTGTCATAAAATTCTAAGACGATCTAGTCATGTCCGTCCGTCCAAAATTTCCATAGAGGCTTCTTATAGTCGTAGATCGGTTGGGCGAAATCGGTGCAAGGAAAAAATTTTCCCCTCACAAGGACTGAAAATACCCATAATAACCCCTAATATTTTAGAGTATATGAGCATGTTTTTTCAATGTGTCTACTTGTACTTACTTGATATTGGGTATGCGCATTCCCCCTATAACAAAAACTTGCACCATAAAGAGACTCTTAATAATAGGGCAAAAAGGGATAAAAATGGTACCTATCAAACGACAACGAAATTCGGTCTGTACGTTCCCCTAACTGAGTTGATACATAAATAAAAGTATTTTTTTCAAATTCGTACTTTTAGGGGGTAACATGGAAATAGAGGGATAAAACTAGTACCAATCAATCGGCTGCACCTAAAATAATGTAATTCGGTGTAATAAAGGGATTTTTTTTGGGGTTAAAATGGAATAAGGGGTAAAAATTGTACCAACCAAATGACCGCAGCTAGAGTCATGAAATTCTGACTGCGTAGACACGAAAATAATTTTTTTTTTCAAATTCGTACTTTCAAGGTATACAATGGGAAAAGAGGTATAAAAATGGTACCATCTAAGCGGTTACAGCTAGAATGATGAAATTTGATGTGTACATCCTTCCAATTGCGTAGACACGTAAATAAAGAAATTTTCAAAAGTCGCACTTTTAAGGGGGTAAAATGGTAAAAAGGGGATAAAAATGGTACCCACCAAATAGCCGCAGCTAGAATCATGGAATTCGGTGTATACATTCCGCTGACTGCATAGACAAGCAAAATAAAAATGAGTTTTCCTAATCCGTACGTTTTTAGTTACGTTTAGTTACGGAACGAACTTAGCGCCGTTTTTAAGTGTTTATCATAAAATTATGATAACACAGTACAACACGAAAGAAATTACGGGGTTCTAACAATGGATTCTGAAAGAGGAGACCAAAAAAATATACGTGTTTCGGCGTTTTTTAGGTCAAATCGGAATTTCATTTTATAGACGATAAAAGTTTCCCAACTCTGGCCTCTTCTTGCAGCATATCGGTGTATAAAACTATGATTTCTTTACATCTGAGGCATAGGGTATGTTCAGCAACTTTGTATATAGCCTCCACTTCTCCCCTCTAGGGTCTACTGCGGGACAGTTTTGGACCTTTCTTTCAACAAAAAAAAATAGGCAAATGTATGGTGGCCGCATTAAGGGTGGCAGATGGAGGGTAGGTGTGTTCTGAAAAAATATTGGGGTTGAAAAAATATAGCGGGTGGGTTTTACATTGGACCCCACTAGCGGTCTCCTGGGGCCAGTAAAAGCGTTGGGGACAAAATTTTATAAAAAAAAATATTTTTTGTATGGGAGCTTCCTTAACGAGTGGGTAATAGAGGGTATGTTTATCGAAATAAATATTGGGGAGGGAAAATTAATGGGGGTCGGTCTTACATTTAACCCCTCTGGTGGCGACTCCGAGGCAGTTTTGGGACTTTTCCGGTATTTTTACCACTTACCTTTGACCCCGATGAGCGCCCACTTACACTCACCCCACCACCCCCATTTTATGGCTCATGAATTTTATTTCCGAACCTCACAAAATGGGGGGTTCTAGCATGTCAAAATCCAAAAGTCGTGCACTATACCACCCCTACTGAACAATAACTTAATTAACCCTTAATGGGCAATATTGAATTTGATTGATTTTTGGCGTTTGTGTTAAGTTTTGGGTTTTGGTGTGTTCTGACATGTATAGATTTTATGGCCAACATTTTTGTAGAACATTTCATCCCCGCCCTTCCCCCTTTTCGAGGGGTAGTTAGATGGTTAATATGTTCTACAAAAATATTCGCCATATCATTATCTATAAAGTTGCTGAACATACCCTATACCTCAGATGTAAAGAAAACATATTTTTATACACCGATATGCTGCAAGAAGAGGCCAAGGTTGGGAAACTTTAATCGTCTATAAAATGAAATTACGATGTGATCTAAAAAAAACGCCGACATACGTATATTTTTTTTTAGTCTCCTCTTTCAGAATTTATTGTCAAAATCCCGTAACTTTGGAAAAAGCTTGAAATTGTTGTACAGTGTAATTTTCAAATTTTAAATTCTTTTGACAATAGAAAAGGCCAAGACAAAGGATTTCCATTACGATAGTAAATTAAAAAAATCAAAAAAACGCATCCCTATTCTACGTTGATGGATCATCTCGACTTCTTAAACCTTTGAGTAACACTGTGTGTAATTTTTTAAGTCATGGAAATATAACCAAAGACCCGTGTCTCCAAGTTTTGCCCAAAGCCATGCACTTCTTTATGGGCCTTCAAAGATTTGGGGCCTAGGTGTCATTTTGCAAAAAAGTCATCATTTTCTCAGGGTCATATCTTGCAAACCGTTTGGAAATTTGATTTACTCTCTGAGGCAAAGGTGTAGCTATTGTCATAAAGAACAAAAGTTGGACAAAACTTCATCTTCAAGGTCAAAATCGCAAATGTCGTCGAAGAACTCTTATAGGCTGTAGTGTGTGTAGGTATACGTGCTGTTGGATAAGGATAATATCACTCATACGCACTGTAGTCGGACTGACCATTAACAGAAACACTCCTGCGAGATATATTTTTCCTACATAAACGGTGTGAAGAATCATCCCTATGATGTTCATATGTTCTAGTTGTTTACTGAGATCGTAGGTACATTTTTGTAGTTGATTGATTCCTTGAATTTTGAACGGTTTGCTACCTTTAGACCTGAACAGGGGAAAAAGGTTAAAAATCGAATTTTCTAAAGTTTTTGCCATTTTTACCTTGAAGATGAGGTTTTGTGGATTTTATATGTACACAATTTTTGTTTATTATGACAGGAGCTACTTTGCCTCAGAGAGTAAATCAAAATTCCAAACGATTGCAAGATATGAGCCTGAGAAAATGATCATTTTTTGCAAAAATGACACCGATATCATTGGGGCCCATAAAAAAGTGCATGACTTTGGGCAAAACTGGGATACACGGGACTTTTTTTGATCTTCTATCACGTAGTGCTAGTCGTATATAGTTATATTTTTTCGTGTTGCACTGTGTAACTGACTGATTCAAATTTCAATAAGTCTAGGCAGCCTTTTTGAGAAAAAGTGAAAGTCATGACTGGAACGAAGAATAATAATATATGGTCTTGCACTTCTTCTGCCATTGACCCAACGCGGAGGTCAAGAGGTTTCATAGTAAAAAATGAATCATTAAGGATATACTAAGATGCTATCAAAGGCCATCACTGCTTCCTTTGCTACACTTTCCACAGAGTTCAATTTAAAGTAGGCCATAAGAATAGTTTTGTACATTTCTCCCACCACCTTCTCACCATGTCCAATCTAACCCACCTCCTCTCACATATATCCGCGTATAATCTAATCTAATTTCGGAAATTACATACGAATTGCCGTGATTTCTCAGATTTAATAGCAAATGGATTTTAATTATATCATAATTTAATTTCACTCACATTTCATTAGGCTTGCGATAGATACCAAATTAATTACGATAGTGCTTCGTATTTAGGCCATAAATTCATAAATACTCGTTCTATGATAATTCTGTCGTAAGCCAAATCAAATCAGCTCTCCAACCAAATTATTTGGTATTTAATTATAATCTAGTCCCTGGGCATTATCACTCACACACTACTGTATGTATGTGTATGTCGGTATATTTATTATTGATTAATAATTGTTTCTAATTATAATTGGAAATTCAGATAGATTATGAATTCCATTTCAATTAAAATGATTCGGACAAGGCACAAGGGTTGCATATCTGAAATTCTAATTAAATTATTAGTGATGATAATTTCGTAAATTCAAAATAGAACGTTTAAATAAAAAATATCACGCGTCTCTTAGCATATATCAAATCAAAAATTGTTTTGGAACTGTATTATAATTACACTCTCCCCCTAATAGGAGGGTATTATCGTATTAATATAATGCTCGTACCAGGGTATTTATACATTAGGGTGCATCGATGAACAGCAAATCGAAGCGTAAATGTAAAAATAGTTGCGGAACCGTAGCGAAAGCATGTTGTGTGAATGTATTTTAATGATCCGCTATTCGATGGTGAGTTTTGTCGATGAGTCCCGCGTATATATCCTGAAAATATTCCTGACCAATAAGTATTTAAACCTTGACATCATTCACGAACCCTTTGCAAAAGAACTACAGTTGAAAAGTTTATAAGGTTTGTGGTTTGTACATAATATTGAAAATCAGCTTGCAAATATTTCTCTGTAGCAGGTACCAGGTATAGCAGAGGATATTATAAAGTTGAAAAGATATAGTGAACCGCTACACATTGGTCCCAAATCCAAAATTTTGACATATTTTAAATACTCATTTTTACGCTATGATACCGGTATAAGTGTCAAATTAAAGGGGAAAATATCTACTACAAATATTTCAGATTACATACTTCTATCAGTATTAGTTTGGCATTAAAAACCATTTCAAGGTTTCCCTTTTAAAAAGTAAAATATGAAACTAAAGGGGAGAATTGAAATGGGTTTTGATACTAAACTATTAAATATAGAAGCATGCAATTTGAAGAATTTTTAACAGACATTCTACTCTCGGATTTGACACCCGTACCGTTGTAATAGGATGCGAATAAGTATATACATTTTTGAGTTTTTTGAAAAATTCTATCCTTTGGAACTTTGTAGTCCTGTGAAGGGGCAACAGGATGAGAAAATGAAAAATTGAAAACGCCAATGAACTATATGATCGTGTATTAATAAAAACTGATGCCGGAAAATATTTGGTAATTTCTTTAAATATCTAACACATGCGGCAGCAAAAATAATAGCGCTGTTTTTCTTTAAGCTGGGATAACAAAAAAACTAAATAAAAATTTCAAATTTCACTCAAAATAAAAAAAATCACATTGTCGCCAACTACAATATAAATATTTGTATAAAAACAAATTCTCAAAATAAATATTTTGGACTTAGCCAACTAATTTATATCCATATATCATACCATAAACTATTAATTTCACTTACGCTGGGTAATTATCCAGGCTAAGTCTAATATTTTTAACACAAAATTATTTTTTAAATTTGTTTATACACTAATTGATATTGCTGTTGATGACAATTTTGAAAAAGATTTTTATATATCCCAGCAAGGATTGCCTTTTAGCATTTAAATTGCTTCTCGTTATTTCTGAAATGTATTTTTGAATTTATACTAATAGTTTGGATTTGGAACCAGTGTGAACCAAGGATTACGAATAAGGTGAACAGAGTCCAGTAAGAGGTCGTTTTGTAATTCTATAATAAACATGGATGAATCATCGCCAACTGCTTTGGGTACGTCCATTACAACTATATGGACGCTGTCTATACCCTTGACAAATCTCAATATCTCGACATCAACAAGTCTTGACAGTGATATTGAGAAAAACTGAAATTCTACAAGGTCACAGTTGTGACAGCAAAGAATACATGGTGCACATTTTCCGCGGCCAATGGGCTCTATAGTACAAAGCGACCATTAAGGATACTACAAAGCATTTTTAAAAAACATGTAAGTAAACTTCAGTCGGCTGAACCGACTTATAAAGGGTGATTTTTTAGCTATTATCATTTTGGCAACACGGGTTTACACAGCTGACGCACGTTTCGTGTTTTGTTTCATTGTCAAACATCTTCAGTTTGATCTATATTTTAACCATGAATCGTCTTACAAACGAACAACGCTTGCAAATTATTGAATTTTATTATCAAAATGCGTGCTCTGTTAAGAAAGTTCATCGCGCGCTTCCATTTTATGGTCAATTTAATCGACCCACTGAAGCGGCTCTTCTGTCTATTGTGACTAAATTTCGCACCGAATTTACATTGTTGGACATTAAACTACCACCACGCTTACGTAGAGTGCGAACTGGAGAAAATATCGCAGCTGCATCGGCCAGTGATAATGATGACCATCAATTATCGATTTGTCGCCGTTCGCAGCAGTTGGGCCTCGGTTAATCAACAACGTGGAAAATTTTGCGGTATGCCAAAATTGGACTAAGCGGGTGGACCATTTGAGGCGCAGTCAAGGTCAACATTTGCATGAAATAATCTTCAAACATTAAATTATATGGACCGTACTATCGATTCAAATAAATATTTCATGAATTTTTCTGAATTTTATGTGTTTTTTTGAAAAACTTTCGTATAGTTTTTAAAAAATCACCCTTTATATACCCTCACTCTCAGAGAACATATATACGGAAATTATAAGGAATAAAATTTCATGTAGGGCAGGATAATTTGTGTGGAAGGTGCTAGGAGGTTCGTGTCACATGATCCCAACTTCCACATTTATAAAACATTTGTAAAACATGATCAAATATCAAAACATAGTGGATTCCATGCACCAGTATAGAAGTTATGAAGGATTTTATATTACCTAGAATAGAGACAATTGTGTGGAAGGTACAAGAAGGGGCGTGACTAAAGCGTAAATATCTTTCGTGTTTTAAGTGATTATAAAAAATTTTAAATATCAAATTGCAAATGATTTTTATTACCCGTACGGATGTTATATCGGTTTTATTGTAACAAAAGTTTATACCACTTTGTGTGGAAGATACCAGAAGGGGTGTGGCAATTTCACTCATCTTCGAACTTGAACTAAGTTTGAAATATTATGATGTGCAAAGTTTGAATCGATTCCTTAACTCCTTTCGAGAGTTATCGTGTACACCAGCCTGCCAGACGGACGGTCGGACATGGCTCAAACGCCTTAAAAAGTCATGAAACGAATTTGGATTTTCGGATTTTCAAATTTGTTCAATACCTATAACTCTACAAATTAAAGTCTAGGATTTAAATAAATATTAATAAAATATTTTTTGAAAGAAGAATATTTCATGAAAGAGCATGTTGAGTAGATCATTTTTGTACAGGGTGGCTGATGAATTTTGCTACATTAAGAAACTCAAAAAATTTTTTTTCAGTGTATGGAATTCATTTTTCTTTTATTCGTGTTAAAGCTCATTCAATTTTATTAAATATAGCTTAATTAGTTTTAAAAATAATGGAATTTAAATGCCCCCTGCTCGTTGATGCATATGCGGCATCTTACCAAAAAGTTGTTCATTACTGCTTGGAGAGTTGAGACAGGTATAGCCGCAATTGTTTCTCGAATGGATTGCCTTAGTTCATTCATATTTGTTGGTTTTGCTTTGTAGACTTCCTGTTTGCAATAACCCCACAAGAAAAAGTCAGGTGCAGTAAGGTCAGGCGACCTGGGTGGCCAACGGAATGTGGAGTTTCTGGATATCAGCTTATTGGAAAATTTTCGTCGCAGTTCTGTCATAACAGGTTGGGCTATGTGAGGAGCTGCACCATCTTGCTGAAACCACACAGAGTTGAAAGAAATTCTCATTCGGCGTAATTCTGGATAGAAAAACTCTCTCAACATGCTCAAGTAACGGTCTCCAGTAACCGTAACGGTGTGACCGCATTCTTCGAAGAAGTAGGGCCCGACAATGCAGCGTTATGAAACTGCACACCACACTGTGACACGAAGTGGATGCAATTCCGTCTCATGGAGTATCTGTGGGTTGGAAGCACTCCATATTCGACAATTTTGTTTGTTTATGTTGCCGTTTAAATCGAAATGGGTCTCGTCAGACATGAAAAGACAGTTCAACATGTTTCCATCCTCTTCCACCATTTGAAGCATCTTCTGGCAAAATTCCAAGCGAATCGGCAAGTCTGCAGCGTTCAGTTTGTTGGCCATTTGAATTTTATATGGGAATAACTCCAAATCTTTTTGCATAATTGACTGTAATGACTGTCTGCTTATACCCATTTGAGCAGATAAGCTTCTTGTCGAAACACGTGGATTGTTTTGTATGGCAGCAGCTACAGCATCGATTGTTTCCTCCGTTCGAACTGAAGGGTTTCGATGGTAAGGTCTTCTGTTGACTGTCCCATGCTCGGCAAAATTGTTTACAAGTCTCATTATGGTACATCTGCTCGGAGGATTGCCGCCAAACGTGCGCCTATACTCTCTTTGAACCGAAACTAAGGACTCCAGTGCGTGATAGCGGCGGACAATCCAAATTCTTGTTTCAGTGTCCCAGTTATCCATTTTTGTTAAATGTAAAAGTCAATCCGTAAAATAAAAAAAAAATTAACCAGATTCATTAAATAGAAAAAAATTATTAAATTTTTTTTGGTAGCGGCTTTCATCAGCCACCCTGTAGAATAAACTTATAGTCCAGCTGTTCTGAGTTCTTTTTATTGCGGGTCAAAGTTTTAATTTTTTAGTCGAAGGAAGCATTATACTAAGGAAAAAAGTGTTGTAAGTTAATATTTTAGAGAATTCTTATTTTCTTGTGGAATTTTATAAGGATTCTTTTTGTGAAGGATCTTAAACCTCAAGCTCCTCTCTTTGTGGGTCAATTTGACCCTTTTGTGAGAAAATAAGAGTGAAATAGGATAAATGTTAGCTGTGAAATTAAAAATTGTGAAAAGCGCCTTTAGAAAAAAAAACCCGTGTAACTTCCTATCATACAGAGAACGCCAAAATATTTTTGGCATATGATGAAGGACTAAATACGGAATATTTGTGACAGAATTGTTTCAGAAACCCAGATAGAGAAAGTTGTAATAAATGCAACTGCAACCGCGAATTTTGCATTTTTCCAACGATTGCAGCTTAAATTTTCCATTCCGCATAAGTCCGCTTTTTCGTCTTACATTGGTTTTAATACATTATTGATTAAAAATTGCTTGGTAACCGGCAAAGTTCACAATTTATAAACTATTTAATTAATTGCCTTTATTCTAATCTTTGCTCTAATTTTAAAGGAACATTTAAGATTATTAATAGTAATATAATCATGTAATTGCTTTGCTCAATGTATTAATTTAAAACATACAGTAATTTTCGCTTAAAGCGAACTTCAAGGGACTGGGTAAACTAGTTCGTTTTAAACGAAGTTCGGTTTAAATGAAGACTTGAAGAAAACAATTTATGTATGTAAGTGCACATGCATTGATTTATTAAAGACAATTGTGGGATATTTTAATACATATGTATAAAAAGATTAGTTTTTTAAAAAATCAGTTACTTGAGTTTGTTTAGTACCAATATTAGTTTCATTTATATACACTTCTACTTGAGCCAAGTGATCAAGAATTTGTGAGTGTCGCGAGACTGAAGAAAAGTTCTTACATAGCTTACGCTACACATTGCATCCAGGGCAGTTGTGACTAGGATTGACTCTTCGTTGTCCATATCGTCGTCAAGGTCGTCATCATCAGCGCGAACAGACTGCAAAATAGCTGCGTCGTCCAATTCTTCCGTAGTTACAAGGTCGTCATCAAAACATATGTAATCGTTGAAGATTTCTGTCCCAACTGTAAAAACAAATAATAAAGGTTAAATTAAAGTACGACAACTCAGCAAACCCTTTTTATTACCATCTGTAAATGTTTCCATTGGTTGATTTAGCAATTCTATTAATGGCAGATCATAATCCGAGTCGAACTCATTTTCATTGCTGGTAAAGCCGCCTTGCCGAAAGCAATTAGCAACTGTTGTTTTGCTGACTTTTAACCATGCCATATGAAAAAAATTGATTGCGTCCAGTATAGTAACTTTAAAGTTATCTTCGCCTATATCAACCGAATGAACAATTTTTGAGAGAAGCAAGTGACGATATTTACTTTTCAATGCGTGAATGACACCTTGGTCCATAGGCTGTAAAACTGAGCTTGTATTTGGAGGCATAAACACTAATTTAATGCACTCTAAATTCTTTGTATCTGGATGAGCTGGGCTGTTGTCTACCAGAAGTATAATTTTTCGATTCGCACGGCGTAAATTATAGTCCCATTGTCTTAATTCGCTGGTGAAAATTTCGGATGTCATCCGAATTAGCCTGGTAATTAACTGGTATTTTTTTTTTAATGTTTTTAAAGCACCTGGGACTTTTTGAATTTCCGATTACTAAAAGTTTTCGTTTCTCTGTACCCGTCATATTAGCTACTACGAGCACTGTTTGCCGTTCCTTTGATAGTTTACCACCTGCACAGGTCTCACCTTTGAATCGCAGTGTATTATTGGGAGTGACTTTATAAAATAAACCAGTTTCATCGCCGTTAAATATGTCCTCATCTTTATAATTTGTTCTTATATCTGGCCACTTATTTTGCAACCAATAATTGACCACATCAACATTGACTTCAGCCGCCTCTCCAACAATTTTTCCACTAGTGATGTTGTGGCGTCTTTTAAATCGAACAATCCAAGTCCTTATTTTTCCAAATTGTAGCAATTGTTCACTTGCTGTGGCCCATTTCTTGACATATTTGCTTTTGTTTTACACCTTGTTGTAATCGTTTAATTATTTCATACTTCTTCTTTTAAAGAAAAACACTTTATTTGCTTTCCAACTGCTACTATGTCCATATTCTAGGTTTGTAATTTTCAACTGCTGTCTGCACATCGCCTTCACACAAACAAACATTATACTTAGGGAAATCCCTTGATTCGAGAACATAGGAAAACTAAAACACTGCGTAATACAGTGTTGCCAGCGCAAAAATATCATGTTTTATTCATAGCGCCACTTATGGGTTCCTTTTTACCGAAAAATAAACAAATGGGTTCGTTTTAACCGAAAAATAAACAAATTTTGAATGCAAATAAAGTTTGTTATAACCGAAAGTTCGCTTTAAACGGGTTCGTAATAAGCGACAAAAATTGCATGGTTCATTAGAAATAAAGCACGTGCTTTTGAATTTGTTCGTTTTAGGCTAAAGTTCGTTTTAAGCGGGTTCGTTATAAGCGAAAATTACTGTATATTAATAATACAGGGTGATTTTTTAAGAGCTTGATAACTTTTTTTTTTTAAAAAACGCATAAAATTTGCAAAATCTCATCGGTTCTTTATTTGAAACGTTAGATTGGTCCATGACATTTACTTTTTGAAGATAATTTCATTTAAATGTTGACCGCGGCTGCGTCTTAGGTGGTCCATCCGCTTAGTCCAATTTTGGCATTTCCACGTTTTTGAGTAACAGAGACCCAATTGGTGCGAACGGCGACGAATCGAAAATTGGTGGTCATCATTAACACTGGCCGATACAGCTGCGATATTTTCTTCAGTTCGCACTCTACGTAAGCGTGTTGGTGGTTTAATGTCCAACAATGTAAATTTGGTGCGAAATTTAGTCACAATAGCCCGAATAGCCGCTTTAATCGACCCACTAAACTGACCATAAAATGGAAGCGCGCAATGAACTTTCTTAACAGAGCACGCATTTTGATAATAAAATTCAATAATTTGCAAGCGTTGTTCGTTTGTAAGACGATTCATGATGAAATGTCAAAGCATACTGATCATCTTTCTCTTTGACACCATGTCTGAAATCCCACGTGATCTGTCAAATACTAATGCATGAAAATCCTAACCTCAAAAAAATCACTCTTTACTATTATGTAATGTATTATTAATATAAAATTAATCAATTGAGCAACGCATCTTTGAATTACATTTTATCAAAGTATAGATATAAAACCATAAAAACATATAAAAAAAAAACATAAAATTGTTTTTTCAAATTTTGTTTCCATACACACATTGATATTGCTGTTGGCGGCATTTAACGAAAAGATTTTTTATTTTGAGTGAAATTTTATTTTTATTATTTGTTATCGCAGTTTATTTATCCAGTCTTAACACATTGAGTGCCAAGCTGTTTTGACGCAAACCTTCCCAGGAGACCAAACATTTTTGGGCTATAAGTAAAAGCAATCACTGTCGTACGGAAACGTACGACGTGGCACTCAATGTGTTAAAGAAAAACAGCCCCTTTATTAAATGCAAAGATTTCTTTACATTTCACATTACATCACATCCAACGCTATGCAAAATTAGTAAAGAAAGAAACATTAAAACTAGTAAATGGGGTTCGTCTACGTCTAATCTTATATACCCTCCACCATGCATTGAATTTCACAGTATTACCGTATCTAGGCTGATTTATGTTTACAGTTTTAAATAAATTGTGAAATATTGGAAAAATTTAAATAATTTTAAAGCAAACTCCCGCAGCAATCATTATAATGTGTGCTTAAATAGCTATCAGTCCTTGATAGGGAAAATCGTGGGAGCGTGAAGTTCATAACTCCAGATATAGTCGTTTGATTGGTACCAACTGTCTCCTTTTCCGCTAAGTCTGCCAGTCATAAATATTTTAAACACTGCAATTTTAATTTGTATAGTTCAATTTTTTATGTTTACGATTTTCACAATCCCGCTTTTTTCTACAAAATCCCGCTTTTTGTGCAATAAGAGATGGTCTCGATAAGTTTAACCCTAGTAATTTTGTTGTATAAGCGTGAACAGATTTATTTGCAATTGGAATTTTCCGACAATTTTTTTCGTGGAACATTTTAATCTTTAAATGTCCTTTTTGAAAGGGTTTTTATAAAAAGAAATTCAGACCAGCTGGACTATAAGTTTATTCTACAAAAATGATCTACTCAACATGCCCTTTCAGACTTATAGGGTCGCTACTCTGTTCCTGGCAACAATTCCCGGAATTCGGAAACTTAACAATGGCTAATATCCGGGATTTTTTCCGAGGCTTGCCAGGAATCAAAATCTTAATCATGATGATGAAGAGGAGACTTCTGTACAACTGTTATGTCGCTGCACACTGGTCCCAAATCTATTTTTTATTGCATAAAGTCGAAAAATAAACATACAGTCTTGTAATTTTGTACATTTGCTAGACATATCATACGCAAAAAAATAAAAATAAAATTGGGCCGATCGGACCACGCCCACTACCACCTCCAATATACACTCAATATATAACCAACATAATTATCACCCTGTATTGGTACAGGGTGACCAAAAACAAAATTTTATGAAAGCTTAAAAGAATGAAGGGTTGTTTATTTTGACGAAATGTGTTTTTCTAAACATTAATGATGTTGTATACCATTTTAAAGGTACTTTCAATACCTTTTATATAAAATATTGATGGGTCTCATACACAAAACTAATTCAGAGATATAATCATATATATATCTATGGCTAATCAAAAACTGTGCTAAAATAAAATGACAATTTTTGGAGTTTGCCGAAAAATACCGACGAGATATTAATTCTACCATAAACTACACACTCAGACGAACACTTTCACGTTTACACTTTGAGTCAAGTTGAGTCATACAAATAACTTTTGGTCCACGACATTTATACATTATGTTCTCTACAAATCACAAAATTACAATACCTATGAATACTTACAAGACCACAATAATCATAAAATGGTAAATATAATATTTCAACTGCTAACTCTTGACGTCAATTTTCATAATATAGTCACTTTATTATTTTCTTTTTAAGTCTTGATTTTAATTAATTTGTAAAACTGCTTTATTTAAAAATTAATCTCACTTTTTTTGAACCGCAAAGTTTAAGTACCATTCAGGCTTGTGGTGTTGCCACCTAATTTTCCCCAGTATATTTTCTTGATTGCTTGGAGTGTTGCCATAAATAAAATATATACACATTTACCACTTTCCAATTTTAATTTTTTGAATTTCTGCCAAAAAAAATGGATTTGAGACCATAGTGCGCTGTAGGGATTGAATGGAATCTTACAGTTGGTCATCAAATCCAACTGGCAATATTTCTATTATTAGACTGAGCTTTGAACGTCAGTGATTAAAATTAAAAAGTGTCTAGTGACTTCTGGGCCTCCCTGTACATAGAGCCAATGAAGACTTATTGATATCTTATCTTGTGTAAGACCAATTGAACAATAATTAAAAGGTAATCATTTTAAACTGAAGAAGTCTCATACAAAGTCTGCACTTCAGCACATAGCCTTGCGCTTACATACTGACGTGCATTTATCAGAGTTTCCACAACAGAGTTCCAAGGGAAACAAGTTGTGTCCAGAAGAAATTTAATAGTTTTCTAAAATATTCGTAATTATGTACATAAATGTATTTCCTAGTGATTAAAAATGTTTTCTGCATTTACTGAACTCTGAACTCCGAGATGCAAATGGAAACCCTACCCAAATTCAAAGTCCATTCAAACAGACAAACCTACACCAGGGATATCGTCCTATTATCGTTTGTTTAATGTTCGTTTCTGTATTCTACTTGGTTTGTTCTTTTTTTATTTCTCCGGCCGGAGACAGACATAAGCTGTGATAGCAGTTAAGGTAAATCAGATAAAAAGGCAGCCAGTAATGCATTTGATATTATTGACATTTTAACAAATATTTATGGCACTTTCATAAATTTTCTGACAACACAGTCAACAACAACAGCAAAAGCTGAACGTAAGAAGAAATTGAACTTCGATTGCGCCAACATATATAAAGGCAAATACAGTGCACGAAATAAAATTAGGATCCAACAATTTCAACACATACAAGCTATAGCTCAAACAGAAGGCACCGGTGATGGCGATACTTTCAGTATCGTGAAGATAGTCTGGCAAAATTACACTATGGAACATTAAAGTAAACATTTTGTGTCCGAGTCCTACAAATTTATTTTTTGTGTACATTGAGGCATACTGATTTATTAAATCAGCACATTTCCTTTCGGATAAATATGTTTTTGTGACAAGAACGGAGTATGTTCAATATAGTCTCGAAAAATGCACTTTGAACCTATCAGAATTTCCAGCACTGCATGTGGTTAGAGTGCACATTTAAGCAGAGGATATCAAATGATTACTTTTTGGTTAATTTTATTTTTTGTTTATTCGACTCGAATAAAAGATAATGCGGATACACTGAAAAACAAACAACGTGACACGCTCATCGTACTAGGTAGGTACGCGCATATATCGTAAATATATCACAATTACTCTTTTCGGTCGTCGAGGGGACTGACAGACCTTTTTGCCTTATCAGCGACGTCAACAAATTGAGACGCAACAGATATCTGAGCAAATAGTAGGTACAAAGAAAAACGCATTTAATTTCTTAAATTGACAGCTACTGTTTGCTTCGAAGCCGGGCAGAGAAACGAGCGAACGAACGATCGAATGTCAACAATGCAAGAAGCCCCAAATGAAACATTCAAAATGAAATTGAATTTCCAAGAGGCCACAAATAAACAACAAAATTACTAACTTTTTTATTTCGTGGCGTTTTTTTGTTGTTGTCTTCTTTCGGAGATTGTTGTGCATTTATGACACTGTGACTGCAGGCAGACAGCCAACCAGCCTGTCATCGAAACGAAGACATTTGTTGACACTAATAGCATGATTGGCGTCAATTTTCATGTCAAATTCGTATCATTTAAGGTTTTCAGACACGGGTGGAATGACAGAGAGCAGAGTGTGATAAATAACACGACTTACAGTGTGACAGTTTGAAACAAAAACACAGAAGAACCGACTTGTTTTTTGGTGAAAACTAAATGCATATATGAGGGTGGCCACAGAACAGCTCGGTTTTAGAACAGTTATTTACAATCTTTAATAAGGAATTTCTTATACAAAAATTAAATTGTGAGTCATAAATGAATTCATAAGTTTGAGTAGACAACAGCATTTTTGGAACAGAGTAGCGACCCTATTATTCTGAAAGGGTATGTTGAGTAGATCATTTTTTCTTGTCTTGAGAATTCTTATTGTCAGAACTATATTGTGGAATTTTATGGAATTATTTTTGTGGATGATCTTAGCCCTCCAGCTCCTCTCTTTATGAATCAATTCGACACTTTTTTTTCGAGAAAATCAAAAAAGGCCTTCCAAAAAGGACATTTAAGGATTAAAATGTTCTACGAAAAAATTGTCGAAAATTTTCAGTGTCACCGAATCGCCAATGGCATAATATAGCCAAATAGCAAAATTACACGCCAGCTTATACAACAAAATTATTGGGGTTAAAACTGTTCCATGTTTTTTCGGAGATCGATCTTTTTGGACAAAAAATGTGGGTATTTCGGTAAAGCACGGTAAACAAAAAAATTCTTTTCCCGGGAGATATGGTTAAAATGATTTGTGTGTATGACATTTTTGTTTTGTAATTTTTTCGCGACATGTCCAGGATCCGTTGATTTATTGCATGTGTATTAAGAACCAATGTCGCTTGTAACATACGTGTGTCACTCGCAAAAAAACTGCAATTGTGGCAAATATCCAAAATTCGCAGTTGCAATTGCATTTATTTCAAATTTCTCTATCTGGGTTTTTGAAACAATTCTGTCAAAAATATTCCCTATTTAGTCAGCAATCATATGCCAAAAAAAATATTTTGGTGTTCTCTATATGTTATCAGTTGCAATGAAATCAGTTACAATTAGATATTTGAAAATTAAATAAAATAAAGAGGGGGTTTTAAGAGTTTGAGCACTTAAAATTATAATACAAAACAGAAATATGCTTGAAATTATTTTTTATTACGATGTGCTAGATAATTTCATATCATTTATTTTTAGACCCTCTGCCTGTATGTCCATCTATTCTTGTAATTAACGTACAGGTCGTAATTATTGTCTGAACGCTATTGAATTTGAATCAAATCGGTTTAGATTTAGATATAACCGCATACAAATGCCGCTTCCGATTTGATTTTTTCCGCCATATTTACTCGATTTGCTTATAACACAGTGCAACAGTGGATAAGACTGTACATATTTTTCCGTTTTGAATTTTTTATGATTTTTAAAAACAAAAAATTTAAATTTTTTAGGGAATTTTTTTTCATAAATTTATTTATATCTGCGAAACTGTTTAAAAAATCGAGAAAGAGCATAGGAATAGATTAAAGGAATTATATTTCTTAATTTTTCAACATTTATTTCACCTAAATCGGGACAGCCGTTCTCGAGTTATGACAAACAAAAGACCATAAGATAACAAAAGTGGGTGGGGGGAGCGCGCCAGGGCGTCCCGCGAAAACGGGTACCTCAGGAAAAAAATCCTTTAGGCTATCGTCATCATTTTGGATACACTAACGAACCGTCATAGTGGTGCTTGAATTGCAGAGATTAAACTGCAATTTGTCGCACTGTGTAATTTGGCATAGTACCTGATAATTCAAGTAGAAACATAAATGCTGGAAATATGTCAGATCGGTTCAGCTATACCTAAGTTCCCATAGAAATTTCGCTCTAGATTTGACTTTTCCGCTCTATAAACCAGATAGTTTACCGATTTTCTTAAAATTTGCCACATCACCCTATATTTTAACTAAGAACATCTATGGTGAATGTGAGTCAGATCGCTTCAGATTTATATATAGCTCCCATACAAATTTTGCTCTCAATTTCAAATTTGGCTCTATACTTTATTTTTCAACCAGAGACATCTGTGGTGGGTCAGATCGGTTCAGATAAAAATATATCCCAAACAAATTTCGCTCTCGATTTGACTTTTTGCCGCTCTAAATTCCACTCATATAGTACATACAAAAATTGTTTAATATGAATCTCGGCATACTTTTTCCAATAAATCCGGCTGTATGGCTAGAATATTGGCTTCCAATGATTCAAGATTTGCTGTGTTTAGGGATGTCAAAACCAAAAGCGAAAACCGGTATTAACTCCGACACCGTCCACCCGGTTTTGGTTTAAAATGACATTTTCGTCATTTTCATGTCGTTTAACCGGTTTTTAAATTACAAAACATTTGCATTTCGTGGATATATTCTACAATAAGAATACGCAAGAAAATACCGCAGGTTTAAGATTTTCCCAAAATATGGATTAGTGATGTTGAAAAAAACCAAGTAGGATACTATTTGATATCCTTCGTTTGGAGCTTGATGTGTAACATCGAAGCCATTGACTGTTATTTTACTGGTTTATACCTAAAGGAATCATGTCTTATTTGATCCAACATTCACGTCTAATAATATCGGAAATCTTATCGAGACTCGAGAGCATTGATGGAGGTAGAAAAGTTACACTCAAAACCCTATAATGAGTTAAAATGAACTAAAATTCAGGAAATTTTAAATTATATAAAGTTCATACTTTTCCTTGAAAGTAGTACTTGCTATGAACTTGATTCAAGTTGAATTTTCCTCAAACTAAGTAAATTTATTTACTCAAACTGTGAAAAATTCCAGTAAGTTTTTCCTCAAACCAAATACATTTTTACTAAATCTAAGTAAAATTGTGCTAACATTTTCCTAAATCTAAGTATTTTTTCAAAAACCAAGTTAATTTTTAATACATTTAAGTAAAATATTCCTGAAACTTAGCAAATTTTCACTCAAACCAAACAAATTTTTACTAAATCTAAGTACAATTTTGTTTAAATTTTCCTAAAACTAGGTAAATTTTTACTCAAATCAAGTAAATATTTACTTAAACTCAGAACAATTTTAAAGTAAACTTCGAATAAGTTCAATTAATATACATTAACTTAATTTTATGAAAAACTAAATTTTTATAAAATTTCCTAAATGGAATTTTTTCCATACAAAAAAATTCTTAATATTTTTCTTACTTAAAACCTTGGAAATTTTCTTTCACAAGTATGTATTTATTACATTCAATGAAATATTTTTAAGTCAATTTACTACACTTAAAGAAAAATGTCTGTCTTATTAACAGCAGCGATTGTCTGCTGCCAATCAGCAGGCAAATTTCAGCTATTATAGCAGTTTTTCTACCATAACAGCAGTTTTTCTGCAATCTTGCATCAGTATTCACACTGCTAAAGTGTTTGCAGTCTGCTAAAAATGGCTGCTGTTAATTAAATTATAAAAATAGATAAAAAAACAGGTAAAAACGGCATTAAGTTCGGCCGGGCCGAACTTTGTATACCCTCCACCATGGATTGCATTCCACAGAGGTTGTCGGTTTTCGTAGAAGTGCAGTATATTACACGAAAATATAATTTGTATATACTATATATATATGTATACTCCGAATTTCACGACTTTAGCTGCGGTCATTTGATTGGTACTATTTTTATCCCTTTTGTTCATTTTAACCCCAAAAAGTACGAATTTTGAAAAATCAATGTATTTTACTTATCTATGCTATCAGAGCAATGTATACACCGAATTTCATTATTCTAGGTACAACCGTTTGGTTGGTACCATTTTTATCCCTCTATTCCTATTTTACCCCTTAAAAGTACGAATTTGGAAAATATACTTTTATATTATGTATCTACTCAATTAGAGGAATGTTCACACCGAATTTCGTGTTTCTAGCTGTTGTCGTTTAATATGTACCAGTTTTATCCCCTTTTTGACCCATTTCACCCCCTACAAATAAGAATCAATTTGTGGTGCACGTTTGTGCTATAGGGGAATGCAGATACCAAATATCAAGCAAATATAAAAAAGAGACATATTCAAAAACTTGCTTAAATAAGCTAAAATATTAGGGATTATTATGGGTATTTTTAGTCCTTAGCCCCATTTCAATCCCAACCGATCTGCGACTATAAGACGCATTTATGGAAATTTTGAACGTTCTAGCTCCTTTCGTTTAGATGCTAGCGTGCTTTCAACAGACAGGTTGACGGACGGACATGGCTAGATCGTCTTAGAATTTGATGACGATCAAGAATATATATACTTTATAGGGTCTCAGGTCGATATTTCAAGGTGTTACAAACGGAATGACAAAGTTAGTATACCCCCATCCTGGAGGTGGAGGGTATAATAAGCGTTTATAATTTAAAATCCTTTCAGATTGACGGCGAAAACGAATTTAGCTCGAATTTCGGGGCAATATGCGTATCATTAAAAAGACAATCACAATATCTTTCAGTTGTAATAAATTCCCTTATAATAACAGTTATTCTAAAAAGTGTTGGTAATAAAATTGTATATATATTATATATATTATATATTATGCTGTACATATGCTTAAAGTTTCATGAAAGCGTTTTTAATTTATTGCTAAAAACAGCAAACAGCTGTTTGCTATTTCAGCAGATACAAGTCTGCTATCTCTTTTTCAGCAAAAAATCTGCTCTTACAGAGAGAAAAGTTTCCTAATTTCAAAGTCATACCAAATAGTTCATTTTCTAGAAATATGGTACACTCAAAGGAATTTGTCAGTAAAAGAAAGCAGAAATTCTTTTACTGACAAATTCCTTTGGTATGAGTTTGAAATAAGGAAACTTTTCTCATTCTTAGTTAATTTTCCTACTTGTAAGAAAATTTTACAAAATTGGTGTAAAATTGTTGAACTAAATTGTTGTATAGATTTTACTTAAATTTAGGAATGTTATTTTAATGAGTGTACGTAATGTGTATTTAATAATAATGTTAACAGCGAATTTGTGAGTACGTCCTGTATATTTACATCCCAAAATAGTCTTCGAATGTATGAATTTGCAAATGACATTTATAAGCACACATGCCTCACATTGAATTCTGACAGCATCGCTGATTGAGACATAATGCATATTTGTATACTTGTTTGTGCAAATTTTTGATAATATAGCATAACATTCTCTAAAGTACTTCTCATCGTTGATTGAGACTTAATGCGTATTTGTATACTTGTTTGTGCAAATTTTTGATAAGATATCATAACATTCTCTAAAGTACTTCTTGCGATATCCAAAAGAAAGATCACTATAATTTGGTAATTTAAATAAATAAAATCGACGATTTAAGTGGATTATCATTTAAAATATGAAAATGAAATTAGAAAATAAGTAAATAGTATTCTTATGGTTTAATGTTTTTATGTTCAATAATCTCAAAAAAGTATAAAAATAATATAAAATGTTCCATTTTATCTTATGTATAAAAAACTGGTTTAACCGGTTTCACCGGTTTTTCAAATTTTTTCAGTTTTTGACATCCCTAGCTGGGTTGTCGGCATAAAACAATGACCATAAACCAAACCAACATAGCCTCATAAAAAGTAATCCAGAGGCGTTAATCGCACGACATGAGAGGGCAACTGGTAATAAAGTTGCCTGAAATCCATTATGACTTGAAATTTGATCATGTTTTTACAATTGTTTTATAAATGTGCAATCTGGACCCATATCTCACGAACCTTATAGTCGGTTAAACAGACTTATATTTACTTACTTCTATTACTCAATACAAGTTATAGTTCCCTCAATCCAAGTATTTTTTCATCGAACCTAAAAACAATCTGAAGTTTTCCTCCAACCAAGTAAAACTAAATACATAAATATTTACTCAAACTGACGAAAATGTTACGAACGAAATTTTGCTTTGTAGATCTAAACACCATATATAGTTATAAGTGCAATAAAATGAATGAAGAATTTAACATAAATTTAAGAAAACACATTAGGGCTGTCTTTCTTTAAGTCGGATAACAAGCGGAAACAAAACCTTAATAAATAGCTAATTTAAAAAAATATATGTTTTCACATTGTCGACGACTACAATATAAATATTTGTATCAAATAAATTTTTAAAAAGTATTTTGTGTTGACTTGTTGTTGTTGTTGACTTGCCCTCGATAACTATAAATTTGACTTACAATGGATAAGTATTCAGGCTAAGTCCAACATTTTTAACATAAAATATTTTTTCAAAATTTATTTTCATACTTACATTAATATATCTGTTGGCGACATTTAAAAAAGCTTTGCAACGAAAACCTTTTTTTTCAATTTTGTAAATGAGCTATAAGAAATAGCGCAAGAAACTTGTACTTCATTATATTAATCGTGTTTTATTTCGCAAACTGTCATTTTCATTTTCTGATTGCAAATAAAACACTTTGTCGATAAGTGCCTCTTCATTTCCTGTTGTGTCGCAAAGTGTGTTCTTTCGATAACATTGATCCATTTATCTGTACAAGAAGGGCCGATATATTTTATTCGTTATGATGATAAGTATTCAAAATAAAACAAAATAAATAATTTGTATAATTCGTAAACAGATTTTTCGCGATATTTAAACCAAAAAAAAAAAAAATCAGAATCATTTCATTGCATCATCGATATAATGCCATTAATTAATTTGCCTTAAATGAAATTTCGTTGTAGCATCGAAACTTGCCCATTTTTCGTTCTTCTTCTTTCAGTGCAACTCACTTGTTTTATCTTTTTAAAAAGACCGAAAAATTTCCTCACTCTAACTTAGCCCGGAAGTTTTCAAGTTTTTTAGCTTTCGACCACACTGTGCCCCAAGAATATATCTTGCATTAGGTGGCAGAAATATTTCTCGACACAGTAGCTGCATTTTCAATTATAAACAGATGTAATATTGATAAAATACCAAAACGACGACAATGCCCTCCCAGCCTTATCAGAAAGTCAATTCCATTGCAATGGCCAAACAAAACAACCGAAGGAAAGGAAACGAGCAGCATTACACAATGGTGGGATTGGGGCGACTGGTGTTGGTACACACGTCGACAACGGTGCCGTACCAGTGCCACAGACATGTTCCAAAACGGAGTAATGAGTCTTGTTGAAGAGCCACCGTATTGCGGTTGGAGTGTCCCATTCTGCCACCAACTGGTTGTTGCCACTTTAATTAAGAAAACATTGAAAATTCGAAAATCTACCGATAATGAACGAATGATAAACAATTAATATTTTCTTTGGGTGGGGTGGAGATAAAAGACACAGCAACAACAATTCTCGAAATGTCTTATTTTTAATGAGAATTTCAATTAATTTCGGTTTATGATATAATCGTAATGATAACACTGACGTCTGATACTTGAGTGTGTCCAGAGTGTGTGTCAGGGCAAACTTTCATTTAATATTTTGAATGTTCGACATAATTTGCATAACTTCGAAATTGATTCGAACTCTGTGTCAATACAAGTCATTCTTAATTTCCAACTCAGCAATTGCTCAGAGTCTGGGGGAGGGTGGTCGCTGAATTCCAACGCTTTAGGTTTGTCAATTTCATATTCCGTTCATGGACATTTGCGTGCAAATTTTCGAAATTTATTTTGACTTTGCTACTCCTACAATCGGTTGTTTGCTGTGCCTGTTGTCGTTGTGTTGTGTCGGTTGTTTTTCTCGCTGTTTTATTTACTGTTTACATTCATAATTTTAAAATCAATAGAAATTTATACGTTTACCCAACATCCATACACACGATACTCGGCACAATGGCATACCATGCCATGACTCTGACATCCATACTCCACACTGGGATAGCTATAGACAAACTGGTAGCATAGTCAGTCATTCAGTGCAATAACCACCGTCGTTGTCGTCATCATCATCAGTGGCAGTCATCCGTCATCGGTTCTGCTTTCATGTTCAGAGAGACCAGATGGAAGAAGGCTGTATCAATTTAATTCGCCAAACCTTTTAAAAATCACCACTGAAATCATTAAATATTTTCTTTGTCTTTAGGATGTAATTTCCTGGAGACTATGTGGAAGATTTCACATGCAAAACCTTAAATATTGACTAGGTAAGTTTTTAGATCTTACCAAAATGATTTGCCGTCTCACAATGCAGCAATAGTATTATAAAATTCAATAGCACAATTTCGTGAGTAGAATTTCAATTTGATCAAGAATCAACGAAATCCTCAACAATACTATCTTACTATATTTACAATTAATATTTTAATGAATTCGGTCAGAATGTAGCACAGAAAAAAATGGATTCAATTAAAAAATTCACGAATTCAAATGAAATATTGTTCAAAAGTGGTGGGATAAAGAAATTCAAAGAATCTATAAAGAAATTTTTAAAAATATTTTTCATATTCGTTCGATAAAGAAATTCACATATTGATTAAAAAAGTTGTAAGTCGTATACACACAAAAAATAATTTTATATTCAATTAAAAAAGAAGAAGAAGATTCAGATTTTAATTAATTTCGAACCTGTAAGCTTCACAATTTCGATTAAAACAAGTAAGGAAAGGCTAAAGTCGGGCGGGTCGACTATATGATACACTCCACTTTCTATCTATCAGTAAAAAAGTGAAAACGGGAAGAATTTTTTATGTTTCCTAATCACAGGCTAATATGACCTGGTCAAAAATTTTTCAAATCGAAATGAATCTTTGTATCGGAGCTAAATCCAAACATGGAATGAAGTGACTAACTTTCACAATAAGTTCTTCCAGTTCAAGTATAACGTGTTATGCTCAATTTGAAGAAATTCGGTGAAAATACGAAGTTCCTGGGGAGGAAAAAATCTATCCAGGAGCTAAATTTGTATGGGAGCTATATGTAAATCTGAACCGATCTGATCCAATATCGTCATGGGTGTTTCTAGTTGAAATATAAGATATTTTACTATATTTGAAGAAGATCTGTTAAAATTTGTGGTTTCTAGAGCAGAAAACGTCAAACCGGGAGCGAAATTTGAATGAATCTGAACCGATCTGACACATTTGCACCATGGCTGCTTCTAGTACAAATATAAAATATTTCGCCTAATTTGAATACAATATGTGGTTTCTGGAGCGGAAAAAGTCAAATCGGGAGCGAAATCTGTATGGGAGCTATATACAAATCTGTTTTGCAAGATTTGAAGAAGATCTGTTAAAATATGTGGTTTCTAGAGCAGAAAAAGTCAAATCGGGAGCAAAATTTGAATGGGGGCTATATATAAATCTGAACCGATCTCACCTATTTTCACCATAGGTGTTCCTAGTTTAAATATAAGATGTTTTGCCAATTTTGAAGAAAATCTGTTGTAATATGTGGTACCTAGAGTGAAAAGAGTCAAATCGGGAGTGAAATTCGACAGACAGACAGACGGACATTGCTAAATCTATTCAAAAAGTGATTCTAAGTCGATCGGTATAATTAACAATGGGTCTATCTCGCCTCCTTTTGGGTGTTTGTAACTGTCTGTCTGTCCATCTATTCTTGTAATCACGATGCAGGTCGCAATTGTAGCCAGAACCAAACGAAAGTTTGCACATCGAAGTTTTTCGGGACAAGGACGAACGCAATTTAATTTTAAGAAAATCGGTTCAGATTTTGATATAGCCCCCATACGAATTTCACTGCAAACACATAATACTGGAGTGTATAAATATTAACAATGTTATCAAAATTTTTTCAATTAAAATAATATTATATTGAACTGGGATATTGTCCTGGCTCAAGACCATTTTGCATCTATATTTAATAGAATGCAAATTTATTTACAAGTGGCATGGTGACATTTATTACTTGGCTGCAGACTACCACGATCATGATTTCGACCATGTCAAAAGTTTTATACACGTACTTACATATGTAACTCAATGAGATGCTTGTAAGATGACATGTGTACTTTATTACTTGGTGCGATTTTTTAAACGCAAATTCGGCAAGTGAGTTGTGCTTCTCGTTCGTCTGTGAGAATCATCTCCATCTGCGAAGCCACTTGAAAAGACTTTTGAAATCATGATCGTGGTAGTCTGCAGCCAAGTAATAAGTGTCACCATGCCAATAAAAATGGTACCAATTTAAATAATGTAGCTATATTCATGAAAATCGATATTATCGATATTTCTCTGACAACGTAGATTTGCAACATGAATTGATTTTTTTGAAATTTTTTACTTTAAAGGGGTGAGCGGGAAAAGGGGGATAAAAATGGTACAAACTAATGTATTACAGCTATAATCATGAATTTTGGTATGTAAAATCGAGCGACCACGATAAAATTAGATTTTTCAATATTTATACTTTTAAGGGTTGCGCGGGCAAAAAAGGGATAAAAATAGTAATTGTATTGCAGCTATAGTCGCGAAATTTGATGTATAAATTTCTCTGACAACGTAGAAGCGCAAGGATATAAGTAGTGGCTAAAAAGGGATAAACATGGTGTACAGCCCTTTATTTACGTAAACGCAGAACATAAATGTATATTTCAAAATATGTACTTATAAGGAGGATGCGGGATGGAAAGAGATAAACGTGGTACTAAATAAAGTTCATGCTTTTAGGGGAGAAGCGATATACATATAGTGATTTTTCAAAGTGCGTACTTTTTGGAAAAGAGGTGCTAAAAGTTATAAAATGGCCGGCTGCATCTAGAAACATGAGATCGAGGATAAAAAAGGCTCTGCGGTTGTAGTTTTTTTGTTCGAAACCAGGTTTCCACCCAAAATGATACATACGAAGGGAGTTCAGCTAAAATAGTGCAATTCCACAAGCACATGCCTTTGACTGTGTATGAGTGCTATATAATAGGAGGTTTCCATATTACTATTTTAGCTTTGTCTATAACCACCAAAAGAAAAAATTGTTTGCTAAGATTCGATTTACCACAAGCGAAACCACACGAAGAAGCTTCTTTGATATTGTCAAGATATATTTTTCCTTGCAAACATTACAGAATAAATTAAAAAAAACTGAAAACACTGTTCTGTGCGAAATTATTTTCTATCCATTATTTTGAAATGATCAGAAGACTAAATGACATATCGACGGGACAATTTCAGTGTAGCTCGAACCTTTTCAAATACTCTCATATTTAAAATATTTACATACAAATATTTCAAACAAATTTCATTGTGTTCCGAAGCTTCCCATTTTCAAATTGCCGTGTTGTAAAGTGAACCGAAATGGAAAACAACTGGTCACCTCGACATCATCAATACAATGTTTACCAACAAATTGCTATTTGCCAACTTTGTTCAATATTAATCGTTTATTGTTGGATAAATTTTGTGTTCATGGAGGTACAATTATTTAAATAAATTGCCATCAATGGTTTTCTAAAGGCATTAAATAAAGTGAATGACTTTTTAGAACCTAATCCCTCTGTCACTCTGACTTTTCAAATTGACTGATGACGGACGGTATCATTCAAACGTAGTACCTGTTTACATTGCCACCCGGAATGCGTAGGAGCGGGAGGGCGGCAACATTCAACATTGACATTTATAATTGGCAAACGGCAGCCATACACAAGCCAAGCCAAGGCAACATTTCATAATTTTTGCTACGGCTGCTGTAGACGAATTTTTGATTTTTATTTTCAAAGACATGACGAATGGGATGGCAACAGCAACGGCAACAACGCATTCGTCAGCATTAATCCTAAATAAACAGCACGTAACCGCAAGAATTTTCGTAATGACATTGATTTGACATTTCAGGTCTCTTTCAAACTCTCTTTCACGTTTCAAGTTCCACGATGACATCATAACGGATATGTCAACAAGGATAACAACCGAATACAACAACAACATCATCACAATAACAATAACTGCGATAACAACAAATTTCATTAACCCTTTTTTTTGTTGGCAAAAGGGTTGAACTCTCCTCCTTCCCTTATCACTAAAGCCATCAATGTTGATGAGTAGGAAGGATTTTTTTGTTGCTGTTGTTGATTTCAATTTCCTAGGATTTTAGTCCTATACCTTTGGTTGGGTATACTTTGTGACAAAATTGTAGTTGCCCTAAATTAGCTCAATTGTTTGTTCTTTCCCAAATTCGTTTGGGGCCATAACATAAAAGCAGTTTAGGCTTCTTTATGTTATTCCGGACATTTGTAAATGGCCCTCGCAGAGCGTTCTCCACTGTCACATTGATTGTGGCAGCGGCAAAAGAAAAATGTTAAATGAAGTGAAAAATTGCAAAATAACCAAAAATTAAACGTACGTTTTGTTTATTTAGTGGACATTTTTTTGCGATAACCAAAGAGTGGTCTAAACTGGTCAGATATGAGCATTACATCAGTGGTGGCTAAGTGGGGAATGAAATGGGTTTGACCTCAGAATATGTATAGGGGCGCGGATTGGTACTGCTTTGTGGAACATGTACATTAGACGGACTCATTTTGTGTGGAGCCAAGAAAAGTTAAAAAGTTGATATGTTCTCCGATTATTCCGGTTATGTTGTTCGAGCAACATCCGCTGGCGAGGTAATTCGTTATCCCAAAAAGTTAGAAATATCTAATACATTTAGACCTGCGTTGCAAAAAACTCCCCATTCCTCCAGTAGTTTGAAAGCGGTGTAGCTCGCCATAGAAAGTTGATAGACCCGAAATATTTTTGGAATTGTCAGAAAACATATCAATCTTCATTTTAGAGGGGTAACTCTCCATTTTTTCCGTGAGTCGCTGTAATATACATATATATTCGTGTTTGGAAATTTTGATGTCAAATAACTCCATAGAAACAAATCCAATTAAAATAATCAAGGGTGCTTATTCTGCTCACCAAAATGAGATAGCATAAGACCGACAAAAGTCTCATGTCGTCGCTGTGATGAACAACTGACGCTACTTACTTCTTCAAAATTTGTCTATACACAGAAAAATAGCATTCTTAAATCTGAGTAAAATCCATACTCCAATTTAGTTGAACAATTTTACTCCAGATTAGGTAAAATTTCCTTACGAGAAGGAAAATTAAATATTCATACTTGTGCGGAAGAAATTTTACTAGCGTTTAAGAAAGAAAATAATGCAGATTTTTTTGTATGGAAAAAATCCAGTTAGGATGTTTTTACTTAAAAATATGTTTATTACTTCAAATAAAGTAAATAAATGTGATTAAATTTATGCCATGTTCCTCATACACTCAAGTAAAAATGAACTTATAAAAAATACTTCAGAGTATTTAGAAAAATACATGAATAGTAGTCTAAGAAGCAATTCTCGTTCGTTAGCCGAGACTTTCTTCATAAGTAATTCAAATATTACTCTAAACAAACACTATCTAGCAGCAGTCATGGTGAAATATCTCAACTCTTTATGGTATAATTAAGATGAAACGTTTGAGAACTATAGCATGTTGTCATTTTTTATATAAGTGTTGCACACTCTGAAGCGAAAATTTACTTGAATTAAGGAAAAAAATTCCGAAAATTTTCCTCAGGTTGAGTATAAATTTACTTGGCATGACTACAAATTTACTTAGTTTGAGTAACAATTTACTTGGATTGGGGAAAAAAATCGGAATATTTTCCTCAGTTTGAGTATAAATTCACTTGATTTAAGTAAAATTTCTTAAAAATTGTCCTCAGATTAAGTAAAGATTTACTTGATTTGAAGAAAAATTTTCCTCAGTTTGAGTAAATTTTACTTGCTTTGAGGAAAAGTTGAACTGGGATCAAGTTCAAAGCATGTCTTATTTTCAAGGAAAAGTTTGTACTTGATGTGAGAAATTTTTGCCTTAGCGCTATACGAAGTTAAATTTTCCTCAGTTGTAGTACATATTTACTTAATCCGTGGCATACTTTATTCTGAGTGTAGAGAGCCGATTTTATTTTCTTACGATATGCGTAATATGTATTATATAACTGAATGTTTTTCAAATCCATAGATACGTCACTTTGTTAAAAAGTAACTATTTCTACTTAATTTCACGTACGACGTTTTATATATAAAATTTAATATATTAACGTTAAGCAAGTAAAAACCCTCCACCATGGATTGCATTAACAAGTAACATTAAAGGAAAATGTATTTTTTTAATATAGCCAAAATAAAACAAATTGAAAATATGGAAAAAAATAATTTTATAAATAAATATAAATTGCCATTACCAATACGTTTATACTATATAAAGGGTGATTTTTTAAGAGCTTGATAACTTTTTTTTTAAAAAAAACGCATAAAATTTGCAAAATCTCATCGGTTCTTTATTTGAAACGTTAGATTGGTCCATGACATTTACTTTTTGAAGATAATTTCATTTAAATGTTGACCGCGGCTGCGTCTTAGGTGGTCCATCCGCTTAGTCCAATTTTGGCATTTCCACGTTTTTGAGTAACAGAGACCCAATTGGTGCGAACGGCGACGAATCGAAAATTGGTGGTCATCATTAACACTGGCCGATACAGCTGCGATATTTTCTTCAGTTCGCACTCTACGTAAGCGTGTTGGTGGTTTAATGTCCAACAATGTAAATTTGGTGCGAAATTTAGTCACAATAGCCCGAATAGCCGCTTCAGTGGGTCGATTAAACTGACCATAAAATGGAAGCGCGCAATGAACTTTCTTAACAGAGCACGCATTTTGATAATAAAATTCAATAATTTGCAAGCGTTGTTCGTTTGTAAGACGACTCATGATGAAATGTCAAAGCATACTGGGCATCTTTCTCTTTGACACCATGTCTGAAATCCCACGTGATCTGTCAAATACTAATGCATGAAAATCCTAACCTCAAAAAAATCACTCTTTATATCGAAATAATACTTCAAATGAATTAAAAGACAGCAATCTTCAAAAAAGCTTAGATACCATAAATATTGGTAGTTAGTGATTGCTGCAGTTGGTTGTATTTCCATCCTATTTTACTTCCAAAAGTAAAAAAAAACTTTGAAAATCCATTATCTCACGTACACAGTGTCAGATAACCTAACTTCATGATTCACCCAATTTTCGTCGTAAAAGTAATAAGTACGAATTTATAAAAATCTGTTTATTTTGCGTTTCTATTCAGTCATGGGAATGTATACACCGAATTCCATGATTCTAGCTGCTGCCATTTGGTTGGTACCATTTTTATCCCATTTTACCCCCTTAATAGCACGTCTTTCTAAAATCTCTTTATTTTACATGTCTACGCAATTAGAGGGATGTACACACCGAATTTCATCATTCTAGCTGAAGCCGTTTAGTTGGTACCATTTTTTTCGCTCTGTTCCCATTGTATCCCCTGAAAGTACGAATTTGGAAAATCCTTTTTTATTTTTCGTGTCTACGTAGTCAGAGGAATGTATACTCCGAATTTCATGACTGTAGATGCGGCCATTTGGTTGGCACCATTTTCACCCCTTTTTTCATTTAAACCTCAGAAAGTGCGAATTTCGTAAAATACCTTTTATTTGACGTGTATACGCAATCAGAAGAATGTATACACACCGAATTTCATTCCTTTACATGCAGCCGTTTGGTTGGTACCATTTTTATCCCTCTATTCCCATTTTACCCCTTAAAAGTGCGAATTTGGATAAAAATACTTTCATACTATGTATCTACTCAATTAGAGGAATGTAGTACGCACCGTATTTCTAGCTGTTGTCGTTTGATAGGTACCATTTTTATCCCCTTTTGCTCTATTTCACCCCCTACGATTAAGAATCTCTTTATGGTGCAAGTTTCTGTTATAGAGGGAATGCGCACCGAATACCGAATATCATGTAAGTACAAGTAGACATATTGAAAAAATATGCTTAAATACTCTAAAATATTAGGGATTATTATGGGTATTTTCAGTCCTTGTGAGGGAAAAATGTTTCCCTTTGGACCGATTTCGCCCAGTTGCAATCCCACAAGCCGCGCCGCCGCCGATTTCATTGGCTCACATCGACTTCAACCAGCCGCCGATTTCATTCGCTCATATCGACTTCAACCACGCCGCCGATAATTTTTTTAGATATGACGGATTTCTAAATCCGTCAATCTTACTACCAGAATAGACAATCCACTTAAACTTAAAAAATAAAATATAACTGTCGAATTAGACAACTAACTACTGCGAAATATATGGATCTTACTTTGAATTTGGTATCCCACTATATGATGACGTCGATATTAAATTGAATGATTAAATTTTGATTTGAAAGTATATATTTATATAAGTCAATTCCATTATGTGTGGCCATGTGTTCCTATAATACACAATAAACAATGGCTACTCTAAGCACAGTGGAAGGCTTACTTATGCTTCCTTTCATGGTTATATTTAAACTGAAGATGGTTTGCTTTGGCCACTCTTGTATGGGGCACAAAGCCACAAATCTCGCAACGATGATCTATCGATATTTTGGAAATGAAGTTGCACTGTCCTCAGACTATAACACCATTGGCACTGTTCGGACATTTTTGCAGCATGAACCTTATTATTATGCTTCTTTGGTGTGTCAAAGTAGGCAGATCTACGACTATAAGACACATTTAAATTAAAATTTGGACGTCCTAGCTCCTTTCGTTTAGATGCTAGCGTGCTTTTAGCAGACGGACGGACATGGCTAGATTCTCTTAGGATTTATGACGATCAAGAATAAATGCACTTTATTGGGTCTCAGGTCGATATTTCAAGGTGTTACAAACGGAATGACAAAGTTAGTATACCCCCATCCTGTAGGTGGAGGGTATAAAAAGGGAAATTTGTGTTGTGAGCATATTTATTTGAGAACTTTTTTCTTATTATTAACGTACACAATATGTGTATTAGCATATAAAGGGTGATTTTTTTAGCTGACGCACGTTTCGTGTTTTGTTTCACTGTCAAACATCTTCAGTTTGGTCTATAAGTTAACCACGAATCGTCTTACAAACGAACAACGCTTGCAAATTATTGAATTTTAGTATCAAAATGCGTGCTCTGTTAAGAAAGTTCATCGCGCGCTTCCATTTTATGGTCAGTTTAATCGACCCACTGAAGCGGCTATTCGGGCTATTGTGACTAAATTTCGCACCAAATTTACATTGTTGGACATTAAACCACCAAAACGCTTACGTAGAGTGCGAACTGAAGAAAATATCGCAGCTGTATCGGCCAGTGTTAATGATGGCCATCAATTATCGATTCGTCACCGTTCGTAGCAATTGGGCCTCTGTTACTCCAAAAACGTGAAAATGCCAAAATTGGACTAAGCGGATGGACCATTTGAGGCGCAGTCAAGGTCAACATTTGCTCATGCAAATAATCATAATCTTAATCTTAAAACATTAAATTATATGGACCGTACCATCGATTCAAATAAAGATTTCATGCATTTTATGAATTTTATGTGTTTTTTTTTGAAAAACTTTCCTATAGCTTTTAAAAAATCACCCCTTACATACCAACAAGTTTATTATTATTTGAAATCGAAATAAAGCAGGACTTAAAAAATGAATATTAAAAATAATTAATGCAATAGAGATTTATAAAAATTGACATTTTGATTTATAAATTCAGACATCGCTGTATTTATCATGTGCTATTTTTGCTGGTATCTCATATAATTTCAAAACTATACCTCTTAATAAACTAGACATAGAGCGATTCAGAGTCAAGGATCTACGTTGTGTCGGTTAGTTCATTTTGGAATTTATATTTTGAATCCGTGGACAATTTTTTAAAATATAAAAAATCGAAGTAGTCCGCTTCATAAGGCTTCTTTTGTCGCGCCAATTGGAATATCTGATTCTGATTCTGGGAGCGTGAACATCACCACTTCAAGGCGTATGTGATTGCGCTATTCGCTGAATCTATTTCGTTTTACCCACCAATACTAGTAGTTCTATTTCATCAATATGCATATGTTACAGAATTCTTGTTCTGGCCACTATATCCTCCAACGAAAAAATACGCTTTTTTGCATTCGTCCTCGTCAAGCTTATGAAAAAAAGGAAACCCGCAATAGATAGTTCAGAAGCGTTCCATGTCGTTAATGTGCCGAATTATCTCATCCTTTACCTCTTGAATGAGGTGAAAATGAGCCTCATCATATAGTCCGAAAAAAATCACGAAGTTCACGATATGCATTTTGATTTGAACGCCCATTTTCATAATAAGCCTGAATAACTTTAACGTGTTGCTCGATTGTGTATCTTTCCATGGTTCAAATTGATTTTGTCTGAAATTGAGAAATGTCAAATGAAATGCAGAAAAAAACTTAACGTTTAGGTGTGGTTCACATTCAACATCGGCCCTTACAATTTAACCACCCTTTATTACATTCAAAACACATGTACAAATATTTAAACAGGACGAAAAAATAACTATTATTAAGGGAAATATCTATGATACTCGTCGCGGTTCCGCATTCGCGTTGTATGCAGCAAAGTGAAGTCGAAATTATGACATATTTTTATAAAATGGACCAAATAAGTTTCAATGTAGAACGAATCGATGGTTTTCAAAGATCACATTCATTGATAAAATCAGCATGGTCGGAAACTTCAAGAACCATTTAAATATTGTTTTCTTATTTCCATTATTATTAGGAGATCATTAGCAATCCTTGGAGTGCCATTGTTCCAAAAAAAATACGAACGAATTATGACATTTTACGAGACTCGCTACTACGTAGTGGTAAATAAACTTAAAATCGTAATACTCCTAGTCCTTTTTGGGATATTTGAAGCACTAAATATTTATGTATATTTTGAACAACACTGACATGTCATATCTAAATATCACGTACAATAAATACACTCGCCCCCCCCCCATGAGGCCCCAACCCCCAACCATTTGTATGTCGAGTATTATGATGATTGTGATTTGTTTGGATTTATGCTTAAAAAACACCGAAAGAAAAACAAAAGAATACGATGACAATACACATATACTCGTACACACACGTACATACGAATGTAGGTTTGTACATGTGTGAGTATTTTGTATCAAAAGAAAAACGAGACAATCCTTGGAACATGTGTCTTCTCCATGCGAAGGCTAACATAAGCAAATACTTGGGAGCTGGAAGCTTATCCTTTTTGAGAAATTTGAAAAATACACACATGAACATACATCCATACATAGATGTGTGTACATACGTAAATACAAATACAATAACAAACAAGAAAAATAAGAGTAATACCGGGAACGGAAACAGGAGCACACGCACACACTCAGACACACACACACTCACTCACTCATTCACAGACGAATACACACATTTTTGACATTTGAACATTTCTCTTATGTCAGATTTGAATGCGTGCCTATGATTTTTTATTGGCTTCATTTGCTGTTACACTCTGTGTTATTGTTTGTCTGCGGGGAGATGGTGATTGGGGTGATGCGCATCCTTCCAATGCGAGGATGTAGTATGTAAGGACAGTGTGCGGAATTTGTCTAAGTGATAATAGAAGATCTTTGGAAATTTTCAAGAGAACACAATGATTCCAAAAAAAAAACACAATAATAACACTATGTAACAAGATTTTTGTCCCTGGGTTGTAATTGTTATTTCCTAGTCAGTTAGGTCCCAATAGTATAGAAAACAGCTATTGTCGCAAGATAACCTTGCTTTCTTTGCCTGTGGGACAGCAGGAACGACAGTGCACACTACAGTAAGCGTGAATGGCCACAACGAACTGAATTCACAGTGGGGAGGAACAACGTCAAGTGGGGGCCCTTGGTGGACCCCCAGAAGGTACTGATGCCACCACTCCACATCAAACTGGGTCTTATAAAGCAATTCGTCAAAGCTCTCGACAAAAATTCTTCAGCGTTCAAGTACCTACAAGACTTGTTCCCTAAGCTCTCTGAGGCGAAAGTTACAGCCGGTATCTTCGTTGGACCACAAATAAAGAAAATCTTCGAGTGTGAGGAATTCCCCAATCCCAAGAAGCTCACTCGTGTTGAGAAGGCTGCTTGGATGAGTTTTATGTCAGTGGTACAGGGATTCCTAGGCAATCACAAAGCCGCAAAATGGGCTGCAGGATGTCTCTCAAACTCCATATTCTGGATGCACATCTTGACAAATTCAAGGAGAACATAGGAGCATATTCAGAGGAGCAAGGCGAGCGCTTCCATCAGGATATAATGGAATTTGAGCGGCGATGCCTTTACTTCTGATTTACTTTTATGTTTTTGGTTTTCTGAAGTTTTAATACAATCTATTTTTGATTTATATGTGCTGTTCTGTATGATTTTCTCTGTAGTGAAAGACTCAAACACGTTTTTTTTTCATAATTTTAGCATATTTTAATGAATCACATTGTCCTGGTCACAAAAGCAAAGTTTCAGAGGAATATTAGGTGGTTTCCATACTTTTAAGACATAACAGACTAGGAAATAACAATTACATCCCAAGGACTGAGAAATTTTTTATTTTTGTTACATAGTGTAATTATAGCAAAAAGAAAAAAATCTTGAAGATACTTTTTCAACCAAAAGGCCATATCAGCGATCAATTTTGATTTACAACGTCACCTTAATTCTAAAAGTTCGTAACTGACAATTTTTCAAATGTTTTTAAATTTTTGTATGCATTCCGATGTATTTTTTATCGGAATAGGCAGACAAACTCAATGTAGAAAGAATGCCAGTTACGCCCTTGTAGAATTAAGTTAAAGATATACTCTAAATTATTTCGTTTGAGCTAAATTATTTCGTTTGCGAAACTGTGTTGGAATAGATTAAAGGAATTATAATTCTTAATTTTTCAACATTTATTTCACCTAAATCGGGACAGCCGTTCTCGAGTTATGACAAACAAAAGACCATAAGATAACAAAAGTGGGTGGGGGAGCGCGCCAGGGCGTCCCGCGAAAACGGGTACCTCAGGAAAAGAATCCTTTAGGCAATCGTCATCATTTTGGATACACTAACGAACCGTCATAGTGGTGCTTGAATTGCAGAGATTAAACTGCAATTTGTCGCACTGTGTAATTTAACCATGAATCGTCTTACAAACAAACAACGCTTGCAAATTATTGAATTTTATTATCAAAATGCGTGCTCTGTTAAGAAAGTTCATCGCGCGCTTCCATTTTATGGTCAGTTTATTCGACCCACTGAAGCGGCTATTCGGGCTATTGTGACTAAATTTCGCACCAAATTTACATTGTTGGACATTAAACCAGCAACACGCTTACGCAGATGTATCGGCCAGTGTTAATGATGGCCATCAATTATCGATTCGTCGCCGTTCGCTGCAATTGGGCCTCTGTTACTCAAAAACGTGGAAATGCCAAAATTTGACTAAGCGGATGGACCATTTGAGACTCAGCCAAGGTCAACATTTGCATGAAATAATCTTCAAACATTAAATTATATGGACCGTACTATCGATTCAAATAAAGATTTCATACATTTTTCTGAATTTTATGTGTTTTTTTAAACTTTCCTATAGCTTTTAAAAATCACCCTTTATAATTGCGTCGCGTTAGAGTTTTACAATGAGGGTTTGGTTTTTTCATCTCACCTTAATTCTATACCAAATTTCGCAACATCTCGTCCTATTGTATTTTTCATCACTGTTTCTTTGACATTTTTGTGATGTTCGACATTTGTTTTTTTTTTTGCTGTGGTATTTATGTCTGTATGTATGATTGTCTGTTTACTTAAGCTACTATCATATCTTCTATTTGTTGATGATGGGCAATAATATAAATCACGGCTACAAAATGCCTTCTGTTGATGGAGGAGGTTTTTTCGTGTGTGGGGGGGATGGTGGTTCGCTTTTAAGTGGCATTTTCACTTAAGTTGATGATAACATTATGATTGTTAAGAAAATTCCATTTGGTTTTTTGTGATGCGAATTTTCGGGGTTATTAATGTGATTATACAAAATGCCAAGACAAATATTTGGAGTGTTGCGGTGACATCATCTGTTGTTATTAAAGTAGATTGCTCACAACCAAATTCCAATGATGACATATTCGCATCTCATTACTTACACCGCACTATACTAGTCATTTTGTTATAATACTAACTGAAATTTTGAAGATTATAAGTATGTATACTCTCTCCCTACTGATATATTGAGACAATCAAAATGTGTAACATATATCATAAGATGTTCATAAGAAGTTTGTATTAAATCCATTTCATACCTTGAACCAGCCTTGCTATTTGGTAGAGAAGTTGTACCAGACTACATAGTCATGAATGTCGTCAGCTTCAATGAGGTGATACCGTTGTTGCAGAATGTTCATCGTGACATTATCCTGCCAGTAATCTACTCCAATCAGAGACTGTGGAGGAAAATAGTCCTCGTGAAAATATTTCCTTTTATATAATCGGTTCGAAAACAATTCCTTATATTCTTCATGTACATGAATGGAACTCAAATGAGATACCATCATATGGATTCAGACTTGATCTTATAAAGGGAGTTCATTTCAATAATTATCACTATATCCTTGATCTATCAGATACCAAATCTTCATTGAAGAGAAAGGAAATACATAAATTAAGAAATATGTTTAATATGTTATGTATATTAAATTTGGTGGAAGGCAAAACTTGATATTTTTGGCTCACAGATGACTTCACCCAATGACAAAATATTTTGCAAACCATCATTAAACAATCTAGATTTTATTTATGGGGGACAGTATCATTTATCGAGGAATAACTTTGTAAAGGGTGGTTAAATTTTAAGGGCCGATGTTGATTTTGAATGAAACATTTTTTTTTATTAAATTATTGTCCTTTATTTTTATACCCTCCACCTCCAGCATGGGGGTATATTCACTTTGTCGTTCCGTTTGTAACACCTTGAAATATTCATCGGAGAACCCATAAAGTATATATATTATGGGTCGTGGTAAAATTCTAAGACGATATAGCCATGTCCGTCTGTCTGCCTGTTGAAAGCACGATAGCGGCCGAACGAAATGAGCTACGAGGTTCAAATTTTTCCTCAATGTGCCTTATGGTTGTAGATCGGTTGGGATGGAAAGTGGGCGAAATCGGCACAGAGGGAAAAAAATTTCCCTCAGAAGGACTGAAAATACCCCTAATATTTAGAGTATTTCAGTCTGTTTTTTGAACACATTAGCTTGTATTTACTTAATATTTGCAATGCGCATTCCCATTATAGCATAAAAGGGCACCATAGAGTGTTTTTTATTTGTAGGGGGCGAAATGGGACAAAAAGGGATAAAAATGGTACCTATCAAACGACAACAGATAGAAACACGAAATTTTTCATTTCATTTATTAAGTCTATGGATATGGATATAAATCCTTACAGACCAGCTATGTTTTACATTATTTATAATAAAATTAGTATAATAATAATATATTTAATTAATTATATTAATTAACAATTTTTTAAACATAAGACTAGAAATAGAGAAATCTACAAACTCACAAATATTGTTATAAAGAAGCTAGAACTAGAAGCATAATTAGAAAAATGTCTATCGATAGCAAGGGTAGTAATGTCTCAAAGATCGGGCCGGCGCACTAAACTGGATGAGTGATAGCAACTCTGGACAATCCACAGAAGCATTAATGTTAAATTTTTGATCGAACAAAAGAGCAATATAAAACCTTTTTCACATATGGGTCAGAGAATTCAGCAGTATTTCTACGTATGAAATACATAACTGAATAAGCCTTAGGTATAATATAATTTAGATGTTTGAAATTTGGCGTGTACATTCCCCTAATAGAGTAGATACATAATATAAAAGTATTTTTTCTAAATTCGTACTTTTAAGGGGTTAGATGGGGATAGAGGGATAAAAATAGTACCAACCTAACGAATGCACCTAGAATAATGAAATTCGATGTATACATTCCTCTGATTGCGTAGACACGTAAAAGAACTTTCCAAAATTCGTACTTTTTGGGTTTCAAATGGAAAAAGGGGATAAAAATAGTACCTACCAAATGACAGCAGCTAAAATCATAAAATTCGGTGTATACATTCCTCTGACTGCGTAGACACGAAAAATAAAACGTTTTTTCCAAATTCGTACTTTCAAGGGATACAATGGCTACAGGGGATAAAAATAGTACCAACTAAACGAATACAGCTAGAATGATGAAATTTGGTGTGTACATCCCTCTAATTATGTAGATACGTAAAATAAAGAGATTTTAGATAGTCGTACTCTTGAGAGGGCAAAATTGGAAAAAGGGGATAAAAATGGTACCAACAAAATGGCCGTTGATAGAATCATGCAATCATGACCACGTACAATATTTTTTTTCCAAGTTCGTACTTTATTTTGTTGCTTTTACGACAAAAAATGGTAGAATCATGAAGTTGACTTATACTGCGTACGTGAGAGATAAAGTATTTTCAAAATTTATACTTTTGAAATTAAAATTGGATGGAAATACAACCAACCAAACGACTGTAGCTGAAAGTACACTCTCTATCCCCCAATATTTAGGGTATTTATGATTGCTCCCTTATATTTACTTTATGAATTGAAGTATTATTTCCATTATATATATACATAGTATACATATATTGGTAGCCTTGGCTTATTAATTAAATGATACGACAACAGCTAGAATCATGAAATTCGGTGTGTACATCCCTCTAATTGCATAGACACGTAAAATAGAGGGATTTTTCGAAATTCGTACTTTTAAATTCGTACTTATAATTGAAAGGAAAGATTAAAATGGAACCTACCAAACCGCTGAAGTTGAAATCATGAAATTCGGTGTATACATTCTGACTATGAAGACTCGAAAAAGGGTTTTTTTCGAAATTTGTACTTTTGGCGGAGAATGGGGATATCTTTAAGATTTATACTGTTCTTATCACTTTGTCTGTATCTGGAAATGCTTCTTTCTAATGGCGACTGACAATCGCCTAATATTTAGGCATGTTCACTTTCACAATTTCAGCATTTTATTTATATATAATAGTAGATTTTAAACAGTGCGCATAAGTATACATTATAGTTTGAAATAGTAATCAAATATAGTAATGTGCATAAAAATATCACAATTTTCGTAATATGGGTCTGTACTTCTATGTCTACAGCCTTTAATCTGCTGATAATACTGTGGAATGCACTCCGTGGTGGAGGGTATATAAGATTCGGCCCGGCCGAACTAAACGCCTTCTTACTTGTTATCCCTCTACTCCCATTAAATCCCTTGAAAGTAGGAATTTGGAAAAACGTTTTTTTTTCGTGTCTACTCAGTCAGAGGAATGTATACAGCGAATTTCATGGTTCTAGCTGCATGCATTTGTTTGGTACAATTTTTATCCCCTTTTTCCATTTTACACCCTAAAAGTACGAATTTCGAAAATTTCTTTTATTTTATGTGTATACGCAATCAGAGGAATATATACACCGAGTTTAATTATTCTAGGTGCAGCCGTTTGGTTGGTACTATTTTTATCCCTCTATCCCCATTTAACCCCTTAAAAGTACAAATTTAGAAAAAATACTTTTATATTATGTATCTATTCTATTAGAGGAATGTACGCGCCAAATTTCGTGTTTCTATCTGTTGTCGTTTGATAGGTACCATTTGTATCCCTTTTCGTCCCATTTCGGCCCCTACAAACAAAAATCACTCTGTGGTGCCCTTTTATGCTATAATGGGAATGCGAATTGCAAATACCAAGTAAATACACGCTAATATGTTCAAAAACATGTTAACATACTATAAATATTAGGGGCATTTTTTCCCCTCTGGGCCGATTTCGCCCACTTTCAATCCCTACTGATCTGCAACCATAAGACACATTTAGGAAACATTTGAACCTCCTAGCTCATTTCGTTCGGCCGCTATCGTGCTTTCAAAAGACAGACGGACAGACAGACATGGCTATATAGTCTTAGAATTTTACCACGACCCAGAATGTATATACTTTATGTGTGAATATACCCCCATCCTGGAGGTGGAGGGTATAAAAATGTATGATAAATTTCGTTTTATTTATAAATTTTTTCATTCATATTAGGAAACAAGTAAGGAAAGGCTAAAGTCGGGCGGGCCGACTATATGATACAGTCCACTTTCCAACCGAATACAGTCCAACTCGGTAAAAAAGTGAAAACGGGAAGAATTTTTTTATGTTTCCTAATCATAGGCTAATACGACCTGGTTCGATTTGTCAAATCGATAAGAATATTTGTATCGGGGCTATATCCAAACATGGAAAAATGTGACTAACTTTCACAATAAGTTCTTCCAGTTCAAATAATAACAGAGCATAACACCTTATATGCTCACTTTGAAGAAATTCGGTGAACATTCGTGGTTTCTGGGGCAGAAAAAGTTAAATCGGGAGCGAAATTTGTATGGGAGCTATATATAAATCTGAACCGATTTTCAAATTAAATAGCGTTCGTTCTTATCCCGAAAAACTTCGTTGTGCAAAGTTTCATTTGGTTCTGTCTACAATTGCGACCTGTATCGTGATTACAAGAATAGATGGACGGACAGACAGACAGACAGACGGACGGACATTGCTAAATCGATTCAAAAAGTGATTCTAAGTCGATCGGTATAATTAACAATGGGTCTATCTCTCTTCCTTTTGGGTGTTACAAACAAATGCACAAACCCATAATACTCTCGTGGAGTGTATAAAAATTCACTAAATCTATGTAAACACTTTTATGAGATAGCTTCATAAATATTATGAAGGAAAAGTCTTTCAGTGTAGCAGAAAAACATTTTTTTGAATAATTATATCCTTTCAAAATGTCAAATCCTTTTGAAGCCGAACTCGACTGGAAAATGAAAAACTGAGCACACTATTTTTTTTTCAGAATTTTATACATTTCATGAGCCAAAATTAGTGTAGGACGGTGTAAAAAACGTATTTTCATTCCAGGCGGATGGTATGGACAGTAATAAGGCAGTCTGACACTCAGTATTTCAGTCATTCAGTCGCGAAACACGTTTATATCTACATACATAAAATAAAGTCGAAAAATGAACATACAGCCTTGTAATTTTGCACATCTGCTAGACATATCATACGCAAAAAATAAAAATTAAATTGGCCCGATCGGACCACGCCCACTACCACCTCCCATATAAACTCAATATATAACCAACATAATTATCACCCTGTATTGGTACAGGGTGACCAAAAACAAAATTTTATGAAAGCTTAAAAGAATGAAGAGTTGTTTATTTTGACGAAATGTGTTTTTCTAAACATTATTACAAAAGCAAAATATAGCATACAAATAGTATGCTTTAAACTGCAATTTAAATAATTATTTCAAGAAATAAAGTAAAATGCATACATGTGTACAAAAAGGCGAGTTATGTTGTATACCATTTTAAAGGTACTTTCAATACCTTTTTAATAAAATATTGAAGGGTCTCGTACACAAAACTAATTCAGAGATATAATCATATATATGTCTATGGCTAATCAAAAACTGTGCTAAAATAAAATGAAAATTTTTGGAGTTTGCCTAAAAATGCTGACGAGATATTAATTCCACCATAAACTACAAACTCAGGCGAACACTTTCATATTTACACTTTGAGTCAAGTTGAGTCATACATATAACTTTTGGTCCACGACATTTATTGATTATGTTCTCTAGAAATCACAAAATTACAATACCTATGAATACTTACAAGACCACAATAATCATAAAATGTTAAATATAATTTTTCAACTACTAACTCTTGCCGTCAATTTTCATAATATAGTCACTTTATTATTTTCTTTTTAAGTCTTGATTTTTATTAATTTGTAAAACTGCTTTATATCAAAATTAATCCCACTTTTTTTGAACCGCAAAGTTTAAGTACCATTCAGGCTTGTGGTGTTGCCACCTAATTTTCTCCAGTACATTTTCTTGATGGCTTGGAGTGTTGCCATAAAGAAAATATATACACATTTACCACTTTTCAATTTTAATTTTTTTGAATTTCTGCCAAAAAAATTGATTTGGGACCATAGTGCATAGATAGACTAATAATACATACCCCAAGTCCTTTTACATGCATTTTACTCTTACCGACTAGAATTAATCAATTATAAAATTCTATTTCTTGTACAGACAATTTTTAAAACCAATGTGCAAATATTGTGAATTATCTCCCGCCATTTTCAAAATGCTACTTAACGATTCATTGTAGATGCCTACGCCGTATGAATCCTAATTTCTACTCCCACACCAACCTATGCGAAACGCCCAAAAACCACAAGACAAAATTATAGGGAATTATAAATGAAATTAAAGCTATAATAAAATACATTGAACTAATTATCAGCACTCCCATCGTCGTCGTCGAGCACAAATGGCATGGATTGAAATAAAAGACGTCCTTAATCGGCCTACAATACCCCAAATAAACAATTAAACAGTTGCCAGGGCCATAATGAATGCCGGAGTCGGAGCCAGAGCCCGAGCTGGAGCCATTTTAACATGTACTCAACGTAAAATCCACTTAATTTCATCCAGTTTGCGTCGTTTTATTTGGCAGAGAATTAAACCAACACTTCGCAGTAGAGCGAGCCGTAATGAAATGAAAAGGCGATTGTTTGCCTCGACGTCCGTCCATTCGTCCTCCGTGCTGTTGTCTGGCATTTAGTGTCTGTAAATATGGATTTTTATTTGGAACGCTTACAAATGCGTCTCACAAATACAAGTAAATGTCCTTTTATGGCTCTTAATTAAGGCAATGATGGGGTGTTTTAATACGTTTTCCAAATGTTTAATGACTGACTGACTACATACCCCGTCAGGAAGAAAATGGACGGGCATTTTAACGGGGTTGTTGTGGGTTTGTGGGCTGTTGGGCTGTTGGGCTGTTGGGTGGGTGGTTGACGGCAGCACTACAGAGTTAAAGATAGAGTTGAGTTGCCAGTTGCCAGACTGAATCAGTTTTTCGAGTCTCGAGTATATTGTGTATAAATGTATGTATGTATGTACGAGTATGTACGTACTTACGTCCGTGCGAATATTGCTGATGAGTACATAAAACAATGATTGTGATGACGAGAACGAGAACTGTAATGATGGTGATGGCGATGGCCAGGGTGTTGTTGATGCTGTTGGTGATACTGTTGATGTTGACGTTGATGATGCTGATGGAGATGGTGATGAAGATTGTAAATGATACAGCATCGTTTGCTCATGTTTTTGGAAACATTTCGCATTTTCCTTTAAATGGAAGTTTTCACAGAACAAGTGTATATAGATACAGTTGTCTGTATATGTATTTATGTATACCGGAATTATCATTCAATTTGTAATTTTGTCTACTATATTCGGTAATTAAGAGGGACTCCTCCAATCACATTATTTAAATAATAATTGGAGATATGTTTGTGTGGATTACTCATTGTGTGTACTGGAACACATTTTTCATAATTATCTTAAATATTTCGCAAGAATGCCCATTTATTAAGGCATTTCTAATTAGTGCTACGCCCGAAGGAAATATAAAGGGTCCGCCAAATAACTTTTTTTGAAAATGCTATAAAAAACTACTGAATATTTTATCAAATTTCTTTTTTTATTTGAATTTGAATATTAATCCTTCCGGTTAATAATGGAAAATAATTTCATTCAAATGGCTGCCTCGGCTGGGCATGCAGTAGCCTACACGATCGGTCCAATTTTTAAGCACATTATCGATTGTGTGCAGCTGTATTTCACCAATGGCTTCACGAATATTGTCCTTTAAAGCGTCAATTGTCTCTGGCTTGTCGGCGTAACACTTATCTTTGAGGGCACCCTACAAATAATAGTCCAACGGTGTCAAATTGCAGCTCCGAAGTGGCCAAACGACATTAGCTCTGCGGCTGATAATGCGACCTGCAAAAACAGGGCGCAAAACATCGAGTGTAGCTTCGGCTGTGTGGCACGTAACGCCGTCCTGTTGAAACCAAATGTTGCCAATATCCTCCTCTTCAATTTTTGTGAACAAAAATTCGTTCAACATGGCCCGATAACGATGGCCATTGAATGTAACGGCCACTCCTTGCTCATTTTCGAAGAAAAATGGTCCAATCAGAAAAAAAACGTTAGATGGCGGTGTTTTTACCAAAAATGGTTACTATTAATGTGGAACCTAGGCCAATATTTCTGAAATTATTTTTTTTATTTGAACTGGGATATTGTCCTGGCTCAAGACCATTTTGCTTCTATATTTAATAGAATGCAAATTTATTTACAAATGGCATGGTGACATTTATTACTTGGCTGCAGACTACCACGATCATGATTTCGACCATGTCAAAAGTCTTTTCAAGTGGCTTCGCAGCGACTTTTCAACATCAAACCCGGCCTCTATAAGGAGATGATTCTCACAAACGAACGAGAAGCACAACTCACTTGCCGAATTTGCGTTTAAAACATCGCACCAAGTAATAAAGCACACATGCCATCTTACAAGCATCTCGTTGTGTTGCATTTGTAAGTATGTGTATATGCAGGTATAGTTACCCAGCAATACTTCTGTCGTACCAACGCTCATTTGTTTTAGTTTTTTCGTTTGCATTTTTTTGGTCTGTAATCAATATTTGATTTGAACTGGGATATGTCCTGGCTCAAGACCATTTTGCTTCTATATTTAATAGAATGCAAATTTATTTACAAATGACATGGTGACATTTAATACTTGGCTGCAGACTACCACGATCATGATTTCGACCACGTCAAAAGTCTTTTCAAGTGGCTTCGCAGCGACTTTTCAACATCAAACCCGGCCTCTATAAGGAGATGATTCTCACAAACGAACAAGAAACACAACTCACTTGCCGAATTTGCGTTTAAAAAATCGCACCAATTTTAATTAAAATACAAAATAAATGTCGTAACCGATCTATGCATTGTGACTCCAACGTCAACGTTAATGAAAATAATTTTGTGCCTGTGAACGAAAAAGATATCTTAAAGAAAATTAAAATGTTTTCCAGATAATTTCCGCTTCGATGTAAGTTCAACTAAAAATTCAAAAAATATATTTTTTATAGAAAATAATATTGTTTGTATTGTATTTTTATAAAATATGTTATTCTAAAAATATTTTATTTTACAAGTCTACGCAGTCTGTGGACATTTCAAATCGAATTTCATGATTTTAACATAAACCGTATGGTCGTACCATTTTTATCCCTCTTTACCAATTTTACCCCTTAAAAGTACTTATTATGAAATATACACAAATACACAATTAGAGGGATGTACAAACCGAATTTCAAGTTTCTCAGAGTCGTCATTTGAATGGTACAATTTTCATTCTTTTTTCCTTTTTTCAATCAATAGAAGTTTCAATTTTGCAAAAATAACTTTTGTGTATTTTTAACAAATATTCTCCTCTTTACTATGGCGCTTATATCGGTATAGGAAATAAATTAATACTTAAAATATTTCTTGAAAAATTGTATCCCTTGAAACTTTGTGGTTACTTTAAGGGACAACAGGATGAGGAAATGAAAAACAGAAAATTCCAATTAACTCCATTTTGCCTGTAGACTCACTTTTTTAATTAACTTCCTACGAATGATTCTTAACTCCTTTTAGGTAGCCGCAAAAGTGAAACAATTTCCCGAAGAATTTTTAAATTCATTTGTTTTTTTTCTTTACTTTAACATTGAGATTCTCTGCTATATAAAGGGAGATTTTAAGAAGCTATAGGAAAGTTTAAAAAAAAAACACATAAAATTCAGAAAAATGCATGAAATCTTTATTTGAATTGATAGTACGGTCCATATAATTTAAAGTTTGAAGATTATTTCATGCAAATGTTGACCTTGACTGCGCCTCAAATGGTCCATCCGCTTAGTGCAATTTTGGCATTTCCACGTTTTTGAGTAACAGAGGCTCAATTGCTGCGAACGGCCACGAATCGATAATTGATGGTCATCATTAACACTGGCCGATACAGCTGCGATATTTTCTTCAGTTCGCACTCTACGTAAGCGGTGGTTTAATGTCCAACAATGTAAATTTGGTGCGAAATTTAGTCACAATAGCCCGAATAGCTGCTTCAATGGGTCGATTAAACTGGCCATAAAATGGAAGCGCGCGATGAACTTTCTTAACAGAGCACGCATTTTGATAATAAAATTCAATAATTTGCAAGCGTTGTTCGTTTGTAAGACGATTCATGGTTAAATTATAGACCAAACTGAAGATGTTTGACAGTGAAACAAAACACGAAACGTGCGTCAGCTGTTTAAACCAGTGTTACCAAAAAGATAATAGCTAAAAATCACCCTTTATTATAAAAAATAATGAAAAATAAAAAGACGCGGGCCTTGTTTGGTCTTTTGTCACGTAGTAATGTCCGTATATGGGCATCTCCCAGTGGCCCGGACACGACATTCGCACGCCAAAAACAAGAAAGAAACTGAAAAAGTCGATCAGCCTTTTTAGGGTTCTAAAGCGCTTAAAGAGTACTACATTTTAAAAATATATCGTCAGGATTTAGTACAAAATTATAAACAATTTTACATTGGAACGGACGCTACAAAAAAAACAGAAGTACTTTTTTTTTCACTGAACCAACACTCAGGGGATGTCCCCTATAAATGCAGTGCATTGCGTTGGTAGAAGGAAGATAAGGTATTGGAAGGAGGAAAGAGGGAGTAGTGTCTGTTGACGTCAGTTTTGAATTTCTGAATGTCGTAATTGGAGGGAAAGATATTTGCCGGAAGTCGATTCCACATACGGATAGTACAGGCGAAGAACGAATTTATTCTGTAATGTGTAGTGCGGCCGGTTGTCCAATCGACAACAAATGGGTGAGCGTTCCTGGAGAGTCGCGTATCTCTACCGAACGTTCTCACGGGCGGTATAAGATCACGGATTTCCGAAGAACAAACACCATGAAAGTATCGATAGAACAATGACACACAACCAACATTACGACGGTGTTCAAGGGAGACAATAGAATTGGATATCCTACCATCACCTATCAACACCATCGCCCTCCTCTGGACACGGTCAAGTAGCTCCAGTGATGAAGCTGGAGCACCCGACCATATATGAGAGTTGTATTCCATCTTTGGTCTGATGTAGGTAGTGTAGATATTGAGAAGATCAGAGGGTGTGAAATATTTCTTACATCTTTTTAAAAAGCCTAAACATTTGAAGGCATGTTTCGACACATCAAATACATGTTTTGTCCAACGAACATCACATTGTACTTTTGAAGCTCTTATAGAAATATACAAAGTTCAGCGATTTTTTGAGAATTTTCTTTTTTCATATATACATGTAAATGAAGGCCAGAGGATAATTTTGTTCGTAGATTTATGAAATATGAAAATTATCTATTAGATTTTTTTAATTAGAAATACTGACGCGACAAAACGGACGCTACAAATATGTCCACGCGTAGTAAAAAAGTAGTAATTTTCGTTATAACACTTCAACTTTTAATAAAAATAAAACAGAACAAGTAAACTTCAAATTTCATAATAAAAAAAGTTGTCGAAATAAGGAACAATTAAAGTTAAAATCTATTAGTGTGGTCTGATTTCATTTTTTGGTAGACCATTTTTGGGAGATGCTCATATGGTTATATGTATTTCCATGACTTAAACAATTGCACGCAGTGTAATATAACTTTGTTTGCATTACGTATACTTAATTAAAATATAATGTATTAATAGTAAGTATACGCCCACGTATTTATAAGGCAAGTGTAAACTCTCATCCAAATCTCAAAATCGTATCTCAATGTCAATTATATGAAAAAACATACCAACACACCTAACACCGGGGTACGTATACGTTATTATGACATGATATAATTAATTTTTTTCAGTGCTGTGGAGTCGAGACAAAATTACTCGACTATGACTCCAACTCCGACTCCAGCATTTTATAATGTTTCGACTCCGACTCCTACTCCGGAGTCGACTTCGGATATTCAATCAATAATATTTAGTGGTGTATTTTTTAATAATTATAATAATGTCTATTTTTTAAAGAAAACCCATTTTATTTTATAAAACAAAGAAAAATGTATCAAACCTACATAAATACATTTCTCAGTAATATTGTTACTATAAAGTATTTCTTAAAGTAAAATAGTTTTTAATTCATTATACAAAATACTATGGAAACAAAACAAAACAAGTAAGCAAAGGCTAAAGTTGACTATATGATACCCTTCACTTTCTACCGAATTACAACTGAATTGGGGGAATAATGTGAAATCAGAACGATTTTGGTTTGGGTACTATTCGTTAACCGATGTGACCATCTTTCACAAAGTATGTTTTTTCCTGCTGAAATATAACGTGTTCTCTCAAGTAAGATCAAAATCTATAATGGTATGTGTCTGAGAGAAAAAAGTTTATGCGGGAAGGACATTTGTATGAGGGTTATATTAAAAACTAAGGCGATGTGGACCACTTTTACCATAGACGTTTCTAGATGATGTTGCCAAATTTACAGAACATCAGTTAAAATACACAGAAAAAAAGTGTTCTTGATAATTTCAACGAAAAAAATTGTTACCGTAAAACAAAAATATTCGAACAAACATTTTTTATTTGAATTGATGAAAAGTTTGGTCAAAATCAGAAACTCCTCAAATAGCACTCAATTAAAATATTTGACTAAATCTTTAGTCAAAAACACGATGCGTGTCATCGACTTATATTTAACTTTATCTTTATTCTCTGGTGAGAATGCGTGACGACAAATCTAACATGCTCGGTTCGATACTCGCTTCGGCCAAATTTTTATTTTTTGTCTTCAATAAAAGACTTACAACTTTTTTAATCAATATGCAAAAATTTTTTTATTGAGTGAATATGCAAATATTTTCAATTAATGACTTACAACTTTTTTAGTCAGTATGTGAATTTCTTCATCGAGTGAATATGAAAAATATTTGCAATAAACGGCTTAGAAATTTCTTCAGTGATTCTTCGAATTTCTTTGTCACACCATTTTTGAATAATATTTCATTTGACTTCGTGAATTTTAAATGCAAATTTTATTTTTTTCTGTGTATATAGTTTTTAGAGCGGAAAAAGTTAAATCCGGAGCGCCATTTTTATGGGGCTTGGAAATATATTATTTTTTTTCTGGAAATATAATATAATTTCTAATAACAAAAAAAACTTTTACCCTGAGTCGGAGTCGACCATTTATTTTTCTACAACAAATTTCTCCGACTCCAATTCTTAGACACCGACTCAACAGCCCTGATTTTTTTGCGATTTTGACCTTGAAGATGAATTTTTTTGATTTTATATGTTCACAATTTTTGTTGTCTATGACAGGAGCCTCAGAGCGTAAATTAAAATTCCAAACGGTTTGCAATTTATGATCTAGATCACTTTTTTTGTAAAAATTACACCTAGGCCCCAAATCTTTGGGGCCCATAAAAAGTGCATGGCTTTGGGCAAATCTGGGTGACACTGGTCGATTTTTTGTCTGTGCGTGACTTAAAAAAATTACACATAGTGTTATTACCAATTGTTCAAAATATGATTTTACATAAAAATCCGTTGTCTAGTTATAAAATAAAATGAATTTACTTCAGATTATTTTCTAGATTATAATGGCAAGTATAGGGTCCGCCATCTAACGTTTTTTTTCAACTATTCAACCGTTGGACTATTATTTGTGGGGTGCCCTCAGCAGCCATTATTAAACGGAAGGATTGTACTTTCTAATAAAAAAAGAAATTTGAGAAAATATTCAGTAGTTTTTTTATAGCATTTTCAAAAAAAAAAGTTATTTGGCGGACCCTATATAAACTTGACATAAAGACTTTTTAGAGTTACGTAGCCGATGTCAGTTTAAATTCATTTCACATTATGAATCGGTATAAAATCATAAATTTATCAAAAATTAAATTAAATGAAGATTCTTGATTCACAAGGAATCCGCATATAAACTGGCAACTCTAATATGTGCCCTAGTTGGAAAATTTATTTTCTTCAGACTTTTTACTACTATAAGCCACTTTCAAAGGAGTCTGATTTTTATATTTTTTTCTGTGGTCTGCATCCTTTCATTATTGCACTCGTATTGATGATTATACCTACAGCAGCAAGGATTCACCCTCAGAGTTTTCCAACTCCTCGTTGGTTATAATCAGTTTTTGTTTTCACTTTGTGTTGTTTACTTTTGCAAATGATTCTTGATGATTTCTTTTGTGCTTTTCTCTGTTGTTTTTTACAAAATATGAACAGTACCTTGCAAATAAATTACAACAGGTTGTGTAAAATATTTTAAATAAATTACTCCTGGAAAAAATAGTTAAAGAAATTTAAAGAACTTAATTGAATCCAATTAAATTGATTTCTTGAAGAAAATCATCAATAAATGAATGTAGTCCTTCCCAATTGCTTGTCCCCTCACTGTACAAGTAAAGTGTACATTGTGCATAATTGTACTTGGCTTGCTAAGTACAGCATGGGTGGTATTTTAATTCCTTTATTTGTCTGTGTTCAGTTGGCTCAGTCCTTGCTGATGCCGTCGCTGATGTTGGTGTTTATGTTGCTTTTGCTGCTGTTGTCGTTGTCGTTGAGTAATTGGATCGCATCAAAAGTATATTTCATTGTAACGAATGCTCATTTGGAATACAAATGCGTTGAAAATGTTTTGTAATTTTCCTCAAAATGTCGAAGATTGAAATTGATTACTCCCTTATGTATTTCTCCTCACGTTGTCTGCGCCCGCGTTGGTGATGATGATGCTGATTCCTGTTTGGTTGGCTGTATGCAGTCGGTCGGTCGGTCGGTCGGTTGGTTGGTTGGTCTAGGAGGTAGCGTTGATGTTGGCGCTCCGGTGCTCGTGCTCTCGAGCTGGTGTTGATGATGAGAAGTGGTTAATTTGAAAGAGCAAAAAGTTAAACGGGTTGTTGATGTGCGTAATTAAAATTTACTAATTGGATCATTTGTGAGTGGTTTAAGAATGTTTTTCGTTTCGTTGGTGGTGATGATGGTGGTAGTGGCGGAGATGAGGGTTGGTTGTTGGTCAATGGAGGTGTAATATTAAGAAATGTATATGAACGAGAATGTCATGTGGATAAGTGAAATCATCTGCTGTTTTAATGCAAAAACGAATAAGTAAATAGTCTCATTTAAATGGTTAATATGTAAAGGAAAATGAATATGTTTAAAATATGGACTATCAGAAAATATTGGATGAATATGGGTGGATTCAATAGGTATAAGGTATTTAGTATATATCTGGTCAATAAAAAACATTTATTGCAAGTGCGTTGAAATTAGGTTAGTGTCTGAATGCCGAGAGTATATATTTAATAGTTATAGATCAGTTGGATCGCTCAATAGTTGTAATTTATCTTTATCTTTGATAGCTATTATGTTTTTGGCAACACTGGTTTAAACAGCTGACGCACGTTTCGTGTTTTGTATAATTTAACCATGAATCGTCTTACAAACGAACAACGCTTTCAAATTATTGAATTCTAATATCAAAATGCGTGCTCTGTTAAGAAAGTTCATCGCGCGCTTCTTCCATTTTATTTTTGAGCTCATTTTTGGCTCAATGGGTACGTAAATAGGCAGAATTGTCCATTTTGGAGTGAATATCGGCCAGAAGCATTGCAAGAGCTACCAATGCATCTAGAAAAAGGCCCAGTTTGGTGCGGTTTATGGGCTGGTGGCATCATTGGACCGTACTTCCTCAAACATGATGCGAATCGTAACGTAAGCAAGAGCTTGACTTGCATGACATGTGGTTTCAACAAGACGGTACCACATGCCACACAGCACGCGCAACAATGGACTTATTGAGAGGCGAGTTCGGTGAACATTTTATTTCACGTTCGGGACCGGTCAATTGGACGCCTAGATCGTGCGATTTAACGCCTTTAGACTATTTTTTGTGGGGCTATGTTAAATCAAAATTGGACTAAGCGGATGGACCATTTGAGGCGCAGTCAATGTCAACATTTGCATGAAATAATCTTCAAACATTAAATTATATGGGCCTTACCATCGATTCAAATAAAGATTTCATGCATTTTTCTGAATTTTATGTTTTTTTTGAAAAACTTTCCTTTTTAAAAAATCACCCTTTATATATATATATATATGTATATAATGGAGACAATAGTGTGGGAGGTATTAGAATGAACGTGGCTAAAGAAGAGATATTTTTTCGGTTTCGATCATCCGTATAAAAGTCATATATATATATATATGTATATATATATATATATATATATATATATATATATATATATATGTATATATATATATATATATATATATATATATATATATATATATATATATATATATATATATATATATATATATATATATATATATATATATATATATATATATATATACATATATATATATGACTTTTATACGGATGATCGAAACCGAAAAAATATCTCTTCTTTAGCCACGTTCATTCTAATACCTCCCACACTATTGTCTCCATTAGGGTGTCCAAAAAACCGGTTATTTTAGAAAGACGGATTTCGGTTTAACCAAAAATTAAATTTTTTTAGAAACCTGTTTTCGATTATAGTTTTTTACAAAACCGTTCAAGCCGGTATTTTAAATCAACGAACGAAAATATTTACATTAATTTTTTTTATTACGAAAGTAAATACAGTTCATTTTTAGTAAAGGTACATTAAAAATTATTTTAAAATAAAGACAATTCTATAAAATAATTCATTTTTTATGTACAATTATGTACAAAAACTTTAATAAAAAGTTTACGTAGAATCCTTCTTATAATAATATCACAATACCAGTATACAATTGAAGTTTGTAGGTAATAATAAGCGAGTTAATAATTTTGTGAGCTATTTATTTGTTTTTGATAAAGCTTGACGTAGAAAAACACGCTCGTTAAATATTGATGTAGGGCTCTCAGTCATCAAGGCATCATATAAGTAACTTAGCTTTTCAGTTTTTTTATTTGTTTTGTCAAAAAATGCGAAATCGTCATATAAAGTCGCCTGTTTTTCGCCTTTACGAGCGATGTGGTTTATTACATCCGAATCTGAACCGTTGTCTAAATCTGGTTCTGCAGAAATTACGGGGAAAAGATGTTTGTATAATTCATTTGCAAATTCCTTTGTATCCGGTTTTGATGAGTATTTCAATACGCCATCGTTTAACGGAAATTTTCCGGAACTTAAAAACAGCAGTTTTTAATCTTCTTTCTTACAGTCTTACAGCCATCAGCCTTTGGCACAAATCCAGGGCGTATGTGTCTTCTATTTGTTTTAAATTGTTGAATACAAATGTTTGTATTGCTTCAGCTTCTACGAGTGTTGCTGAGTCCTTTGACAGTTCTATAATTGCTAACACAATGTGCAATGTTCTCTTATTTACCAAAATCCGGTTAACCGACACGAAAAACCCGGTTTTCTCGGTTAACCGAAAATGGCCATTTTACAAAAACCGGTCGACGGTTGCAGGTGATGAAACCGGTTAACCGGTTTAGGTTTTGGACGCCCTAGTCTCCATCCTAGGTAAAATTTAATGCTTTATAACTCCCATGCCGGTGCCTGAAATCCATTGACCATGATTTTACAATTATTTAAAAGCTTTAATTTTGCACATTTGCTAGACATTTCATACGCAAAAAATAAAAATAAAATTGGGCCGATCGGACCACGCCCACTACTACCTCCCATATAAACTCTATATATAACCAACATAATTATCACCCTGTATTGGTACAGGGCGACCAAAACAAAATTTTATGAAAGCTTAAAAGAATGAAGAGTTGTTTATTTTGACGAAATGTGCTTTTCTAAACATTATTACAAAAGCAAAATATAGCATACAAATAAAGGGTGTTTTTTATTGAGGTATAGAACTTCGAATTGAAATAAAACACAAGAAAATCGTTTTAATGTCCATCAATTTGGCTTTATTGGAAGGATAATTTTATGCCATTAATGTTTAAATATGATTTCGGGCATGTGGCCGCCGCGGCTGGCTCGAATATAGCCAATTCTACAGGTCCAATTTTCAACCACTCCAATTGCTGTGCACGGTGGCGAATCGATTCATTCGGGTTCTCTTCAACACTTTGCTTTACAGCGGCAATTGTTTCTTCGTTGCGCACTGTTCGACGTCTCTGCGGATGCGTATTATCACATAGAGTAAACGTAGTGCGAAAACGATCCATGGTTAACCGAATTAATTGCTCTGATGGACTATGTCGACCATAAAATGGACGGAGCTTGCGGTGAACTTCGCGAACTGAACCATTACTTTTGAAATAAATTTGCTCGATTTGCAAGCGTTGTTCTTTTGTCAACCTGTTCATGATGAAATGGCAAACCAAACTAAATATTAATCACTTGACAGCTGACAAAATGGCCGCCAGTTAAAAAAGTGATGGCAACTTAAAGTTCTATACCCCAATAAAAAAACACCCTTTAGTATACTTTAAACTGCAATTTATATAATTATTTAAACAAAGAAAGTAAAATGTATACATGTGTATAAAAAGGTGAATGATGTTGTATACTATTTTAAAGGTACTTTTAATATCTTTTAAATGAAATATTGATGGGTCTCGTACACAAAACTAATTCAGAGATATAATCATATATATGTCTATGGCTAATCAAAAACTGTGCTAAAATAAAATGACAATTTTTGGAGTTTGCCGAAAAATGCTGACGAGATATTAATTCCACCATAAACTACAACCTCAGACGAACACTTTCACATTTACACTTTGAGTCAAGTTGAGTCATACATATAACTTTTGGTCCACGACATTTATAGATTATGTTCTCTACAAATCACAAAATTACAATACCTATGAATACTTACAAGACCACAATATTCATAAAATGTTAAATATAATTTTCAACTACTAACTCTTGCCGTCAATTTTCATAATATAGCCACTTTATTATTTTCATTTTAAGTCCTGATTTTAATTAATTTGTAAAACTGCTTTATATCAAAATTAATCCCACTTTTTTTGAACCGCAAATTTTAAGTACCATTCAGGCTTGTGGTGTTGCCACCTAATTTTCTCCAGTATATTTTATTGATAGCTTGGAGTGTTGCCATAAAGAAAATATATACATATTTACCACTTTCCAATTTTAATTTTTTTGAATTTCTGCCAAAAAAAATGGATTTGGGACCATAGTGCAGTGTGAGCTTGATAATATCTGACATACTGAAAATGTTTTATAGTTCCACATCAACTCTGGAAAACCTAAGAAAATTAAAACGACCAGTGGTACGGTTACCAAACAAACAATGCCAAATTTGAAAAATGGCTTAAAGTAGCGTAAATAAATATTTTTGCTGGGCAAAAGCACGCAGAAAGTGACATTTTTTTGGTATCCAATTAAGTTACATGCTTATAAGTGTGCAAAAATGATTCTTGTAAATATCGCTGCAAATTTTCACACACTTCCGAGTCCGGCTGAATTTATAGATTCATTTTTATTTGGTTTATAATTCCACTTCGTAGTCAGTCATAAAATAAACAATGAAGTTACACGTATTTCATGTATTTTCACCAAATGTGCTCTTTGACATTTCTGAAAATTCACAATGAGGCATTGAATGAAGACATACGATTAATATTAGGCCAACTATGAGCGCCACACTATCCGATGCACCAGCATTTAATCAAGAGTTGGAATGCAATGCAAAAATAATGTGCATGCATTGCGAGTATAAGATGCTTACGGAACACGTGGCTTATGAACGATTGAACTATAGTGATTTTCTTCTTGGACTCTCTCGATGAAACCGGAATATATTTTTGGATCGTACAAATTTTGGCACAAATTCAAGCGATGCTTACTTCATCAGGAATTTCAGCTGCGTTCTTGGAATGCATTCTTGCATTCAAATTGTGATGAATATGGAAATTATCGAAACTCCATCGTACAACCTTTCAAAGCTGAACAACGTTTTGATCGGTCCGGAGGAGTGTACTATGGCACTGTTCAATGATTCTGTTGGAAGGTGATTTTCGATTTACATTATGGGCTATTCCACGGCAATTTCCAGCTGACGGACAGAATTTATGGAACGGCCAATCTGTAGTATTTGCAAAACAATTGGACATTTGCACTAGAAAAATTCTGTTGATATTACGAATGTTGATATTTAGATTTTTTCAATTCATGTTCCCATACGTTGCTCCAAATCGTGTGTCGTTTAGCGAACATGGTATATATGGAAAAACATTGAATTGGAAGATTATGTTTCTAGAGAAAATTATATTGACAACCGCAGACTATCGCCTCAGAATCTTCAGTTAATACCAGATTAGTTTTTGGAATAACACTGGGAAGTGGGGAAATTAATGAATAGCATATTGAGGAAACGCTTCTTAAAGGAAAGCACGAAGATGAAGACAATTAACGTACGTCACTCATGAAAGTTTATATCAATGGAATTGTAGTGCTTATCCTCTGGAGGATTACTTTGGAACCATAAGACTATTTTGATAACGTAGATTTTGGCTACGATTCTCTCGCAGAATTTAAATTTACCACCTTCATCTAAAATTGCAGCTAAATCGTTGAAAAAGGTCGTACAGCAATCAAATTGCCGTTGAATACGCATATTAAAGATGCAAAATGTCTAAGAACTGTGCCTGTGATATTTGTTGTGCAGTAACGTAAATTGATCGCTCGGTATGAGTATACGATGTCTCACATAAAGTCTTTGGTGAAATTAGACCGAAAAATGACTAGACATGCGATTGTTGGCAACAGCATGTTTTGAGAGGATGATAATAATTGAATAACGACTTCACACAAATGATTCTCATGATCTCAATATTAAAAAATCGATATATGCAATATTATTTTAGCATATGTTGCATAAATTAAAAATGCAAAGATAAAAAAGTATGTTTTGCGTAAAAATCCGCTGTCTATTAATAATTTTTTGGTGATTTTTACCAAACACTATCAGTGATTTCACGGCCTACACAACCCCATAAACTAAATGATTTTGGAAAACATCACTACATTTAAATAAAATACTATCAAACGTTTCGAGCAGCGGAACGACGAATTTGCACAATAATATTCAAAACGCTAGCTTGAAAGTGTCAATGGCAAAATCGCCGTTGAAATGTCGACCTTCTGCATTTTTCCCCGTCGATTTTTCCAGTTCATCGTATGAAAAAACTCATGCGAAAGGTGTTCCTAAACATTGTTCAAAATCCACTTAAGCGAACGTGCAGACAATTCAAGTGGCGTAATCTGAATTAGATCGCATATTTAAATTGAATATTTATGTCAGCTAACGTTAATCGATACAATAATCACTGAGAACAAAATTTTCTCTTTCCAGGTTTGTTTAAACATTTGAATTTTTTTTTTTAAATTCACACGATGATCGCAAACAAACTAATTGAAATATGGACAGACAATTTTTTGTCGGGTCAGCTAGTATTAAATAAAAACCAATGTAACTTCCAAACGAATATTCGGAATCAGCTATATATGATAAAGTTTTTGTAAGCACTTTAAGCGTGCAAGATATGGCGGGTTTTGCCACGCCCATTCTAATACCTCTCACACAAATCACCCAAAATTGAAGCTATTATAACATATAAACGTATGGTCGGAATATTCTGAAGTTTGACGTTCGGCAATGTTTTTATAGACATTGTATACACCTAAAATATGAACGATATTGCCACACCCCTTCCAGTACCTCCCACGAAAGTGGCATAAGTCTTGGTTAAAATAAAACCGATTCCATACGGGTAGTCAAAATCTGTTGCAATTTGATATTTGAAAATGCTTTGATAATCTCATTACACCTAAAAAATATTTACGCTTTAGCCACGCCCCTTCCAGTACCTCCCACACCTCTTAGCTAAGTTTAAACTCTTTATAAATTCCATATCGGAGCGTTGAATCCAACATGACTTGATATTTGATCAAGTTTTTACAGCTTGTTTATCTTTCACATAAATTATCCGACCCGAAGTCAAATCCTTATAACTTTCATGCATATGGTATCTGAGAGTCGGTTTAGCCGACTGATGCTTACTCATTGTTTCAAGTTTGTTTTGTATATAATATCCCGGTAAAAAGAGAGCACCCGAAGAAGTGAAAAGATGTTCATCTGTGATTTGGAAGTAGTTAAAATTTTGATCTTCACCGATGGATTTAACATGGAGTTATCATAGGATAAGACTTAAAAGTTATTTTGAAGTGTTGCAAGGGAACCACTTTTTCACTAGTTTTCATTTCTGTTTTAAAAATGCGCCGGTACCGAGGGTAGTACAGCTGGCCTTCTGGATGCTAATACGGCACTCTAACCATCTCACCTATCCTCTATTCTGATTGCTGAATAACTAAAACATTTGAACTGGGATATTGTCCTGGCTCAAGACCATTTTGCTTCTATATTTAATAGAATGCAAATTTATTTACAAATGGCATTGTGACATTTATTACTTGGCTGCAGACTACCACGATCATGATTTCGACCATGTCAAAAGTCTTTTCAAGTGGCTTCGCAGCGACTTTTCAACATCAAACCCGGCCTCTATAAGGAGATGATTCTCACAAACGAACGAGAATCACAACTCACTTGCCGAATTTGCGTTTAAAAAATCGCACCAAGTAATAAAGCACACATGCCATCTTACAAGCATCTCATTGAGTTGCGTATGTAAGTATGTGTACATGCAGGTATAGTTACCCAGCAATACTTCTGCCGTGCCAACGCTCATTTGTCTTAGTTTTTTCGTTTGCATTTTTTTGGTCTGTAATCAATATTTGATTGTCCTGGCTCAAGACCATTTTGCTTCTATATTTAATAGAATGCAAATTTATTTACAAATGGCATGGTTACATTTATTACTTGGCTACAGACTACCACGATCATGATTTCGACCATGTCAAAAGTCTTTTCGCAGCGACTTTTCAACATCAAACCCGGCTTCTTTGACATGATCGAAATCATGATCGTGGTAGTCTGCAGCCAAGTAATAAATGTCACCATGCCATTTGTAAATAAATTTGCATTCTATTAAATATAGAAGCAAAATGGTCTTGAGCCAGGACAATATTCCAGTTCAAATCAAATATTGATTACAGACCAAAAAAATGCAAACGAAAAAACTAACAACTAAAACATTTTTTTTCGTTAGAACTGACAATAGGAAAATTAACAAAATATTTATTTACAATGAACTAATATATATATAACGCAAATAAATATTGCATTAAATTAGTATTGATTAACACTACTAATTTTACTGATATTATGCTGTATTATTAATTAATGAAAATCAAACTTTGGTTATTTATAAAAGTAATAAAAAAAGTTTTTTTCCCGAGACACGATTCGAACCCGAGTCCTTCTGTGTGCAAAGCGGATAACTTAACTCTGCGATCCGACACTAAAAATGCATTCCAAAAAAATTGAGATGCTATTAAAATGTCCTTCCTACGGAAGAACTTCGATTTTTTTCGGGATATTAATTATTGTATAGAAATAACATATTAAAAATACCATCAAAGTCGAACTTAACAAAAATACAAGCATTATATTTTCTACTTCACCTAAGTGCTTAGATCATATACGGACCTACTCAAAGCAGTTTGTCCAATTTTCCTACGAACATTATAGAACATCGCCAAGGCAACTGGTAACTCGTAACAACAGTCCGCATCATTACTTCCTTTAATCTTTCCTTATCTGTTTCGATTATTTATTAAATCCAGAAATCCAATTTAGTTGGTTTCCCTGGATTTACAGTATATTTTGGTTATATAACAAGTAAGAAAGGTGGTAAAAAAGTAAATATTTTTTATGTTTAAAGTGATTATAAAAAAAATTTCAAATATTAAATTGCATAAGATTGTGGATGTTATATCGGTTTTATTGTAACACACAGTTTATGCCACTTTGTGTGGGCGGTACCAGAAGGGCTGTGGTAATATCGCCCATATCCCATGCGAATGTAACCTCTATAAAAGCATTACCAAATATCAAATTTCACAGTATTCCGATCATCCGTACAGAAGTTATAACAGTTTTTATTTTACGTTGTTTTGTGTGATTTATGTGGGAAGAGGGGCGTGGCAAAATCATATTTTGTACACTTAAAGTGATTAAAAAAGCATTATCAAATACTAAAATAGAGCTGATTCCGACGATCCGTGTGGAAGTTACATTGTTTTTAGTTTAGCATAGAAACCATTTGTGTACCAAAAGGTTACCCATCTACCATGTGCACAGTTTGAATTGATTCCTTAACTCCCTTCGGGAGTTTTCAGGCGGACGGACGGACATGGCTCAAACAACTTAAAAAGTCGTGAAACGGATTTGGTCCAAACATACTTAGGGTCTTAAGTCATTCCTGCTCTGTAGAGTGAAGGTATAATTATAGTACATCGCCAAGGCATCTGGTAACTCTTGTCCGTATCATTCCCTTGTTTAATGTTTAGGCAACAAAATCCAATTTAGTTGGTTTCGCTGGATTTACAGAATATTTTGGCCATATAAAAACGCTGTGCTTCAATTGCCATGGTGACGTATAAGTTTCAATAAAATTCAGTAATCATACGCCACATTGAACATTTAAATAAACATTATTGTAATAAATGAAAATATAGATATGAAGACTTTTTTGTTTGGCATAATATCCGAATATACTGAACCGATCAAATTTCCATATAGTATTGTTTAAGACGCATCGACATTATGTACCAGGACTTATGTCATTAAAATGTCCGACCCCCGTTCAATGAAGTTAGAACAGTTGATAAATAAATTAATGTCAAATTTCCGAGTCATCAGACAATGTGAGAGTCAAATACCACTCAGTCCCCTGACTGCAGTGCCATTCATTTTGATTCTCAGACGATCATTTACATATTAATTACACTTTAGGGAATTACAAATAAACATAAGACACACACACATACATACCACTACTCAACATACAGACACATTCAACTCCTTAACGAAGGGTTGCACACAGCCAGCGGTGTACAGTGAGTCCATGAGGAAGTCAGTGAGCGGCTAGTGGCGAGGAGGAGTGCGAACTCCATGATGTGGTTGGGAATGTTTGTCTACTAAATTGACTGCATTTAATGGTCAAGTTAGTGCTGAGCAGCGGGTAGTGAGTAGAAATGCTGTGCTCTGTTGACATTTCAGCTTAAATAACTTGGCAAATACTGGTACACAATTACAAACACACACATATAAACTCACGGACAGTCATGTACTAGTATTCGAGTACAGGATGCCGAAATGAAAGATAGCAGTTACAACAAAGTAGAGGAGTTCATTAGAGAACGTATTTAATAAAGGGTTTTGATTTCGAATTTGGAGTTTTTTCTTTTTTCAGCGGTGAAATGTTTTACAATTTGCCAATTTTGTTTAAATACTTTTGGTGTGGATATCTGGACATACATATTAATAACGCTACACAACAAAGATTTTTTTCGATTTTAGGAGAACAAAATACATCAGAAAATGTTAGCCCGTCGAACAAATGGTTGTACATTTTTGTAAGTATCAAATTGATTAATAATTTAGGCAGCTGAATTTTGAAATGTCATCAATTCCACAAACCACTATCGAGACCATCGTATATAGCAAATTTACCTATATTCCTGCAGAGTTTCTACATAATTTTTTTCCATCAATAGAACGATTCCTAAATTTCACTATTTAATAAGATAGAGTTAATTTCCTTGCTAATGATTGAGCTTTTACAGACCAAGAGATCATCTGAATAACACTGTGGGACAGTCCAAAAACTCTGGGAAGTAATAGTATTTTTCCGGTTGGTATTGTCGAGTAGAACAGGAATCTGTATTTCAAACTTGCCAGACTCCCCCATAATCTTGAGTTACTAGTAAAAACCCGGTTTTTCGTATCTTTGCGCACTTATAAGCCTGCAACATAGTTAGTTATTAACCGCTTTTAGCTTTCTCTCCGGATTTGAAAAGAAGAAACCTGGAACTTTCGAAAGATAAATTAAGAAAACTTGTAGTTTTGTCCAGCAAACACACTTTTTTATGCAAATGTTAACCATTTTTCATGTTGTTAGACAATGTTTTTCAAATTATTTTGTTTGGCAACCGTACCATAAGTAAACTTATATAAATAATAATAATTTAGTAAGGAGTAAATCGCTGCTTTGTCTTAAAAAATCCGTCAGTAATTGACTGAGTTATTGAAGTTTTTATAAATACCAATTTTTTAAAAAATACAAGTTTTAGTCATTCCAGTTTACATCTTTCATTATTTTACGAATTGAAGTAAAATAAAAATACCTAAAATTCGTCAAAATAGATCGAAGTGGAAGAAAAGTAATTCCGAAATTTGGAACACATTTTCCCCCTTTTGGGAATTCGGGTATTTAAAAAAAAAATGGGAAATCTATTTTCTATCTATTTTCATAATATCCATCAAAATGGTAAAAAAGCAATGCGACATTTTTAATAAAAAAATCCCGAATTTTGGAACACATTTTCATCTCTTTGGGAATTCGGGTATTTTTTGGAATAAATGGGAAATCGATTTTCTATTTGTCTATTTTCACAATTTTCTTCAAAATAGATTAAAATGGTAAAAAAAAAGCATGGCGGCCATTTTAACAAAAATCCCGAATTTTGGATAGGGTATTTTTTTTCATTTCCCGTATCCCGGGAAATTCTTACGGGAATCCCGCGGGAATTCAGTACACATTTTTACATATTTCTTCGCATATTTTTCCATCATTTCCACAATAAAAATGTTGTACAATAATTTAGCTCATATTGATTTTAATTGGGTATGTCAAATATTGCAGTTCGATGGCAAAATATTTTTAAGCTGCGTTTTATATCCGAAATACGCCCAAAATTCACTCTTTCAAGATTTGCCTGTCAAACTCCATATAAAAAAATTTAAAAAGCTGGAAGAAGTCGATTTCGGGCCCAAATAAATAAAGTCAGTTGTTTGAAAATATTTTAAACAACGATATAGAAAACGCAAGTAACAATATTGTATTAAAACAGTCAAAATAGCTGTCTAAGAAAATAATTTATAGTTTTCGAAGCGACAGGACAAAGAACAGACAACATAAATATTTTATTTAATGCTCTACTAACTACATCTGTTGAATATGAACGATCGTTCTACGTCGCGTCCACATTTTCCAATAAAATAAGAAATATCTCTTAATTCAAATATACAATTGCAAATTTTGTTTGCATATGTATGCATTAATTTTGAAACTTGAAAAGGTGTTTGGATTTAATTCTGTAACAGGTTCGTTGTGAAATAAATATTTATTTTACTGAACTGGGAAACTCTCCTGGCTCAAGACCATTTCGCATCTATATTTTATAGAATGCTTTCATGATTTCCACCCTGTGAAAGGTTTCGCCAGGTGGCTTCGCAACGACTTTTCAACAACATGACACAGACTCTTTAAGTAAATGATTTTCACAAACGAACGAGAAGTATAACTCACTTGCCGTTCAATTCGTTCAAAAAATCGTTAAAAAAAAGTAATAAAGCACATAAAATGTGAATGTTTTTTTTAGAAAAAAATAAACTTATCTCATGGTAAACGACGATTTCCCGTGCTGTCCCGGGATCCCGGGAAATTGAAAAAAAAAATTCCCGTTTCCCGGGAAATAAAAAGTACGGGAAAATGTAAACCCTAATTTTGGAACACATTTTCCCCTCTTTGGGAATTCGGATATTTTTTGAAAAAAAAAAAATCGGAAATCTATTTTTTATCTTTCTATCTATTTTCATAATTTTCATCAAAATAGATTAAAATGGTAAAAAAGCATGGCAACCATTTGAATAAAAATCCCGAATTTTGGAACACATTTTCCACTTCTTGGGAATTCGGGTATTTTTTGGAATAAATGGGAAATCTATTTTCTATTTTTTTTATCTATTTTCATAACTTTCATCACAATAGATCAAAATGGTAAAAAGCATGGCAACCATTTTAATAAAAAATCTCGAAGTTTGGAACACATTTTCCCCTTTTTGGGAAATCGGGTATTTTTTGGAATAAATGAGAAATCTATTTTCTATTTTTCTATCTATTTTTATAATTTTCTTCAAAATAGATTAAAATGGCAAAGAAGCAAAGCGATCATTTAAATAAAAACCCCGAATTTTGGAACACATTTCCCCTCTTTTGGAAATCGGGTATTTTTTGGAATAAATGGGAAATCTATTTTTCCATATATTTTCATAATTTTCATCAAATAGATCAAAATGTTTAATAAAAAAGTTCCGAATTTTGAAACATATTTTCCCCTTTTTGGGAAATCGGCTATTTTTTGGAATAAATCGGAAATCTATTTTCTATTTTTCTATCTATTTTCATCAAAATGGTAAAAAAGCATGGCCATTTTAATAAAAATCCCGAATTTTGGAACACATTTTCCTCTCTTTGGGAATTCGGGTATTTTTTTGGAATAAATCGGAAATCTATTTTCAAATTTTCTATCTATTTTCATAATTTTCTTCAAAATAGATTAAAATGACAAAAAAGCAAAGCGATCATTTAAATAAAAAACCCGAATTTTGGAACACATTTTCCCCTTTTTGGGAATTCGGGTATTTTTTGGAAAAAATGGGAAATATATTTTCAATTTTTCTATCTATTTTCATAATATTCATCAAAATAGATCAAAATGGTAAAAAAGCATGGCGACCATTTTAATAAAAAATCCCGAATTTTGGAACACATTTTCCCCTTTTTTGGGCAATCGGGTATTTTTTGGAAAAAATGGGAAATCTTTTTTTATTTTTCTATCTATTTTCATAATTTGCAGATTCCTGTCCTACTCGACAATACCCATCAGACTTTTCTACTTCATTATTTGTTTGCAGCACTATGTAATTTTTGCATAACTACGATCCATTTGATAGTTTAAGTATGTACTTATACAATTGTAAAAGTATCGATACCCTACATAGCACCTCGTGTGTTGAATATAAAATCATTAAAGACATTTTACTACTGATTGAAGTATCTATCACACACGACTTAATTTAATTTGCGGTTTAAAATTCACACTCGAATTAAGTACAAACATATTCATGTATCATAATTTGTCGCAATTTGAGACAGTAAGTCAGCCTGTCTGTCCTCTATCACAATTCACAATGTTTGTTTGCCCTGCCATGCCAACCATTATCATATGACAATCAAATTTCATCTCCTCGCCTGGAAGACACTCTTGAAGAGTGTCGTATCTTTGTGCGATGTAGTCGTATGTGTGCATTCGTGCATGTCGGTATGAATAACATTTCAAATCCCAAAATGTCGAAAATTTGCAAATTGCTACTTGGAAATTGTGCACAAATTGACGACACGAATGCGGACACCACCACCAACAAAGGAACAAAGAAAATTTGATACGGCACCACCCCCCCCCCCCCCTGAAAAAATATCACGCTTTCGATATTCCTAATAAAGTATCTATTAGATGGTAGTGAATGGCTCGCATCACACCAAACGAGTGCAAATACATATTCGAAGATATGTGTTTGCACATTGTTTGTAAAAATGCCAAAATACTAGTACATGTGGACAGTAAGGTATCCCGAAACGACAAATAAGGCTGTTTTTCTTTAAGACTAGATAACTAAGCTGCGATAAGAAAAACTTAAAATTTCACTCAAAATAAAAACTTATTTTTTTAAATTATCGCCAACAGCAATATAAATGTGTAAATGAAAACAATTTTTGAAAAAAATATTTTATATTAAAATTTTGGACTAAGCCTGGATAATTATCCAGTATAAGTCAAATTTATGGTATCGAGACTAAGTCCAAAAAAGTCAACACAAAATATTTTTTTTTTGAAAATTTGTTTTGATACAAATATTTATATTGTAGTTGGCGACAATGTGAAAAAATAATGTTTTATTTTGAGCAAAAAAAATAAATTTTTGTTAACGTTTTTGTAAAAAATCGCCGAGAAGACAAGTTAAGAAGGTCGTCATGGACTAGAAATCGTGAATCAGGTAATAAACGTGCCATTGGTAAATAAATATGTATTCTAAAAAATATAGATGAAAAAGGGTGTAGTGTCAGGGCAATATCCCATATCCCGTAGATTTTTAACTCTGTTTGTATTTCCTTGATTAATTTGATGATAAACAAAAAATATATTTTTTCCAAAATATTTTTCTAGGCAGATTGATGTATTTCAGTATTTAGCAGAATCAACTTTTTCCGGGATACCTTAATGTACACACATGGCTCTTTTTTGCAAACTTTTATAAACAGCCACAGGTAAAATTGGGAGACAAATTGAATTTATATTTTTCATAATAGCATTGGAAAAGTGTGCTAACTGATAGGCCAGTTCTTTAAGAAATTACAGCCATTTTGGCAGGCAGACGGACCATTTTACGGTATTGAACATTGCTGGATGATCGATTTAACTTTAATTTTTCGTTAGACAGAAATAATTCACCAACCTAATATAGGGACTTTTGGTAAAGAAACTCCCACACAAATAGCCCAGTAAAATTAAAGTTCTTACAGATGTTATCTGTGTCGGTATAACCAACTTGTTTAATTTTCGATTTCGCCTTTCTGAATAATTTTGAGACCGTATTGTGACGCTTGATGTCATACGTCTGAAACTATAGGCAAAATTGAGTTAATAGACGTTTTCAGTTTTTCATTTTCTCAATTAAATTAAAGAGTGGAAAATCTGTAAGAATTCTTTAAATGCCATGATTCTATCTGTATTAGTTTGCATTAATCAAGATTTCAAGTTTTTCCCATTAAAAATCAAATATGAATAAATTAATTAAACTAAGGGAGAAAACTTTAAATGGTTGTTAATGCTAAACTAATACAGATATAATGATGCAATTTAAAGTATTTTTTAACAGATATTCTCTTCTTTAATTTTAAACATATGTCGACTAGAGTGTCTTCTTTTGTGAGGAAGAAAAAATGTTTTCGATGTTCCCGATTGGTTTAAATTGTGTATACCCCCAAAATATTTCGCTTTCATTATTGTATGTTCGTGAGCTGGACGCTTTCAAAATAACATCTAAAAATCATATTTTTCTTGAAAAGAATTTAGAAATTAAAATCTGACTCGAGCATTGTCAAAACAATATCAAAAACGTGTAATAGGACCCAGTATAAAGGGTAAATGTTTACGATATCATTGCAATTTTGATACATTTTTTATAAAATCCGCAATAACATCCACATTTTTAGTTCGCTTTGTGTTTTTTTTTTTGATAACCAATTGTAATTTTTAGAACTTCTTATCCCATTGAGGACCTCTTATTTTTTTAAAACGGTTGTTCCTCAGTAAGTTAAATGTGAAGTAAAAACTGCAATATGGGGTTATTTGAATCGTAAACACATTCTAGTCTTAAGCAACCCATTCAGGACCAACAGTTTGAAAAAAGTACAGACCTCAAAGGGCTAAAACGTTCAAGATATTGCAATTGGATAAATACCTCTCCAACGAGCCCCATAGAAGCTGGAAGGTGTGTGACTAAATCATAAATATTTTTAGGTTTAATGTAAAGGGTGATTATCTTTTGGCAACACTGGTTTAAACAGCTAACGCACGTTTCGTGTTTTGTTTCACTGTCAAACATCTTCAGTTTGGTCTATAATTTAACCATGAATCGTCTTACAAATGAACAACGCTTGCAAATTATTGAATTTTATTATCAAAATGCGTGCTCTGTTAAGAAAGTATGGCCAGTTTAATCGACCCACTGAAGCGCCTATTCAGGCTATTGTGACTAAATTTCGATTTGTCGCCGTTCGCAGCAATTGGGCCTCTGTTACTCAAAAACGTGGAAATGCCAAAATTAGACTAAGCGGATGGACCATTTGAGGCGCAGTCAAGGTCAACATTTGCATGAAATAATCTTCAAACATTATATGGACCGTACTATCGATTCAAATAAAAATTACATGCATTTTTCTGAATTCTATGTGTTTTTTTTTTTTGAAAAACTTTTCTATAGCTTTTAAAAAATCACCCTTTATATGTATATATAAACCTGTAAGGAAAGGCTAAAGTCGGGCGGAGCCTATATATACTATATGATACACTCCACTTTCTATCCAATTACAATTCAATTCTGTACAAATGTGAAATCGGGAAGGATTTTTGTATCCTGCCAATGTATGTGTTTGACAAAAAAAAATTAAATCGAAAAGCACATTTTTATGGGGGTATATTGAAATGGAGGTATATTGGAATGGAACGGTGTCACCCGCATTCACCATGTATGTTTATAGGCGAAATATAATATGTAAAGTTTGGCCAAAATCGTTTAAACATTTTTGGGAGCAACATTTGTATATATATATATATATATATATATATATATATATCTGTCCGTCTGTCCATCTGTCCATCTATTGTTCTAATCAAATTACAGGTCGCAATTATAGTCCGATCCTTACAAAAATTGGAACAAGTAAGTTATGTGGACCAAGGACGAAAGCTATTTAATTTGAAGCAAATCGGTTCAGATTTAGATATAGCCCCCTTACAAATGTTGCTCCCGATTTGACTTTTTCCGCTCTAGAAACCACATATTTCTCTCGATTTGCTTAAAATTTGGCACAGTACCCTATAATTTAACTGGAAACAGTTATGGTGAAAATCGGTCAGATCGGTTCAGATTTAGATATAGCCCCCATACAAATGTCGCTCCCGATTTGACTTTTTCCGCTCTAGAAATCACATATTTCACTCGATTTGCTTATCCTACAGTATCCTATAATTGAACAAGAAACAGCTATAGTGAAAATCGGTCAGATCGGTTCAGATTTAGATATAGCTTCCATACAAATGTCGCTCCCGATTTGACTTTTTCCGCTCTAGAAACCCCATATTGTACCCAATATTCTTCAAATTTGTCTTAACATCTTATAATCTAACTAGAAATACCTGTGGCGAAAGCGGTTTAGATCGGTTCAGATTTAGAAATAGCCCCCATACAAATGTTGCTCCCGATTTGACTTTTTCCGATCTAGATCACATATTGTACCCGATTTTCTTTAAAATTGGCATAACAACTGTGGGTAATGTCGGTTCTGATTTAGACTCAGACTCATTCTAAGCCGATCTGTATAATAAACGATGGGTCTAACTCGTTTCATTTTGGGTGTTACAAACAAATGCACAAAGACATAATACTCTCGTTGAGTGTATAAAACATTTCCAAATATCAAATTGCAACTGATTTTGACTTGCCGCATGGAAGTTATATCGGTTTTATTTTAACCAAGGCTTGAAATAGCGAATCTCGTTAATACAAAATGTCAAAATATCCATGAAAAGTTGGGACTGAATGTGAATTGATGTCATATTTAAATTTACCCATGAAAACGTTCAAACAATTGCGAAATACAAGGATATGAATGTAAACTTGTCAACAGATTTGTCAAATTTTATGGAAATTCAAATGCATACAACACTGCAAATAAAATTTTAATATTTTTTCTTAACGATTCTTTTTCATTAGTTCATAAACACTTATACCTTGTGTCATTGAGTTGCATATGTAAGTATGTGTATATGCATGTATAGTTACCCAGCAATAATGACAATGACAAAATGGATATAGACTACATCTTAAGGTAGAGGGTATATAAATTCTAAAAACTGCGTGTGTATCTTTTACTGTGTGCTACATTGAGATTTTTTGCAGAATAGTTGTTAGTTAAAATATTCAAATTTGTTCTTTTTATAATCCAATTTTAATTTTTCCAAATTTTCCACTATAAAGTTTACATTTCGTTGACCGATTATAACATGTTTACTTGTTCTTTTATTTAAAATCTACCCAGTTTTGCTCCTCAGTGTATAGATTCCTCATATGGGTATATGTGTGCGTATTCAATTCTATTCAGACTTCACGTATGTTTGTGTATTTGTGAATTGAGCAGTGGTATGGCAGAGTCAAGAGTACTGAACCAAAAGATCATTATTATGCAGAAATGTTTTTCGGCAAAGTTACAACAAACTTTTAACAAACTTGACTTTTCACACTTCTCCTTCAACAGAACTGACATATCCGTAAAAGTCAGAGAAGTTATCAACACATACGAACCCCATTCACATGAGAGCAGACATGGTACAATGCAATTCCATTTCGATGCAGTCGTGGGTGAAAAAAGAGCACTGCATCGCTAAGTTCACATATCTGGCGATTCTGAATTGAGCAAAGTTACACTAAAGGTATTATTTTTAATGTTACACATATTTGATATCAAAAATTCTAAATTGTAATTGTTTCTTGGAAATAAAGACATATCACGAGATCTTAATAACGCTCCGTCTTGTCCCACTATCAAAACTAATTTTCCCATTCTTTGCAATTGAAATTAATTTTGCTACTTTTGTAACCACATCTTTTCGTATGTACTCCACTACATAAATTTCACATTCATTGTATGTTGTTCTTGGAGTACTACCACTGGAAGCCACATACAGAGCAAATAATGTATTCGAATGATTGGTTGGATTTTCGTTTCGAATACCAAACAAAGGAATCTAATTTGAAATGCATTTCGGTTGGAGGCATTCAAATGCAAACCGACACACGCATTCACACCAACACACTCCGCATCTCACACGGCACACTCTTTACATAACCCCAAGACTTTTAATCATCGCCATCATTCCTCATCAGATGCATATCAACATTGTTGTTGTTTGTCCAAGTGGATACTACTTCGGGCAGTGACTACTTTGTGTGCTTCCGGCTCCTTTTCGTGAAGTTTATAATTTTCCAATGGGGGGAAGTGGGAGAGGTAAAGGGAATGGGAGGATTCTCATACCATAGCAATTGCGGTGCACTTTAATGTGTGAAAGAGATCCATAATCACCAGTGTCTAATTGCAGAGTGTGCTATGAATGTAAATACTTCGAGCAGATGATGAGATGATACTCATCACAACAAATATTGATATAAAGGACTCGTCCTTTATCAATCAGTTGTGAAATGAAAGGGAAGGTCGGAAAAAGAAAATGAGATATTATACAATTCGGCCGTAATTTCATAACAGAAAATTAAGTTTAAATATTTAATATAAACTGGAACGTAGTAGTCAAAATTGCGAAAAAATCTCAAAAAAAGTTTTCATTTTTCAAAAAAAAAAAATAGATGAGCCTTTTCAAATGAAGCGAATTTAATTTTACCTATGTCCATGCTAATTTGTTATTCCGCGAAATTTTTTGTTCAAAACAGTTTTAGATTTTTCATTATGAGAACATCATTGACTATCTCTAATAGACAATCCTAAAATCACAAAATGAAAAATAATGTTAATGTGTATGCACTAGAGTGGCCCAAAAAATATAAAATGGATTCTCAATATTTGGATTGTCTTAAAATATCAGAAACGAAAATTTGGTGGAAACTGGGCAGTGAAAAAACGGGAAGCACAGATCGTCTCATTACTTCCAGCTTTACTTTGTCCACTTTATAAAACAAGTGGAACAATAATTATAAATGTTCCCTCGATTTTTTGCACAAATTATATTAGTTTGCAACGCTTAGTTTGCCGTTTCTGTGCAACGCTTCAATAACTTCTTTGAAAGGCATTTTCTTATAAATTTATAAACATGAATTTAATAAAAAAAATATTTTTTTGGCGATAAAAAATTAAGAAAAATAATATATTATTGTGCAAATTTTAATTTAATTTAAAATTCTTGAGCAAAGGACAATATCCCAGTTCAAATCAAACAAACGAAAAAACTAAAGCAAATGAGCGTTTGTACGGCAGAAGTATTGCTGGGTAATTATATCTGCATATACACACGCATACATATGCAAACATATGTGAATTTTGTTAATTATTTGAAAACTCAATGTTGTATTAATATTTATTTAAACAACATTGTTTTCTTGGCGATTCAAATTTACCAACTTAAAGTAAGTCACCCTTAGTTGCATATGTTTTGGACACCACTGTATATATCGAAGTGAAATATAATAAATATAGTGTTCTGCCAAAATAGTTCAAAATAGGTAAAGGTATTTGGTTTCTAGATCGAAAAAATGTCAAATCGATTGGTATGATATCAAAACAAGGAATGACGTGACCACTTTCACGTAACAGAGATCGAAATTTGTATGTGAGCTATATATAAATCCCAACCGATCTAACCCACTTTCACCATAGATGTTTCTAGTTCAAATATAACTTGATGTGCCAAATTTAAAGGGAAAGGGTCAAATCAGGACCGAAATTTGTATAGGAAATGTATACAAATCTCAACCAATCTTAAATACCTTCACAACAGATGCAGAAACATCTGTTGTGAATGAAATATTAGGTGTTGTGCCAATTTTGAAGAAAATCTGACCAAATATGTGGCTTCTAGAGCGGAGAAAGATAAATCCGGGACGAAATTTAGATGGGATCTAAATCTGAACCGATCTGACCCACTTTCAGAACTGATGTTTCATGTTGAAATATAGGGTTTTGTCCTAGATATGAAGAACATCTGATAAAGTCGAATCGGAATCAACTGGGGACTATATATAAATCTAGACCAATTTCCTTCATATTAAATAGCGTTCGTCTCTATCCGAAAAAAACTCAGTTTTTCAAAGTTTCAACTGACAACAATTGTTACCTGTACTATGATTACAAGAATAGATGGAGGGTGTACAAATGTTTTGTGAGTCGAACAGGTCATATTCTGGTTACGGTTTTATTTCCCGGGAAACAGGAATTGTTTTTTTAATTTACCGGGACAGGACGTGAACCGTAAAAACCGTTGCAAAATAGATACTTTTTATATTTAACATCTCCACAATTTTTCAACATAAAAAGAAGATTTGAAATATGTGAGATTCTCTGCAAAACAGATCAAAATTTATAAATTTTCTACCGATTTTGTTGCACAATTTAGAAATATATATTAGTATGAAATACTGTGTGCAACTGCAGGTGTGGCTCATGCGTTGTCTTCAATAACAGCACAGGTCGTGAAACCTTCAACATATTGTTTGCAAAATAGAAATTTATTTTTTTTTTCTATTTTTTTTTTTTCGAATAAAACAATCGAAATTTATTAAAGTAAATTATGTAATTCCCATAACAAACAAATTGTCCAGATCTTATAAAAAATAAAATATGACATCAATTCAATTTCAAAACTTGTTTCCAATGATCAAAAAATAATTAAACATATAAGCTGCGATTGTTTTGAAAGTTTGTGTATGTATTCTTCTTATAAAAATTGTGTACATCGCTTTGAACCATTTTCTCGAAAATGAGTTTTTGATGTCAAACTATTCTCAGATTTGGATGTCATCTGTCATATAAATTTGGAGAAGAATATTTTTCTAAAGCCATTTTTTCAAATTTTTCTGATTGCAAAAGTGGCTGTGAACATAAAAATCATATAAATAATGTAGTTCCAAAAATGGCGCAGCATAGAACCGAAGGTTGTAATTCGCTACAACGATGTTGTTTAAAGCATTTTTTTAGATTTAGGGCATATCACATTATCAAATTCTACCATTTCGCGGTTAAAAGCATTTTGGTTCCCAAGTTATCAGCCTAAAATAAGATAAATAGTGGCTGTAAAGTCAAAAATTGTGAAAAGTATCTTTAGAAAAAACCCGCGTAACTTTTTATCATATTGAGAATATCAAAAAAATTTTATCTTCTCACTTCATTCGGAATATTTGTGTCAGAAAAGTTTCAGAATCCTGAACAGAGAAAGTTTAAATATAAGCAATTGCAACCGCGAATTTTGGAAATTGCAGCGATTTTCGCGATTGACACAAACAAAAATGCATTCGAATCCGATGGCTAGATCGCGAGAAAATCATAAAACAGAAATGTCATGAGTGAAAATCATTTTGGCCATATTTGCCCCGAAAATGAAAATTTTCCAAAAATACCCAATTTGTATTTTTTGTTTACCATGCCCTACCAAAATATCCACTTTTTGTACAAAATTTAGAAAAAGGCATGAAAATGGTACCAATCTGACTAGGGTTTGCATTTTCCCGTACTTTTTATTTCCCGGGAAAGGGGAATTATTTTTTAGATTTCCGGGGAACGGGAAATCATCAACATATTGTTTGCTAAATAAAAACTTATTTTTTCTTTTTTCCGAATAAAATATTCGAACTTTAATAAAGTAAATTATTATATTTCTCATAAAAATAACACTGCAACCTAACATAACCTGTAAGAAATACAACATTAAATCAAATTTTTCTAAGGATGAAAAACTAATTAATTATTCTCTGCACCTTAACCTATAAGAAATAACAAATGAAATAAACTTTTTCCAAGGATGATTGAGAATTATATTTCCACTCGAGATATGTATTATTAATTATTAATATTTCCCTTTATTGTAGCTTCATTTTTCCATAAATAGATTGTATGGATATTTTTTAATTTATTAGTAAAATTGTATATAACCCCTTTATCCACAGATATTAGCATATCGGGAGAACACCTTATCAAACTTTATCCATAAAGATATGAATGATATCAAAAATTCTGAAATTGAATTACCTCAAAATATTATTGAAATATCTTAAGTATAATAGTATATATATATATATATATATATATATATATATATATATATATATATATAAAATATATATATAATAGTATAATGTATTTGTAACTTTCTATTCTGTCATATTCACTTCAAATTTCAATTATATATAGTAAATTACCTAATTCAAAGTAGAAGAATTGTATCCCCTAGGTGACACTTATCTAATTAATATGACATTTTTTAAATTATGTTGGTACCTTTTAGAATTTTATAGTAAAAACATGGTGCAAAAGGGCTGAATTCCCGCGGGATTCCCGTAGAAATTTCCCGGGATACGGGAAACAGAATATTTGCAAATTTCTGGGATTTTTCCCGCGGGAAATCCCGAGATGCAAACCCTAAATCTGACGGATGAAGCTGGAAAATTTAAAATCGCTGGGTACATCCCAGAAAATGGGGTTTCTAAACAACAATGCCAACATTTTATGAAAAACGTTATCGAGTTTACAATAAATCTAATTTATATCTTTGGCATAAATGGCTATGTGCTTATTTCAAAATTCATAGAGCTCAATTTGAAACGTGCAAAAGTGGCTATGAACCATAAAACCGCGAATAATACAAAATTTCGAAAACTTTTTAATCGTAGCAACTAGTGCCCTCTTTATTTTATACTGTAGAAGAATGATTCATTATTACTCTTAAAATTAAGAATTAAATCAGTTTTTTTCGCTCTCCTGAAAAGTTGTGTTTTTGTTCATAGCCACTTATGAATATAAACCCTCGATTTTTTAGCGACTTTTTTGCTGTTCAAAATATAAATAATACAAAAATAAATGCAGAATCTATTTGGCACAATTTTTTCACATGAAAAATCAGCTGTACGAATAATCACTCACGTGAACATCGCCCTAAATAGGAAAATGAACTCCCTAAAGTTGCTGTAAAATAAATTGGGCAATGATCACTCACTTTTGACTATTGGACATTTATAAATATTTGGGTATCTGTTCACAATTAAGAATTGCCCAGATTTCTAAACACGTCAAATCGACCAAATATTTTTTACCTATGGGGTATATCCAAAACCGGATATGCAAGTTTTTTTATACCCACCACCTCCAGAATGGGGGCATACTAACTTTGTCATTCCGTTTGTACCACCTTGAAATATCCACCTGTGACCCCATAAGGTATATATATTCTTGATCGTCATAAAATTCGAAGACGATCTACCCATGTCCGTCCGTCCGTCTGTTGAAAGCACGCTAGCATCTAAACGAAAGAGCTAGGACGCCCAAAATTTTCATAAATGAGTCTTATAGTCGTAGATCGGTTGGGATTGAAACTGGACGAAATCGGCCCAAAGGAAAAAAATTTCCCTCACAAGGACTAAAAATACCCATAATATTTTATCAATATGTCTGTTTGTACTTACCTGATTTTGGGTATGCGCATTCCCCCTATAACAAAAAAGTACACCATAAAGTGATTTTTATTCGTAGGGGGTGAAATGGGGCAAAAAGGGATAAAAATGGTACCTATCAAACGACAACAGCTAGAAACACGAAATTCGGTGTGTACGTTCCTCCATCTGAGTAGATACATAATATAAAAGTATTTTTTCCAAATTATTACTTTAAAGGGGTAACATGGGAATAGAGGGGTAAAAATAGTACCCACCTAAAGGCTGCACCTAGAATAATGAAATTCGGTGTATACATTCATCTGATTGCGTAGACACGTAAAATAAATGGATTTTTCGAAATTAGTACTTTCTGGGGTTAAAATGGAAAAAGGGATAAAAATAGTACCAACCAAATGACCGCAGCTAGAGTCATGAAATTCGGAGTATACATTCCTTTGATATTTTTATATATTTTATTCCAAATTCGTACTTGCAAGGGATACAATGGGAGCAGAGGGATAAAATTGGTACCATCTAAACGGCTACAGGTAGAATAATGAAATTCGGTGTGTACATCCCTCTAATTGTGTAGACACCTAAAATAAAGAGATTTTGGAAAGTCGTACTCTTAAGGGGGTAAATAGGAAAAGGGGGATAAAAATGGTACCAACCAAATGGCCGCTGCTAGAATTATGGAATTCGTCTGACTGCATAGACACGCAAAACAAAAAGATTTTCGAAATTTTTACTTTTACGGCAAAAATTAGTTGAATTCTGAAGTTATGTTACTTTGCACTATATACGTGAGATAATAGATTTTCAAAATTTATACTTTTGAAATTAAACTAGAATGGAAATACACCCAACTGTAGCACCCACTATCTGCCAATAGTTATGATATTAAAGCTTTTTGAAGACATAAATATAAAAATATTTATTTTTTCAATTGACTTGAACTATTATTTATTTAACCTTGCCTTGTAAGCGTGGTTGGAAATAGTAAAAATATTATATTTATTTTTAAAATTATTTTTTAATATTTGTTTTGCTTTGTTTTTATTAAAAAAATATATTTTCCTGTAATATTACTGCACTTCTACGAAAATCGAAAGCCTCTGTGGATCGCCATCCATGGTGGAGGGCCCGGCCGAACTTAACGCCGTTTTTACTTGTTGTTGTTTCATTTGGTTAGAAACAAAAAAAGCTCTCGAACCCGAATCAAATTAAATTTCAAATAATTTTTTGATTTATTTTTCAAAGGAAATATCTAGATTTTGTTGGTCACTTTTCATATTTATGACCAATTTTCATTCTAGCCTAATAGGTTTAATAGCATTGGGCTCTGCTTTCGTTAAAGGCATATACGGCAGCAAGAAAAAACGTTTCGTGAGTTGAATAGGGTGGGACATTCAAAAATTTTAATTTTAACTACCGTTTACTTTGACTTTGAAAGGTAGAAAAACATTAATTTTTAATTTCAGGTTTATTTGCAAAATGGGACGCTCTACGCTCCAACAAAATTGATAAATATTAAAATCTTTAAAAAAATGTCTTTAAAATTTTCGTGGAAAGCTTTCCAGAAGAAATTCAGTTCAGCATTCATGAAGCTCATTTTGATCTCGGTGGCTATGTCCATAAGCAAAATTGCGCATATTGAATTCAAAGAATCTACACGTGACTATTTAGAAGCCAATGCATCCGCAACGAGTCACTGTTTGGTGTGGATTTTGGGTTGATTGGACGAGGTACTGCCGAGCCAGTAGTGGTAGTCATATTAAATTACAAGTTTCTACAACATTTCTAATAAAACCAGCAATTTGAAAAAATAATAAGTACTTTTTACACTGTAAATTATTCTGGAAATCTTTCCTTATCGACTCATTAGGTATGTCGCATTTTTTACAAATTGGTACACACATAAGTTCCGAATGTTTTATTAAAATCGAAAAATGACGAAAAGAAGGAATCGCAGGAAGAACCGTCAAAGGACTCTTACAATATTGAAAGAAAACCACAAATAAACATTTAAGGAATACAAAATACAAAATTTGACAGAGGTTCTGCATTTTAATTGAAGTGGCCGTAAAAAATATACGAACAAATGTATTAACCAAATACGAGTATACTTAACATTCATCAGGATAACATCCAATTGAGTGTCGAATTATCTGCGTTAGATACTGGTATCGTGGCCCGCAGTAATTTATGCAAGGCCACAACCCAAAAATGAAACATAAAAAACACCACAAAATTGTAACATTATCCGGAGAACAAGTCAAAGTCAATACCAATAAAAATGCTCTCCTTGGACCAGACCAGAACAGAACATCCCCCGTCATCAGCGGCGACCTCGCCCCCCAACAAGACGCTAAAACAAATTGGCCAACATTTCATAGCCACAGGGCTAAAGCAACGGAATGATAATAAAGTACGGGGGACAGACATGCAGACAGACGGACAGACAGACATATTTTATACTCGTAGTTGATTGATTTTTATCGCAGTGTTAACAACGCACATTTTTTGGGGATTTGTAACGAATTTCAGGGTGATTGCGATGGTGATGGTTATGTCGAGGTTGGTGTTGGTGTTGTTTTGGCCAAAATAAATATGTACCCAATCTTCATGGGGGTGGGGTGGCTTAGACGACATGGTCTTAGCCTCAAATAACTACATGGAAAAAATGTATTTCACATTTTTTATGATTTGCAAATATTTATTTTAGTTTTGTTATGGTTTTCTTTGAGTGACACTAAAGATGCAGGATGGCAGGATGGGTGGCTGGATGAATGTTCGAATCGTGGTAGGTGGAGGGTAGCGTTTGCTGATTGCCGTACATGGTTTGGGGAGGGGGAAACCGATAATGCAGTGGGCGGTCGGAGTTTATACGACACACATACAAAGTGAGTTGTAAATATTCCGTTTTGCTTCGATTTCCGTTGATGAAATGTCAATGAAATAAAATTTAATTTATGTTAATCCCCCGCAAAATACGTGGTGTGTGTGGTTTACTTTTATGTTGGCAACTCGTTAAAATCGAGACATATTTTCATACCATCATATGTATGTATGTATTTGTATAAAAAACTGCTATAAAATCATTGTGGCAACACATAAAAACATGCAACGTTGTTTTGTTGTTATTGTCTGCACACATCGTCACGAGAGTTAAGGGAAAAAGAGTTAATCAATAAAATCCTGTGTAATGGAACCATTTCGGTAAACATTTTCGTCACTTTCTTTTTGTTGCGAGAACTATAAAAGAGATTGCCATGTAGTAGGTCGAACATACGAGTTTGTTTGGGTTGGAGGGAGGAGACCATATAACCGAAATGGCCTATAAACGGTTCGCGACAAGTTGATGATGAAGTAGTGCAACAATAATCATAAAACTTCGTAGGAAGTGCGATATAATAAAGCAATCGTAGAAATTATATGATAAGCAATACAATCTTAATAAACTTTCCGGATTTGTTAAGATTTTGATAAATCAAGCCTGGAAGCCAATTTAAGGTTCTTTATATACGTGTAAAACTTTCAATTGAAATAAAATAATGAAAAATTGAAAATTAACACTGTGCGACAGTTCAAAATCTGCAGGAGGTTATACTATTTTTCCTGTAGGTTTTGTTAAGGAAAACAAAAAAGTCTTTTTGAAATTTCCCAGTCACCCCCAAAATCTTGACTTACAGATAAAAACCCATACCCCTACGCACTATAAACGTATAACTTAGTCGATTATCAGTTTCTCGCTGAATTTAAAAGGGCGAAACTTGGACCTTTCGAACGACTTATACAGGGGGGTCCATATACAATTTTAAAATTGAACTACCGATTACTTTGACTTTGAAAGGTAGAATAACATTAATTTTTATTTTTAAGTGCGTAAAGGTACAATAAACCGTTTTTACCCGTAAATCAACAATTTAAGGGTGTATGGGAAATTTTGCAAACAAATTCTTGTTTTACTCGACAATACCTACCAGAAAAATAGTATCACTTCCCAGAGTTTTTGTGTCACAGTGTAATGTTGTGTAATTAGTGTTTCAATATAATTTTGATATGATATGGTCCAATGGAAATGGTCTCGGGCATGAGGTCTAACCGCTGTCCTTTATCTAGTACCACGAGTGGTCAGGGCTTCTGGTACAGTAAGGTTGTTGTACCAGCCTGGTCAGCTGGAAACGGTTCTTCTGGAAAATTCGTGGTTTATGCATAAAAGCTCAGGTAGAGTTTCAACTTGACGTGATGTTGCGAATCAACCGGGTGTTAAGTCCCAATGAGTAGCAGAAAGAAGTTTTAGATACCAACGCCCTTCAGCTACTCTGATTACCAACTCGAAAACATGATCACTAGGGTTAGTCATTTTTTTTAGATTCAAAATCTGTGGAAATAGCTTATAGGGCAGGCAAAAACAAGCAGAATTGCGTTTTTACTTTTTCGAAATTGTGAAAAAACGTTCCGCACAAAATACAATTATTTTAGCTCAAAACCAACTTTTTTATTTGAATTTTTTTGTGATTTTTGAAATTTGATAATATTTTAAACGACATGGCGATGTGAACACAAACTATGAAAAAATAATTTAAAACTAAAAACGATATAATTATGTATTATGACATTTCTTCTGTATTGTCAAACTTTTATTAGAGCAACTCGTTTAAAATTTTTAAAACTGGGAAATGAAAGCGAGTTGCAAATTTTAAAATCGATGTAGCTTAAAAACTAAATGACAGATTTTTGATCAAATTGCATATTTGAAATCGATGCACTAAAACCAACTAAAAAAATTATTTCCAAGAACAACTATTGCAGAAAAAAATTTCTCAAAATTTAAAAATTTATTTAGTAGGACGAAGACAAAATTAGAAAATGGGGAAAAATCTAATGTGGTCTACAAAATCAAATGTAATGGGGACAAAACCAACGTATGCCAGAAGGTATATGTTGGTACTACTAAGACAAAATTAAAGACTAGAATATCATCTCACAAATCTGACCATAAAGCTATTAACAGACCATTAGAGCAGAAGACAGCTCTTGCAGCGCACTGTACCATCACAGGCCATACACCAAATTTTGACAATGTAGAGATACTGACAGAGGAGAGAAATTACAATAGAAGATACACTCTTGAGATGTTACATATTATTGACGTTCCTACCAACAAAAGACTTAACTACAAAACTGACACAGATAAATGCGCCAAAATCTATCGTTACACAGTAGACAAATACAGACGATCAAAACTGTCATCAGTAGACGAAAGCACGCAAAACCGCTCGGACTGCAGATAATATTATACATATAAAAATGTAATTATCCATAAATTTGTTAAACTTTTTGGAAAAAATTTTGTAATGTAAATGTGTAATTCTCCTTTTTTTTGTGTATAGTCACCCCTGAAGATGATTGAAGATTTCAATCGAAATATTGGGATTAAATAAATAAATTATCAAAAACAACAACACCTGTTTTTCAAATAAAGCCTACAGCCGAACAAAACTAAAAGAAAATTTAAAAAAAGTAAACTAAAAAAGTTTGTTTTTAGCTAAAGTAATTGCATTTTGTGCGGAAGGTTTTTTTACAATTTCGAAAAAGTAAAAACGCAATTCTTATTATTTTTGCCTGCCCTACATGCCATTTCAACAGATTTTTGATATTCGAAAAAAAAATGAAAAAATTACTAACCCTAATGATCACTAGGGTGAGGTTTTTACACTCCATCTAAATTTGCAATCGGCTCTCTTAAAATGGAATAGGTAATGAAAAACACGATAAAACCCTACATAGTTTTTTTCTGGCATCAAAAAAAACTATTTAGGGTTTTATGATATAAAAAATGTTATATTAATTTTTCCTGACGAAATACTAGTACTGATTTTATATTTGAGTCATTCCAGGTCAAGCGGAACGATTGTTCACATTGTTTCGAAAGTTTGTGAATGTATTCTTCTCATAAAAATATTTTATACGTATTTTTGAAAAACTAGAAAAAATAGAAAAGCTTTCTCCACGAGTTAGATCTATTTAACAACGGTGGAATTACGATTTTTTTAAAGTAGTGTTCATACAATCGCAATACTACTTCATTTTTAATATACTATACCTTGTTTGGAAGAAAATTTCAATTTTAAAATTTCAAATTCTACACAGTAGGAGGGTATATATCATTTGGGACAGAAAAAAGTGTAACGCATTGACGGAGTGTTTTAAGACTCATGGCCATGTCTGTCCGTCTGCCTGGCTGGTGTACACGATAACTCTCGAAAGGAGTTAAGAAACTTTGTACATGGTAATATTTTTCCCAAACTTAGTTTGAGTTCGAAGTTGGGAGAAATTGTCACGCCCCTACTGATACCTCCCACACAAATGGTCAACATTCCTATGTTAAATAAAAACCAATGAAACTTCCAATCGGACAGTCGGAATTAGCTATATTTTGGTATATGATAAAGTTTTTATAAGCAGTTTAAGCGTGGAAGAATGACGGGTTTTGCCACGCCACTTCTGGTACCTCCCACACAAATCACCCCAACCTACCTAAAATTAAAGCTGTTATAACTTATCTGGGGATGGTGGAATAGTCTGAAGTTTTACCTTTGACAATGCTTTTATGGACGTTTGATACACTTGAAATATGGGCGATCTTGCCCCTCCTCTAGTAACTCCCACACAAAATGTCATAGGCCTTGGGCCGAGTATTCAAAATCAGTTGCAATTAAATATTTTGATAATCGCATTAAATCTCTCATTCTAGTACCTCCTATACAATTGTCCCTACCCTAGATAAAATTAAATCCTTTATAACTCTTACACTGGTGCTAGTGAATGGTAAATCGATTCCGATTCTAATCGAGAATCGATTCTGAGGGCTCAAAAACGATTTTTTTTGAATCGATTACATGTGTCCAACTTTATACTGGAATCGATTATCGATGCTTGAGAATCGAAATTTAATTTAATGAAAAACACCCAAAAAGTATGACTAACTGTGTACCTACTTTTGATGGTAACAAGTTGTGAAATTTAAAAGCTGTAATTTTATTAATTAAACAAAAGGAAACGACACTAAGTGTGGAATTGATATAATAATTGACAGTGGTATAAAGGTTAGGAGCTTAATATGTACCAAACACTGGGGTTTTCGTACCTCCAAACAGTCCAAGCATTTTAAAAAATTAAATTATTGCGTAAAAATAAATCCCAATGCTAGATAGATCGCTTGTAATGGACATATCGGATAAAGTAAAGAGTGATTTTTGTGAGGTTAGGATTTTCATGCATTAGTATTTGACAGATCACGTGGGATTTCAGACATGGTGTCAAAGAGAAAGATGCTCAGTATGCTTTGACATTTCATCATGAATAGACTTACTAACGAGCAACGCTTGCAAATCATTGAATTTTATTACCAAAATCAGTGTTCGGTTCGAAATTTTTTATCGACAAATTTTGTTCAGCGATGAGGCTCATTTCTGGTTGAATGGCTACGTAAATAAACAAAATTGCCGCATTTGGAGTGAAGAGCAACCAGAAGCCGTTCAAGAACTGCCCATGCATCCCGAAAAATGCACTGTTTGGTGTGGTTTGTACGCTGGTGGAATCATTGGACCGTATTTTTTCAAAGATGCTGTTGGACGCAACGTTACGGGGAATGGCGATCGCTATCGTTCGATGCTAACAAACTTTTTGTTGCCAAAAAACTGAACTTGGTTGACATGTGGTTTCAACAAGATGGCGCTACATGCCACACAGCTCGCGATTCTATGGCCATTTTGAGGGAAAACTTCGGAGAACAATTCATCCACAGAAATGGACCGGTAAGTTGGCCACCAAGATCATGCGATTTGACGCCTTTAGACTATTTTTTGTGGGGCTACGTCAAGTCTAAAGTCTACAGAAATAAGCCAGCAACTATTCCAGCTTTGGAAGACAACATTTCCGAAGAAATTAGGGCTATTCCGGCCGAAATGCTCGAAAAAGTTGCCCAAAATTGGACTTTCCGAATGGACCACCTAAGACGCAGCCGCGGTCAACATTTAAATGAAATTATCTTCAAAAAGTAAATGTCATGGACCAATCTAACGTTTCAAATAAAGAACCGATGAGATTTTGCAAATTTTATGCGTTTTTTTTTTTAAAAAATTATCAAGCTCTTAAAAAATCACCCTTTAGTAGAAGATAATGATTTAACATATTATACAAAATATGCATAAATAAAACTGCCGATGGAAAAGTGTTTTTAAGTGCTTATGGAAATACTATTTATACAGAATTGATGCATGTATAAAGTTTTATTCAAAATGTTGAGAGCGGCCACGTAAACCAAGATAGTTTTCTATTATCATATTATTTATATTTCGTGAAATAAAGTATTATATGTTAGATAAACACGAATTGTTAGTAACAGCAATAAAAAATCTAACATATACTGAAAATACGGTGAATTAGTTCAGTCGATTTTTTCTTTATCATTGGTCACTACCAATTTCCTGAACTTTTGGATATCATTTACATTTTAATATCAAGATCTTGGAGAAAATCTGATATATTCATACCACATCGGTCGTCGCTAAAATATCTTTTGACTAATGAAACTATCATTAGAACAACTTTTTATAGTTGTTTTCATGTTAGTGTTAATTAGAATTCATAAGTACTTAAAAGACCGCAAAATAAATGACAAATGTCAAAACATAGTCTAGGCGAAAAAATGAGAAACTAACATTAAAATTCAATATCTCAAAAACGAAGAAAAACAATAGTTTGAAATTTGATAAACTTATAGACAACTTTCTTCTAAAAATATTAAAAAATAAAAGTGTCCGCAGATTTCGAAATGTTAAATTTATTTTTCCTATATAATTCTTTTCCTATTATAATTCCTAAAAACGTTTTCCAAAAACTATATATATTATAGATTATTCAGAATAGTCGATTAAGGAAGAGCACCTTAGTGTAAAAAAATTAATAAGGCGTAAAGTCCGATTCTTCGATTCTAAGAATCGGATTCAATTATAGTTGATCGGGAATCGAGAATCGATTCTTGTCCTCGATTACCATTCACTAACTGGTGCCTGAAATCCATTTAGACTTCATATTTGATCATGTTTTTATTGCCACAAACTTCCAGTACCTCCCACACACATAATCAGGCACTAAGTAAAATTGAAGTCCTTCTGAGAGTGAGGTTTAACCGACTGAAACTTACTTATTTGTTTTTAAATATTAAAGAGGTATGATATCGCCACATTACATATTTTAAAACTTTTGAACTGTTATTTCTTTTATTTTGATTTTGAAAATGATTACAGTAATTTTTAACGATTGTGTGAGTTTGGAAGTGGTGAAATGATGGGTTCTATTTTTTACGAATTATTTTCATTTTTTTTTGCAAAATCAACCAAAAATGTCAGTGATAAATCTGTATAATACTGTGTAAGTAAAAATAATACTGTATAAAAACAATGTTGGATATGTTTAAATGAAAAAATATAAATCAGTTTCAATCACGAAAATTGTATATTTGATTACTTTTTTCTTTAGTTTTCCTGTTATGACGAAAATTGTAAAACCAATTACTAAAATTGTAGCTGGAGTTATTGAAAAAAAATAGTTAAAAACATGATATATTGAATTAAAGCAGTGATTGATTTTTTCGAAAATATTCAATCAAAAAAGTTGCTGACTCGATTACAGCAGTCGTTGATTTTTCTGAAATGTTTAATGAATTGTATTGTTATATTCATTAAAAAAAGTTATTGGATTTAGTGAATTAAACCATTCGTCGGCATGGTCTGAAGTCTTCAGCTGAACCCGAAATTGAAAAAAGACAAGTGAGACCTTTATTGTTACAGCTAAAAGTTGACTGCACAATTTCATGGGGTAGCCATTTCGTCAGAACTTTCGCAACGTATGTTTGTCTTTGACTTCAGGGTTCATATTAGTACCAGCGTTCACATATGACAAATGAGAAGCGCTGATATACAAAATATTCCACCGAACTAAGTCGACACTCTAAAAGGCGTCTTCGATTTGAGTTGTTGACAACTCGCGTTAACCACGACTTCTTTCTACGAAATGATAAAAATGAAACGAAAACAAAAACAATAATCATTTTCATTGTTCCGATTACTGTTTTAGTCAGTTTTTTTATAAATAAATTCAATGGAAGTTTTAACTGTTCCGATTACATTTGTAATAATTTTTTGAAATTTTAGAGGCAAACATTTTTTTCTGTGTACATCCCATTCACACCACCCCCTAAAATTCAGTTTTGTAAAACAGTTTAGCACAAACTCGAAAATTAAATACTAAAATTAATACTAACTAATATGGATTTTTAGTTTTGTCATATTTCTGAGACTTATAGTAAAAGTTTATGGCATACATTTTGGTAGAACATTTTGACCCGTTAAATTCCTGTTTTAGGTGTGTTTTTTACCTTTTTGCACAAAATGTACAAAAGCGCTAGACGATTAAAATGTTCCACAAATATGTTCCTCGAAGCATTTTAAGCAATATTGCTGAACTCAACCTATGTGTAAAATGTAAGGATCAAAAGATTTCCTATGCTTATTAATCATAGGAATATGCAGAAGGGGGTAATATTGAGAACACATCTAAAATTAGAACCATACGTAAGTCAAAACGCCGGTACATGTATTCCCTTTTTTCCATCTATCAGAACCTTGTTATTTATTTTGTGTTCCAAAGTGATATTATACTCGTATATATAGGGTCATTTAAAATTTTAAAATTGAACTAGCGATTATTTTGACTTTGAAAGATAGAATAACATTCATTTTTATTATACCCTCCACCTCCACGATTGGGGTATATTCACTTTGTCATTCCGTTTGTAACACCTTAAAATATTCATCGGAGACCCCATGAAGTATATATATTCTGGGTCGTGGTAAAATTCTAAGACGATATAGTCATGTCCGTCTGTCTGTCTGTCTGTTGAAAGCACGTTCACATTTTCCTAAATGTGTCTTATGGTTGCAGATCGGTTGGGATTGAAAGTGGGCGAAATCGGCCCAGAGGGAAAAATTTTTCCCTCACAAGGACTGAAAATACCCCTAATATTTAGAGTATTTCAGCCTGTTTTTTTGAACATATTAGCTTGTATTTACTTAATATTTGCAATGCGCATTGCCTTTATAGCATAAAAGGGCACCATAGAGTGTTTTTTATTTGTAGGGGGCGAAATGGGACAAAAAGGGATAAAAATGGTACCTATCAAACGACAACAGATAGAAACACGAAATTTGGCGTGTACATACCTCTAATAGAGTAGATACATAATATATAAGTATTTTTTCTAAATTTGTACTTTTAAGGGGTTAAATGGGGATAGAGGGATAAAAATAGTACCAACCAAACGGCTGCACATAGAATAATGAAATTCGGTGTATATATTCCTCTGATGGCGTACACACATAAAATAAAGAAAATTTTCGAAATTCGTACTTTTAGGGTGTAAAATGGAAAAAGGGGATAAAATTGTACCAAACAAATGGATGTAGCTAGAACCATGAAATTCGCGGTATAAATTCCTCTGACTGAGTGACACGAAAAAAACGTTTTTCCAAATTCGTACTTTCAAGGGATTCATTGAAACAAATAGATTTTTTCCAAATTTGTACATTTGGGCGGAGAATGGGGCGAATGGGGCGAATGGGGATATCTTTAAAATGTGTACTTTTCTTATCAAAATAATACAGTCACTTTGTCTGTATCTGAAAATGCTTCTCCCTAATGGCGACTTACAATCGCCTAATATTTTCGGCATGTTCACTTTCACAATTACAGCATTGTATTTATTTATAGTTGTAGATTTTAAACAGTGCGCATAAGAATACATTATAGTTTGAAATAGTAATCAAATATAGTAATGTGCATAAAAATATCACAATTTTCGTAATATGGTTCTGTACTTCTATGTCGACATCCTTTAATCTGCTGGTAATACTGTGGAATGCACTCCGTGGTGGAGGGTATATAAGATTCGGCCCGGCCGAACTTAACGTCTTCTTACTTGTTTTTGTTTTCAAGTTTATGTTTCAAAAATGGAACGCTATACGCTCGAACAAAATTGGTAAATATTAAAAACTTACTTCCAAAGAGATCGGCCTTCAGTTCAGCCTTCATGAAGCTCATTTTCATCTCGGTGGCTATGTCAATAAGCAAAAATGCCGCATATGGGGTTCAGAGAACCCACACGTGACTATTGAGAAGCCGATATATCATCCACAACGAGTCACTGTTTGGTGTGGATTTTGGGCTGTACTGAAAAATTGGGTTGATCGAATGAGGTACTGCTGAGCCAGACGTGGTATGGTATCATATGAATGATATTGTGTTTTTCAATAAAACAGAAATTTGAACAAATACATTTTATTATTATATATATTTTTTATTGCCGAATCTTATTTAAAATTTTACATGGTCCATCCTATATAAAAATATTTGTTTTAAACTTTTCTCTTAAACATCAATTTCAGACCAGATGACTACATCGTACAAGTTACCTAACTTTTTGTATAAATTACGACTGTTTCCAACGATAGTAAGTACATGTTTTAGTTGAAACATTAAAAAAGTCACATTTTCGGTGTTTTTTTCATATCGTCCTTGCGCACATTGAAGGACACTTCTAAGATTTTTTCCTTTTTTAGACACCTACACATGACTCCAAATTTTTTGCTATTCCAAAGCGATTAAAAAACTCGATAAGCCCTAGTGTACAGTACCAACTCAGACCCACAATTCTTAGCTCATTCTACCAGTTTGTTTAGAACATTCTAGGAATTGTGAGAAAATTCCCCTGTCTACCTATCGTAACGTTGGCCTAAATATCACATCCACTTTTCTCCAGATCCAAAAGAAGATCGTTGATTGCTAGATCTCAGATAACTACTTATAGGACATCGCCCAGATATATTTTCAAATCTCCTTTCTATGGATGAGCTTAAACTCTCAGTGATGCCGCGTCTGGTCTCCAAGTAGTGGATCAACTCCAATTCCTTGTTTTAATCCAATGCTGAATATTGTAACAAATTTCCGCTTCCACGTGTACTGCTTAATTGAAGGCAAAACACCGATGTCCCTCAAACAAAATTTTGGCCCGCCTCCCAACAATCGGTTGTTGATATTTTCATTGATTTCAATTCCGAACACGAACCAAGTTCTAACAGAAGCAAATAGAAAATAATGTTGTGAATATTATTCATAGAAAACATGAAACAAAAAATAAAAATAAATATTCGAAAAATTGATATCACTCACTGCGAATATGTGCGCGATTGACATACAGATTCCACTTTTATACAGTCCTTTCTATTCAATTTGCATTGCGAGCGAGGGATGATTTCCCAGCAGTACTGGAGGGGGAGTCCATAAAGCCATCGATTTGTAAGTACATGTATGTCTGTATGGTATACACATTAGGGTGATTCATAATATTTTATAATACCAAATTGTGAAAGCTTCCGGCCCAAGCTTCCGTGCAAATTTATAGAAACATTTACGCAATCACGTAAATTTAAAGCCGGTGTATCAAATCCTGATAAAATAAAATCTTAAAAAATCTTAAAATAAATAAAAAATAAATGCGAAATAACTTTTTTCATTTAAACCATTTTTAACGTCTCGAGATATCTCTAAATGCACAGTTTTTTTAAGCCAATGTGTTTAAACGAAAAATATGAAAATTTGAGGTATAAATAATTTTCAAAAATTCAGATCCATTTTAATGCTCTCACCCTACAGGATAGGAGGGCAAGTGTAAAAAAATAATTCGCACGTTGACACAAATATTACACACTCCCCTTATACACCCCACATTTCATGTTATTTAATAAATGATGCATAGAATCAAACGTCTAATATTGCAATTCGTTCTGTGCTGATTTTTTCAAAAAAAAAAGAAAACAAATAAAAAATGAAATGTGCATTATCAATTGAATTTCCGTTTCCAGTGACAGACTGACAGTCGACCGTCGACAATATATCAACATCAAATGCTGTAACTGTAAACAGCAGCCCTGGTGGAGGTGGACTATATTCAATCAATCGAAAAGCTAAAATAATATTTTCCAACAAAATAGTAACTTCGCAAAAAGAAAATAAAAGAAAGAAAAAAATAAAAAAGTTCACATTGGAGATATGTATGTGGATATGTGGCATTGATCCTCCTCGTATCCTGACGAACCGCAACTAGCTAGGCTCACACCTTTTTCGCTTTTATCAACAAATGTGTGTGTGTGTGGGTGTCTGCCCGCTCGTAGCTATAACTACATTTCAAATTCAATGCTCACAAGCGTGCGAGTGCCTACGAGCCAAACGAGCGGACGAACGGACTTCATACAAATGTTGCATGTTGTACGTATTTTGCGTATCTAATTTGACCACCTCGTGTGTTGTGCGTGCGTGTGCGTAGTTTCCAATAAGGTGTAAACTAATTGGAATATGTTCGGAATTCTTTATGAAATCTTATAGATTTTATTGGAAATATGTTGGAGTATGTATGAATTTGATAGATTGCAATTGGCAACTGAATAAATTAATTACAAATGACCGATATATTCGCATTAGCAACATGTTCGGTTACGAATTCAATAAATCGGTCAGCCATAGTTGGGGTACTCATGAAGTTTTTAGCAACATTTTATTTTATTTCCATTTCGATTCATTATCATTTCATGTGAATATCTTTCCACCAAGACCCCTTATTATCGTTTGCCTTTCAATTTCTTTTGAGTTTTTCATTGAAAGGATACCGAAAAAAGTCGTTACGTTAAAATAGCATCTGTCTAACAAACACTTGTTTGAATTTAGTTAAATTAAATAACTCAAACTCAATATACACTGAAAGAATATATTTGATAGCAAAATCTGATAAAGAACACGTCAGAGTAACAGAAAATATCTTTGGGAAAATATACAGTTAAATCGGCTAGCTTTCAAATGAGTATTTTTATAATTTAATTGCAAAAGTGTTCAAAGGCCCTGCTCTCATTCTGCTTTTCTTAAATTTTGTGGACAATATATTTTAAGTATTAATATGGAAGATAATGCACACGGTAAGTATTTAAATTGTGTGATATAAAAGTGTGTGTGTGTGGATTTCTAGTTTTGAAACATTTTAAATATTTGAAGTATATATATATCGAGCTTCCTCAGAGATCGCACTATACGAGTTGTTGTAGATGGGTTCTCATCCGACGAGTATAGGTTAACCGCAGGGGTGCCGCAGGGCTCTGTCCTTTCCCTTTCCCCTTCCCTTTTTCTTATTTTCATCGACGACCTCATGGATCGGACTACAAATTCAATCTATTCATTCGCAGATGAATTCATACTCATTCGATCATAGACCAAGTCGTCAAGAAATTGAGGACAAAAGGAGATTGATGGATGAGTCACTTAGCCAGGATTTATTGGCCATTTCCAAATGGGGTCAAGTAAATAGAGTGGATTTTAATGCAGGTAAGACCCAGTGTTCCTTGTTGTCTCACAAGCGATTCACTGATCCAATGGTGTCGTCGATTTCTATGAACGGTGTAGATATTGAGCAATCGGACACTCTTGATGTTCTGGGCATGAAGATACATTGTAATGTTCGTTGGACAAAACATGTATTTGATGTGTCGAAAGAACCATTCGAGTGTCTTGGCTTTTTAAAGCGGTGTAAGAAATTCTTCACTCCCACCGATCTTCTTAATATCTACATTACGTACATCAGACCTAAGATGGAATACAACTCCCATATATGGTCGGGTGGTCGAGCACGGGTGTTCAGAGCAGGGCGATGGTGTTGATAGGTGACAGTAGGATATCCAATTATATTGTCTCATTGAACATCGTCGTAATGTGGGTTGTGTGTCGCTGTTTTATCGATACTTTTATGGTGTTTGTTCCTCGGATATTCGTGATCTCATACCGGACGTGAGGACGTTCGTTAGAGATACGCGAGGAACTCTCACCTCTTAGTTGTCGATTGGACAGCTGGCCGCACTACATATTACAGAATGAATTCGTTCTTTGCTCGCGCAACTCGTATGTGGAATCGACTCCCGTAGCCTCGTGTCGGTTGCCGTAAATTTAAAAAATGTGAAGTTATATAGTCTATTAAAATTTTGGGACTGTTTGGTACAGTAAAGCTAAACAAAGAATTAAGGCGGTGAAAATATCACTCTTTTCAGATACACTCAGCATCAAAAATGTCACACTATTTAACATCTGGATTAAACATTGCACTGAACAACAGCTGGCAGTTGTAGTTTATGATTATATCCTTTGTAAAATTGCTATTAACAATATTCAGAAGGAAAAGGAAAGTATAAGACATTTTTCCGGTCGTTATCTTTAAAATGGAAAACAGGATGCTAACGAGATTTCGTCGGCATAATGGAGATGTTGAAAGAATTTGCTGGGACTTTCGGAAACCCTCGAGTTTAATTTTGAGACAAATCTGGCCGCGGAAAGAAAAGAGAAGTATATAAGTATCACAACAAAATTACAATGATATCATCAATTGGTATATGCAGCAGCTGATGTTGCACAATCAAGGACATGTAAAACTTGCAATCGTACTTAAAGAAACCAATACAAGACCATCGATGAAGTCAGCACTTTTCCAAAATGGATCCAATGTCAGTGAAATTATTACCAGATGATTTTTACATAGTGGATTTATTATTGAAAGACGACACAGTGTGATTATCCATTCTAAACAGATCATGGCAAATTCGTCACTTCATCTATATTTTTATACACTCCACAAGAGTATTATGTCTTTGTGCATTTGTTTGTAACACCCTAAAGGAAGGGAGATAGACCCATTGTTAATTATACCGATCGGCTTAGAATCACTTTCTGAGTCGATTTAGCAATGTCCGTCTGTCCATCTATTGTTGTAATCACAATACAGGTCGCAATTGTAGCCACAACCAAACGAAACTTTGCACAACGAAGTTTTTCGGGACAATGACGAACGCTATTTAATTTGAAGAAAATCGGTTCAGATTTAGATTTAACCCTTTTCTCTCTAGATACCACATATTTCAACAGATTTTCTTCAAAATTGGCAAAACATCTTATAGTTCAACTAGAAACACCCATGGCGAAAATAGGTCACATCAGTTCAGTTTTTTATATAGCTCCCATACATATTTCGTTCCCAATTTGAATTTTTCCGCTCTAGAATCTACATATTTTAAAAGATTTTCTTCAAAATAAGCAAAACATCTAATAGTTCAACTACAAACACCTATGGTAAAAATGTGTTAGATCGGTTCAGATTTATATATAGCTCCCATACAAATTTCGGTCCCAAATTGAATTTTTCCGCTTTAGAATCCACATATTTTAACAGATTTTCCTCTAAATTCGCAAAACACCTATATTTCAACTGGAAACGCCTGTGGTAAAAATGTGTTAGATCGGTTCAGATTTATATATAGCTCCCATACAAATTTCGCTCCCAATTTGAATTTTTCCGCTCTAGAATCCACATATTTCAACAGATTTTCTTCAAAATTGGCAAAACACCTTATATTTCAACTGGAAACACTTGTGGTAAAAATGTGTTAGATCGGTTCAGATTTATATATAGCTCCAATTTGAATTTTTCCGCTCTAGAATCCACATATTTTAACAGATTTTCTTCAAAAATTGGCAAAACACCTTATATTTCAACTGGAAACACCTGTTGTAAAAATGTGTTAGATCGGTTCAGATTTATATATAGCACCCATACAAATATTATTCTCGATTTGACAAATTGCACCAGGTGATATTAGCCTGTGATTAGGAAACATACAAAAAATTTTCCCGTTTCACTTTTTTTACTGAATTGAATTATATTCCGATAGAAAGTGGAATTGTATTCCGATTTTAGCATTTCCCTACTTGTTTTGAAGAAGATGTTGCAGATATTATGTGAGGCTGACAGGTCACAGCACGCTTGGATGAATAGCCATACATACCACTATGGCCCCAAATCCATATTTTTTGGCAGAAATGCAAAAAATTAAATTGGACATTGTATTTATATTTTCTTAATAACAACACTACAAGCTATCAAGAGAAAGTTTTCCGTTTGATTAATTCGGGTTTAAAGCAGTTGTAACAAATACTTAAAATTAAGGCGTAAAAAGAAAATAATGATGTGACTACACTATTGAAATTGAAGTTAAGTAGTTGACAAATTATATTTAACATTTTGTGATTACTGTAGTCTTTTCAGTTTTCAGTGTTGTAATTTTGTGATTCGTAGTGAGCATAACCTATAAATGTCGTGGACCAAAAGTTACATGTAGGACTCAACTTGACTCAAAGTGTAAATGTGAAAGTGTTCGTCTGAGTGTGTACTTTATGGTGGAATTAATACCTCGTCAGCATTTTTCGGCAAACTCCTACAGTTGACAATTTATTTTAGCACAATTTTCGATTAGCCATAGTACACATTTTTGATGATATCTCTGAATCAGATTAGTGTAAGAGACCCATCATTTTATCTCATTTTAAAGGTATTGTAAGTACCTTTAAAATGGTATATAACTAGGTTTGCATCCCGGGATTTCCTACGGAAAAATTCCCGGGAATTTGCACATATTTCATTTCCCGTATCCCGGGAAATTCGTACGGGAATCCCGCGGGATTTCAGTAGAAAATTCGCATATTTCTTCCATCATTTCCACAATAAAATTAAAAATGTTGTAGAAAATTTAGATCACACAGCTTTTAATCAGGTATGCCAAATATTGCAATTGGATGACAAACTATTTTTAAGCTGCGTTCGGATGTAGACTCAAAATCCACTTTTTCCGATTATTCCTGTCAGCTCCATATGAAAAAATTAAAATCCGAGAAAAATTAAAATCCGAGCATGTATCCGAACGACAAAAATAAGGAATTTAAAGTTTTCGAAGCGACAGGACAAAGAACAAACATTTCATTTAATGCTCTGCTCACTATGTCTGTTTTTCATTAAGACTGGATAACTAAGCTGCGATAACAAAAATCTAAATAAAATGTTAAAATTTCACTCAAAATAAAAAATTATTTTTGAAAATTGTCACCAAAACAAATTTTGAAAAAATATTTTTGTGTTAACATTTTTTGACTTAGCCTGGATAATTATCCAGTGTAATCAAAATGATGGATATCGAGGCTAAGTCCAATAAAGTCGAAACAAAATATTTTTTTGAAAATTTCTTTTGATAGATATATTTATATTGTAGTTGGCGACAATGTGAAAAAATAATTTTGTATTTTGAGCAATTTAATTTTTATTAACGTTTTCGTTATCGCAGCTTGTTGCCCCGGCTTAAAGAAAAACAGCTTAATGTGAACGATCGTTCTCCGTCGCGTCCACATTTTCCAATAAAATAAGATATATCTGATCAATCTATATCTTTAATTAATTTTGAAACTTTAAATGATGTTCGAATTGATCTCACATTGCGTTTTATTATACGAATTCTGTAACAGGATCGTTGTGAAATATATATTTATTTTACTTTAAGAAATGTGAATATTTCATTGCAAAAAATTAGCTTAACTCAAGGTAACTCCCGGGAAATTGAAAAAATAATTTCCGTTTCCCGGTAAATAAAAGTACGGGAAAATGCAAACCCGATATATATCGTTATTCACTTTTCTGTACACATGTAGACATTTTATATTATTTCCTAAAATACTTTTTTTAATTGCAGTGTCAAGTAGTATATTTGTATGTATGTATTTTGCTTTTGTAATAATGTTCAGAAAAGCATTGTTCGTCAAAGCGAAATAAATTTCATTCTTCTAAACTTTCATAAAATTTTGTTTTTTGTCGCCCTGTACTAATACAGGGTGATAATTATGTTGGTTATAAAGAGTGATTTTTTTGAGGTTAGGATTTTCATGCATTAGTATTTGACAGATCACGTGGGATTTCCGACATGGTGTCAAAGAGAAAGATGCTCAGTATGCTTTGACATTTCATCATGAATCGTCTTACAAACGAACAACGCTTGCAAATTATTGAATTTTATTATCAAAATGCGTGCTCTGTTAAGAAAGTTCATTGCGCGCTTCCATTTTATGGTCAGTTTAATCGACCCACTGAAGCGGCTATTCGGGCTATTGTGACTAAATTTCGCACCAAATTTACATTGTTGGACATTAAACCACCAACACGCTTACGTAGAGTGCGAACTGAAGAAAATATCGCAGCTGTATCGGCCAGTGTTAATGATGACCACCAATTTTCGATTCGTCGCCGTTCGCACCAATTGGGTCTCTGTTACTCAAAAACGTGGAAATGCCAAAATTGGACTAAGCGGATGGACCACCTAAGACGCAGCCGCGGTCAACATTTAAATGAAATTATCTTCAAAAAGTAAATGTCATGGACCAATCTAACGTTTCAAATAAAGAACCGATGAGATTTTGCAAATTTTATGCGTTTTTTTTTTAAAAAAAGTTATCAAGCTCTTAAAAAATCACCCTTTATATTGAGTTTATATGGGAGGTGATAGTGGTCCGATCAGCCCAATTTTATTTTATAAGTATGTTATGTCTAGCAAATGTGCAAAATTACAAGATTATATCTATATTTTTCGACTTTAAGCCATAAAAATTATAGAACCTACGAGAACGATGATAAAGAAGACTCCAATAAAATTTACAAATTATATTTGGAAAATCATATTGAATTATGTTTTAAAGCATTTACTTAACCCTCTAATGCATGGATTTTTGTTTTGACCCCCAATTTTTTTATTAGGCTAATTTCAATTCGCTGATCACGAATCAGAAGTTTTTTCATTTGATCCTTAGTTCACCTTCGACAGGTGAAAAATTTAATTCCGCCTTGAGGCGGTCCTATGCATTACGCATTATTAACAGACATGTAAAACAAACTCGTTTTGTCAAAATAAGTTGTATTTTTTTATTTATTGTTTATTTTGGAAGTTGTAAAAATATTTAATTACTGTTGAGGTGCATAAATTGATCTTACATTAAATGCAAAATGGCTCAGTTTACGATTTACATCTGAGATACTTCCACGTTTTCTTTCCAGAGTGGGCCAAAAAACACACCAGTGTCCTATTTGAACGTATATAATATTGTACACTGGCAGATACGTCTTTTTAGCCGCTGGTGTGGGTGTTGAAGAAGATGGACAACCACGTTTGGCAGGTTGCAAAGTGTTTCTGCCACTTCTGTTCTGAAGTCAGAAAGTGGACAATTTTCGACGTCTTTATTCAGTGTATTGTAGAGAAGATATGGGTTTACCATAGCTACGTCCAAAATATGATAAAATATAAAAAATAATAAAATATTCCACTTTCTGTTTTTCATTTTTATGTGGTATCGAATTGTCCTATAGACCTTTTTAGATTGTAAATCAGCATAGGTTGAAAGTTTTATGTTTAGTACACGATTTGGTCTTACTGTACCTGAGCTGTGAATCCCACGACTTCATAGGTATAATAACAATCCCAATGAAGTATAAAAATATTCGAAGTGAAGGATGTGATTGTTATAGTTGGGTATATTTTGTGACAGTCCACATCTGATACAGCACCAAGGTCTGAAGTATGCTGTTATCCCAGCGCCAAAATAGATTTCGAAAGCCTGAATAACCTGAAGAATCGCAAAGTAGAAACAGTTTCTCCCCCACCTTGTGAGGATTTGCCGGTCAATTGGATTTCCTTTCATCTATGTAGCGCATCATCAGAAATACGCTGGAGCTTTGTGACCGAAGCAAAACGTTCGTTGAAATACAAGGGAGATCATAACCAGGTTTTCATTTCTCAATGGGCGATGAATCGTCATTGAAATTAACTTTGAATATGTTCAAAACGAATACATGTCATAGATTGGCATATAGAATGCAAGCCATATTTTCCCTAATGCGAAAAAATCCCCAAAAAATTACGCAGTTCCACCAAAGATGCGGGTGTTTGCAAAAATAATAAAAATCACGATAAAGTAGTCACCTATCACTTAAAATAGACATTACTCAAAAACTAGAAGGAATGTTGCCCATCTGAAAATCAGAAACGCAGATTGAAGCTTCCACTACACTTCTAAAAAGTTCCAATATTAGAATTTTATAAAATATTTATCAAATCGATATTTTTGTAGACCCCGTCTATAGGCGGTGGAGGGTTAAATAATTTTAAACAATAAATAGAATGTTGTCGTGTAAAATTAAACTACTAAATGCACAGAAATTTGTAAATAAAGGTTTATGGACCAAAATAATACAGCGGTCCCACAAGGGTTAATTTTGAGTATTTAATTCAAGAATAGAGTTCGGTAAGAAGAATTTGTACTTTTTGTACTTACATTGTTCAGTTAAATTAACTGTTTGAGGTTTAAGACTTTTGGCCAGTGAAATGGACCATTTGTCCCATAGTGTAATGGTATTCATGGAAGCAATTATTGTGAATAATGCTGGAAATGTTCACACTCTCAAGTCTGGTAGGATGATACAGCTTTGTCCTTAAGGTAAATAAATTTAAAGATTCTCTACATGAAAGGCCCTAACCTTATGTTGTAATAAACCAGACATCAATAGTTGCGTTTATTAAGACTCTAAAACATGAAGCAAAATATTTTTTCTTTTTCTATTTCTCCTGTCACAAAAAATGATTTATTTTTAATTTTTTGGAGAGTGCTTCTAAACCGTTTTCAGTATAGCTCTCAGAATTCAATTAAAACATACATTTCTAGAAAGTGACACATTTAGGCGTTACAAAACGATTTGTTTTTATCTTTATACAGAAAATAATGTTTCCGGACTACTTGTTTGTCCCCTCAAAATGTATCTACCACGAAACAGAAGAAAATTCTGGCAAACAAATTTCTGAAATGTATCTACTTTTAAAACTTTCTGTATGTCCTATAAATATATTGCAAGCATCTATACTAAAGTCAAACACACAAAAAAGCTTGAAGCTTTAAAACGTGTAATATTGATTTTTCTTCTAATCTCCGCATAATTGTGGACATCAGGCAAAAAGTTTTCAAAACATAAATGAGAAATAAAAACTTTCACCATTAATTTTCCAAAAAAAAAAAAGAAAGAAACAATGAAAAAAGCAGCAGTAGAGCCATTATCAACGGCATTCCACAACTTAAGAGTCGACGTCATCATGGCCGCCATCACAGTATGCTACGTTGTACGTTGGCATCATCATCTCCATCAGCTTCAGCGTTATCATCGCCATCATTATCATCATCATCTGTGTCATCACTAATGGCTTAACGAGAAACAACAGCAACAACACAAACAGTGAAAAAGTGAACATTAAATGGGGGGGAAATGAAAAAAGTTTTTCTTCTTCATTGCCATTGTCGTTGTCTTTTCTTGCTCTTCTTCTTCTTCGTAATGATAACGGTGGCATCACTGCCACCATTAAATAACGGTAATAGTTGAAAACAGCTCATAATGGCGAAACGGAAGTGGCAGACATTGTGCACTCATTTCTTTTTTTATTCCATTTTTTTCTTATTCCGAAGATGATGATGGCAATGGCACTGTGAACTGTGCTGCTGCTGCCGCCAATGATGTCGCATATCGCCTGCCGCTGCTGTTTGCCGCTTGCCACAAAAACTGAAAATGAATGTCTGTTGAAAAAGAGAATTCGGAATTGTTGTTTTTTTTTCTTTTGGGTTTGAGCGTCTGCTTCAGGTTTCCATGTCTTTGTGGGCGCATGCGTTTTATCAGGTGCTGCAGTTCCACATCAAACCTGTCACCCCTTGCCATTCAACCGCGAGAGAGAGAGAGGGCGAGAGTGAGCGCGCTCCGATATAGTGAGTGGTGTGTTTCGCTCTTGGTGGGCGGAGTTTAGAGACATCCTTCTTCCTCTTTCATTCCTTCGCTTTGCTGGCTGGCCATGGTGTTACTTAAGTTCCTGTTTGTGTTGGTTTTTTCTTCTTCGTTACTTTTTTCTTGTTTTTTCCACTTCCACTTCTTCTCAATTTATTTTTTGTTGGCTTGTGGCATGAGAATGATAATTGTTGCAATTATAATATTAAATTGAGGGATCATAGCATTGGGGAATGCGAACGGTATGTATGAAGGCAAGTCTACGATAGACATGGCTGGCTCCGTCATCATTTGGCCATGTTTGTTTCTTGAGGCGCATAACTTTGCAGCCAGTAGAGAATTAAAAAAGGAAATTGTAAAAAAGTAGGAATTCCATTTTCCAATTTAATAAACGGTCACAAATTGGTTCGTAAAAATTATATCCGAATGAGCACCATTTTAAGTATAGCGCAAAGTCATTGCGCACAAAATCAACGGGAATTTAATCCACTGTTATCACAATATTCTGTTCAGTAATGAGACCCATTTTTGGCTTAACGGACATGCTATTAAACAAAATTGCCGCATTTGGAGTGAAAATAATCCACGAATTATAGCCCGTCAAAAATCGACATAAGAAAACATTTAGTGACATGGAACAGATTACGGTAAATCATCGTCTAAAGATTTGTGAGACTACAAAACCTGACGTACTCAAAATGTGTTATTGTACATATAATAGCTCAAGAATTCGGAAACGTGATTTGTATTTTGCCCACACTAATTATACCAAAGTAGTAGTGAACTAACGTTGCCAGTTTTTTTCTAGGTCGAATTTCCAAATTATGTTTCGGAATCCCCTAAATCCCCAAGCAGTGATTTATCCTCCCCAAAAATTTCAAGTTTTGTGTGATGTAGTGACAACCACTGTCTACGATATTTATACACTCCACGAGAGTATTTTGTCTTTGTACATTTGTTTGTAACACCCAAAAGGAAGCGATATATACCCATTGTTAATTACCCCGATCGACATAGAATCATTTCTTGAATCGTTTTAGCAATGTCCGCCTGTCTGTCTATTCATCTATTCTTGTAATCACGATACAGGTCCCAATTGTAGGTAGAACCAAACGAAACTTTGCACCACGAAGTTTTTCGGGATAAGGACGAACGCTATTTAATTTGAAAAAAATCGGTTCAGATTTAGATATAGCCCCCTTTCGAATTTCACTCCCGTCAAAATGTCAAAATGGGTCAGATCGGTTCAGATTTATATATAGCTCCCACACAAATTTCACTCCCGATTTGACTTTTTTCGCTCTAGAAACCACATTTTTTAACAGATCTTCTTCAAATCTTGCAAAATATCTTATATTTTAATTAGAAACACCCATGATGAAAATGGGTCAGATCGGTTCAGATTTATATGTAGCTCCCATACAAATTTCGCTCCCGGCTTCTTCAAATTTCATTTCTTCAAATTGAGCATAACACGTTATACTTGAACTGGAAGATTCTATTGTGAATATGGGTCACTTCATTCCATGTTTGGATATAGCCCCGATACAAATGTTTTTCTCGATTTAATAAAATTGGGTCAGGTCATATTAGCCTACGATTAGGAAAGATACAAAATTTCTTCCGTTTTCACTTTTTTTATCGAATTGAATTGTATTGTATTGATAGAAAGTGGTGTGTATCATATAGTCGGTTCCGTCCGACTTTTGCCTTTCCTTACTTGTTTTATTTGAAGCATCAACATAAATTAAATTGAGGTCTGAAAACACTAGGATGTCAGAAATTTGTATATGAAATCTTGACAAAAGCTATGCGATTTTCCATTCATAAATGCTTGTGACACATCCAAAAATCAATTAAATGATATTGAAGAACAACCGATACCCAAACCCAAAATTAACCCAAACCTCCTTTAACAATAAGAATCCCCAAATTGGGGATAAATACCCTAAACTGGCAAGATTGTATGGACTAACAAACTAAACGTTAGACTATGTTATGAATTGTAGTATTTCTACACAAAAATAATCTACAAAAATTACGAAGAAAACAATCAGTCGAAAGTTCAGTCATAGTTTAACTAGAAACATCTGTGGAGAAATTGGTGATATCGATTCAGATTTGTTATAGCTTCCATACAAATTTCGATTTCAATTTGTTTCAGAACAATAATTTAACAGATCTAGAAACCACATAATTTAACAGATTTTGATTAAAATTGACACAACACCTTATATTTTGGTCAAAATTAGCACAACGCATTATATTTCGTTCGTTTATTAAAAAAATCAATTTTTGGCCACTGTTCCTTCAAAGTTGTTTCTACTTTTTTTATATTTAGGTATTGTAGCCCTTACCTCCATCTTCAATTTAAAGTATAACCGGACTTGATTGGAATTATTAAATTATTATTATTAAAGACTCATCCGAAGAAAATTTTAAATTTAGTAAAAAGATAAAAATACCCATAAAAATTGTTTTAATATATTTGTAGTGTTTAGTCCTTGGACAAAATGTTTGTTGCAGAAATAATATTTTATTTTTTTATTTATTATGAATTACAATACAAAGTAAATTTATATTCTAATTTTGGGTCCAGGGATTGAGCCGGGGTGACTAAGACCATTGTAGGTAGTTATTGCAGCGACAGACCAGAGCCTCTGGTGAGAATCGAACCCACGACCCCCACGCTGATAGCCGAGCACGTTACCAACTCGACTACCGGGGCGCTCGCAGAAATAATAAATAAGAGACATTCCATGTCAAGTGGTATGATTTTTGACCTCGATAGCTGCGATTGTTTTGAAAGTTTGTGTATGTACTCTTCTCATAAAAATATTGTATACGTATTTTTGGAAAAAATAGAATTTTTTTCATGAGTTATGACCATTTTAACAGTGAAAAAAATTACTTCTTTTTCAAAAAGGTGTCTTCATTCAATAGCCTGAAATACTTTACCGAATTTAATGTGATAGACCTTGTTTTGAAGGTAGCCAGGTTAGATCTTCTAAAGTTATTGATTTTTTTTTAATTTTGATTTTCGAAATGATTATATTAATTTTTTTTATTTTAAAGTAGCGCCCATTTTAAGGGACAGTGTGAGTTTGGAAGTGGTGAAGTGATAAGTTCTATTTTTTTCGATTTTTTTTTGCAAAATCAACCAAAACTTCAGTGAAAAATCCAAGAAAAAATAGGATATATCTATCTATATATATATATGTAAATCAATGTGTGTCTGTATGTTGCGTATAGGATGCCAAACCGTTGGAACAATTTCCTGAAAATTTTACTATATCTAAGTTCTCGGCAGAGGATGGCTCCTGAATATGCTAGGTCATGATAGAACAAAGGGGGGTGGTACCTCCCACACAAAAAAATATTTTTAAACTATCATAACTATTACTCGTTTTATCTTCCAAAGCACACGAGGTACAGGAATAGGGAAAAATGAAGCCGTGCAACGCCGGGTACAAAATACAAGTAGGTTATAAAACATAATTTGTATACCCTACACCACAGGGTATAATGTCTTTGTGCATTTGTTTGTAACACCCAAAAGGAAACGATTTAGACCGTTTATTATACCGATCGACTTAGAATCACTTTTTGAATCGATTTAGCAATGTCCGTCCGTCCGTCTGTCCATTTATTCTTGTAATCAAAGTCCAGGTCGCAATTGTGGCTAGAACTAAATGCAACTTTGCACAACGAAGTGTTATGGGATAGGGACGAACGCTACTTAATTTGAAGAAAATCGGTTCAGATTTACAAATTTTGCTCCCGATTTTACTATTTCCGCTGTAGAAACCACATACTACAACAGATTTTCTTCCAATTTAGGTAAGCGCCATACATTTTAACTAGAAATAGCTCTGGTAAAATATGCCACATCGGTTCAGATTTATTCATAGCTCCCATACAAGTGTCTCCTATGATTTGACTCTTTCCGCTCTAGAAACCACGTATTTTGACAGATTTTCTTCAAATTTGGCAAAACAACTTGTATTTTAACTAGAAACAACTCTCGTAAAAATGGGCCTGATCGGTTCAGATATATATTTATATATCTCCAATACGAATTTCGCCACAGATTTGATTATTTCCGCTCTAGAAATAGCATGTTTGAAGAGATTTGCTTAAAATTTGGCAAACCAGCTCATATTTCAACTACAAACATCCATGGCGAAAGTGGGTGAAATCGTTATAAAGGACTCCCCCGATTTAATTCTTTCCGTTCTAGAAACCACATATTTAACAGATTTCCGTCAACTTTGGGAAAGCGTCTTATATTTCGGGAAACCTATGCCAAAAATGTGTCAGATCGGTTCAGATTTATATATAGCTCCCATTCAAAGTTTGTGTTCAAATGTTCTTACAAATACAGATAAAAGTATGAAATTTGTAGTATATATACCCGGTTGAAATGTAACGACCTTTTTCTACCCTACACCGCAAGGTATATTGACTAGGTGTAGGGTATCAAATAGTCGGCCACGCCCGACTTTAACCTTCCTTACTTGTTGTATTTTATGATATTGCATGAAAATTCCTATTTTCAACGAAGATACCTGTAATATTTGTACTAGAATTTACGAAGAATAGGTCCGACCACGTCTGCTATATAGATAAATGAAATGTAATTATGAGGACTATAAATGTTGTTTCATTTCATTTTCATGTAGAAACACTGACTTAAAAACATTTGCCAAAACTGAGACAAAAATGATTTTTATTTCTTTATAGCATTTTTATGCGATCGTTTTTATCAAACGATTTCAGCGCAAGGTCATACATTTGCATCGACCTTTTGTCATTTCAACTCGTTTTCGCTTGCAGTGTGAAAATTATATTAGTGCATAATAAAAACATGCACTATAGCATGTTTTTATAAATGAAAATACTTTTCTTTATATATTCCGATCTGTGGTATATCCAAAGCCAGCTAATCAGAGCGAAAGCCTTCGGTAAAGTAAAAGTATAGTAAAGCCTCTTCTTAGTGATTTCCTCTTCTAGGGTATGTCCAAATCCGCAGGATACACATAAAAATTAGACCATATGATTTATATTTTTGAAAAAAAAAATAGCCAAAATATCATTTTTAATTTTGGTTTGTTTTTTTTCAGGTTGGAGTGATAATTTGGGAGATTTGTTTTTTTGCGGTCATTTTTAGAGAATTTCATAAGTTATATACAATTTCACTATGTGACTTACTGCGGTTGTGTTCTTTTTATATCTTAAATAAAGAAAATTTAATTACAAATGTCACGGGACATATATTGCATGCCTGCTCACTACGTTTATCATGATTTCTGACAATGACTGAAATCATCAGAAGGACTTGTAGCGATGCTTCAGGAGTCTTTAAGACAATACTTCTCCCAAAAATTGCCAACTGAGCTTATAGAAGTTTGGGTCTCAGCCACTAGCAGAAAGATAAATCCATGATAAATAAACTTTCGTTGATTACAGCCTTTACAGAAATTTACAATATTTCATTTTGAATATCAGAACTAATGTAATCGAGACATTTTGTTTACTTCAACATTGTCAATAAATTTGATTTGAACTGGGATGTTGTCCTGGCTCAAGACCATTTTGCTTCATCAAACCCGGCCTCTATAAGGAGATAATTCACACTAACGAACGAGAATCACAACTCACTTGCCGAATTTGTGTTTAAAAAATCGCACCAAGTAATAAAGTACACATGCCATCTTACAAGCATCTCATTGAGATGCATATGTGAGTATGTGTATATGCAGGTATTGTCAATAAACTTTGAAAATTTAGGTGAAAATTCTGGGGAGAGCTAAAATATTCCTGACCAACACATTCCATAAAATGATCGTTCTAATAGAGAAACATTTGCAGTTTGAATTTATTTAATCTCATTATCTTAATTTAATTTAAAGTTCCGTTCTCCGACAATATTCGAGTTCAAATCAATTACGGATATATTTATCTTTGTGGGATTATCTCTCACCTTTATTCTAATATGACTCATTGTTAAGTTAGCTCTCACTTTTCTTGAAATATAATCCGCTGTGGGGCGCCTTTGCCTCCTAAAGCCGACCCTGATAATGTTCATCCTGTCATCCTGCGCTGTGCTGTTGTAGGGATGTGGTATGGATGGTAAGGTGTGCTATGCTATGCTATGGTGTGATGAGCGTGTTTGCCCCAATGATTGTTTTCAGCACAATTTCTGTTAATTTGTTTTATTCTCGGTTTGATTATCGTCGTATCTTTTGCCACCTGTCGACGACTAACTCCCCGTACGTAGGTAATGCTCGCTAGTACTTTGTTCTTTCTTTGTTTGTTGTTGGTTTTTCCCTCTGTTGGAGTGAAATCAAAAATTATTATCGATTTTATTCTTGGGTTTCGTTTTTAATTAACAAATCTCTTAACATCGCAATTACAAAGTTGTTCGATAATTGTTTCATTATCTTCGGAGCTGTTTTCTCGCTTTGTTGCTGGTTCGTTCATTTTGTCACCACAGTGTCTGTGCCGTCTCCTTTAAGTGGCGGCGATAAAATATAATTAAAGTGTCATCTTTGAATTTCGCAACATCACGTTTACCACGCACGCACTCATACGAGTCCAACAACAACAACAACACCGCTCATACGCGACTTCATTATCGATAATCTTACGAGTATTGTTGAACTTTGTACCCATACGCATTAAAGAAAGCCCCAAAACATGGCTATATAATTATCTGCTGGGGGTGGGGAGGGAAGTTGTACATGCCGGGGAGTCGACCACAGGGTAAGCTGACTTTAGTTATGAACTGGAAATATTGTTTTGTGACAATAGCTCAGAAAACCATACTTTTATAGAATTTTCATTTAGAAATTGGTAAAAATAGTGGTATCTTCTACATAAATTAATTATCACGGATCAAAAAAAAATGTTCAGACTTGAGAATAAGGCGAAACCGTAGGTCTAATGGCCCGGACGGCTTACGTGTCTTTTATAGAATTTTCATTTAGAAATTGGTAAAAAAATAGTGGTATTTTCTCCATTATGGAGATCATTAGATCTCCATAAATTAATCATCAAAGTTCCAAAAAATGGGCAGACTTGAGAAATGGGCGAAACTGTAGGACTAATGGCCCGGACGGCTTATGTGTTATCTTCCAGCTTAAATACGGACGTACAACATACCTCTGATCGTTTGAGACTTCCTCGATCTCTACTTAACATACACTTAAATTGTAATTTTTGTAATTGTAATTTTAAATTTATTGAGGCTTTTTTGAAATCATGTATGTTATATATAACAATATATAATGGATTTTCTTAAAACTATAATGTATTGATTTAATTACAGTTAAACAATTTCAGCATGTTGCTTTATTTTAAATCGTTAAAACATATATAAATATTTCATACACTTAAACTTAAGAACACATAAGTCGTGTTTCCTTATGAACAGATAATTGTGAAGGGAAAATATTCTGTGAACTAAAATCTAATTAAAATCATGTCCGCAGTAGGGGCTTCAGAACAGGACACTAAACAAACATGTGTCCGTGCCATATGTTGTCATAACGCCATCAGCAGCGCGCGGTAGGGTTCATCTTTATCTGTCACTAAATAATTATCAGTTCATCGTGGCTTAAATATACACGGGTATGAATGTCGCCGGTACGCAAGAATGGTTGTTCTGTATTTTGTTATCTTCCTTCACATCAATTATTTGTTAAATTATCATATAAACACCATAAATGCGATTATTTACAAATACGAATACATACATATGCATGGCATCAACGTACATTAGGGTGCCACACGGGGAACAATTATTGATACTATCTGCTAAAATTAAGGATTTTAGATTTCGCACTTCTCTCGACTATCTTATGTCTCGTATGTTTTAATGTCTCTGTTATGACTCCGGTCTGTTATATTCAAATAACTTCAAAATAATTGTTGTGAGAAAGCAAAAATCCTAAAATATTAAAGCATTTAACAATTCTCAATCATCTATATATGTATATTAGTCTGGGTCGCGGGCCATACAAATGGAAGAATAAGTTCCAGTCACCCCACGAAAATAAATAATAATAGATCAAGCCATCTGTGAGCTATATGCTCCTGAAATTAACCCTAAAAATCATGTTTTTCCGTTGTAATTACGGCGAAATATTTTGTAGATCATCATTAAACAATCCAATCTTCATTTCTGGGGGGTGACCGCTGCAATCGTGCCCGCTCCTAATGTATATAAAAGAGTTGACTGATTGACTTATCATTGATCAGCTCTCAGACCAAACGGCTGAAGACAGAGTCATGCAATTTTCTTGGTTGTTCCTAAATATGACGGAGTACGAAATTCGTACTTTTGGGGGTAAAATGGGACAAAAATGATTAACATGGAACCTTAGTCGTAGCTAAACGGCAGTAGCAAGAAACATGAAATTCAGTCTGTACCTTATACTTACCATGCAGGCGAGGTTTTTTGTAATTTTAAAGGAGGAATGGGACAAAAAGGTACAGCAGACATTTTGGTATGTAAATTCCTCTCACCACATAGGAGCGCAATATAAATGCATTTTTGTACCTTTAAGGGGTGAGCACAAAAAGGGATACAAATGGTACCAACTAAATTATTGCAGCTAGAATCGTGAAATCTGATATGTAAATTCCTCTGACCAAGTAGAAGCGCAGTAAAATTGGATTTTTCGAATCTTGTACCTGTATTGTATTTGTATTATAATGCAGTGTTTTATGTAGTGAATATATATGTAAAGGGTGTTTTTTATTGAGGTATAGAACTTCGAATTGAAATAAAACACAAGAAAATCGTTTTAATGTCCATCAATTTGGCTTTATTGGAAGGATAATTTTATGCCATTAATGTTTAAATATGATTTCGGGCATGTGGCCGCCGCGGCTGGCTCGAATATAGCCAGCATATGGGGCCGTATGTTGGCAATAACGCCACGAATGTTGGCTTCCAAGTCCCCTAACGTTTCTGGTTTGTTGGCGTAGACGAGCGACTTCACATATCCCCATAGAAAATAATCCAATGGTGTCAAATCACACGATCTTGGTGGCCAATTGACAGGTCCATTCCGCGAAATTATACGGTTAACCGAATTAATTGCTCTGATGGACGATTATGTCGACCATAAAATGGACGGAGCTTGCGGTGAACTTCGCGAACTGAACCATTACTTTCGAAATAAATTTGCACGATTTGCAAGCGTTGTTCTTTTGTCAACCTGTTCATGATGAAATGGCAAACCAAACTAAATATTAATCACTTGACAGCTGACAAAATGGCCGCCAGTTAAAAAAGTGATGCCAACTTAAAGTTCTATACCCCAATAAAAAACACCCTTTATGTATGTACATACTAACGATGTCTGGAGATTTTCTAAAATAAAGAAGCTACATAAAAATATATGTTGGAAACAATCCATTAGTAGGAAAATGAACTCGTTTAATGATGTTAATTGGGTCAGGTTAAATATCCACTTCCGGATTATCTACTACCACTACTACATTTTTGGATTGGATTTTTCGAATCTTGTACCTATAAGGGGTGAGAAAGGGATACAAATGGTACCAACAAAAGTATTGTAGAATCGTGAAAATTGGCGAGTACATTCCTCCTATGCATGTTAATTCCTCTGACCACGTAGAAGTGCAATTAAATTGGAATCTTCGAAAAAAAGTTTAAGGGTGCGCGGGACAGAAAGGGATAAAAATGGTGTACAGTCCTTTAATTACGTAAACGCGGAACATAAATGTATATTTCAAAATTTGGGACGAAAAGGGATAAATGTGGTACCAAATAAGGTACATGTTTTTAGGAGAAAATGATACATACGAAGAGAGTTCAGCTAAAATAGTTCGACAAGCACATTCCTTTGACGGTGTATGAGTCTTATGGGTGATTCCATTGGAACGGGTGTAACACTTTTGCTTAAATATGTTTAAATATCTCCCATATTCATTGACTGAGATTTTTAATCTACTGCCAATTGAAAGCAGCAGGTTAATCGGAATATTATTGCAAATTTAAATATGTCTTAGCGTTTTAAATATTGGAGATATACAACAAACTAGAACGTAATGGGTGTGACCTTAGCTTTGAAGAAAATCTTGAGGTTTACTTATTTTCTTGAATTCGGTAATGTTCTTCCATTACATGACTTTTTTATTCGTTATTCGTTTTTGATAATCAAAAGAGTAGTTCATACACTTTCTTCTAAAGTATACGTTACCGACTTTTCTTTATGAATATAGGAATTATAGAATATTTAAATTGTAACGGGCGTGACATTTGGACGAAAATCCTGTTACGACATCTGTCTATATCTGCAAAAGGAAATGATCAGACATATTGTTGTCATTATTATTCTTTTGAAATATAATCAAAAATATGTATTATGAGAAGTATAACCATTACGAATGTTTATCTATGTTTTTTAAATCATGAAATGATTTTGAAATTTTGTCAATTTACGTGGAATAACCCTTATCTAATAGGAGGTTTTCAAATTACTATTTTAAATTTATCGATATCCAAAAGAAAAATCAATAAATACTTTCCAAAAACAACTGATAACAAAAAATGAATTTTCCGCGTGCGAAGTAGCAGGCACTGCTAGTTTCAATATATATCCGCCATAAAGAGTTATTACTCCATTAGTGACAAGGAAATATATGAAAATTATTCATTAAATTTTCGCTTGGCTTAATGTTGAAAAAATCAAATCATAGGCATCACCGAATGTAACATGGGACTCCCTAATACACGTACATATTATCAACATTTGATGACTTTACGGACATAGTAGTGATTTCTGATTAACGACGGGTGAGCAGGATGTATGTCTGTATGTATGTACCTACACATGTCATTCGATTTTACCCCAGTGGCATTTACATTTTGATTAATTTGCGTTGTTATCTCATCAAATTATGTTATTATTTTGTCGTTTTTCTTTTTTTTTTCAATATTTGCGTCTCTACTAGTACAAATTGATTCGAAACAGATGCATTCATAAATACAAATGTGTATGTACTTACGAGTACATACAAATATCAATATCTTGTATTGTGGACACTAATGAAAGTGGGGGCGGAAATCAATTGAGTTAAGAAATGCTAACAAAAAGGGTATGTCAATTATACATCAATTAAAAAGCCCCATCAATCAATTTGTATTCTAATGCAGTGTTTTATGTAGTGCATATATATGTATGTATGTATATACTAACGATGTCTGGAGATTTTCTAGAATAAAGAAGCTACATAAAAATATTTGTTGAAAACATTCCATTTAGTAAGGAAATGAACTCGTTTAATGATGTTAATTGGATCAGATTAAATATCCACTTCCGGATTGTCTAGTACCACTACTACATTTTTCATTGCGATTGTAAACCCTTGTAATAACCTTATTAGACTCTAAACTGGGAAAAATAGTTATTTGAAATAGTAGCCAAAGTTTTCAAGATTTTAGTGTTATTTTTAATGCATTTTTTATAAAATCCACTCCACTTCCACATTTTTTTCGAAAGGTACTGATCAGTAATTGTGATTTTTGGAATTTCTTAACACATAAAGGACTGCAATTTTTTTTAATTTTTTGACAGGTTTTGTGGAAATTGTGGGCTATTTTCTGACAAAAAAAAACCAAATGAGATTATATAAGAATATTCAAAGGATAAATGATATTTTGAACATCCTTGTTCCACCAGGACGTTCACCGCAAGCTCCGTCCATTTTATGGTCGACATAATCGTCCATCAGAGCAATTAATTCGGTTAACCAAGATCGTGTGATTTGACACCATTGGATTATTTTCTTTGGGGATATGTGAAGTCGCTCGTCTACGCCAACAAACCAGAAACGTTAGGGGACTTGGAAGCCAACATTCGTGGCGTTATTGCCAACATACGGCCCCATATGCTCGAAAAAGTGGTTGAAAATTGGACCTGTAGAATTGGCTATATTCGAGCCAGCCGCGGCGGCCACATGCCCGAAATCATATTTAAACATTAATGGCATAAAATTATCCTTCCAATAAAGCCAAATTGATGGACATTAAAACGATTTTCTTGTGTTTTATTTCAATTCGAAGTTCTATACCTCAATAAAAAACACCCTTTACCTGTGGAGAAAATGTGTTAGATCTGTTCAGATTTATATATAGCTCCCATACAAATGTTGCTCCTGATTTGACTTTTCCCACTCTATAAAACACATATTTTAACAGATTTTCTTCAAATCGTGCAAAATATCTTATATTTCAACTAGAAAGAACCATTGTGAAAATGGGTCAGATCGGTTCAGATTTATATATAGCTCCCATACAAACTTCGTTTTCTTGAGTTTTTCGCCCCAGAAACCACGTATTCTCATTGAATTTCTTCAAATTGAGTACAACACGTTATACTTGAACTAGAAGAAGCTATCGTGTCACTTCATTCCATGTTTGGATATAGCCCCGATACAAGGTCACATCAGCCTATGATTAGAAAACATACAAAAATCAAATTGGGTCAGGTCATATCAGCCTATGATTAGAAAACATGCAAAAATCCTTCCCGTTTTCACTTTTTTACCGAATTGTATTTGGATAGAAAGTGGAGTGTATCACATAGTCGGCCGCGCCCGACTTTAGTCCTTCCTTACTTGTTTTAATTATGATAACCAACCAATATTGGGTGAGTCCGACAAATGTATCGGTTGGCCATTTAAAACTTTAAAATTTGAACTACCGATTACATTGACTTTGAAAGGGACGCTATATGCTCGAACAAAATTGGAAATATTAAAAACTTACTTCCAACGTAGTGAATCTTTAAATCAAACAGTAAGAAATTTACGTGGAAAATTTTCGAGAAGAGATCGGTCTTCCGTTCAGCCTTCATGAAGCACATTCTCATCTCTGTGGCTATGTCAATAAGCAAAATTGCATCATATGGCGTTCAGAGAACCCACACCTGACTATTGAGAAGGCAATGCATCCACAATCATTCACGTTTTAGTGTGGATTTTGGGCTGTACTGAAAAATTTGGTTGATCGGATGAGGTACTGCTGAACTAGTCCTGGTAGTCATTTCAATGATATTGCGTTCCATTATTAAATGACAAAGTTCAGCCTTTCCAATAAAATCAGAAATTTGAAAAATTATCAGTGCCAAAACTGAAACGCTAAACTATATACTGTATTTGTATTTGTATTAAATTGAGTCCCGCAGTATCGTAACCGTTTCCTGTTGCTTAGTTGGAAAAATGTGTAGTCAAAGAGCAAATGCTTCTCTATCGCAGACACAAACCCATATTTTGAAAAAATGACATATAGAGGGCAGATAGCTGCAAAGGCTCTTAAAATAATAAAGACTGAGTATGGCATGAGAAAATATGATATATAGATGGCTTAAAAGTTGTAAGCATTCATCATTTCACTATCATTGTAGGCTGATTCTGCTACACCATCTACAAAAGCAGTTGATTAGTTCCATTAGCCCACCGTTTTTTCCAATTTTATTATGCCACCTTTGTCGTACGATTTCTCAAGTCCTTCTCCAAAATAAGAATTATTTAAAATTAAATAAGTCTGATTTGTAGCAGGAAATAGCCACAAGAGAGTTGATCTGTTGGTAGCAATAATTCATTCTATTGACTTTTAGTTTTCCATCCGCTCGCTTTACAAAAATCGCATAATCCACTTTTTATTTACTTGAATTAGTTAAATTTAAAAGTTAGTTAAATTTTACTTCATAAAAGAATTTTGTTCTTTAAATTTAGTTAATTTTATACCCATTTCAACCTTTTTTTATTATATTCAAGTAAAAGTGAACTCAAATTGTTGAACATTATACGGAATTTGTACTAAAATCAATGAAATTTAAACTGGATTTAAAGAAAATATAACTTAAAATGAGTTCAATTGAAATGAAATCAAAACTGCCTGTCTCAAACCAATTAAGTAGTCATTGTTTTAAATATTAAATTGAAACAACTCGTCATAATATTAACTCGTTATAATATTAATAGTTTTCCAAGCGATTGAGAATGTAGTGGATTTGGAAGAAATTCTGAGCCTAATTTATACACTTTATTTGCAATTTTCTACGAGCTGTGAGCTGGTCGGTTCTCAACAAAAGCCTCATCTTTCATGCTAACAATAATCTTTATATTAATAAATAATATTTCAAACATATTAGAATATTTCAAGAATAAAACTAAGAAAATACTAAAATTCTAATATTCTCATAAAATGGATTTAAACCATTTCCGATGAATACTAAAGTGTTTTCAAAATACATAATGCATTTCTAAGTGTTGTATTTGAAGAAATGAATAAGAAGAAGAACTAGAAAACAGTGCCACAAAGCACTATGCAATGTTAGCACACACAAATACAACGAAAATAACAACAAAGCACAACCAAAGAAAACGAAGGCGACATAACAGAAGCCACGAGAACGTCAAATAATAACAGTCAAACTAAACACGAGAGGGGAAAACAGATAAAAAATCTTAGGTTGTTTGTCGTCGGTCGCGTTGAAGAGACAAAAGAAAAAACAAAAAGACTGCGTAACTACAAAATTTTTTTTTTCTAAATATAAATCACCAAACAAAAGAATTGCAGAATTGCTAATTTGATGTGTGCAATTTAATCAATACAACAATTAAAAATAATAAATAAACCCAAAAAACGAAACAACTTTCTAACATCAAAACGAAGCGACCACAAAAAATAAAAACGAAACGTAACTAAACAACAGAAAAAACCTTGAAAATAAACTAATAAAAAACAAAAACCATGTTTTAAATACCACAAATTTTCGAAAAGAAATTGAAAGAATTGTGGAAAATGTCGAGAAAATTCTGTGAAAATTTCACCGTTTTATGGCTGATTTCACTGTTTGCCACGGTGTTCAGGTAAATATACGAGTAGAAGTGATGGAAAGTGTATCTGCCGGAGAGGAGGGTAGTGCAATGCAATGCTGTGCTAAAGCAATTTCAGTGATGTACATAAGTATGCATCACTCAGAGTTAGTAGTGGTAGTCTTATAGCAATCATCTAAAGGGTGTTGCAAAAAGTAAAACAAAAACACACCAAAAACAATACAACAGAGACACAACTCAAAGCCAAATGAAATGAAAAGTTGCTAAAAATTGTTTGTAAACAATAACAATTAATGCTCACTCGTTCATTCGTTGTCGCGTAATGCAATGCGACAATGTGAGGGCTCTCGACCACCCTCCCTCCCCCTTCGCACACGCACACAATAGACATACAGTAGCCACATCACACAGAGCACAGTACATTTCCAAGTAATTAGGACCGGTTTTTAATAAGGAATTTTAATGAAGTTTATCCAAATGTCAGGTCATAATTGCCAGAAATAATATACGTTTATTTATGAAAATATGTTATTGTCTTCACTAATTCTGAGGAAAAATAAAATTTACATTAGACCTGTTTTATTGAGTACACGATTAACGGGTATTTGTTAGATAAAAGGTCATAATTTATGAAGTTGCAATAAGAGCTAGCTAAGGGTGATTCCATTGGAACGAGTGTGACACTTTTACTTAAATATGTTTAAATATCTCCCATATTCATTGACAGAGATTTTTACTATACTACCAATTGAAAACGGCAGGTTAATCGGGATATTATTGCAAATATAAATATGTCTTAGCGTTTTAAATATTGGAGATATACAACAAACAAGAGCGTAACGGGTGTGACCTTAGCTGTGTGACAATTTTACTTAAATATGTTTAAATATCTCCCATATTCATTGACAGAGATTTTTACTATACTACCAATTGAAAACGGCAGGTTAATCTGGATATTATTGCAAATATAAATATGTCTTAGCGTTTTAAATATTGGAGATATAAAGAGTGATTTTTTTGAGGTTAGGATTTTCATGCATTAGTATTTGACAGATCACGTGGGATTTCAGACATGGTGTCAAAGAGAAAGATGCTCAGTATGCTTTGACATTTCATCATGAATCGTCTTACAAACGAACAACGCTTGCAAATTATTGAATTTTATTATCAAAATGCGTGCTCTGTTAAGAAAGTTCATTGCGCGCTTCCATTTTATGGTCAGTTTAATCGACCCACTGAAGCGGCTATTCGGGCTATTGTGACTAAATTTCGCACCAAATTTACATTGTTGGACATTAAACCACCAACACGCTTACGTAGAGTGCGAACTGAAGAAAATATCGCAGCTGTATCGGCCAGTGTTAATGATGACCACCAATTTTCGATTCGTCGCCGTTCGCACCAATTGGGTCTCTGTTACTCAAAAACGTGAAAATGCCAAAATTGGACTAAGCGGATGGACCACCTAAGACGCAGCCGCGGTCAACATTTAAATGAAATTATCTTCAAAAAGTAAATGTCATGGACCAATCTAACGTTTCAAATAAAGAACCGATGAGATTTTGCAAATTTTATGCGTTTTTTTAACCCTGCACCGTCATCCTTCGTCAAAATGACGACGCGCAGTGTACAAACGTTAGTGTACAAAAAATAAGGATGACTTTCTAGGGTTAAAAAAAAGTTATCAAGCTCTTAAAAAATCACCCTTTACAACAAACAAGAGCGTAACGGATGTGACCTTAGCTTTGAAGAAAATCTTGAGGTTTTTCTTATTTTCTTGAATTCGGAAATGTTCTTCCATTACATGCCTTTATTAATTTTTGCTTATCAAAATAGTAGTTCATGCACTTCCTTCTAAAATATACGTTATCGATATCTCTTTGTGAATATAGCAAATATAGGATATTTAATTTGTAACGGGCATGACATTTTGACGGAAATCCTGTTACGACACCAGTCTATATCTGGAAAAGGAAATGATCAGACCTATTGTTGTCATTATTTTTTAGAAACAAGTAAAAATGGGTTAAGTTTGGCCGGGCCGAATCTTATATACGCTCCACCACGGAGTGCATTCCATAGAATTACCGGTGGATTACCGCCTGTCGACTTTACAAAGAAGTGTAGTAAGTTTAAATGTTGACCTTAAATAACGATTTCGGAGAAATACTCATATTGTGCGTGTCTACGAAAACAGACGAGTATAACCACTGAATTTCATTATTCTAGCTACCAATTTTATCCTAATAGTACGAATATCGAAAGATATCTTTATTTTTCGTGGCTACACAGTCACAGCAATATACACACCGAATTTCACCATTCTAACTGCAACCGTTTAATTGGTACCATTTTTATCCCTTTCGCCCCATTTTCCGCCTAAAACTACAATTTTCGAACAAATCCTTTATGTTTCACGTCTACACAGTCAGATAAATGCATACGCCGAATATCATGATTTTATCTTTAGCGGTTTGGTTGGTACCATTTTTATCCCCCTTTACCAATTGTATCCCTTAAAAGTACAAATTTCAAAAAAAAATCTTTATATTTTACTTGTCTACGTAATTATAGGAACGTACACACCGAATTTCATGTTTCTAGCTGTTGTCGTATCAAAGGTACTATTTTATCCCTTTTGTCCCATTTAATCCACTAAATCTTTTTTGTACTTTTTTGTGATTACACTTTACTGGAGGAAGGTACGAAACAAATTTCAAGTGCATAAAATTGGAAATTTCGAAAAAAATTGCTTAAATAGTCTAAATATTAGGGGTATTTTCAGTACTTGTTAGGGTAAAATTTTTACCTCTGGGCCGATTTTGCCCGGTTTCAATCCCAACCGATCTGCAACCATAAGACATATTTAGGGAAAATTTGAACCTCCTAGCTCATTTCGTTTGGCCTCTATCGGGTTTCCAACAGACAGGCAGACAGACGGACGGACGGACACTAAATCGATTTAGAATTTTACCAGGATACAGAATATATATACTTTATGGGGTCTCCGTGGAATATTTCAAGGTGTTACAAACGGAATGACAAAGTGAATATACCCCCATCCTGGAGGTGGAGGGTATAAAAATGTGTTATGAGAAGAAGTATAAACATTACGAATGTTTATTGGTGTTTTTTAAATCATATATTGATTTTGAAATTTTGTCGAAATGAAATTTTGTTGCTACATATGCAACTCAATGAGATGCTTGTAAGATGGCATGTGTGCTTTATTACTTGGTGCGATTTTTTAAACGCAAATTCGGCAAGTGAGCTGTGCTTCTCGTTCGTTTGTGAGAATCATCTCCTTATATAGGCCGGGTTTGATGTTGAAAAGTCGCTGCGAAGCCACTTGAAAAGACTTTTGACATGGTCGAAATCATGATCGTGGTAGTCTGCAGCCAAGTAATAAATGTCACCATGCCATTTGTAAATAAATTTGCATTCTAAAGAGTGATTTTTTTGAGGTTAGGATTTTCATGCATTAGTATTTGACAGATCACGTGGGATTTCAGACATGGTGTCAAAGAGAAAGATGCTCAGTATGCTTTGACATTTCATCATGAATCGTCTTACAAACGAACAACGCTTGCAAATTATTGAATTTTATTATCAAAATGCGTGCTCTGTTAAGAAAGTTCATTGCGCGCTTCCATTTTATGGTCAGTTTAATCGACCCACTGAAGCGGCTATTCGGGCTATTGTGACTAAATTTCGCACCAAATTTACATTGGTGGACATTAAACCACCAACACGCTTACGTAGAGTGCGAACTGAAGAAAATATCGCAGCTGTATCGGCCAGTGTTAATGATGACCACCAATTTTCGATTCGTCGCCGTTCGCACCAATTGGGTCTCTGTTACTCAAAAACGTGGAAATGCCAAAATTGGACTAAGCGGATGGACCACCTAAGACGCAGCCGCGGTCAACATTTAAATGAAATTATCTTCAAAAAGTAAATGTCATGGACCAATCTAACGTTTCAAATAAAGAACCGATGAGATTTTGCAAATTTTATGCGTTTTTTTTTAAAAAAAAGTTATCAAGCTCTTAAAAAATCACCCTTTATTAAATATAAATGCAAAATGGTCTTGAGCCAGGACAATATCCCAGTTCAAATCAAAAAGGTCACTTTACGTGGAAACACCCCTAACTAATGACACCATAAACAGCTAAGTTTGTTATATTAAACTGTTTAGAACAAAAATTATGTCACTAAAAATAAATTAGATAAAATGTCAAGATTTTAGAATTTTAAAAAATTGGTTTTAATTGCAAAAACTGTCTACTTATCTAATTACAACAGAAGCAATTCATTTAACAATGCTAAACATTTAGAAAAAAAATTAAAATTAATAGTTTCTGGTTTAATTAGTTAGCTATTATTTGCAACACATTAAAAACACATTTCGAAAATTCTAAAATCTTGAGAATTTATCGAATAAATACTGACCCAGAAAATAGTCTTCCTAAAATAGCTTAAAATTATACATCAATAAACAAATTTCCACAATAAGTACAAATAATGTTTCTTTATTCAAAAGTCATAGTCAATGGGTTTATTTAATAGAAATAGAAAAGTAATTTAATTTAGATTTTTAATCAAGTACAAATGGAAGGAATGCAAAAATAAATAAATCTATTTAAGAAATAAATAAGTCAAATAAGTAGTAAGCTTCAGTCGGCTAAACCAACTAATATATACCTTCACTCTAAGATAACATATGTGCCAGTTAGTATGGTAGTGGTCTAAGTCACACTTTATCCGTTTTGAGATATGCAATGGTTATGTGTGAGTCAATTAAAAATATTTTTTCGTCGAACCACAACATTTTTTTTCTTAGAATATCCTACTATTATATTATAATTTAAATGGAAGTTATAATAGTTTTATTTTGACCAAAACTTATACCAGAAAGAGTGTGGCAATATCGTCCATATTCTAGGTTAATGCAACGTCTATAAAAACATTGCCGAATGTCAAATTTCACAGTATTCCGATCATACGTATATAAGCAGATTTATTTTTTTATAGATTAAGGTGATTTGCGTGGGAGATACTACAAATACCAAAATATAGCTGATTCGGAATATCCGTGTGGATGTTACATTGGTTTTAATTTAACATTGGAATAAGGACTATTTGTGTGAGAGGTACCGCAAATCTTTTATTTCAAATATTAGGTAATATTTTCCTCAGTTTTAGTTAAAGATTTTCTCAGTACGAATAAACATTTACTTGATTTGAGGAAAAATTGAACTAGAGTCAAGTTCATATCATATCCTATTTTTTAGGAAAACTTTTGAACTTGATTTAATGGAAATTTTACATAAAAAGTGAACTCAAAATCATGAAATAAATTGAGGAGAATTTTATGTAATCAACTCAAACCAAACAAAATTTAACTGAATTTAAAGAAAAATTAAATTGTCTTTCTCAAACCAATTGCTTAGTTTTAAAATTAAAAACTTAAATTAAATAGCATTGAAAAAAATAAACGATAGGACCTTTTAAAAATAATTTAAAAAATTGTCAAGTATTTTTATACACTCCACGAGAGTATTATGTCTTTGTGCATTTGTTTGTAACACACAAAAGGAAGTGTGATAGACCCGTTGTTAATTATACCGATCACTTTTTGAATCGATTTAGCAATGTCTGTCTGTCTGTCCGACCGTCCATCTATTCTTGTAATCCAAGTACAGGTAGCAATTGTAGCCAGATTTTCTACAAAATTGGCAAACATTTTATATTCCAACTTGAAACACGTGTGGTGAAAATGTGTTATATCGGTTCAAATTTATATATAGCTCCCATACAAATTTCGCTCCTAATTTGAGTATCTCCGATCTAGAAACCACATATTTGATCAGATTGTCTTAAAATTTGGCACAATATCTTATATTTAAACTAGGAACACTTGTGGTGAAAATGGACAGATCGGTTCAGATTTATATATATCTCCCATACAAATTTCGCTCCCGATTCGACTTTTTCTGCTCAAGAAACCACATATTTTAACATATTTTCTTCAAATTTGGCAAAATATCTTATATTTCAACACCCATGGTAAAAATGGGTCAGATCGGTTCAGATTTATATATAGCTCCCATACAAATTTCGCTCCCGATTCGACTTTTTCTGCTCTAGAAACCACATATTTTAACATATTTTCTTCAAATTTGGCAAAATATCTTATATTTCAACACCCATGGTAAAAATGGGTCAGATCGGTTCAGATTTATATATAGCTCCCATACAAATTTCGCTCCCGATTCTACTTTTTCCGCCCAGAAACCACGTATTTTCACCGAATTTCTTCAAATGGAGCATAACACCATATACTTGAACAGGAAGAACCTATTGTGTAAGTGGGTCACTACATTCCATGTTTGGATTGGGTCAGGTCATATTAGCCTATGATTCGGAAACATACATAAATCCTTCCGTTTTCACTTTTTTACCGAATTGAATTGTATTCGGATAGAAAGTGGAGTGTATCATATAGACGGCCCGCCCGATGCTGCATTCAAATGGTGTTGATTAAATGGAGTTGCTTGGAAAGAATAAATCGGATGTTCAGATTCGAGCTCAACTCTTTGTATAGGATAGACCATTTAAAATTTTAAATTAGAATCGGCTATAAAAAAGTACTGATTATTTTTTAAATATTCACCACGACTGTCTCATCCGATTCATTAAATTTTTCAGTACATGGCCGAACCAAAATGTAACTCGTTGTGGATGTATTGGCTTCTAAATAGTCATATTTGCATTTTGCTTATTGACATAGCCACCGAGATGAAAATGAGCTTCATGAAGGCTGAAATGGAGGCCGATCTCTTCTGGAAAAATTTCCACATACATTTCTTACATTTAAAGACTTACTACTTCTGAAGTAATTTTGTTCGAACGTCCCATTTTGCAAATGTCAAACATACATCTGAAAATAAAAATGAATGTTACTAAGTCAAAGTAATCGGTACTCCAAATTTAAAATGTTCACATTTAAAATGCCCACCCCATACTAACCCATTTTGGATTGCGGCATTTGGGTGATATGATAAAGCCTTTTGTCATATGTTTTATGACACAACTATAATCTGGCACACAAAGAACCACAGATCTTCATCAAATTCATTTCAATATAATCATTGTCAAAATGTATAAATAAATTTATTCAGATATTTCAATTGGATATTATGAGATCTCAAATAGATTATTCTTCTTAAATCATACAGAAGTTAATATAATATTCGATAAAATGAATTTGTTGATTTAACGAACATGGCTGACCATAAATTTTCGTTAAATAGGGAGTCAACTTCATGTACATTAGGCTAGGTCGCGCTCCATACAATTAAAAAAATTCCCAGTCACTCTACGAAAATATAGTTTGGATTGTTTAATGCAGATTTGCAAACTATTTAATTCCTGGATCAAGACGTCGGTGAGCCATATGCTCACGTTTTCCCCGAGTAATTGTTTTTATGTTGCATTTCTGTCCTTTTCTTTCAATCAATAGACCTTTGAAAACATTTTAAATATAAAACAAGTACGGAAAGGCTAAAGTCGTGCGGGACCGACTATATGATACACTCCACTTTCTATCGGAATACAATTCAATTCAGTACAAAAGTGAAAACGGGAAAAATTTTTGTATGTTTCCTAATCACAGGTTAATATGACCTGGTCCAATTTGTCAAATCGAGAATAATATTTGTTTCGGGCTATATCCAAACATGGAATGAAGTGAAGTATAACGTGTTCTCAATTTTAAGAAATTCTCTGAAAATACGTGGTTTCTGGGGGAACGAATTTTGAATGAGAGCTATATGTAAATCTGAACCGATCTGACTTATTTTCATCATAGGTGTTCCTAGTTTAAATATAAGATGTTTTGCCAATATTGAAGAACATCTGTTAAAATATGCGGATTCTAGAGCGGAAAAATTCAAATTGGGAACGGAATTTGTATGGGAGCTATATAAATATAAATCTGAACCGATCTAACACATTTTTACCACAGGTGTTTGCAGTTGAAATATAAGGTGTTTTGCGAATTTTGAAGAAAATCTGATAAAAAAATTCAAATTGGGAGCGAAACTTGTATGGGAGCTATATATAAATCTGAACCGATTTTACATATTTTTACCACAGGTATTTCCAGTTTAAATATAAGGTATTTTGCGAATTTTGAAGAAAATCTGTTAAAATATGTGGATTCTAGAGCGGAAAAATTCAAATTGGGAACGAAATTTGTATGGGAGCTATATATAAATCTGAACCGATGTAACACATTTTTACCACAGGTGTTTCTAAAGGGTGATTTTTTAAGAGCTTGATAACTTTTTTTTTTAAAAAAACGCATAAAATTTGCAAAATCTCATCGGTTCTTTATTTGAAACGTTAGATTGGTCCATGACATTTACTTTTTGAAGATAATTTCATTTAAATGTTGACCGCGGCTGCGTCTTAGGTGGTCCATCCGCTTAGTCCAATTTTGGCATTTCCACGTTTTTGAGTAACAGAGACCCAATTGGTGCGAACGGCGACGAATCGAAAATTGGTGGTCATCATTAACACTGGCCGATACAGCTGCGATATTTTCTTCAGTTCGCACTCTACGTAAGCGTGTTGGTGGTTTAATGTCCAACAATGTAAATTTGGTGCGAAATTTAGTCACAATAGCCCGAATAGCCGCTTCAGTGGGTCGATTAAACTGACCATAAAATGGAAGCGCGCAATGAACTTTCTTAACAGAGCACGCATTTTGATAATAAAATTCAATAATTTGCAAGCGTTGTTCGTTTGTAAGACGATTCATGATGAAATGTCAAAGCATACTGAGCATCTTTCTCTTTGACACCATGTCTGAAATCCCACGTGATCTGTCAAATACTAATGCATGAAAATCCTAACCTCAAAAAAATCACTCTATAGTTGAACTATAAGATGTTTTGCCAATCTGAACCGATTTTCTTCAAATTAAATGGCGTTCGTCCTTGTCCCGAAAAACTTGGTTGTGCAAAGTTTCTTTTAGTTCTGGCTACAATTGCGACCTGTATCGTGATTACAACAATAGATGGACAGACGGACAGACAGACAGACAGACAGACGACATTGCTAAATCGACTCAGAAATTGATTCCAAGCCGATCGATCATTTCATTTCAACATTCATTCATTCAATGGGTCTATCACCCTTCCTTTTGGGTGTTACAAACAAATGCACAAAGCCATAATACTCTTAGATAATAGTCTTAGAAAACTTATTGGTTTAATTATTGTCCGTTTATAGTAATAGTTTTCATGTTTTTCATGGGGACAACTGAAAACTTTGAAAGTGAACATACAATTTTTATTATCGGCAATATATGGCATTTACTATTTGAAAAATATGTCATGTAAATTTTGGCCACAACTACGTCTGAGGCGGACCATTCGGAAGGTCAAATTTTAAAATACGCCAAGTTCCAAGTTGTCGTATACGACAAGCCAAGCTGCTGAGAACGACGACGAATCGATTCGCCACGTTCTTCGCGTACTCTCTCAGCTGCAATTCTACGAATCGAAAAACATTTCTCACAGAACGCTGTTTTTCGTAATAGAGCAAAACAATTTGGAGACGTTGTTGTGGTGTGAGTCTTTCCATGACGACTTGCCAAACAATACTGAATTGAAATGACAAAGCATTTTGATATGAGTCATGCGTGATCTGACAAAAAAGCCTATTGAAAATCAAACCTCACGATGAATCGCCCGATATATTAAACTCCTCACCTATAACCTTTGGACAGATCGACTTATGACAAATCATTCGTTGCAAATCATTATTATACAATCCAAATTTTATTTATAGGGGATCAGTGGAAAGTTTTGTTCATTGTATGGGCGTCGACCTAGTTTAAAGTAAATATATACAATATATGTATCTACACATATTTTGGTTTTGCATATTTAATTAATACACTTAAACTAATTGATTCAAAAATCTAAACACATTTTACTCTTTCTTTTCGATCTGAAATTGCATTCTCTGCGGGAAGTTTGGCCTTGACTATTCTATTAGTTAGTATACGAGTACATACACAAACATGTGGAAATATATATATATAATCAGTTTGAATCATCATCTTATAAAACAAAAATATAATTCTGCATATCGTCACCCTAATTCTAAAAGGACATAACTGACAATTTTCAACTACGATACAAAACGCTGGAGAACATCGGAATATGTAAAAAGACGAAAAAACTGATGCCAATGTAGAATTGAATGTAACAATATATAGATATATATGCGGTCTGACTTCCACATGTTGTTTCTGTTGACTTTCACATCACTCACATGGTACAAGTGCATATTTGGAAGAGATAATAATTTTACGCAATTGCATTTGAGGTCAAACATTAAATTAATACATTTCGCTAATCTGTCGTAATTTATTAGCTGTTACTGTGTTCTCTGGAATACGAGTATTTCATTATTTATTGTTATAAACGCAAATTATCAGTAAATAATTTGTCATAATATTAACAAAGAAGTACACTTCTCGCTGTGTGACACACTTAATTCGAAAAATGCAATTACACACGACTACACTGTAATCGAGAGCCTTTGTTCAGCTGCACATGACTTACAGACACGTAGAACAGAATAACTGTTATCAATATAGTACAAATATGATCTCTGGAAAGGATGAACAAACATACATATATTCTGACACGTGATATTTTAAAACATTTATCTATATCGTTACCCTAATATAAAAAATTATGGCCGAACTTGTCGTGTTTTGTTCAAATAACAAAAAATCTCGATTTGAGAAAAAATGTTAGTTAAGTCTTTTTTATATTAGGGTAGCGATACGAAGGGATAGTGTACGACTTTTCGATTTTGACATGCTAGAACCCCTAACTTTTTGAGGTTCGGAAAAAAACACGACCAAAAAACGGGTGTGGTGGGGTGAGTATAAGTGGGCGCTATTCGGAGTCAAAGGTGAGGGAAAAGGGGTAAAAATATACAAAAAGCCCCTAAACTACCTCGGAGTCGTCTAGGGCGGAAAAAGTCAAATCGGGAGCGAAATTTGTATGGGAGCTATATATAAATCTGAACCGATCTGCCCAATTTTTACCACAGGTGTTTCTAGATGAAATATAAGATGTTTTGCCAAATCTGAAGACAATCTGATACAATATCTGGGTTCTAGAGCGGAAAAGGTCAAATCGGGAGCGATATTTGTATGGGATATAAATCTGAACCGACCTGACCCATTTTTACCACAGGTGTTTCTAGTTGGAATATAAGATGTTTTGCCAATTTTTAAGAAAATCTGTTGTAATATGTGGTATCTAGAGTGAAAAGTGTCAAATCGGGAGTGAAATTCGTGTGGGGGCTATATCTAAATCTGAACCGATTTTCTTCAAATTAAATAGAGTTCGTTCTTATCCCGAAAAACTTCGTTGTCCGAAGTTTCAGTTGGTTCTGTCTACAATTGCGACCTGTATCGTGATTACAAGAATAGATGGACGGACGGACAGACAGACAGACGGACATTGCTAAATCGATTCAAAAAGTGTTTCTAAGTCGATCGGTGTAATTAACAATGGGTCTATCTCTCTTCCTTTTGGGTGTTACAAACAAATGCACAAAGACATAATACTCTCGTGGAGTGTATAAAAAGATGGCATTGCAAATTAATGAAAAGACGAATAGACCAAATCAAAACCAAATCGAGAGACATTTATATTGGATATATAAATCTGAACCGATCTTATCCACTTTTTGTATGGATGTTTCTAGTTGTTGTGCCAAATTTGAAGAAAATCGGATAAAGGATGTGTTTTCTAGAGCGAAAAAGTAAAATCGGTATTCAATAACTTAAATTCATTCATGCACAAAGTCGAAAACAAAAGTCGATTTTTCGACTTTTTCCTCCCGATTAGTCGAACGTCAATTTATAGATCCCTAGCGATCAGTCTTTCACTTCTCCCCTCTAGAGTACACTGCGAGGCAGTTTTGGGCGTTTATTTCATAAAAAAACATAAAAATAGGCAAATGTATGGAGACCACATTAAGGGTTGAAGATAGGAGGTAGGTATGTTCGGAGAAAATGCGGGGTTGAATAAATGTAAGGTATTAGACTCGCTGGTGGAGTCCTTAACGAGTGGTGGTAGGGGGTATGTGTGTCCGAAGAAAATATTGGGGAGGGGAAATTAATGAGGATCGGTCTTACATTAAACCCCTCTGGGGGCGAGTCCGAGGCATTTTTGGGGCTTTTTATGTATTTTTACCCCTTTTCCCTCACATTTGACCCCGATGAGCGCCCACTAGCACCCGTTCAACCAACCCCATTTTTTGCTTCATGAATTTTTTTCTGAACCTCACAAAATAGGGTATTCTATCGAACTCCTAAAATTCCCATACAACACTATCCCACCCCTAACCTATAAATTACTTAATTGCTTCGTTAGGAAATAAAAAATTATATTTTATCGGGTTTTCTGTGCAAGATAAAAAATTATAAAAATAAATGATTTTTTCCCGTTTTTTATTTCCGTCAGTAATAAATAAATTTCATTTGAAATCGGATATTGTCCTGGCTCAAGGCCTTTTCCGACTATATTTTATAGACTACAAATGACATTCATTAAATTTAAATTTTTAATTTTCTCATCTTTCCTCTCTTTTGCTTACAGTGCATCCATTACCAGCGATGACACATCATCGGAACTGCTGGGAAATCAGGACACCCTAAAACGCATTGAGGAGGTTAAACATAATATATTCTTTTCGGAGGAATTGAGTTCTTCCGAATATCAAGATGATCTCGATGTAGAACTTGGTCTACTGGAAAATGGCGGCAACTATGACTGGGATCTGCTCATATTCACACAACAGTGGCCCGTCACCACATGCTATCATTGGAGAGAGGAGGACAAGAAACACGAGTGTAAACTACCCTCGGACAAAGAATTCTGGACCATACATGGTGTGTGGCCGACCAAAATGGGACATTTCGGTCCTTCGTTCTGCAATAAAACGGCCAATTTCGATGTTAACCAACTGCAAGAGATCAAAGATCGACTGAATCATTTCTGGCCCGACATCGATGGCGAGTCCAAGGGCGATTGGTTGTGGAAACATGAATGGCTGAAACATGGCACCTGTGCCGCCGTCTTGGAGCAACTGAACGATGAATTGAAATACTTTGCCCAGGGCATAACGTGGCGCGAAGGCTTCCAACTCTCAAATATTCTGGGTAGTGCTGGCATCCATCCGGACTCCAATAACACTGTGGTGGCAATACATGCCGCCCTGGTCAAAGGTCTGGGCAAAAACCCCTCCATACACTGTCTGTACGACAGTAAGGCGGACGTCAGCTATTTGGAAGAGATACGCATATGCTTTGACAAGGCCCTAAATGCCACCGACTGCGACGGCGTAAAGCATGGCGATGCCGTGTCCATTGATTATCCCGGCGGCACCGTCATCACCAACTGTCACATATCAAAGCCGGTGCACTATCCCAGCCTGGTGCCGAATCGACGCCGGCTAGCCGAGAACAAGTGGAAGTTCCCCATTGTGAATTTGTACAAACTCTTGCAGTTCATCATGTGGTTCACCCTCTGAGCGGGTTAGGGCGACAAGGATGGGTGATGTCGGTCGGACAGTGTATAAATTTCGACAACAGAACAAAATGTAAATCAGAGGCATAACAGATCGGGGATACCTACCTATGTATGTACGTATTTTAGTAAATCCACTACAGCTCCAGCTCCAACTCCAACTCCGAAAAAGAAATCAATTTTATTTTTATATACGAAAAGTGATGATGTAAGGTGACGGATGTTATACTCGGAATTATTATTATTATAACAATCAAACACACACACACACAGATACACTTACACATACATACTTATATTTACACAATTTACATGAAGATATATATATTAAATCAATTATTGGCAATAAAACCGATTTTATTTCGAGAAACTGATGAATACATTGTAAGTTGAATTAAGTATTTATAAGTTGAGCATTCTTTTTTGGGAAAACATCATTGATGAATGATAGTGAAAAATTGTTGTATTGTTTAAATTATTTTTAGTAATCGAAATAGTAGACTATCAATAAATATATAAAATATAATCTTTCAGAAAAAAACAACAAAAAATCGATTTTATTTGGAGGTGTGATTTTATGAAGCCGATATAAGAATTAAAACATTTTTGGCCAGAATCAATTGTGATAAGTGATTTTCAGTGTATTAGTATTCAAATTAGAGTAAGATTCACGTGGGCTATTCAATGAGGTCACTAGTTAACAAACATTTTGTCGAAGGAATAAGTTTTTTATTTTTTATTCCAATTTTCATCATTAAAGGTACGATTTGACTATAACTGAGTGACATTCCAAAATACCTGGAAGTGATATTATTTTTCTAATAGGTGTTGTCGTATAAATAGGGTTTGGGGTCCGGGAATGCCCGAATCGTTTTTTCCCGGGAATTCCCGGGAAACAATTTTAAATTTCCCGGGAATACGGGAAATATTATTAAAAATTTTATTGATTATTTTGAGCCTAAGATCGTCAGATTTAGATATAGCACCCGATTTGAATCTCTTCACTCTAAATACCACATATTTTAAAAGATTTTCTTCAAAATTGGGAAAACATTTTATATTTCAACTAGAAACATTCATTGTGAAAATAGGTCAGATCGGTTCAGATTTATATATAGCTCCCATACAAATTTCGCTCTAAATTTGAGTTTTTCCGCTCTAGCAACCACGTATTCTATAAGATTGTCTTCAAATTTGGCAAAACATTTTATATTTAATCTAGGAACACGTATGGTGAAAATGAGTCAGATCGGTTCAGATTTAGATATAGCCCCCATACGAATTTCACTCCCGATCTGACTCTTTTCACTCTAGATACCACCTATTATAACAGATTTTTTTCAAAATTTGTAAAACATCTTATATTTCACTATAAACATCCGTGGTGAAAATTGGTCAAATCGGTTCAGATTTATATATAGCTCCCATACAAATTTCATTCTCAATTTGAGTTTTTCTCTCTAGAAACCACATATTTTAACAGATTTTCTTCAAATTTGGAAAAATATCTTATATTTCCACTAGAAACAGCCAGGGTGAAAATGAGTCAGATCGGTTCAGATTTATATATAGCTCCCATACAAAATTCGCTACCGGCTTGAGCATATCACGTTATATTTGAACTGGAAATACCTGTATGTAATGTAAGTGGGTCACTTCATTCCATGTTTGGGTATAGCCCCGATACAAATATTCTTCTCGAATTGACCAAGTAGGTCAGGTCATATTAGCCAACGATTAGGAAACATACAAAAATTCTTCAAGTTTTCACTTTTTACTGAATTGGAGTGTATTCGAATAGAAAGTGGAGTGTATCATATAGTCGGCCCCGCCCGACTTTAGCCTTTCCTTACTGGTTTTCTGAGTCAAGTTGTCCGTCTGTCTGTCCACCTATTGTTGTAATCAAAATACAGGTCGCAATTATAGTTCGATGTTAACAAAATTGTTTTGGGGATCAAGGACGAACGCTATTTAATTTGAGGCAAATTGGTTCAGATTTAGATATAGCCCCCATACAAATGTCGCTCCCGATATGACTTTTTCCGCTCTACAAACCACACAATGTACCCGATTTTCTTTAAATTCTGCTCAGCATCTTTTAATCTAACTAGAAACACACTAGAAATGAAAGCGGGTAAGATCGGTTCAGATTTAGATATAGCCCCCATACAAATGTCGCTCCCGCTTTGACTTTTCCGCTCTTCAAAGCACATAATTTACCTGATTTTCTTCAAATTTGGCTTAACACCTTATAATCAAACTCGAAATACCTATGTTGAAAGTGGGTAATATCGGTTCAGATTTAGATATAGCCCCCATACAAATGTTGCTCCCGATTTGTCTTTTTCCAATCTGGAAACCGCCCGTTTTTTCTTTAAAATTGCCACAACATCTTATAAATCAACTAAAACACCTATGGTGAAAGTGGGTAAGATCGGTTCAGAGAATTGATTTGTAATGGGATAGTAAGTGGAGGGTATCATATAGTCGGCTCCGTCCGACTTTAGCCTTACATACACATTGGCTTAGCTCATTGTGTTGGCTTTACAAATATTTGGCATGAAACCAACTAATTATAGCCCGTTACACAGAATGATGTATTTTGGCGAAGCGGAATTTTGTATATCACCTGTCATGGAGCGCCTATGGGATCACAGTCTTACCGAAAGAGTACCTGGAATTCAAGCACCATATTATAGTATCTCTCGGCTTCAAATCTCACAACGGATTCTCCAATGGCTCCAATTTATCTCTTTGAAAATATTTGGCTTATCTACTTACCTCGTGTCATTTGAGGGCCAACCGTATATGAATTAGAAATTAAATATGACACATTACACCCATTCTTGTGAAGGGGGGACCATAGAAAACAATCAACATTTGGCGTTTCTTATCTTTGGGGAATCTGAAATTTCATGCCGTCAATCTGTTAATGCGCAAAGTAAATACGAGCACCTACAATAAAGATACAGAATCGTTCACTATCGAAAGATAAAATCGCTTAACCAGTGTTTATTTTTTATAAAACGATTATGTTTCTCATGAATTTTGGCTAATTTACCAAGTGTCGTAGAGGAAGAAACTACAACTACAATTTTTTTAGAAATCTCGAGCCCGCGAAAGTGATAGTAATGCAAAGTTTGCTGAAAGTGGTGAGTACAGTGTGTGTGACCTTGACAAAAATCGAAGAAATGTAGGCCAATAAGTCCAATTGTTAAGTTTAGACAATATTAGGTGTCATATCGATGGTGACTACTATCGGCGCCAGCTGTGATGTCTGCCAGCCAAGCAACCAGGTGGCGTGCCACAGTCACAATCGCTATTCTCTGTGTGTGGATGGTAAGTGTTTCCTGTTCCTGTATTTTTTAAATTGTTTGCCTGTCGTTTTTTTTGCATTAGGAGAACCCAGCAAAGATTACATAACATGTCCTGGTGAGTCCATTTGCACGTCGGGTCTTTTGGTGTGTTATCCTCGGGACGGTGCCACACCCAGATGTACGCGGGATACTGTTGATATAACACGTCCATCGACCGAAAGCAACCTGTGTGGCATTTGTGATGTGCACAAGTCCTTTGCATGTCTCAATGAAACCACGATCAGCTTTTGTTATGGTGCCGATGAACCAATGGTGGACTCTTTGTCATATTGTCCGGAAAATACTGTCTGCGACATCAATGTGGAATCGGGATTTTGCAGCGACAGTTCTTTGGTGAAGGTAAGTAAATCCGAGCTCACACAGTGGCAGGCGTAAGAGGCAACTGGTGGTAGTTTCAGCTACGAGGTGTGACTGGAGTCTATAATCGAGTACGATGGGCTTTCATGGGCCCCTAGTACTACCTGCTGAGCTGTTACATCAGCCTGGTCAGCTCTTTGGAGAGTTTCGGCTGTGTTTTGACGTGGGGTTAACTATCAGCCGGTAGCAACAACCTATAGAGTAGCAGAGGTTTAGACAGGTCAAGTTTGGTGAATATGCCCACACAACATATCCTCATTTGTACTATTTTTTTTCAAGAGGCTCTGTTCGTCATATATGACCTGTGGGCTTCGCGGCACGAATACCTTACACGATACATCTTGGGAACGGTCCGTCTTAGGTTGTCAATCCCGTCTTATACGGAAGAGAAACCGGATGTAGTCTCGGTTACGAAGTCTGACCGGCCCGAAGTCTGGTACCAAAACTTCTGGATGATTAAGGATTGGTTGCTTCAGTTCCTAGTTCCCTAAGGAACCGTTTTCCTATCCAACTCTTCTGTTGATGCGTTCTCATAAAAGTTCCTATGTCCCCGCAGTCTGACAGCTCCCCATTGCACTGACTTACGAGAGTATATGTTATGCAGTTAGATCTTAGAGACAAAAGACAGTCTGGCTGTCTACAAATATTCCTATTCGACCTATGGTTTTTTAACGAATATTGCTTTGGTAAAAAGAAGGAGGAAAGAAAGAATAGTATTTGAGGACATCTGTTTTGAATCTCTGAACTATCTCTCGTTATGGGCTGGAAGGATATCTGCCGAACGTCGGTTACAGATACGGATTGAACGAAGACCGAATTCATTTCATAATGTATAGTGCGGGCAGCTGTCTGATCGACAGCAAAATAGTTCCTGGTGATTTGTGTATCTCTGTTGAATAAGATTACGAATATCCGGAGAAAAAACACTATGAAAGTATCGATCGAACCGATGTTCATCCGACATTACGACGGGGACCAAGAAAGACAATATGATATCATATCGCTACCCGACAATATGTGGGAGTTGTGTTCCACCTTAGGCTAGATGTAGCTGGTGTACATATTGAGAAGATCAGAGGGATTGAACTATTTTCACACTTCAGACGGAGTGAAGTATTGCCTACATCGCTTTAGAAAGACTGAGATGCGCAATGGTTTATGTTTGAGTCAATTGAAAAATATTTTTCCACCGAAGCACAACAACCCCCACCACAAGGATGGGAATATACTAACTTTGTCATTCCTTTTGTAACACCTTGAAATATCGACCTGAGACCCTATAATGTATTTATATTCTTGATCGTCTAAGACGATCTGCACATGTCCGGCCGATCGTCTGTTGAAAGGAGCTAGGTTGTCCAAATTTTCCATAAATGCGTCTTATAGTCGTAGATCGCTGAGGATTGAAACTGGGCGAAATCGGACCAAAGGGGAAAAATTTTCCCTCACAAGGACTAAAAATACCCATAATAACCCATAATATTTTAGAGTATTTAAGCATATTTGTTCAATATGTTTGCTTGTACATACTTGATATTGGGTATATATAACAAAAACGTGCAGTGATTTTTATTCGTAGGGGGTGAAATGGGGCAAAAAGGGATAAAAATGGTACATATTAAACGACAACAGTTAGAAACACAAAATTCGGTGTGCACATTCCTCTAATTGAGTAGATACATAATATAAAAGTATTTTTTCCAATTCGTACTTTTAAGGGATTAAATGGCAATAGAGTGATAAAAATGGTACCAACGGCTACACCTAGAATAATGAAATTCGGCGTATACATTTCTCTGATTGCGTAGACACTTAAAATAGACGGATTTTTCGAAATTCGTACTTTTTGGGGTTAAAATGGAAAAAGGGGATAAAAACCAAAACCAAATGATCGCATCTAGAATCATGGAATACGGTATATACATTCCACTGACTGATTAGACACGCAAAATAAAAATATTTTTCCAAATTCGTACTTTTTACTTTTACGGCAAAAATTGGTTGAATCATGAAGTTAGGTTATAGTGCACTATGTACGTAAGATAATAGATTTTCAAAATTTGTACTTTTGGAATTAAAATAGAATGGAAATACAACCAACTGTAGCACCCACTATCTATCAAGAGTTGCGTTACTGACTGACTGACTTATCATTGACCAGCCCCCAGACCAAACGGCTAGGGTCATGAAATTTTCAGGGTAGTTCCCAAATATGAAGTAGACGTCGACTAAGAAAGGGTTTTACGAAATTCGTACTTTTAGGGGGTAAAATGGCCCAAAAACATCGAACCTTCATCCTGACTAAACGGCAGTAGCTAGAATCGTGTAATTCAGTGTGTTTCTTGCACTGACCACGCAGAAGAGCTACAAATGGGATTTTTCGAAATTTGTACTTTTAAGGGGCGAGCGCGCCAGCTAAAGTATTACAGCTAGAAAAGTGAAATTTGGTATGTAAATTCGTCTGACCATATAGAAACGAAGAAAAATTGGATTTTTCGAAATTTGTACTTTTAAGGGACGAGCGGGACAAAAAGGGATAAAAATGGTACCAACTAAAGTATTACAGCTAGAAACGTGAAATTTGGTATGTAAATTCCTCTGACCATATAGAAACGAAGTAAAATTGTATTTTTTCGAAATCTGTACTTTTAAGGGGCGAGCGGGACAAAAAGGGATAAAAATGGTACTAAAGTACTAAAGTATTACAGCCAGAAACGTGAAATTTGGTATGTAAATTCCTCTGACCATATAGAAACGAAGTAAAATTGGATTTTTCGAAATTTGTACTTTTAAGGGACGAGCGGGACAAAAATGGATAAAAATGGTACCAACTAAAGTGTTACAGCTAGAAACGTGAAATTTGGTATCTAAATTCCTCTGACTGTATTGAAACGAAGTAAAATTGGATTTATCGAAATTTGTACTTTTAAGGGGCGAGCGGGACAAAAAGGGGAAAAAATGGTACCAGCTAAAGTATTGCAGCTATAATCGTAAAATTTGGTATGTAAATTCCTCTGATCATATATAAACGAAGTAAAATTGGATTTTTCGAAATCTGTACTTTTAAGGAGTGCGCAGGAAAAAAGAGATAAAAATGGTACCAACTTAACTATTACAGCTAGAATCGTGAAAGTTGGTATGTAATTTCCTCTGATAACGTAGAAGTGCAAATCTAAATAAATTTTTCGAAATTTGTACTTATTATGGGTGTGCGGGACAAAAAGGGATACAAATTGTACCAACTAAATTATTGTAGTTAGAATCGTGAAATTCTCCGACGAGCGGGACAAATAGGGATAAAAATGGTACCAACTTTAGTATTACAGCTAGAATCGTGAAATTTCTCTGATCATATAGAAGCGCAGTAGTTTGATTTTTCGAAATTTGTACTTTTAAGGGGTGCGCGGGACGAAAAGGGATAAAAATGCTGTTCAATCGTTTAATTACATAAATGCGGAACATAAATGGATATTTCAAAATTTGTACTTAAAAGGGGGACACGGGACAACAAGGAATAAATGTGTTACCAAATAAAGTACATATTTTTAGGGGAAGCAAAAACACATGTTACCTATAGTGATTTTTCAAAATGTGTACTTTTTGGGAAAGAAGTGCAAAAAGTTTTAAACTGGCTGGCTGAATCTAGAAACATGAGATCGAGGATATAAATGGTTGTAATATTTTGTTCAAAACTTGGTAGAAAATTATAAAAATTATACATACGAAGTAGTTCAGCTAAAATAGTGCATATCGACAAGCACATTCCTTTGACTGTGTGTGAGTGCTAGCTAATATCAAGTTTCCAAATTACTATTTTAGATTTATCTATATCCACCAAAAGAAAATGAAATAAATACTATCCAAAAACAGAGACGGATAAAATTAACAAATAACTGGCTTTATCGCGTGCGATAGCAGCGGGTACTGCTAGTAATATATATTTTTTGAATTGACTTGAAGTATTATTTCGAAATGTAAATGGATTGGTAGCCTTGCCTTGTAAGCGTGGTTTGAAATAATAAAAATATTATATTTATTTATAAAATTATTTTTTTTAATAATTTGTATTTGTTTTGGTTCGGCTATATTAAAAAATTTATATTTTCCTGTAATATTACTGCACTTCTACGAAAATCGAGAGCCTCTGTGGAATGCAATCCATGGTGGAGGGTATATAAAGTTCGGCCCGGCCGAATTTAATGACACAACCATGTCAATGGATATAATGTGACTTAGACCACTATCAAACTAACACTAAAGACAATTTTGGTGTACATAAAATGAGAAATGTCATTGTAACAATACATTTTTTATAAATTGGCATATCTTTTTTTTTTGAATTTTTGACTTAGGCCACAATCATTCTAACTGGCACATATACATGTTTCAGCCAACGAACATCACATTGTAATTTCATACCCACAACATCAAGAGCGTCCCACAACATCAAACCGTTAATAGAAATCGACGACCTCATTGGATCATTGAATTGGTTGTGAAGAACACTGTGACTTACGTGCATTAAAATACACTCGACCCCATTGGGGAATAGTCAGTAAAACCTGACCAAGTTTTTCAGCCATCAATCTTATATCTTACGAAAAGCTTAGTAAATATGATATCATAGGTATATGAATCATTCTTCGATTGTCTTCAATTCAACATTCCATTGCAAACTGGTCCAATTTACAAAGATTCCAGAAGAATATTTGTATGTTCACAATAAGTTCTTCCACTTCAAGTATAACGTGTTATGATCACTTTAAATAAATTCGGTGAAAATATGTGGTTTCTGGGTGGAAAGATCCAATCCCGGAGCGAAATTTGAATGGGAGCTATATGTAAATCTGAACCGATCTGACCCACATCAGTTTCTTGTTGAATTATAAAATATTTTGCAAGATTTGAAACAGATCTGTTGAAATATGTGGTTTTTAGAGTGGAAAAAGTGAAATCGGGAGTGAAATTTGTGTGGTAGCTATATATAAATCTGAACCGATCTACCCATTTGCACCATGGCTGTTTCTAGTACAAATATAAGATATTTCGCCTAATTAGAAGAAGATCTGTTAAAATATGTGGTTTCTAGAGCAGAAGAAGTCAAATCGGGAGCGAAATTTAAATGGGAGCTATATATAAATCTGAACCGATCTGACCTAGTTTCACCATAGGTGTTCCTAGTTTAAATATAAGATGTTTTGCCAAATCTGAAGACAATATGATATAATATGTGATTTATAGAGCGGAAAAAGTCAAATCGGGAGCTAAATTTAAATGGGAGCTATATATAAATCTGAATCGATCTGACTCATTTGCACCATGGCTGTTTCTAGTACAAATATACGATAATTCGCCTAATTTGAAGAAGATATGTTAAAATATGTGGTATCTAGAGCAGAAGAAGTCAAATCGTAAGCGAAATTTGTTTGGGAGCTATATATAAATCTGAACAGATCTAACACATTTTCTTCACAGGTATTTCTAGTTGAAATATGAGATGTTTTGTCAATTTTAAAGAAAATCTGTTGTAATATTTGGTTTCTAGAGCGGAAAAAGTAAAATCGGGAGCGAAATTTGAATGGGAGCTATATATAAATCTGAACCGATCTGACCTATTTTCACCGTAGGTGTTCCTAGTTTACAGACAAATGCACAACGACATTATACTCTCGTGGAGTGTATAACTAGAGGTTGTCTATATAGCCGACACTAAGTTCGATATTTTTGAACTCCTTGTCGGCTTGGCTAAAACCGTGCCAACTCCTTGGTGCAATAAACTGAAAATCATCATCACTGAAAATCCTTCAATCAACAGCTATCCGTGCTACCAAAGTTGCTTCGAACGATTGATCTTATTTCCAATTTATTTATAATGAGGCATGATCGTAACGATTGAGAATCCTTATTTCTGATAACGATTGTTATTTACAATATTCTTGCTGTTTTAAAATTTTAGCCTAGCTGCATTCCATCCAATAATAATCCCGAGGATGATGATAATCCGTCCTCATCAACGTCAGCACCAACCACGACGACAACAGAACCAAGTACGACTACAACCTTCACCACGACAACTATGGAACCTACCACAACCACTGAAACTACAACAACTACGGAACCTACCACAACCACGGAAACTCCAACCACAACTATGATACCGACCACAACCATTGAAACTACAACAACTACGGAACCTACCACAACTACTGAAACTACAACGACAACTACGGAACCTACCACAACCACTGAAACTACAACAACTACGGAACCTACCACGACCACTGGTACTACAACAACTAAGGAACCTACCACAACTACTGAAACTACAACGACAACTACGGAACCTACCACAACCACTGAAACTACAACAACTACGGAACCTACCACGACCACTGATACTACAACAACTACGGAACCTACCACAACTACTGAAACTACAACGACAACTACGGAACCTACCACAACCACTGAAACTACAACAACTACGGAACCTACCACAACTACTGAAACTACAACGACAACTACGGAACCTACCACAACTACTGAAACTACAACAACAACTATGGAACCTACCACGACCACTGATACTACAACAACTATGGAACCTACCACAACTACTGAAACTACAACGACAACTACGGAACCTACCACGACTACAGAAACTATCACAACCACTGAAACTACGACAACAACTATGCAAGCTACCACGACCACATTAACCAATGAACCTACCACAACCACAGAAACTATCACAACAACTACAGAACCTAACACAGCAATGACAACTACTGAACCTACAACAACAACTATGGAACCAACAACGACTACAGTAACAACGGAATCCACCACAATCACTGAACCCATCACAACCACAGTGACAACCCCAGAACCTACCACAATTATCACGACTCCAGCATTACCTCGCGATCCTACTAAACTATGCCAAGATGGTGGTTCAACTGGGTTCTTTAAGCCCGATGAGGATGATACCTGTACCAAGTATGCTATAACATTCCTCTCACGATAGATAGTTTAGACATATAAAATATTTGCGCTAAATTGAAAAAATGGCGCTTTAGGAAAAGTGTAAAACAAGATTCTTAATTGGAATGTTATTGTTCAAGAAGCTCCAATTAACAATTTTCCTAAAGCGAACACTTCCCATAGAATTTATCCATAATCACAATGCCAACTATTAACACATATCATATTTTGCTAGATTCATTGTATGTTTTGGTACTCCGTTGCAAGGAATGGAAAAAGATTGCCCTACTGGTCAGTACTTCCATCCGGAGACAAGGATTTGTGTAGCCGAAAAACCACAAAGTTGTTCTACTGAAACTGCACCCACGACTACAACTATTCCAACCACCACAACTGTCACCACTGAATCAACTACGACAACGACAGCTGCACCTGCTGGGCCACGCAATCCCGAGCAAATATGTCTAGATGAAGGATCGACGGGTTCATACAAGACCGATGATGACGTTTCATGTACCAAGTAAGTGATATTTATTAGGTTAACAATAATTTACAAAGGATGGTAATGAAATATTGTTGCAGATATGTTTTGTGTTATGCCATGAGTGGTTCGATATTTGGTCTACAAAAGACGTGTCCCTCTGGCCAATACTTCCAGCCGGATAAGAGAATTTGCGCTGCTGGTAAACCAGATGGTTGTTCTTGATTAAGTTAAACTTTGTACCAAGGCAGCGACCATATTTCGTAAATATATGTTTGGTTCGAGAAAAAAAATATGAAATATATAAATATATATATGGATAATGTTTATAATTTATTGTTTTTTTTTCGGAATTAGTATCACAATTTAACACTCAACTGTTTTGGCAGGGCTTTTCTTCCTTTCTTTTAAATAATTTTAGGCCACTTTTTATACCAATGATTCGTCATTCGAGTCGTCCAAAGTTTCTGATTTGTTCACATAAATCAATGACAACTCCAAAGATAATAATCTACAGGCGTTAAATCGCATGGTCCCCATAACCAATTCCAGATATAACTCCTTCACCACAATTTTCCTTCGATAAGTAGCCGTGACTGTCCTGTGGAAAAGACATGTCTTCAGGCAAAGAACAATCAGCAATCAGGTCCATTATGCTCACCAAGCAGTTCATTTTTGTGGATGTAACGATGCCTCGTGAATCTCTCGGGGGTTCTCTTAACTCCAAATACCAAATATTTGCTTAATGAAATTTCCATTGAGCCAAAAATGAACTTCATCATTGAACAGAATATTTCGATTCCAAAACTGAACTAAGTGCTGATTTGCCTTTCGTTCATTCTGGACGAAATGGAAAACCAGGGATAAAAAAGTTACCAATCAAAAACAGCTAGAAACATACCTCTAATTGCATAGACTCGTAAAATAAATTAATATTTCGAAATTCTTTATTTTAAGGGATAAAATGGGAAAGCGCTGAGAAAGGGGATAAAATAGAACCAACCAAACAGCCCAAATTAGAATCATTAAATTCGTTTTTTACTGAAATGAATTAATAAATGAGAAAACTAATTATACCCTCACTCTATAGAGTAGGAGGGTATATATTACACTACGTAACAAAATTTTGTTTAAGTGAATTTTTTTGCTGTTTCTCATTGGTTATGTCTTTAAACTGAAGAAAAACTTTAACTGATGTCTGGCTAATCGTTTTTTAAGAAATGACATCGAATTTTAAAATTTTTAAATAGTGCCTTTATTTTTCATAGTACAGATAGATAAGAGTGTGCATAAAAGATTGTTAAACAGCTTAATTTTAATGAAGGTATGCTTTTATATGATAATAAAACGAAAAATACACTTGAATCCTTAAATTCAGGATGCTCTTAATAATACTGTTTGGTTTTTTATGAATTTTAAGAAAATTTTTTTTTTCCAATTTTGCATGAAGAAAAAAATTTTTGGAAAAAGTTTCTGAATATTTCCAAATTTGATATTTCACTTTATCAAAAAACAGTGTAAGAGTAACTTGGAGGTAATGTAGCTGCGGATTCTCGGAGTTTTTACTTAATCAAATCGGACAAACTGTTCTTGAGTTATGCTAAAATGTGTGGTGAAACCTCCATCATTTTTAAAATAGCGGTTTATATACTAAAAAAAACGTTTAGGTAGAGGAAAGAACACTCATTATATTATATTTATGACCTAATTCATTAGATAAAAGCAAAAAAATCACTTAAACAAACAAAAAGATTTTTTTGTTACGTAGTGTTATTTGGGACAGAAACAGGTGTAACGCATTGAAGGAGTGACTTAAGACCCCAAGTATGTTTTGACCAAATCCGTTTCACGACTTTTTAAGCTGTTTGCTGGTGTACACGATAACTCTCGAAAGGAGTTAAGGAAGGAATCAATTGAAACTTTGCACCTGGTAATATTTTCCACAAACTTAGTTTAAGTTCGAAGATGGCGGGTATTGTCACGCCCCTTCTTGTACCTCCCACACAAATCACCCTAACATACGTAAAATTAAAGCTGTTATAACATCTATTAGGAAGATCTGAATACTATGAAATTTGATATGTGTGAATGCTTTTATATATGTATGTTGCATTCATGTCGAATATGGGCGATATTTCCACACCCCTTCTGGTACCTCCCATACAAAGTGGCATAAGCCCTGGTTAAAATACAACCGACTAGCTGAACCCCGCCCGCTTCGCCAGGCAAAAAAAAAATGATAAAATTAAAATCAGGTTTCATATTGATCTTATCATATTGATATTATTGTGGTCATTAATATATACGTTCCAATTTTCAGCCTTCTAGCTAAAAACACTTCTGCCACGCCCCCACCACCCACGAAACGAAAATTAAAAATCCGGCATCATATTTATCTTTCTCGTGGTCAGTAATATATACATACGTTCCAATTTTCAGCCTTCTAGCTTAAAAAACACTATTGCCACGCCCAATAAACGAAAATCCAAATTTCGGTATCATATTTATCATTCTCTTGTTCAGTAATATACATGTACCAATTTTCAGTCTTCTAGCTCTCAAAAATGCTTTTTCGGCATCAAATTGATCTTTCTCGTGGTCAGTAATATATATGTACCAATTTTCAGCCTACTACCTCTCAAAAACACTATTGCCACGCCCCACTGCCGGCCAAACGAAAATTCAAAATACAGCTTCACATTTATCTTTCTCGTGGTCAGTAATATATATGTACCAATTTTCATCCTTCTAGCTTAAAAAAACACTATTGCCACGCCCACTAAACGAAAATCCAAATTTCTGCATCACATTTATCATTCTCGTGGTCAGTAATATATGTGTACCAATTTTCAGCCTACTACCTCTCAAAAACACTTTTGCCACGCCCACTCCGCGCACAAAACGAAAATCCAAATTTCCGCATCAACTTGATCTTTCTCCTGGTCAGTAATATATATGTACCAATTTTCAGCCATCTAGCTCTCAAAAACACTTTTTCCACGGCCACTCCGCCCACAAAATGAAAATCCAAATTTCGGCATCATATTTATCATTCTCGTGGTCAGCAATATATACGTTCCAATTTTCAGTCTTCTAGCTCTCAAAAACACTATTGCCACGCCCACTCCGCCCACAAAATTAAAAACCAAATTTCGGCATCATATTTATCATTCTCGTGGTCAGTAATATATATGTACCAATTTTCAGCCTTCTAGCTCTCAAAAACACTATTGTCATGCCCCCTCCGCCCACAGAGCAAATTGTTAAAAAATCTATAGCCTTTAGTTCCTTCCAGGCCTGCATCTATCTGTACTGAAAATTTCAACAACTTCGGTTCAGCCGTTTACACGTGACTACGGAACAAACAAACAGACAGACTTACACTAAGGTTTTATAATATTAATAGGGATAGGGATATAACTTCCATGCGGGTAGTCAAAATCATTTGAAATTTTATATTTGAAGATGTTTTTATAATCACTTTAAACCAAAAAAATATTTACGGTTTGTGCCTCTCACACAATGTCCCAGGTAAAATTAAATCCTTCATAAATTCTCTACTAATGCATGGAAACCACTGTGACTTGATATTTGATCATGTTTTTGCAATTGTTTTATAACTGTGGAAGCTAGGACCAAATGTCATGAACCTTCTAGTACCTTCCACATAAATCATATGGCCCTACGTAAAATTTAAGTTATTATAATTTTCATACATATGTTCTCTGAGAGTGAGGGTACATATAAGCCGACTGACGTTTTCTTACTTGTTTTAACAGAAAATATGATTTTGGTTGTTACTTTATATATATATATATATATATTTTTTTTTTCTGATATAAAACAACATCTTGAAATTAAGTAAATTGCGGACAATAAAAAATATTTTAATAGTAACTATGTAATTATTGTAATACTTTTTACCTTAAATATTTCTTTGTTTCACTTTTGTCTTGGATATTTAACGCGTCAGACCTGCATTGAAGTCTTCGTCATCTAAATTAATTTTTTTTTTCGCCATTAAAATTTTCTGATAACACTGTGTGTAATTTTTTATGTCATGGAAATATAACCATATACGGATACCACTACGTGACAAAAGACCAAAAAAATGACCCGTGCCTTCCAGTTTTGCCCAAAGTCATGCACTTTTTTATGGCCCCCCCAAAGATTTGGGGCCTCGGTGTCATTTTTGCAAAAAGTGATCATTTTCTCAGGCTCATATCATGTAAATCGTTTGAAATTTTGATTTACTCTCTGAAGCAAAGTTGTAGCTCTTGTCATAATATATAAATCATAAAATCTTCATCTTGAAGGTCAAAATCGCATCTCGATAGATTTTGTCAACCTTTTTTCCCCTGCTCATGTCCGTAGGTAGCAAACCGTTCAAAATTCAAGGATTCAACAAAAATGGTACAACAATAAACAATTTTAAATTTTTTGGCACAGTACCCTATAATTCAACTGGAAACGGCTATGGTGAAGGTGGGTAAGATCGGTTCCGATATATATACAAATGTTGCTCCCAAATGTTTAACCGATTTTGGCCAAACTTTACATATTATATTTCGTCTATAAACATACATACATGGTGAATACCCCCGATTTAAAATTTTTACAGAATTGAATTGTAATTGGATAGAAAGTGGAGTGTATCATATAGTCGGCTCCGTCCGACTTTAGCCTTTCCTTACTTGTTTTTTAATTACATTTGTTTTTTTTTCTTTACTCCAACATTGCGATACTCTGCTATCTATTACAAAAATACGTACATACTATTATTTATATTATGTCATAATAACGTATACGTATTTTCATATGATTGATATTGGGGCAAGATTTTGAGATTTGGATGAGAGTTTGCAATTGCCTTATAAATATGTACGAGGGCGTATACATACTATAATTACATTATATTTTAATTAAGTATACGTAATGCAAACAAAGTTATATTACACTGTGTGTAATATTTTATGTCATTGAAATATAACCATATGCGGACAAATAAAGATAAAAGACAAATAAAGACCGGAGTTTTTTTTATTATTTTTGTAACAAATAGCAGAGTATCTCAATGTTTAAGTAAAGAAAAAACAAATGCAATTTTTCACTTTTTTGGCTACATAAGCGTTACCTAAGAATCATTCCTAGGAAGTTCATACGTTCTATTGAGATCTTAGGTACATTTTTGTAATTGATGGTTTCCTTGAATTTTGGACGGTTTGCAACCTATGGACCTGAACAGGGGAAAAAGGTAAAAAAATCGATTTTTTTATTTTTTTTTCGATTTTGACTTGTATGATGTGTTCAGCAATATTATGTAAAACACTACGAGGATCATTTTAGTGGAACACTTAACACTCTAGCTAATTAATGAAAAAAAAATAAAAACCACCCCTAAAACAGGGGTTCAAGGGGTCAAAATGTTCTACAAAAATATTTATCATAAAATTGTACTATAAATCTCTGAATGCATCAAAACTCAAAACACAACTTCAATGCCAGAAATAAGAATAAAATTCATTTTAGGGTTCGGTTTTGTACTTTTTCCGTATTACCCAATAAGCACAAAGTCGGACTCTGATCCGATTCGGATCCGATTTGAGTCCGACATCTCGCTTTCTCTGTTCCGATTCGGATCCGATTTGAGTCCGAGATGTCGGACTCCGCTTTCTCTGTTCCGATTCGGATCCGATTTGAGTCCGAGATGTCGGACTCCGCTTTCTCTGTTCCGATTCGGATCCGATTTGAGTCCGAGATGTCGGACTCCGTTTTCTCTGTTCCGATTCGGATCCGATTTGAGTCCGAGATGTCGGACTCCGCTTTCTCTGTTCCGATTCGGATCCGATTTGAGTCCGAGATGTCGGACTCCGCATTCTCTGTTCCGATTCGGATCCGATTTGAGTCCGAGATGTCGGACTCCGCTTTCTCTGTTCCGATTCGGATCCGATTTGAGTTCGAGATTTCGGACGCTTTCGATTCAGGTTTGCAGTAAAAATTTGGAGTTTTATTTTTATATTTATTAATGAATTTATTTATTATTTTGAATTTATTACTTAGTATATATGTGGTGAAATAAGCAACATTTAGATGAAAAGTAATATGACATTAAAATTTAATATATTAATAAGTATATGACTCACATGTAACAGACATCATATTAGTGTATAAGTGGTACAAAATACAATTCGTTTCTCAATTTTATTTTGAAAACCTTTTTTATATGTAATATGTTGTGCTCATTGGGCAAATCTTCAAACTCAATATTATTAGTCTTGAATATACAGTTTATATTAATGGTAATTGAAGAAGAAATGTCTTCGACTGATTTCAATGGATAGCCATGCACAATATAGTCCTATCAACTCGTTTGATATCAGAATTCATTTCGTTTTCGGATACGAAATCATTTGGAGATCGGATTCGAACTCATATCTATTTGGTTTCGAGAACGGGTCCGATTTCGGTTCGAGATCGGTCACGAGAACGGGAGCAATTCCCTCTTCGATATCGGACCGAGAATTGAGTCCGATTTCGAAAAGATATCGGACCCGAACTCAAAACGATGTAGGAACCAACATCGAAGCTCTCGTGACCGATCTCGAACCGAAATCGGACCCGTTCTCGAAACCAAATCAGAGAAGTCGGATCCGATTCGGATCCGATGTGCTTATTGGGTAGTTGTGATTGAAAAAAATATTCTACGTCAATTTTCATTCAAGTTACCGAAAAAATAAAGCTGTAGAGATAAGATATGGAGGGCTTATATTCAAAAGTGGATACGAACCATTTTGTCGAAAATGAGTTTTTGATGGCAAACTATTCTGTGCTTTAGCTGTCATCGGTCATATAAATTTGGAGAATTTTTTTTTTCAAATATTTCTGATTTGGCTATACACTCACACATTAGTTTGTGACTGCAAAGGTGACTATGAACATAAAAATAATATAAATAAATTAGTTCAAAAATGCAGCAGTATAAAACCGAAGGTTGTAATTCTCTACAACGATTTTGTTTAAAACATTTTTCTAGATTTAGGGTATATCGTACCAAATCCCATCATTTCGCCATTAATAGCATTTTGCTTCCAAGTTATCAGTGTAAATGTTGTCAATTTAAAAATTGTGAAAAGTTCTTTAGAAAAATCGGCGTAACTTTTTATCAAATTTTTATCATATTAGACATAGTTATTAATACAGAAACAAAAATGCAGTCCCTCCAAAATGAAAATTTTCTAAAAATATCCAATTTGTATTTTTGTTTACCCTGCCCTATCGCATTTTTATACCCTCCACCTCCAGGATGGGGGTATACTATCTTTGTCTTTCAGTTTGTAAATATCGACCTGAGACCCTATAAAGTATATATATTCTTGATAGTCATAAAATTATAAGACGATCTAGCCATGTCCGTCCGTCCGTTCGTTCGTCTGTTGAAAGCACGCTAGCATCTAAACGAAAGGAGCTAGAACGTTCAAATTTTCCATAAATGCGTCTTATGGTCGTAGATCGGTTGGGATTGAAATGGGGCGAAATCGGCACAAAGGGAAACTTTTTTCCCTCACAAGGACTAAAAATACCCATAATAATCGCTAATATTTTAGCGTATTTAAGCATGTTTTTTGGTTTTTGAATATGTCTGTTTATATTTGCTTGATATTTGGTATGCGCATTCCCCCTACAACAAAAACGTGCACCATAAAGTGATTCTTATTTGAAGGGGGTGAAATGGGGCAAAAAAGGGATCAAAATGGTACATATTAAACGACAACTGCTAGAAACACGAAATTCGGTGTGTACATTCCTCTAATTGAGTAGATACATAATATAAAAGAATTTTTTCCAAATTCGTACTTTTAAGGGATAAAATGGGAATAGAGGGATATAAATGGTACCAACCAAACGGCTGTACCTAGAATAATGAAATTCGGTGTATACATTCCTCTGATTGCATAGACAAGTAAAATACACGATTTTTTTAAATTCGTACTTTTTGGGGTTAAACTGAAAAAAGGGGATAAAAATAGTACCAATCAAATGACCGTAGCTAGAGTCATGAAATTCGGAGTATACATTCCTCTGACTGTGTTTACACGGAAAATAAACTGATTTTTCGAAATTCGTTCTTTTTGGGGTCAAAATAGAAAAAGGGGATAAAAATAGTACCAACCAAATGACCGCAGCCAGAGTCTTGAAATTCGGAGTATACATTCCTTTGACTACGTAGACATGAAAAATAAAAGTTTTTTTCCAAATTCGTACTTTCAAGGGATACAATGGGTACGGAGGGATAAAAGTGGTACCAAGCAAACGGCTACACCTGGAATAATGAAATTCGGTGTATACATTCCTCTGATTGCGTAGACACTTAAAATAAACAGAATTTTCGAAATTCGTACTTTTTGGGGTTAAAAAGAAAAAGGGGATAAAATAGTACCAATCAAATGACCGCAGCTAGAGTCAGGAAATTCGGAGTATACATTCCTCTGACTGCGTAGACACGGAAAATAGACGAATTTTTCGAAATTCGTACTTTCAAGGGATACAATTGTACAGGGGGATAAAAAAGTACCAACTAAACGACTACAGCTAGAATGATAAAATTCTAATTGCGTAGACATGTCAAGGGGGTAATAATGGTACCATCCAAATGGGCACAGCTGGAATCATGGAATTCGTACTTTTTCTATTACGGCAAAAATTGGTTGAATCATGAAGTTAGGTTATTTTGCACATGTACGTCTGATAATGGATTTTCAAAATTTGTACTTTTGGAATTAAAATAGAATGGAATGGTATTTAAGCTTTTTGAAAATATAAATATAAGAATATTTATTTTTTGAAATAGATAATGGTTTGATGTAATTAAAATATTATATTTATTTGTATAATTTTTTTCAATATTTGTATTTGTTTTGGTTTGGCTATATTACAAAATTTATATTTTCCTGTAATATTACTGCACTTTTACGAAAACCGATAACCTCTGTGGAATGCAATCCATGGTGGAGGGTACATAAAGTTCGGCCCGGCCGAACTTAACGCCGTTTTTACTTGTTTGTAAACAATTTGGAAAAAATGATAGCAATCTAACGGATGAAGCTGGAATCTTTAAATTCGCTGTGTAGAAAACGTGTTTTCTACACAGCATTGTCAACATTTCAATAACAACGTTAACGAGTTTACAATAAATCTTGTTTTTTAAATCTTATTTCAACATTCATCCCTATCCTATCTCTAATAATATTATCATACCTTAGTGTAAGTCTGTCTGCTTTTTTGTTCCGCAATCACGTGTAAACGGTTGAACCGATGTTGTTGAAATTTTCAGTACAGATAGATACAGGTCTGGAAGGAACTATAGGCTATAGAATTTTTAAAAATTTCCTCTGTAAGCGGAGGGGACATGGCAATAGTGTTTTTTATGCTAAAAGGCTGAAAATTGGTACATATATATTACTGACCACGAGAAAGATAAACATGATACTGGGTTTTTGAATTTTCGTTTGGTGGGCAGTGGGGCGTGGCAATAGTGTTTTTTAGAGGTAGTAGGCTGAAAATTTGTACATATATATTACTGACCACGAGAAAGATCAATTTGATACTGGATTTTGAATTTTCGTTTTGTAGGCGGAGTGGGCGTGGCAAAAGCGTTTTTGAAAGCTAGAAGGCTGAAAATTGGTATATGTATATTACTGACCACGAGAATGATAATTATGATACCGAAATTTGGATTTTCTTTTAGTGAGCGTGGTAATAGTGTTTTTTAAGCTAGAAGGCTGAAAATTGGATTTTGAATTTTCGTTTCGTGGGTGGTGGGGGCGTGGCAAAAGTGTTTTTTAGCTAGAAGGCTGAAAATTCGAACGTATGTATTTATTACTGACCACGATAATATCAATATGAATTTTGATTTTAATTTTACTATTTGTTTTTATACACTCCACGAGAGTAGTCTTTGTGCATTTGTTTGTAACACCCAAAAGGAAGGGAGATAGACCCATTGTTAATTATACCGATCGTCTTAGAATCACTTTCTGTGTCGATTTAGCAATGTCCGTCTGTCTGTCTGTCCGTCCGTCCATCTATTCTTGTAATCACGATACAGGTCGCAATTGTAGACAGAACCAAATGAAACTTTGCACAACGATGTTTTCGGGATAAGGACGAACGCTATTTAATTTGAAGAAAATCGGTTCAGATTTAGATATAGCCCCCATACGAATTTCACTCCCGATTTGACTCTTTTCACTCTAGATACCACATATTACAACAGATTTTCTTTAAAATTGGCAAAACATCTTATATTATAACTAGAAACACCTGTGGTAAAAATGAGATTTATATATAGCTCCCATACAAATTTCTCTCCGGATTTGACTTTTTCCGCTCTAGAGACCACATAATGTATCAGATTGTCTTCAGATTTGGTAAAACATCTTATATTTCCACTAGAAACACCCATGGTGAATATCGGTCAGATCGGTTCAGATTTATATATAACAAATTTCGCTCCCGATTTGACTTTTTCCGCTCTAGAAACCAGATATCTAATACAATATCTGTCTTCAGATTTGGCAAAACTTCTTATATTTAAACTAAGAACATCTATGGTGAAAATAGGTCAAATCGGTTCAGATTTAGATATAGCCCCCATACAAATGTCGTTCCCGATTTGACATTTTCCTCTGTAGAAACCACATATTGTACTCGATTTTCTTTAAATTTGGCACAACATCTTATAATCTTACTAGAAATTGCAGAAATTGGGTAAGATCGGTTCATATTTAGATATAACCCCCATATAAATGTCGCTTCCGATTTGACTTTTTCCGCTTTAAATGCCACATATTCTAATCGATTTTCTTTAAATTTCGCACAACATCTTATAATCTAACTAAACAAAACTATGGTGAAAGTGGGTAAGATCGGTTCAGATTTAAATATAGCCCAAATTCAAATGTTGCTCCCATAAGTTTAACCTATTTTTGCCAAACTATACATTTTATATTTCACCTATTTCGTTCCAGGTTTCAATATATCCTCATAAAAATGTCCTTTCCGATATAAAATTTTTTGTCAAACACATACATACATTTACAGGATACAAAAAACATTCCCGTTTTCACTTTTTCACCGAATTGAATTGTATTCGGATTGAAAGTGGAGTGTATCATAGAGTCGGCCCCGCCCGACTTTAGCCTTTCCTTACTGGTTTTGTCTGGCGAAGCGGGCGGGGTTCAGCTAGTAGTGCATACTTTTTAAACATGAAACCAAAAAAGGCTATGAACCATAAAACCGCAATTAATAGGACATTTTGAAAACTTTTTAATCGTAGCAATTCGCAATCCTGTTTAGATTAAACTGTAGAAGAATGATTAAAAATTACTCTTAAAATTAAAGAGATAATAATTTTTTTCACTTTCGTGAAAAGTTGTGTTTTTGTTCATAGCCACTTTTGAATGTAAGTCATCGATATATAAATAAAATATCATATACACCAATTTGGGTATTTACAACGTAAATTATTTATTAATTTTTTCTTGCTTAAATATGTTTAAATATCTTCCATAGTCTTTCATTTCGCCTAATGAAAACGTCTTAGCGTTTTACATTTTGGAGATATACCACAAACTAGAGCGTCCAGAGTGTGACCTTACATTTAAAGAAAATATTGTATTTACTTACTTTCTTGAATTCTGCAATGTTCTTCTATGGCAAGACAGTTTACTTTTGCTAATCACTTTCGTCTAAGTTATAAAACAATAATTTATCATTTTGTTGGCTTTTCGAGGTAATCACGTTTGAAGTTTTTGTGGAAATAGATTTCAGGGGAAAACGTTATAATTTAGAATATGTTGGAAGTTTAATTATAAAATAGTGTGTGTATTTGATTTTGTATGGTATAAACTATGCAAAGTTCAGCATTTTTTCCTTATATACATGCAAATGAAGGTCAGAGGATATATTTTTTTGTAGATTTATAAAATATGAAAATTATCTCTTAAATTTTTTTAATTAGATACAGTAGAAATACGGACGGGAGAAAAATCCACTCGTAGTAAAAAATTTAGTACTTTTCGATATAACACTTCAACTTTTAATAAAAGTAAAAGAGAACAAGTTAACTTCAAGTTCAGTTTTAAGTTAAAAAAAGTTGTCGAAATAAGGAAAAAATAAAGTTAAAAGCTATTAGTGTGATCTGATTTCATTTTTTTTGTAGACCTTTTTTGGGAGACGCTATGTTTCCAATGGTATTTTGACCCACTGCAATTGAAATTGAGAAAATAAAAATAGAAATTGAGAAAATGCAAATTGAAATTGAGAAAATGCAATGCAAATTGATATTGAGAAAAGCCACATCGAAATTTAGAAATGTAAATTGAAATTGAGAAATGTAAATAAAAATTGAGAATATACAATTTGATATTGAGAAATGATTGACAATTGAAAATGAAACAAGTAAGGCAAGGCTAAAGTCGGGCGGGGCCGACTATATAATACCCTACACCACTCCCTGCGTATGTACCTCGCTTTGATTACTAAACCCATTTATTTCATGGGAGCAATTTTATGTAGTTCATATAAATTATACTATTAATTCATCTTTAGTCATATTTAACGAATATGGTTAATAATATGGTAATTGATCCAATTATCCAACAGACAAATACAAATTATACAGTAGTAATAGGTTGAATCGGACCGACATTTCAAAAGGGGGCCTATAACTACATTTTGGGCCTGGTCCAAAACATGGGCCTATATATTTCTCATTCACGGTAGGTATTCCTGGTTGAAAAATACCATGATCTGCAAAATTTGATGTAAGATGTATTTTCTAGAGCTGTAATAGATCAGAATGGCACCCCATTTGGGTTATACCAAAATATGGACATATGGGCATCTCCCAAACAAGTAAGGAAATGCTAAAGACGGACGTACTTTCTATCTCATTACAATTCAATTCGGTAAAAAAGTGAAATTGGGAAGGATTTTTGCATTCTGTAAATGTATGTGTTTGACAAAAAATGTTAAATCGGAAAGTACATTTATGGTATGGGGGTATATTGAAACCTGGAACGATGTGACCCGCTTTCACCATGTATGTTTATTGGTGAAATATAATATGTAAAGTTTGGCCAAAATCGGTTAAACATTCGGGAGCAACATTTGTATGAGGGCGATATCTAAATCTGAACCGATTTTACCCACTTTCACCATAGGTTGGATTATAAGATGTTGTGCCAATTTTAAAGAAAAACGGGTACAATATGTGGATTTTAGAGCGGAAAAAGTCAAATCGGTAGCGACATTTGTATGTGGGCTATATCTAAATCTGTACCGATCATACCCACTTTCAGCATAGGTGTTTCTAGTAAGATTATAAGATGTTGTGCCAAATTTAAAGAAAATCGGGTACAGTATGTGGTTTCTAAAGCGGAAAAAGTGAAATCGGGAGCGACATTTGTATTGGGGCTATATCTAAATCTGAACCGATCTTACCCAATTTTTGCATACGTGTTTCTAGTTGGATTATAAGATGTTGTGCAAAATTTAAAGAAAATCGGGTACAATATGTCGTTTCTAGAGCGGAAAATGTCAAATCGGGAGCGACATTTGTATGGGGGCTATAAGTAAATCTGAACCGATCTTACTCAATTTTTGCATACGTGTTTCTAGTTCGATTATAAGATTTTTGCATACGTGTTTCTAGTTGGATTATAAGATGTTATGCCAATTTTAAAGAAAATCGGGTACAATATGTGGTTTCTAAAGCGGAAAAAGTGAAATAGGGAGCGACATTTGTATGGGGGCTATATCTAAATCTGAACCGATCTTACCCAATTTCAGTGTAGGTGTTTCTAGTTGGATTATAAGATGTTATACCAAATGTAAAGAAAATCGGGTACAATATGTGGTTTCTAAAGTGGAAAATGTCAAATCGGGAGCGACATTTGTATGGGAGCTATATCTAAATCTGAACCGATTTCCTTCAAATTCAATACCTATGGTCCTTGGCCAGAAAAAATAACTTCTGCCAAGTTTCATGACAATCGGACAACAATTGCGACCTGTAGAGTGCGAACAAGCTTAGATTGACAGCAGACGGACGGACGGACAGACAGACATCGTTAAATCGACTCAGCTGGTGATTCTGAGCCGATCGGTACACTTAAAGGTGGATCTAGCTCGATTATTTCTTGGTGTTACAAACATTTGGCGGAAAACTAACTTATAATACCCTAGACCACGAAGTGGTGTAGGGTATAAAAATACAAAATAATTTTAATTTACATTTCTGAATCTCTATTTGTTTATTCTCAATTCAAATATTCATTTCCGAATTTCAATTTGCATTTTCTCAATTTAAAATTTAGAAAATTTCAATTTACATTTCTAATTTTCTATTTGTATTTTCTTAATTTCAATTTACATTTCTAAATTTCGAAAAATGAAAATGGAGTAGTAACTTGCCCAAATTTTGACCAAACAATAATGGAAATTTTAAATATTCTATAAAAATATACATTCATATACTTTATATATTGCTTTATTAAGGGGCCGATACGAGGCATTTATTTTAGAATATATATTATTGATATTTCACTTAAAAAATGAAATTATGTCCTCATTCTCCATTCTCATTCTAATAATAAATATAATAATAATAAAATACATCATTTGTGATCATCTGCGATGTCTGGGCTTCGATTACTTTTCTCTGAACACGGTTCGATTCAAAGACAGCCATCAGGTTTATCGGATGTGCAAATTCTTATTTGCGGATGGAAGTATTGACCGGAGGGACAACTCTTTTCTAGACCATATATGGCTCCATTCATGATATAACAAAACACAAATCTAGAGGAATATTTAATTATATGATTTGGGGAAAAATATTAACTTGGCTTGGTGAATATCACTTACTTGGTACATGAAACATCATCATCTGCCTTGTAGGCACCAATTGAGCCTTCAGCTAGACATATTTGATTAGGAGTAAGTGATCTTGTCGATGAAGATTTCAACAAACGAGATGGTTCGGTAATAGTGGTGGGCCTCGTTTCAGTCGAACAACTCTGTGGCTTTACGTTTTCACAGAATTTCTTTTCCGGATTGAAGTACTGACCAGCGGGGCAACTCTTTTCTATACCTTGCAGCGGATTGCCAAAACAAACAATAAATCTAGCGAAATATTAAATAATTCATTAACAGTCATTGTCATTGGAAATTGGTTGGCCTGGAGACATATAGAATATTTGCAAACTACAGTGATCTGGTTTCCACAATTGTAAAAACGGACGAAATGTTCAACAAGCAACACCCACAATCTCACTTCCATAATTTCCATATAGTTCAAAACACTCAATATGGGGTTTGAAATTCAATGCGTATGTCACGTTGTTTACGGAAATATTTTATATGTCTATAGGCCCACTTGGGAGATCATACTTGGTACAGGTAACATCATCATCGAGCTTGGCGAATCCAGTTGATCCCAAGTCTTGGCATATTGTAGTGGGATCTCGCGGTGGAGCCGGTGTCGTGGTTGAAGTAGTACTGATCGGCGTAGTGGTTGGTGTAGAAGTTGGTGTAGAAGTTGGTGTAGAAGTTGGTGTAGAAGTTGGTGTAGAAGTTGGTGTAGAAGTTGGTGTAGAAGTTGGTATAGTGGTTGGTGGAGTGGTTGGTGGAGTGGTTGGTGGAGTGGTTGGTGGAGTGGTTGGTGGAGTGGTTGGTGGAGTGGTTGGTGGAGTGGTTGGTGGAGTGGTTGGTGGAGTGGTTGGTGGAGTAATAGGTGTATTGGTTGATACAGTGGATGGTACAGTGGTTGGTGTAGTGGTTGGTGTAGTGGTTGGTACAGTGGTTGGTACAGTAGTTGGTACAGTGGATGGTACAGTGCTTGGTGTAGTGCTTGGTACAGTGGTTGGTGTACTAATGATCGTTGTGGTACTCAAGACTGGTTCAATAACACAACTCGGCTAGAAAATGAAACATATCTTAAAATTGTGGACATTCATAAGTGTGTTAAAAGAACGAAAGTACACTCAGAAAGCTCCTATTTAAGCGTGAAGAGCTTTATTTACATCTTTGGTGTGAGGGTCACACAAGCATGTCCAAATTTCTAAGAATTTCTGAACTTGATATGCGGTAAAAATTCTTCATTTTCCCCACAGTTAGGTTTATGTAGGGTGCACTTTTTTCGGAGTGTAATAACTTTCCACCAACGCACAGAGGTAACAAATGGCGAAAAGTCCAAAAAACATTTTTTTGTTTAGTTTTAAATAAATTTTGATGGCAAATGAAAGAAAAAGTATTGAAATTACACCATTTCATATTTTTAAAAAATATATAAATATTTTCTAATATAGATTTTACAGTGGTTCCAACTTCAAAATTCTACACCATTTCCAAGTGTAATTCAGAAAAGATCAATTGTATTTCAGAATTCGTCAATAGAAATTCAGTAATTCCATTTGAAATTCAGATCTTGTTATCTGAAATTCGGAAAAGTCGATGAATGCTGTATAGCATGGCCTTAGCTTCATCTATAACAGATTCCAAATATTACAGTCTTTGCTCTCCTATATTTGGGAGTGTTACCACCAAATGTATTACCCCAAATTATTTTTATTAGGTTTAGTTGGCGCTAATCTTAAAAGCGAAGCAGAAAACAAGTCATCCACATATAGAATATATTTTTTTAATTTCAATTGATAACTTCTGAATTTCAAATGAAAAGTTCTGAATTTCATATGAAATATTCTGAAATACATTTGATGAGTTTTGAATTTCAAATAACAAGTTCTGATTTTCAATTGATGAGTTCTGAATTTCAAATAGAATTTCTGAATATCAAGTTACGAGTTCTGGAATTTCTGAATATCAATTGATGAGTTTGCGTATATTCTAGCAAAAAACCTTTATTTACAACTTCGATTTCTCCATGATTTCTGTGTCAACTTTTTTAATGCAAAATTAAGCATTTTCCGAAAATTTTGGTTGTACTCTTCACTTGTGTATACTGTCGCGTACGTAGTAACATGTGTTTTAGGTGTTCAAAAAAAAACTTTTAAAAATAAAAAATGAAAACATCCAACATTGATTGGAGTAAAACTATAAGAGCAGGAGGGAGAATATGTTATGACTATACACCATTTAGTGGTCCGAGGGATTAATTAGAACTATTAATCTTAAGTTTATTGCAATATTTTCATTAGAGCCTTATTAAGTGACCCATATTATTACAAATTTCCTCATTATTAAAAAGTGGGCGTGGCCCGCCTATTTTTTTCTAAAAATCAGTAATAATCACACACATATCAAAATGCTAAATTTCAGAATTTTATGATGGCAAATCAAAAAGTTATAGTTATTATTAAAAAGTGGGCGTGGCGCGCCCATTTTTGTTTTAAAAAATCAGAAATAATGTCACATCAAAACGCCAAATTTCAGAATTTTAGTTTAAGTTACCACTGTGCGATGGATATACAATCGGAAAAACAATTACCAGTCACCCCACGACAATAAGGTTTGGATTGTTTTTAATGATGATTTGCAAACAATTTCGTTCATAGATCAAGCTGTCTGTGAGCTAACGCTCCTGAAAACACCTCCAAAAATCATGTTTTTCCCATGTATTTATACACTCCACGAGAGTATTATGTCTTTGTGCATTTGTTTGTAACACCCAAAAGGAAACGAGATAGACCCATTGTTAATTATACCGATCGACTTAGAATCACTTTTTGAGTAGATTTAGCGATGTCCGTCCGTCCGTCCGTCTGTCCATCTATTCTTGTAATGACGATACAGGTCGCAACTGCAGACATAACTAAATGAAACTTTGCACAATAAAGTTTTTCGAGACAAGGACGAACGCTATTTAATTTGAAGAAAATCGGTTCATATTTAGATATAGCCCCCATACGAATGTCACTCCCGATTTGACTCTTTTCACTCTAGATACCACATATTACAGCATATTGTCTTCAGATTTGGCAAAACATCTTATATTTAAACTAGAAACATCTATGGTGAAAATAGGTCAAATCGGTTCAGATTTAGATATAGCCCCCATACAAATGTCGCTCCCGATTTGACATTTTCCGCTCTAGAAACCACATATTGTATCAGATTGTCTTCAGATTTGGCAAAACATCTTATATTTAAACTAGGAACATCTATGTTGAAAATAGGTCAAATCGGTTCAGATTTAGATATAGCCCCCATACAAATGTCGCTCCCGATTTGACATTTTCCGTTCTAAAAACCACACATTTTGTTCCATTTTCTTTAAATTAGGCACAACATTTTATAATCCAACTAGAAACACCTATGCTGAAATTGGGTAAGATCGGTTCAGATTTAGATATAGCCCCCATATAAATGTCGCCCCCGATGTGACATTTTCCGCTTTAAATGCCACATATTGTACTTGATTTTCTTTAAATTTGGCACAACATCTTATAATCCAACTAGGAACACCTATGCTGAAATTGGGTAAGATCGGTTCAGATTTAGATTCAACATCTAATAATCTAACTAAACAAAACTATGGTGTAAGTGGTTAAGATCGGTTCAGATTTAAATATATCCCAAATACAAATGTTGGTCCCAAAAGTTTAACCGATTTTGGCCAAACTATACATTTTATATTTCACCTATTTCGTTCCAGGTTTCAATATATCCTCATACAAATGTCCTTTCCGACAGGATACAAAAAACCTTCTCGTTTTCACGTTTTCACCGAATTGAATTGTATTCGAATAGAAAGTGGAGTGTATCATGGAGTCGGCCCCGCCCGACTATAGCCTTTCCTTACTTGCTTTTTGTTGCATTTTTGTAAATTTTTTTTCTGAAATATTATACCCTTGAAAGCACTTTAAATATAAATTTTGATTCTTGTCTTAGACTAACTTATTGGTCGAATTATTGAACATTTATAGTAAATTTTTGCGGCTTTTCACAGTGACAACTGACAACTTTTTCATATTTGGTGTTAGTATTATATAAAAACTAACTAGCTGCAGTTGCCTAAGTGATGAAAATCGGAAGGAAATTGAGGCCGCAGCGCTCATTTTTGTAAAAAGAGTTTGAACATTTTGGCTCTGAAAACCATCACCTCCATTAAATTATCTCACAAAAATGGAGTCAGAAAAGTCATATTTATCATCATATTGAGCTTCGAAGGGTCTATTAATTAAATATAACATACAAAATTACACGGGAAACACTTCAGGAGCGTTTGGCTCACAGATGGCTTGATTCAGTGACGAACTATTTTGCAGATCATCATTAAACATTTCTGGAGGGTAACGGCGGTAATTTATTTTCGTAACCCATCCTAATATACATATGTACTTACCTCTGCCAAAGAACTATTTGCGCAAAAATCCGTTTGTCCATTGAGGTTACAAACTGTATTTTCCGGGCATTCGGTCAGAAAATCTTCCGATGGACTATTATTCATGCAAAGGGTATAAACAGTTTCACTCAGGCAGGCGAAGACGTTATGTTCGTCACAAACACCGCACAGATTGCTTGCAACTGGAGTATCGTCGTCATCCTCATCATCGCGTGTACAACTGGGTGTGCCATTCTCTGGTGCGACACAGACCAGCCCATCCGAAGTACAGATGAAATTGTCAGGACATGTTATATAATCCTGGGTGGCTAATCCTAACGGAACATAACAGCAGGCAGACAATTTAGAATATAAGAGGAAACGGAAGTGAGCATCATCATCACTTACCCTCCACACACAAAGAATAACGATTGCGACTATGGCACGCCACATTGTTGCCCTCCTGGCAGACATCACAGCTGGCCCGGATGCTAGCCACCGATATGGCAATTATTACCTAAATTTATGGACTTGTTGACATATATTTCTACGATTCGAATCAAGGTCGCACACACCACCACTCTACTCACCAGTTTTAATAAAAGTTGCATTAGAATTTGTATTTTTTTCTTTCGTTATTTTTTGGGGGGTTCTTTAACCAATTTTATAGTTCCAGTTTCTCGTACAGCGACACTTGTTAAATTAATCAAATTTCGGCAAATTCGGAACGTTTTATAAAATTTCCTATACGCACTGACACTTATCTTACGATATCGATGGCGTATCTTTATGTTATTTATTCCCCACTTCACATAAATAGTGTGGCGGGATGTCACGAATGTACGAGAACGTAGAGCGAATGCGAAGGAAAATGTTCGGAAGTGAATAAATCGTAGGCTATGATGTGATAACCTTAACTTTACAACCCTATTGTTTACTTATGTAGATTATTTTTACTTATGTAGATTATTTTCTATGTTACGCCACAACTCTGTATGTTTTATGTTTTATCTTGGAATGAATCAGCTGGAAATTAATGTGACTAATACCAATTTGCCAAAATGTTCAGAGATTTGTTAGAAAACCCACTTGGTAAGGTCTTCAAGACATCTTATACGATCACGGTGAGTTACTCAAAAAAATGAGAAATTTTTCTCTGGATGTCGCTACATTCAGTATTAGGCCATTGACAGTTCTAACTCTTTGAAGACCATAGCCAAGTATACTTTCCCAAGGGTTTTTAGCATATAAAGGGTGTTTTTTATTGAGGTATAGAACTTCGAATTGAAATAAAACACAAGAAAATCGTTTTAATGTCCATCAATTTGGCTTTATTGGAAGGATAATTTTATGCCATTAATGTTTAAATATGATTTCGGGCATGTGGCCGCCGCGGCTGGCTCGAATATAGCCAGCATATGGGGCCGCATGTTGGCAATAACGCCACGAATGTTGGCTTCCAAGTCCCTAACGTTTCTGGTTTGTTGGCGTAGACGAGCGACTTCACATATCCCCAAAGAAAATAATCCAATGGTGTCAAATCACACGATCTTGGTGGCCAATTGACAGGTCCATTCCGCGAAATTATGCGGTTAACCGAATTAATTGCTCTGATGGACGATTATGTCGACCATAAAATGGACGGAGCTTGCGGTGAACTTCGCGAACTGAACCATTACTTTCGAAATAAATTTGCACGATTTGCAAGCGTTGTTCTTTTGTCAACCTGTTCATGATGAAATGCAAACCAAACTAAATATTAATCACTTGACAGCTGACAAAATGGCCGCCAGTTAAAAAAGTGATGCCAACTTAAAGTTCTATACCCCAATAAAAAACACCCTTTATTATTGTCCAGGTGAGTGCTAGTCTAAGTATAACCAGAAGTGATCTTTTTGGCTTTAACGCCACTTCCTGAAACCACAAAACTTTTTTGGATTGCCCAAACTGCCCTCTATCATTGGGTATCAATATCGTCTTACTAGGACAGACAGAAAAATTACAAACAATTTTAAAGAGTAATTACATCCTCCATTTGAAAAATGAATACTTCAAGCTCGAGGTCTGATATTTATACCCTCACTCTACAGAGTAGGAGATCATTTGGGACAGAATGAGAAAAAAGGAGTGACTTAAGAACCCAAGTATGTTAGGATCAAATCCGTTTCACGACTTTTTAAGTTGTCTGGTAATATTTTACTTTGCACATGGTAATATTTTACCCAAAATTAGTTCAAGTTCGAAGATGTGCACAATTGCCACGCCCTTTCAAAAATTACCCATATTCTTATGTTTAATTTAAACTAATGTCCCAGCAAAAAGAAAGCACCCGAAGAAGTGAAAAAGATCTTCATTTTCTGATTCGGAAGTAGTGAAAATTGGGATCTTCACCAATGAATTTAACATAGGGTTGTCATAGGAGGGATGTCCTTTATTTTGAAAGACTTAAAACTTATTTTAAAGTGTTGCAAAGGAAGCACTTTTGCATTACTTTCCATTTCTATTTTAAAAAATCCGCCGCTACCGAGGGTAGAACAGCGGACCTTCTTGTTGCTACTGCTGTTGTGAATGGTGAATAACTAAAGCAAGCCATTTTGTTCATTAGAATTGACAATAGGAAACCTAACAAAATATTTATCTGAATGGTGATTTTTTAAAAGCTATAGGAAAGTTTTTCAAAAAAACACATAAAATTCAGAAAAATGCATGAAATCTTTATTTGAATCGATAGTACGGTCCATATAATTTAATGTTTGAAGATTATTTCATGCAAATGTTGACCTTGACTGCTCCTCAAATGGGCCATCCGCTTAGTCCAATTTTGGCATTTCCACGTTTTTGAGTAACAGACGCCCAATTGCTGCGAACATCATTAACACTGGCCGATACAGCTATATGTTCTTCAGTTCGCACTCTACGTAAGCGTGTCGGTAGTTTAATGTCCAACAATGTAAATTTGGTGCGGTCACAATAGCCCGAATAGCTGCTATAGTGGGTCGATTAAACTGACCATAAAATGGAAGCGCGCGATGAACTTTCTTAACAGAGCAGCATTTTGATTCAATAATTTGCAATCGATTTTCGTTTGTAAGAGGATTCATGGTTAAATTATAGACCAAACTGAAGATGTTTGACAGTGAAACAAAACACGAAACGTGCGTCAGCTGTTTAAAACAGTGTTGCCAAAAAGTATGAATTAATATACAACCCAAATTAATCCTAAATTAAGTTAGCATTAAATAAATTAACACTGCTAATTTTACGGATATTATGTAGTATTAACAATTAATTACAAAATGAAATATTTGAAGTGCATTAAAAGTGCAATAAATTTTTAAGTACAAATTTTTAAATTGTTAAAATTATACAAAATTAAACATTGTTTCTTTAATAAAAGTAATTAAAAAAAAAAAACAAAAAAAAGTTTTTTCGGAGCCACAATTCAAACCCGAGGCCTTCTGGGTGCAATGCGGAAACCTTACCTCTATAACCCCATACTAAAAATTCGTTTCCATTCACTTGTGAAGATTCTATTAGTAAAATATTACGGGATATTCACAAATTATCGACTTTTTTGGAAGTTGCGTAAAAGAACTTCCTCAAAAGCAGGAAAAATGCACATTTGGATTTTGAGGTGCGATTTAAATGTACTTCCTACGGAAGTACTTCAAATTTTTTTTGCTGGGGTAATATTCACACGTATATTCGGAATTAGCTATATTAGGTATTTATTAATGTTTTTATAATCTAAATATCGCGGGTTTTGTTACGACCCTTCCAGTAGTCACCCTAAACTACGTAAAATGAATGCTGTTATAACTTATATATACAGATGATCGGAATAGTGTGAAATTTGATATTTGGCAATGTTGTTGCATTCGCGTGGAATATGGGCGATATTGCCACACCCCTTCTGGTACCTCCCACACAAAGTGGCTTAAACTTTGATTGCAATAAAACCGACATAACGTCCATATCAAAATAGCATCCACTCAAAATCATTTGTAATTTGATATTTGAAAATGGTTTTGTAATCAATTTAAACCGAAAAAATATTTACGCTTTAGTCACGCCCTTTCTCGTACCTCCCACACAATTGTCTCTAAATCCTTCATAACTGCTGCATGCAATCCTGTATATTCTGGGTCGTGGTAAAATGCTAAGACGATATAGCCATGTCCGTCTGTCTGTTGAAAGCATGCTAGCTTCAGAACGAAATGAGCTAGGAGCTTCAAATTTTCCCTAAATGTGTCTTGTGGTTGCAGATCGGTTGGGACTGAAAGTGGGCGAAATCAGCCCAGAGGGAAAATTTTTTCCCTCACAAGAACTGAAAATACCCCTAATATTTAGAGTATTTCAACCTGCTTTTTGTATATGTCTGCTTGTATTTACTTGATATTTAGAATGAACATTCCCCTTATAGCATAAAAGCGAACCATAAAGTGATTCTTATTCGTTGGGGACGAAATGGGGCAAAAAAGGGATACAAATGGTACATATTAAACGATAACAGCTAGAAACACGAAATTCGGTGTGTACATTTCTCTAATTGTAGATAGATAATGTGAAATTATTTTTTCCAAATTCGTACTTTTAAGGGGTAAAATGGGAATAGAGGGATAAAAATGGTACCAACCAAACGGCTGCACGTAGAATAATGAAATTCGTTGTATACCTTCCTCTGATTGCGTAGACACGTAAAATAAACGGATTTTTCGAAATTCGTACTTTTTGGGGTTAAAATGAAAAAAGGGGGTAAAAATAGTACCAACCAAATGACTGCAGCTAGAGCCATGGAATTCGGAGTATACATTCCTCTTGCAGCGCAGACACGAAAAATAAATGTTTTTTTCCAAATTCGTACTTTCAAGGAATACAGAGGGATAAAAATAGTACCAACTAAACGAATACAGCTGTAGTCTTGACCTCTGTCTGCATAGGCACGCAAAATAAAAAGATTTTTCAAAATTCGTACTTTTTACTTTTACGACAAAAAGGGGTTGAATCATGAAGTTAGGTTATTTTGCACTATGGGAGAAAGATAATGGATTTTCAAAATTTGTACTTTTGGAATTAAAATAGAATGGAAATACAATCAATTGTAGAACACACTATCTACCAATATTTATGGTATTTAAGCTTTTTTGAAAATATAAGAATATTTATTTTTTGAATTGAATTGAAGTATTATTTCGATATATATAGTGTAAACGTATTGGTATCCTTGCGTATTTTGAAATAAAAAAATATTATATTTCTTTATAAATTATTTTTTTAAATATTTGTATTTGTTTTGGTTTGGCTATATTAAAAAACATATTTTCCTGTAATATTACTGCACTTCTACGAAAATCGATGTCCTCTGTGAAATGATATACATGGTGGAGGGTATACGGCCAGGCCGAACTTAACGCCGTTTTTACTTGTTTTTTTAATTTTGTTTTTTATTCAATATTTCGTTCCTCGATGAGGAATATCTTTAATTATAAATTTATATATATTTAATATATATCGTTACCAAAATATAAAAAAGACTCAACTAACATTTTTTTGCAAATCGAGATTTTTGGTTATTTTAGCAAACCACAACAACTTCGGTCATAATAAACTAAAATATCAATTGGCAAAAAATGTTAGTTGAGTCTTTTTTATATTTTGGTAACGATATGTAATTACATCCTTTAAAAATGTCAAGTCATTCTTAAATTAATTTCTAGTTTTAGTTTTTTCGTTTGTATTTTTTGGTCTGTAATCAATATTTGATTTGAACTGGGATATTGGGAACGAAAAACTAAAACAAATGAGCGTTGGCACGGCAGAAGTATTGATGGGTAACTATACCTGCATATACACATACTTACATATGCAACTCAATGAGATGCTTGTAAGATGGCATGTGTACTTTGTTACTTGGTGCGATTTTTTAAACGCAAATTCGGCAAGTGAGTTGTGCTTCTCGTTCGTTTATGAGAATCATCTCCTTATAGAGGCCGGGTTTGATGTTGAAAAGTCGCTGCGAAGCCACTTCAAAGACTTTTGACATGGTCGAAATCATGATTATGGTAGTCTGCAGCCAAGTAATAAATGTCACCATGCCATTTGTAAATAAATTTGCATTCTATTAAATGTATATACAAAATGGTCTTGAACCAGGACAATATCCCAGTTCAAATCATTAGTTTCTAGTATTAATGTGTTTTATAATGATAGAAAAACGATATTCAGAAGATTTGCAACAACAAATATCAGAGGTACCTTCGAAAATTTGCATTTTAGTAAAAAAGACTGTCGACAAAATGATTTTGCATTAAATTGTTGTTTATTAGCTTTATTATGACACCAAAGCAATGTTTGTGCATTGCATTTTCCCATACTTTTTATTTCCCGGGAAACGGGAATTATGTTTTCAATTTCCCGGGATCCCGTGGCAGCACCGGAAATCGTCAACATACTGTTTACCATGAGTTAAGCTTATTTTTTCCAATAAAACATTCACATTTATTAAAGTAAAATAAATATATATTTTACAACGAACCTGTTACAGAATTCATATAATAAAGCACAATGTGAAATCAATTCAAACATCTTTTCAAGTTTCAAAATTAATTAAAGATCAGATATATATTATTTTATTGGAAAATTTGGACGCGACGGAGAACGATCGTTCACATTAATAGAGAGTAGAGCATTAAATGAAACGTTCAGATACACGCTCAAAATCAATTTTTCCCGGATTTTAATATTTTCATATGGAGCTTGACAGGAAAAATCCGAAAAAGTGGATTTTGAGTCTACATCCGAACACAACTTAAAAATATTTTGTCATCCAACTGCAATATTTGGCATACCTGATTAAAAGCTATGTGATCTAAATTTGTATGCAAAATATGCTATGAAAAATATAAAATTTTCTACTGAATTCCCGCGGGATTACCGTACAAATTTCCCGGTATACGGGGAAAAAATATGCGAATTCCCGGGAATTTTCCCGCGGGAAATCCCGGGATGCAAACCCTAGTGCCAAATATAGTTTGGTTGTAATGAATTTTGTAAAAATATCCTTTTTGAACAAATGTCTGACTTTGGACCAACACAACTTATTTCCTTCAAAAGCATTTAACGAAATACATATATACATATTTTTTGAAAGGTTTCCCGTTTTTTCGGGGTAACTTTTGCCCGCCCGAAATTGCCCGCTTGGAAGATAGGATGCATTTAGCGCAAAAAGTCAGATTTTTTATTTCCAAAACGCAATTTAGTCAGATTTTTTATTTCCAAAACGCAATTTAGTCATTTTCGTCTCACTAACTTCTGAAAAGTAGGTACGCAGATAAAAAGATGAGTAAATTTCCTTTATGCTCATGCTAAATTTTATGACAATCGGAGTTTTATGGTCCTTTATTATAAAATTAAAAAAATGTATGGGGACCAACTTAAGGGTTGAAGATAGAAAATATTGGGAGTGAAAAAATATTGGTGGTTGGTCATACTTCCCTATGGGCCTCATTGGGCCAGTACGAGCGGTGGAAACAAATATTATAAAAAAATATTTTTTGTATGGGAGCTCCCCCCTTACCGACTAGAGATAGGGGGTATGTGCGTTCGAAAAAAAAAATTAATGGGGGTCGGTCTTACATTTAACCCCTCTGGGGACAACTCCGAGGCAGTTTTGGTGCTTTTCGTGTATTTTTACCCTTTTTCCCTCACCTTGGACCACGATGAGCGCCCTCTTATACTAACCCCATCACCCCCATTTTTGGCTCACGATTTTTTTTTTCAGAATCTCACAAAATTGGCGGTTCTAAAATATTGGTTGGTCATACATTTGACTTCCCTATGGGCCTCATTGGGCCAGTACAAGCGGTGGAAACAAATATTATAAAAAAAATTTTTGTATGGGAGACCCCCCCTAACGAGTAGAGATAGGGGGTATGTGCGTTCGAAAAAAATTTTGGGGAGGGAAAATTAATGGGGGTCGGTCTTACATTTAACCCCTCTGGGGACGACTCCAAGGCAGTTTTGGTGCTTTTCGTGTATTTTTCCCCTCACGTTTGACCCCGACGAGCGCCCTCTTATACTAACCCCACCACCCCCATTTTTTGCTCACGATTTTTTTCAGAATCTCACAAAATTGGGGGTTCTAACATATCCAAATCGAACTCCTAAAATTTCCATACAACACTCCCCCCCTAATATACATATCTACCAGAAAAAACTCGTGTGTTTTGGAAGACAGTATTCGGAGTACAAACTGGGTAGTGACCACAACACACTTTTGCAACATATACCCTTGACGGAACTGCCAGTTTTTGTCGTGATTCGCACGACCCACGCCATTTTACAAACAACCCAAATATATAACATAAAGATACACAATCGGTATCGTCCGATAAGTAGTTGTGAGAAGGAATATCTTTGAAAAACGATTACAATTTATGAAATTTATATTATTTAACAAGTACAGCTGTAGGATAAGCTAGAATAATAGAAGTGGCCAATGTGAGTACAATTCAAAAACAACACCGCCCTCAATGCAACTGATTAATAATCGAGTGATTAAAAGCGAAGCGAAATGTATGGCAACAAGTCAAGAGTAATTTAGATAAAATATATCATATCAGACTAGCGCCTCAGATCTCGACCAGCTAAGCAACAAGAGCCGGCCATACCCAGTTGCCTGATGTTTTTAAGCAGGTGAAGTCATCAACGATTATATGACGCCTTGATTGCAACTGTAGCCTAAAGTTGAACAATGAACTGCTGAAGAGCTGGACTTGAAAATTGGGTCACCAAGTCCTTATAGATCAAATGGCAACCAGTCTAACCAAATATGCCAATCATCCCAAGGAGGGTTGTGTATACTCTACACCATTCCGAATTGAAATTGGGAAAATTCCATTTGAAATTGAGATTTTCCATTTGAAATTGAGAATTTCCTTTTATAATTGAGAAATTTCAAATTGAAATTGAGAATTTCCTTTTATAATTGAGAAATTTCAAATTGAAATTGAGAATTTCCTTTTATAATTGAGAACATTTCAAATTGAAATTGAAAATATTTTTAATTTCAATTGGAATTTCGTCATTTTGAAACGGAAATTCTCAATTTCAAATTTTATTTTCTGAAAATGAAATTCTCAATTTCAATTGGAATTTTCTCATTTCGAAACAGAAATTCTCAATTTCAATTGGAATTTTCGCAATTTGAAATGGAAATTCTCAATTTCAATTGGTATTTTCGCAATTCGAAATGGAAATTTTACATTCCAATTGGAATTTTCTCAATTATAAATGGAAATTCTCAATTTCGATTGGAATTTTCTCATTTCGAAATGGAAATTCTCAATTCCAATAGGAATTTTCACAATTATAAATGGAAATTCTCAATTTCATTTGGAATTTTCTCAATATGAAATGGAAATCTCAATTTCAATTGCTATTTTCGCAATTCGAAATGGAAAATCTCAATTCCAATTGGAATTTTCTCAATTATAAATAGAAATTCTCAATTTCATATGGAATTTTCTCATTTCGAAATGGAAATTCTCAATTCTAATTGGAATTTTCTCAATTATAAATGGAAATTCTCAATTCCAATTGGAATTTTCTCATTTCGAAATGGAAATTCTCAATTTCAATTGGAATTTTCTCAATTATAAATGGGAATACTCAATATAATTTGGAATTTTCTCATTATCAAATGGAAATTCTTAATTTCAATTGTAATTTTCTCATTTTGAAATAGAAAATCTTAATTTCAAATGGAATTTTCTCAATATAAAATGCAAATTCTCAATTTGATATGGAATTTTCCGAATTTCAATTGGAAATGGTGTAGATATTCTTTTCGCTGTGCTGCAGAGTATCCACGGAAGGATATCATCGGCTGTTGACCGATTACAATTTAAATAAAGACAAAATTTTGTTTTAAATAATTAATTTGTTTTATTAAAACTAATTATTGGCAGTATCAAACTAAATTATAACAAATAACAATACATTTTTCATTAACAAAATAATTCAAAGGGGCCTAAGAAGACCCCCAATTCACCATCACCGTTTACCAAACATAGGAACCGGCATAGGATGGAGCATAAGCCAGAGGTGAAGAGTACGCCAAGGGAGAACTGTAGGCCAAAGGTGAGGCGGCGGCGGCGGCGTATCTAGCTACCACAGGAGCGGGATAGGCAGCAGCGCCGGCATAGCGGGCTACAAGGGGAGCACCATAAGCCGAAGCATAGTTGGCGTAGACTGGAGCCGGGTGGTAAGCAGCAGCAATGGGAGCCGCTACAGGAGCCACAACTTTGGCGACGGGAGCTGAGAAGGCAGCCGGAGCAAAGACTCTGGGAACATGAGCGGCAACTGGAGCCACTGGGGCTACAATGGGTGCTGTTGCAATGCCATTATAAGTTCTGGCCACAATTTGACTGCTGGTGGCGGTCACCACTGGAGGGTGGGCTGCCACAACTGGAGCCGAATAAGCAAATGGATGGGCACCAATCAGACCAGGCTTGGCAGCGGCAGCGGCAATGACAGCAAAAATGACGACGGCCTAAAAGTAAACATTAGCAAATAATTAAAATCGCTAGTATTCCCTTTGGTCCTGCTGCTGGTGGTAATCCTTACGTATTTGAACATTTTGTTATTTTTTAAGGGGGCGATGTGATTGTGATTCTTTGAAATGCTAATAAAGTTTGATATCTTTTACTTGGGCACACTGAGTTTTTATATTAAAATCGAAATTATTATTATGGCCAACTAACTGACCTTAGCCAACTGACAGCCAAAACAACGCAAAAGACAAAAGGCACCATACACCGCACACTGCAATACGCTGGAATACAAGGCGCCCTCGTAGCTTACTTTTTTGTGGAACGGTGGAAACGTTTTTCGTCGCCTTGGGTATGCACATCACGTCCGCATTCGTGTAATTTTTGTGGGTTTTTATGCTAAATGATGATCAAAAAGCGCATTTATTGGCTGTTTATTAAAATACGTTTAAATTAACGGTTTCTTTTTGGTCACTTGGATGTTGCGGGAGGTTAACGTAATAAAGACAGTCAATTTAAGAATTTGGACAGCCGTAGGTCATGATGTGTTGAGTTTTGCGGATGGTCATGATATATTCCATCCTATTGACAAGACAAACTAAATGGGATTTATGACTTTTCCATGTTTTAGATGATTCATCAAAGTAATCATCCGATGGGGGAGGGGGCCTTGTCCACATCGAAGTTATTGCGATCTAATTGAATTTGCGATATTCTGATGGTTACAGATTACTAAGGATAACGGCTGAGGATAGGCAAACGAAAAAAGAGGAACTTGTTAGTATGGAGGGAACTTTTCATTCATCGCATGAATGAATCCATGACAAACTCTGTGGTGGAAGCCTTCAAATGGATTATAATTATAACTAGCTGAACCCCGCCCGCTTCGCCAGGCAAAAAAAAACAAATGGTAAATTAAAATCACGTTTCATATTGATCTTATCATATTGATATTATCGTGGTCAGTAATATATACGTTCCAATTTTCAGCCTTCTAGCTTAAAAAACACTATTGCCACGCCCACTAAAATCCAAATTTCGGTATCATAGTTATCATTCTCGTGGTCAGTAATATACATGTACCAATTTGCAGTCTTCTAGTTCTCAAAAACGATTTTGCCACGCCCAAATCCAAATTTCGGCATCAAATTTATCTTTCTCGTGGTCAGTAATATATTTGTATCAATTTTCAGCCTACTACCACTCAAAAACACTATTGCCGCGCCCACAAAACGAAAATTCAAAATCGAGCATCATATTTATCTTTCTCGTGGTCAGTAATATATATGTACCAATTTAAGCCTACTACTTCTCAAAAACACTTTTGCCACGCCCACTCCGCCCACAAAACGAAAATCCAAATTTCGACATCAAATTGATCTTTCTCGTGGTCAGTAATATATACATTCCATTTTTCAGTCTTCTAACTCTCAAAAACTCTTTTGCCACGCCCACTCCGCCCACAAAATGAAAATCCAAATTTCGACATCATATTTATCATTCTCGTGGTCAGTAATATATTTGTACCAATTTTCAGTCTTCTAACTCTCAAAAACACTTTTGCCACGCCCACTCCGCCCACAAAATGAAAATCCAAATTTCGGCATCATATTTTTTATTCTCGTGGTCAGAAATATATACGTACCAATTTTCAGCCTTCTAGCCCAAAAAACACTTTTGCCACGCCCACTCCGCCCACAAAATGAAAATCCAAATTTCGACATCATATTTATCATTCTCGTGGTCAGTAGTATATATGTACCAATTTTCAGCCTTCTAGCTCAAAAAACACTTTTGCCACGCCCACTTCGCCCACAAAATGAAAATCCAAATTTCGGCATCATATTTATTATTATCGTGGTCAGAAATAAATATGTACCAATTTTCAGCCTTCTAGCTCTCAAAAACACTATTACCACGCCCACTCCGCCCCTCAAAATGAAAATCCAAATTTCGGCATCATATTTACCATTTTCGTGGTCAGATATATATACGTTCCAATTTTCAGCCTTCTAGCTCAAAAAAACACTATTGCTACGCCCACTTCGCCCACAAAATGAAAATCCAAATTTCGGCATCATATTTATTATTCTCGTGGTCAGAAATAAATATGTACCAATTTTCAGCCTTCTAGCTCTCAAAAACACTATTGCCACGCCCACTCCGCCCCTCAAAATGAAAATCCAAATTTCAGCATCATATTTATCATTCTCGTGTTCAGTAATATATATGTATGTACCAATTTTCAGCCATCTAGCCCAAAAAACACTTTTGCCACGCCCACTCCGCCCACAAAATGAAAATCCAAATTTCGACATCATATTTATCATTCTCGTGGTCAGTAGTATATATGTATGTACCAATTTTCAGCCTTCTAGCTCAAAAAACACTTTTGCCACGCCCACTCCGCCCACAAAATGAAAATCCAAATTTCGACATCATATTTATCATTCTCGTGGTCAGTAGTATATATGTACCAATTTTCAGCCTTCTAGCTCCCAAAAACACTATTGCCACGCCCCCTCCGCCCACAGAGCAATTTTTTAAAAATATCCACTTTCTATCCCATTACAATTCAATTCGGTGAAAAAAGTGAAAACGGAAAGGATTTTTGTATGGATACTATATCATGAATTGACATGACCTAATTTCAAAATTAAAATCTGTAAAAACATGTGTCTGACAGACAACAAATTAAATAAATGAGTGTTATACTAAAACCTGAAACGATGTGGCCACTTTCACCATAGCTGTTTCTACACTATTTTCAATTGAAATTGGGCACATTCAACTTGAAATTGAGAATTTCATATTGAGAAAATTCCATTTTAAATTATTTTTTTGAAGAAATTCCAATTGAAATTAAGAATTTAAGAAAACGTCAGTTGGCTAAACTGACTTATTTATACCCTCACTCTCAGAGGACATGTGTATGGAAGGACTTAAATGTATCTTATCGCCGGAGTATGTTTGTGGGAGGTACTAGAAGTTAGTGCCAATTGGATCCAGCTTCCACATTTGTTAATAATTGTAAAAACAGGTCAAACATGAAGTCATAATGGATTTCTGGCACCAGTAAATGCGTTATAGAGCATTTAATTTTCCTAGGATAGAGCAAGTGTGTGGGAGGTACAAGGGGCGTGGCTAAAAGGTACCTAATTTTATACCTTCCACTTTTATCATTACGTGTGTAACACCTTGAAATATCGACCTGAGACCCTATAAAGTATATATATTCTTGATCGCCATAAAATTCTAAGACGATCTAGCCATGTCCGTCCATCTGTTGAAAGCACGCTAGCATTTAAACGCAAGGAGCTAGGACGCCCAAATTTTCCATAAATGCGTCCCTCACAAGGACTAAAAATATCCATAATAACCCCTAATATTTTAGAGTTTTTAAGCATATTTCTTCAATATGCCTCCTTGTACTTACTCGATATTGGGTATGCGGCATTCTCCCTATAACAAAAACGTGCCCATAAAGTGATTTTTATTCGTAGGGGGTGAAATGTGGTAAAAAGGGATGAAAATGATACATATCAAACGACAACATCTAGAAACATGGAATTCGGTGTGTACATTTCTCTATTTGAGTAGATACATAATATAAAAGTATTTTTTCAAAATTCGTACTTTTAAGGGGTAAAATGGGAATAGAGGGATACAAATGGTACCAACCAAACGGCTGCACCTAGAATAATGAAATTCGGTGTATACATTCCTCTGATTGCGTAGACACGTAAAATAAACCGATTTTTCGAAATTCGTACTTTTTGGGGTTGAAATGGAAAAAGGGGACAAAAATAGTACCAACCAAATGACCGCAGCTAGAGTCATGAAATTCGGAGTATACATTCCTCTGACTTCAAATACACGCAAAATAAAGGGTGATTTTTTTAAAAGCTATAGGAAAGATTTTCAAAAAAACACATAAAATTCAGAAAAATGCATTAAATCTTTATTTGAATCGATAGTACGGTGCATATAATTTAATGTTTCAAGATTATTTCATGCAAATGTTGACCTTGACTGCGACTCAAATGGTCCATCCGCTTAGTTCAATTTTGGCATACTCCACGTTGTTGAGTAACAGAGGCCCAATTGCTGCGAACGGCGACGAATCGATAATTGATGGTCATCATTAACACTGGCCGATACAGCTGCGATATTTTCTTCAGTTTGCACTCTACGTAAGCGTGTAGGTAGTTTAATGTCCAATAATGTAAATTTGGTGCGAAATTTAGTCACAATAGCCCGAATAGCTGCTTCAGTGGGTCGATTAAACTGACCATAAAATGGAAGCGCGCGATGAACTTTCTTAACAGAGCACGCATTTTGATAATATAATTCAATAATTTGCAAGCGTTGTTCGTTTGTAAGACGATTTATGGTTAAATTATAGACCAAACTGAAGATGTTTGACAGTGAAACAAAACACGATACGTGCGTCAGCTTTTTAAACCAGTGTTGCCAAAAAGATAATAGCTAAAAAATCACCCTTTAAAAGGTTTTTTTTTCAGATTCGTACTTTCAAGGGATACAATGGGTGGAGAGGAATAAAATAGTACCAACTAAACAACTATAGCTATAATGATGAAATTCGGTGTGTAAGTACGTAGACTCTATGATACACTTCACTTTCACGGGAAAACGGGAAGGTTTTTGTATCCTGTAAATGTATGTGTTTGACAAAAAATTTTATATCGGAAAGGACATTTGTATGAGGATATATTGAAACCTGGAACGAAATAGGTGAAATATAAAATGTATAGTTTGGCCAAAATTGGTTAACCTTAAGGGAGCAACATTTGAATTTGGGCAATATTTAATGGGTCGATTATGGATGGCAACCAAACTCCAGTTGAGTTGTCAACTGGCAACGCAACTGAAATAAAAATAAGTATTATGTATGACAACTTTTGTCAGTTGCCGTCGATAATAGTGTTTTGACACTTTGGTAACTTAAAATTTTGTAAACAAAACAAACAATTCAACTCAAAAAAGTAAATTTCAACAATAAAAATTTAATTTTTAATGATTAGCTCAGTGAAACTTTTTTTTGGTGAAGAAGAAGATGCCCAGGACGTGGCATTTTTTAGGAGGAATTTAAGAGATAGCTCTAATCCCTTAGAATTGCCATCTCTACTGTGAGTAGATGTTTCTATCTTGAAAATTTTTCAATAAACAATTGTTCGTCTTAGCTTTAAGGCGTATTTCCGACTTCCAAAAGATGCCGTTGTCTATTTAGTGGAAGAATTAAAAAATTGCTTTAAAAAAAGCTACCGGTCAACAGCAATACCTCCACTCTTAAAAGTGTGTGCTGCTTTGAGGTTTTTTGCGGAGGGAAGTTTTCAGAAGTCCCATGGCAATGACTTCAACCTCGGCATGGCTCAACCCACTTTGTCCGTGGTTTTGAGCGAAGTTGTCCAAATAATAGAGCAAAAGCTATGTAAAATTTGGATTGTTTCCAAATTAACAGAGGAAGAAAAATCATCCAATATCTCTAGAACGCCAAGCAGATTACCCACTGGAGTTGCAGCCAAATCAACTTGCAACAGGTCCGCTGCCGCCTGCTCCAATGGCGATAAATGCATTTCTTGCGATGGCCCACCACCTGTGGTGTTAATGTTTCTTTTATTTTCTGCAGGTTTCTTTTTTAATTTTGCCTTAAAATGAATCCACACTCTCTGCGATTCTTCTGGAGTACGTGTAGGTGGGCCATAGCTATTTAAATTATCGACAATTCCCTTCCACACTTCATCCGTAGTGGCTTTGGTTTCACCAAAAACCCGCTAGCTAGGTTAGGGTTAAGTTCCATTTTGTTTACCAGGATTTCAAATTGCTGCTTTGTGGTAATTTTAACCATCATGAAGCCTACAAACACCAGAAAAAAAAGTAATATTGAATATATGAATAATTAAAAATAAATGTAAATTACCTCTTATTTTCACTTTTTATTTCTTTAAAAAATTACACACCAATTTGAAAAATTACAAGGCAACCAGAAATAAATGGTTGCCGAAAAATCCCCTTTTTAGCAACTGAAATTGACAACTGTCGGTCGTAGTTGTCATCCGTAATGAAAATTTGGCAACTAGCAACGCCACTAAACTCTGGTTGCCATCCATAATCGACACATAAATCTGAACCGATCTTACCCACTTTCACCATAGTTTTGTTTAGTTAGATTATAAGATGATGTGCGAAATTTAAAGAAAATCAAGCACAATATGTGGCTTTTAAAGCGGCAAAAGTCAAATCGGGAGCGACATTTGTATGGGGGCTATATCTAAATCTGAACCGATCGTACCCAATTTCTGCATAGTGTTTCTAGTTGGATTATAAGATGTTGTCCCAAATTTAAAGAAAATCGGGTACAATATATGGTTTTAAGAGCGCAAAATTCAAATCGGGAGCGACATTTGTATGGGGCCTAATCTGAACCGATCTAGCCCGCTTTAGCCACAGGTGTTTCTAGTTAGATTATAAGATGTTGTGCGAAATTTAAAGAAAATCGATTAAAATATGTGGCATTTAAAGCGGAAAAAGTCAAATCGGGAGCGACATTTATATGGGGGCTATATCTAAATCTGAACCGATTTGACCTATTTTCACCATACATGTTCTTAGTTAAAATATAAGATGTTTTGCCAAATCTGAAGACAATCTGATAATCAAATCAAATCGGGAGCGAAATTTGTATGGGAGCTATATATAAATTTGAACCGATCTGTCCGATATTCACCATGGGAGTTTCTAGTGGGAATATAAGATGTTTTACCATATCTGAAGACAATCTTATACAATATGTGGTTTCTAGAGCGGAAAAAGTCAAATCGGGAGCGAAATTTGAATGGGAGCTATATATAAATCTGAACCGATCTGACCGATATTCACCATGGGTGTTCCTAGTGGAAATATAAGATGTTTTACCAAATCTGAAGACAATCTGATACATTATGTGGTCTCTAGAGCGGAAAAAGTCAAATCGGGAGAGATATTTGTATGGGAGCTATATATAAATCTGAACCGATCTAACACATTTTTACCACAGGTGTTTCTAGTTACAATATAAGATGTTTTGCCAATTTTAAAGAAAATCTGTTGTAATATGTGGTATCTAGAGTGAAAAGAGTCAAATCGGGAGTGAAATTCGTATGGGGGCTATATCTAAATCTGAACCGATTTTCTTCAAATTAAATAGCGTTCGTCCTTATCCCGAAAAACATCGTTGTGCAAAGTTTCATTTGGTTCTGTCTACAATTGCGACCTGTATCGTGATTACAAGAATAGATGGACGGACGGACGGACGGACGGACAGACGGACATTGCTAAATCGACTCAGAAAGTGATTCTAAGACGATCGGTATAATTAACAATGGGTCTATCTCGTTTCCTTTTGGGTGTTACAAACAAATGCACAAAGACATAATACTCTCGTGGAGTGTATAAAGGAGATTTTAGGAAGTCGTAAAATGGTACCAATCAAATGGCCGCAGCTAGAATCATGGAATGCGATATATACATTCCTCTGACTGATTAGACATGCAAAATAAAAAGATTTTTCCAAATTCGTACCTTTTACTTTTACGACAAAAATTGGTTGAATCATGAAGTTAGGTTATTTTGCACTATGTACGTCAGATAATGGATTTTCAAAATTTGTACTTTTGGAATTAAAATAGAATGGAAATACAACCAACTGTAGCACCCACTATATACCAACATTTATGGTATTTAAGCATTTTTGAATATATAATTATAAGAATAGTTATTGAATAAACGTATCGGTGGCCTTGCCTTATAAGCGTGGTTTGAAATAATAAAAATATTATATTTCTTTATAAAATTAGTTTTATTAAATATTTGTATTTGTTTTGGTTTGGCTATATTAAAAAAATATATTTTCCTGTAACATTACTTCACATCTACGAAAATCGACAGCCTCTGTGGAACGCAATCCATGGTAGAGGGTATATAAAGTTTGGCCCGGCCGAACTAAACGCCGTTTTTAATTGTTTATGTTTAAAGTGATTATAAAAACATTTTCAAATATCAAATTGCAAATGATTTTGATTATCCGTACGGATGTTGTATCGGTTTTATTGTAACCAAAGTTTATGCCACTTTGTGTGGCTGGTACCAGAAAGGGGGCGGCAATATCGCCCATATTCCATGCGAATATAATCTCTATAAAAGCATTACTTAATATCAATTCACAGTATTCCGAACATCCGTATAGAACTTACAACAGCTTTAATTTTACGTAGTTTAGGGATACGCGTGAAAGTCACATTAGTTTTAATTTAACATAGGAATGTGGGTCATTTGTGTGGGAGGTACCAGAAGGGGCGTGGCCATTTCGCCCATCTTCGAACTTAAACTAAGTTTAGGAAAAATATTACCATGTGCATAGTTTAAATAGATTCTTAGATCCTTTCGAGAGTTATCGTGTACACCAGACAGATAGACGGACGGACGGACATGGCTCAAACAACATAAAAAGTCGTGACACGGATTTGTTTCAAATATACTTAGGGTCTTAAGTCACTAATTAATGTGTTACACCTTTTTCTGTCGCAAATGATCTCTGTATGAATAATGAGAAAATTCCAATTAAAATTGAGAATTTCCATTTATAATTGAGAAAATTCTAATTTAAATAGAAAATTTCCATTTCATATTGAGAAAATTCCAATTCCAATTGAAGTTGAGAATTTTCATTTAAAATTGAGATATTACAAGGTCCATTTCATATTGAGGAAGTTCTTAATTTCAATTTAAACATTCCCAAATTGAAATGGAATCTCAATTACAAGTGGAATATTCCCAATTTCAGTTGGAAATTGTGGAATTAGAATATAAGATGTTGATGGCGAAATAGAACGCGCTCTGCCACATTTGAAGAAAATCAATTAAAATAGAACGACAAAAGTATAATCGGGAGGGAAATTTGTGTAGGGGCTATATGTAAAGCTGAACCGAACTTACCCACTTTCACAATAGAAGTTTCTAAAGGGTGGTTAAATTTTAAGGGCCGATGTTGATTTTATGGACGCCGCGACCTCGGTGGTACACCTCCATCCGATGGTCCAAATTTTCGATGACGCTGAGGCATAATTAAGATTCTATGCCTTTAATGTGCCGAATTATCTCATCCTTTGGCTCTTGAATTGTTGCTGGCTTATCGACGTACACCTTTTCTTTCAAATAACCCCAAAGAAAGAAGTCCAACGGTGTCAAATCACATGATCTTAGCGACCAATTGACATCGCCACCACGCGGCCATTGAATTTGTCGCGCAAAAGAGCCATTGTTTCGTTAGCTGTGTGGCAAGTGGTACCGTCCTGTTGAAACCACATATCGTCCACATCCATATCTTCCAATTCGGGCCATAACAAGTTCGTTATCATCTCACGATAGCGAAGACCATTCACAGCAACTGCCTGACCGTCCTCATTTTGGAAAAAATATGGCCCGATGATGCCGCCAGCCCATAAACCGCACCAAACAGTCACTCTTTGTGGGTGCATTGGTTTTGCGACAATCACTCTTGGATTATCATTCGCCCAAATGCGGCAATTCTGCTAATTGACGAATCCACTGAAGTGAAAATGTGCCTCATCACCGAAGATGATTTTCTTCGAAAGTTGATCACCCAATGCTGTCATTTCTTACCATCATTCTTGAGTCAATTGCACCTTGAGTCTATGCTTTGTGGAAAATTTCATGGAGCTAGTTCAAACGGATCATAAATTAAATAAATATTTCCAGTATGAATCGGGTTTCAACCACAGTGCAGCGTTAAATAATAAATTAAGAAATTTAGCTCACTTTAAAAATACTATTATTTGTATCAACCAGTATAACTCTAATTTTTGGTATCCTACGCCATTCATTAAATAAAATCCCAATTTGTGTTTTCTTTATTTATTTCTTTATTTTTTTAATAATAAAATATTTTTTTTTGTTTTAACAAAAAGCACATTTATAACTCACATTGAATATATAGGTTTTTTTGTATGTTGGTTGATTGGTTTTTACAAATAAATTAAAATTAAAAATAATCATAATCATAATAATATGTAATAATAATAATAATTAATAATCGTAATAATAATATGATGTTCAAAATTAAAATTAAAAAAAAGAGAAATGGGAATCGTCATTTTTCGAAATAATAATGTGTCACATTATCATGATTATCAATGTCGAGATTATGATTTAATAAAAACTTAAGATACAAAAAAAAAAAACAAATGCTCTAAACTAAACTTTACAAAACAAAATCAAAACGGTTGCATAATATTCAAACAATATTATTTCCATATTATTTCATGTTTCAATAATCATTAAAGTGATGAATAATTAATAATTAATTAATAAAATAATAAGGATGTACGTACATACGTGTATTAAATATAATAGTTTTCAATTGACAAATGCATGGAGTGATGGGTGTGGTGGGGGTATTAAAGGAAAAATAAAATAATAATTTATGTTTATGGAGGGGATGTGAAATATGTAGGGTGGTCGAATCACTGAATAAATTGTATATATAAATTTATAGCTGAATAAATTATAATTTTTCGATTTTTAATAATAAAAAAGTGAGTGGATCGTGAATGCACAAAGCGAATAAGAAATTAATAAAATTTTAGGGAAATCTTTGCCATCCATTCCAAGGGTGGACGGACCTTGACAAAATTGTTTGGAAAAACCTGTAATAGTTCTTAAATCTTAATTTTCGAATTACGTATCCCCGAAAACTGTCGCGAAAATTAGTTTTACAATGCAATCGGTCAATACAAAATTGAATAGTGGTAACAATTTTGAAAACTTGATTTCAAACCCCTGTGGATTGCTGTTTTTAAAAATGGAATTCGACCTCACAGGTCCATATATTTGAAAATTCCCTTTAAACATATGCTAACTTTAAGGCCAATACAAAACATAAAATAACTTGTACTACTTCTTGTTTGTTGTTCCCAAAATTTCCATACAATTCGAAAGCGACATTTCAGAGCTTAAGATCGCATATATCGAACTTTCGAAAACGAAAGTTTTAGAACAGATAATACAAATTGAATCGATCGCCGATATCTATGAGTCAAAGTTCGACCAAAGCATAACATTTTTATTCGAATTCGTAGGCGATTTTAGCAATAATGAAACGAATATGGCTAAATATTTTTCATTTTCAATATTCCATTTAAAGCAATTAAGTATTGGGAGGTTTTAAAGCGAAGTTGTGATGAGCCACATTTCTTATAATTGCATGACAGCGTTTTATCAAAAAATAACTTTAGCAAATGGAAAACATAAGTCTAATAAATCTAATCGAATCTACAAAGTAGCTCTGCTCAAAAATCAATAAATAAATAAATCAACCGACCATCGCAAATCACAATACGAAAATAAGGTAGAAATAATAGCAACTTTCAATTTAATTCGAAAGACCTTTAATTCGAGGACCAGTGCAAACATTAATTTCGAAATAATTCTAATCCAAGTTTTGAAAATAAAATAGAGAAGACAGGAGCTGCAAATTTAATTCGATTGCGCTTGAGTAAGATCCTTACCATGTATTTCGACTATCGGAAATGGATTTGATTCTTGTCGTTATGTTTCTCTACTTTTGGTCCTTATCAACACGAAACGAATTTTGATTTGATCGTGCTTAAAAAAATGTTTTCCTGGGCCCTCGTCTCTAAAGAAAATTCTATACGAATGTTGAAATCATCTCTAATTTTTAAACGAAAATCTACCGCTTTCCAAAGATTTTCCTTTCGAACCTGGATACAAGGTAAGGATGCTGACCTGTCACCAAAGATTTTATAATTAATTATAAACAAAACTTAAAAAAAAACTAATATGAAAGCATATACTCGCATAAATTCGTGATGAATAACTCCAAATCATGAGAAAATTTGATTTTCTGCTCTCCCAATTTTTTATATAAAATATAAATATAAGTTTGATCATAAAAAACAAAGAAACTTTTAATTAATTTAAATATAAAAAATAAAAGATGAGATGAGTCCGAATAAAATATGTGAAATATTCACTGAAGATTTGGTCCTGATAAAGCTGAGAAAGAAATTTTCCGTTTGGCAATACTCAATGGCCTACACAATTTTATGTTGGACATAAACGACCAATCGATCAAGGTTGTCGAGGGAAATTGATATAATTTTCCAAATTTATAAAACAGAAGCAATCGACTGAGAAGGATAGATAAACAAATTTGTGAATCGATTGATAATAATAATTATCAAATATATGTATATATTGAAAATGTTGCATCAAAATAAACTACTTTTATCAAGATAAAACTTGAATTTCTTTTCAAATTGATTACATTTACTTTCTGTCTTCAAAGGTTCGGCTTGAAAGTAGTAGGTAATTGAAATTGAAAAGGTTGGCTTGGGAAAATTATTCAATTTCCAAATGGGCAAAACAATAGCTTAGTGAAGGATAGATAGTCAAACAAATTTTTGAATCGAACTAAATTTTGAATCAAAAGTGTTGTAACAGGATAAACTTCAACTTGAATTATCGCTATGAAGAATAGACAAGAAATTCTTTTGTAAATCGATTAATTCAATAGCTTTATTTTCTGTCTTCAAAGGTTTGACTTGAAGGAATACTCTACTATAAACTTGATATACTCAAATATAAACTATAAGGAAATAATTTCCTAACTGGTTAAAACAGAAGCAACAGACTGTGAAGGTTAGTTAAACAAACATGAGAATCTATTGATGAACAATCAAAAAAAGTATATATTGAAAGTGTTGTATTAATATAAACTAATCATATAAATTATGATACAACTTGAGTTGGGTTATCGCTATAAAGAATACACAAGCATTTCTTTTTCAATAGATTTATTTATGTTGTCTTCAAAATGATATAATTTTCCAAATGGACAAAACACATGCAATCGACTGTGAAGGTGGAAGTTTGGCTTGAAGCAAATCTACTATTTTGTTTGGCACTTTCCCCAGGAAATTACAAAAAAAAAATATGTTAAACTTAAAGCCAGTATAAAAAATCGACTATAACAAAAACGTTATTAAAAAGTATATTCCTTATTCGAAATAAAAAATATTTTTTCCACATTGTCCTCAATAACAATTTAGTAATAAATAATTTTATCTTGACATTTTCTTACACCAAAAATTTATTTTTATTTTACTTTGATTTTGATACACACATTCATATTATTATTGTTGTTGCTGACGATGTGAAAAACAATTTTTCCTACTTCAGTAACAAGTTAATTTTTTGATTTTAAGGGTTTTGTTATCGCCGCTTGGAAGCGCAGGCTTATATAAAAAACAGTGCTATTATTATTGGTGCACTGGATAAGTCAAGTCAATTTCAATTTTCATTTAATCTAATTAGATTTTTACTCGACATTTTCCCTCTTTAACTAAAAGAAAATACCATCCTCTTAACAAAGAAAAACGGCGTGGGAATAAGATCCTCGTATATACGAAAACATTTGAAGAAGATTTAAAGTATTTTTGACACAGATTAATCGATATGAATTTGGTCACCCGAAAGGCTGATACTTTTTATATCTGGATATCCAAGGATAAGAACCTGGTATAAAATAAAATATTTGATGGACTTTTGAGACAGATAAATCAAAATGAATTTACATTTTTGAATTTTAACATAAAGTAACCGACATTGAAGTTGAGGAGAGATCGAAATAGAAAAATGTCGATAGCGAATAAAATTTACCTGGGAATGAATTGGCAACCTTAAATTTTCAGCCGTGATTTATGATATTTTTTCGAGTTTCTTCTGGTTTCTTGCTTCGATTTGATCACCTTATTTCTATTAGCCATTACTCTATTTGTTTATTTCTATCGAGCCAAAAGTGATTATGAAATGGAAAATTTAAAAAGTTCTAAAATCAAATTAAATAAATACGACCTTAGCCTTAGAGAAAAGATTATTAGAAAGAGCTACATAACCTCTCTATCCTTCAGCAGCCTCAATGTTTGCCATCCACAGCCTTCCACAAACCAATTTCTAAAGGCAAATTTCGAAATTCCATCCCCAATATTATCTTAAGAGCAATTCGTCTTCTCGACCATCCACCACTTTCGAATTATTAAAATGTTGTTGATGTTTTTTTTATTAAATTTTGTAATAATTTAAGAACAAATATCATCTATTTAAAAACAAAAAAAAAGAAATACAATGTAGTACACATGATAACTCTATAAAAATATATAATGTATGTATGTATGTATAATGTATAATAATAATAATAATGATAGAAATAATAATAATTATAATTATTAATAATTTCAATTTCTTTCACTTAGTTTTCTCGATTTATTTTCATATATATCCACTTAATCATTAAAAAACAAAAAAGAATCTATGCGGTTTTAGATAAAGAATTTTTTCTTCAAAGTTTTTTCTCTTTTCTCTCATAAGTTTTACTTGTTTTTTGTTTGTTTGTTTGTTTGTTTTGTTTCTTTCTTACAAATAAATGTTCAACACCAACTTATTGTATATAAAAAAATAATAATAATAAATTGTTTATTGTTGCTTTTTCTTTTCTCATAAGTTTTGTTTTATTTATATATATATATAGAATAATAAAAATTAGATTTTATTAAATAGTTTACGGTATGGTGTTTGTGTTTTTTTGTTATTTAGATAGATACGATAGATTTCTGGTGTTGTTGTTGTTGTTCTGGTTATTGTTTATTCATCATTGTATGACAAAAAAATCTTTTGATTCAAACTGAATTTGTAGTGTAGTGTGTGATGGTTTTTATTATTTATTTATTGTTATGTTTTAGTTATTATTATTATTATTGTGTTGTTGTTTTCTGTAGCTGTTGCTGTTGCTGATGTTGTTGTTATTGTATTGATTAAGTTTTCCTTTGAAGTGAATTTCATTTACTTAATTTACTAATTACTCTAATAAGCGCTCCATTCTCCTCTTTAAGGCGTAAGTTTTCAGTTTTATAAGCATCCAATTGCTGTGGAAGAGATGTGGAGAGAGAAAAAATGGGAGAGTTAGTTTATAGATGAGTTATAAATATAATTGAATATATGTACATATGCATATATGCTTTAGGGCAATTGCTGCGTAAATTAATGTTGATAAACAATTTCCAAACAAATTCATTCCAAAACAGTGTTTTTTTTTCAAAGCAATTTATTTAATATCTATTTAAGCATTTGATTCGTGTTTATTTAACAGAACGAAGGAAAAAAACAGAACAACAGGTGGTGGGCAGACACTTAAACAAACAGCAGTAACAAAATATATATAAACCAAATATACTTAAGTATATGTATGCAGCACATACATATATAGCTTGGCCAAAGTTAGCCGCGGTACATATTGACCGGCAAAAAAAACGTAAAATTTTTCAAAATATAAGGAACGCCGCATCGAAGAAGAGATATTTTTATGACCTCATCAAATGGAGCACAACACATGAAATGATTCAGAAATCGATTCCAAGGGAGAAGGGTGGGCTTGCGCATATCGCTTGGTTGTGAATAGCACACAATGATATAATTGTAAGCGAAGTAAATTTTCAGTTACAGAAACGCAAATAAAAAATAGAAAAAGGTGTTCTCATACAGCACACCACCAATATATACATTAGGCAGGGCCGCGGTCAAATACAAATAGAAAATAATCTACAGTCAATCCAATCTATTTTTAGAGGGAATTTTTTTATTGTATGTGTAGCGTCCCAGTCTAATTTACATATGTCCATTTGAGGTCATGTCAATGATTTTTATACCCTACACCACTTCGTGGTCTAGGGTATTATAAGTTAGTTTCGAGCCAAATGTCACCAAGAAATAATCGAGCTAGACCCACCTTTAAGTATACCGATCGGCTTAGAATCACCACCTGAGTCGATTTAACGATGCCTGTCTGTCCGTCCGTCTGCTGTCCATCTAAGCTTGTTCGCACTCTACAGGTCGCAATTGTTGTCCGATTGTCATGAAACTTGGCAGAAGTTATTTTTTCTGGCCAAGGACCATCGGTATTGAATTTGGAGGAAATCGGTTCAGATTTAGATATAGCCCCCATACAAATGTCGCTCCCGATTTGACTTTTTCCGCCCTATAAATCACATATAGTACCCGATTTCCTTCAAATTTGGCTTAACACCTTATAATCAAAGTAGAAATACCTGTGGCGACAGCGGGTTAGATCGGTTCAGATTTAGATATAGCACCCATACAAAAGTCGCTCCAGATTTCACTTTTTCCGCTCTAGGAACCACATCTTGTACCCGATTTTCTTTAAAATTGGCACAACATCTTATAGTCCAACTAGAAACACCTATGCTGAAAGTGGGTAAGATCGGTTCAAATTTAGATATAGCCCCCCATACAAATGTCGCTCCCGATTTGACTTTTTCCGCCCTATAAATCACATATAGTACCCGATTTCCTTCAAATTTGGCTTAACACCTTATAATCAAACTAGAAATACCTGTGGCGACAGCGGGTTAGATCGGTTCAGATTTAGATATAGCCCCCATACAAATGTCGCTCCCGATTTCACTTTTTCCGCTCTAGAAACCACATCTTGTACCCGATTTTCTTTAAAATTGGCACAACATCTTATAGTCCAACTAGAAACACCTACCATTCCACTTTACGTGGAATCACCCATGTGTTATGAGACCCCAAGTTGGTTACCTCGGATGTGAAAAATGTGAAATGTGATATTTCGAGATTCTTTTTTCTTCTGATCCACGGTCGAAATGAGTGATTGGCTGCAATTTTTCTTAAAAAAAATCACATTTTTTTTCACAAAAAAATCAAAAAACAATATAGGATATATTTTCCCCGTTTTAGGAATTGTGGGATTTTTACAGAATTTTATAAACAATCGAACACTATAAATAATTGGAAAATGGGACAAAAATGAGATCGTAAAGTACAACATATGAAACGGACCTCGTCACAAAATATGCATTTTTTCTTGTAACTCAAATATCTCTTAAACTAATTGAGACACACATATTTTTGTAGGTTTTCACGAGCAAAATCACTGTGCAAAATATCTTTGCAATAATTGCACTTTTGACAATCATTTCCAAATTTGACATGACCGAGGTGACCAACTTCGGAAGGGCACCCATGCCCACTAGAGAGCCAAAATTTGGCAAATCGTCTGGAAAATATCACTGATCTAGCATGAGAATTTTGGGGACACTCTTTACTTAATGGTTAAATTTTAAATTTGAACTACCGATTTGACCTTTGACTTTGGAAGGTAGAATAACTTTTTTAGGTTTATGTTTGACATTCGCAAAATGGGACGCTATACGCTCGAACAAAATTGGGAAATATTAAAAACTTACTTCCAAAGTAGTGAGTCTTTAATGCAACTCTAAGGAATTTACGTGGACAATTTTCGAGAAGAGATCGGCCTTCTTGAGGCTCATTTTCATTTCGGTAGCTATGTCAATAAGCAAAATTGACGCATATAAGGGCAATAGTGAACGTTACTATTGAGACGCCAATACATCCACAATGAGCCACTGTTTGGTGTGGATTTTGAGCTGTACTGAAAAATTGGATTGATCAGATGATGGAACTGCCGACCCAGTCGTGGTCTGCATATGAATGATATTGTGTTCCATTATTAAATGTCAACCTTTCCAATAAAACCAGAAATTTGAAAAAATAATCAGTACTTTTTTATAGCCGATTATTATTTAAAGTTTTAATTGACCCACCCTATACATTGACAAATTGTGACTGAAATCGTTGTAAAAAACGGCTTTGATCTCATGCTACCAACTGCAATTTTCTGAAAATATTACCCTGTGCAGCAGTATAAAACAATAATTATGATTATGATTTACTTCAACTCGTTTATGACCATACTAGCAGTACCCGCTGCTTCGCACGCGAAAAAGCAAGTTATTCGTTAATTTTATCCGTCTCTGTTTTTGGATAGTATTTATTTAATATTCTTTTGGTGGATATAGATAAATCTAAAATAGTAATTTGGAAACCTCCTATTATTAGCTAGCACTCACACACAGTCAAAGGAATGTGCTTGTCGATATGCACTATTTTAGCTGAACTACTTCGTATGGTATATGGTATGGTTCAAGTTTTGAACAAAAAATTACAACCATTTATATCCTCGATCACATGTTTCTAGATTCAGCCAGCCAGTTTGTAACTTTTTGCACCTCTTTCCCAAAAAGTACACATTTTAAAAAATCACTATAGGTAACATGTGTTTTTGCTTCCCCTAGAAATATGTACTTTATTTGGTAACACATTCATTCCCCTTTACAGGATTGTACAGCATTTGTATCCCTTTTCGTCCCGCGCACCCCTTAGAAGTACAAATTTCGAAAAATCAAACTACTGCGCTGCTATATGGTCAGAGGAATTTACACACTAAATTTCACGTTTCTAGCTGTAATACTTTAGTTGGTACCATTTTTATCCCTTTTTGTCCCGCTCGCCCCTTATACATATTTCGAAAAATCCAATTTTACTTCGTTTATATATGGTCAGAGGAATTTACATACCAAATTTCACGTTTCTAGCTGTAATACTTTAGTTGGTACCATTTTTATGCCTTTTTGTCCCACACGCCCCTTAAAAGTACAAATTTCGAAAAATCCAATTTTACTTCGTTTCTATACGGTCAGAGGAATTTACATAATACTTTAGTTGGTACCATTTCTATCCCTTTTTGTCCCGCTCGTCCCTTAAAAGTAAAAAATTTCGAAAAATTCCTATTTGTAGCTCGTCTGCATGGTCATTGCAAGGAACTCACCGAATTTCATGTTTATAGCTACTGCCGTTTAGTCAGGACGAAGTTTCGATGTTTATCCCTTTTTGGGCCATTTTACCCCTAAAAGTACGAATTTCGTAAAACCCTTTCTTAGTCGACGTCTACGTCATATTTGGGAACTACCCTGAAGATTTTATGACCCTGGTTTCAGCCGTTTGGTCAATGATAAGTCAGTCAGTCAGTCAGTAACGCAACTCTTTTATATATAGATGACATCGACTTTTTCACGATTATTTTTCATTTTTTGAATAACTTTTGGTTTAAGTGACCGCTGTCCTCTGCGGGAGCGTCAAGCCGTTCTCGAATAGCAATTCTATAGAAAATATATGTAAAGTGTGAAGAATAAAAACGCCAAGTCGACAATGCCCAAAAAATATGAAACTAGCTTTGTCAATTCAGCGATTTCTTATAAAAACGGTCTATATTCATAAAAACCGCTAGTATTTTTTTTACATTTTTTGGCGAGAGAATGTTGACTTTATTGTTCTGTTTGTTTTGGAAAATCTAATTTTGCATTGTATGTGAGGTTATGAAAAAGTTGTGATGCCAAATGTTTTATATAAAATCGAATTTGCAATAAAATTCATCGACAGCCAGCTATTGAGTAGAAAGTACGAACCATTAGTGACATATCTATAAAAGTATATTTATAATTTATATATATATTTTTTCAATCACAGCGTTGCCAGAAACAATGTAAATTATTATTTGATAATAATATACAATATCAAGCCACGGTGGGTAACATATGTAGTTCTGGATAGATTTATTTTTCCACACAAAAGTATCTAGAATTAGCAAACAAAAATCCACAGTGTTACTTGAGGTGTATCAGAAAAGATTTCATCATATCACAAGTGTTCGTACTTATCAGTCAGATTTTTACGACATAGTTTATGATCGGCGTTTTTCGGCAAGCAAAAAATATTCCACCAAAAAATCGAGCAGCAAATCTGAGGCCAAAAGGTAGAACAACTATTCAATCCAATCCAATCAAAGAAATAATAATAATATTAACGGCAACTAATTGAACAACGTCCAGCTTTGAATCTTTGCAAAGCACAAAACAAAACATAAATCCAATAAAGATATTAATCAAAGTTGTCAGCAATTAATTTGTAATTTTGCTATTTAAAAACACACACACACATGCGCAGTAAAACGAATATTTTTTCATGCAAATTTTAAACGAAAATAATAATAAAAAACCAAATTAAATGAACATCACATGAAGTGATTAGATAAAAGATAATTTAGATGAAATCAGTGAATCACATGATTATTTATGCATATGAAACACTTTTAATAGGCGTTGATGTACGAAGACTCGATGTTTTATGCACATGATCTGAGATAAGGGATACGTGATGTGTCAAATTATGTGAAAAGTGCGTTTAAAAAAGAGCGATTTCACTTAGGCGACATGAACAGAGAGTGTGAGAGAGAATGATCGAAAATAATATTTCGGTTTAAAAATTGTATATTTATTATTTATATGTTACAATCATTAGTTAGTAGATAATTCATTTAATACTTTGTACATACTTATGTACATACTTATATACATTAGGGCGATTCACGCTGCACGAGGTCTATCTATTTCCAAATTTCTCAAAAGACAACACAGAAAGATGAAGTTCTACCATTAACCATGGTGGTGTATTCTGAATATACGGCTCACTGTTCCATTATCTATCTGTTCAACCACCCGTCAAAGTTCAAATAACGGGGTATCGGAATAATCATATCTTTAAAAATTGGCTTCAATTGCTTGGTGTCATCGAATCGTTGAAATATGACCTATATGGATTTAAATATCTCTGTCAAGTCCAAGGATACAAATCCTTTTGGCATTAACAACCATTTTATTTTTTTAGGAGGGAAATTATTATTAATGCTAAACTAATACAGATAGAACCATGCAATTTAAAGTATTTTTTAGCCGGTATTCTCCTCTTTAATTTGGCACTTATATCGGCTTAACAGGGTGCGAATAAGTATTTAAAACGATTTCATTCGGTTTAAGTGTAATATGAACTATGACACCATTACTGCGTATGATTGATAATAATTCGAATTGACATTACACATACGCTAATGGGGAAATTGTCAAGTTTATATATCGTCTGTGTGCTACAAAAAGATCTCAAGTCACATAATTGCGTTTCTGAGTTATTACAGATATATATTTGATTTATTCAACTAGTTGGGGGAACGAGTGAAAGAATTCATTGTTTCGATACAATAACAATAAAATTACTTTAAGTGAATATGGAATTTTTTACAGGGCATAAACTATGACATAATCAAAAATTAGGAAAATCTATTTCGCAAAATAGTGGACTTGAGGTCTTTATGCAGCACACCGGCAATATACCATAAAATTATCAATAACTCGACGACATTGGGGCACAGAAAAGAATGGCCCAAACTTCGATGGAAAAATTACTAAGTTCCACACAATCTACTAAACATTAATGTGGCAGACAGGAGGAGACATTTGAAATGCCACCGAGGCACACCACTACATTACATTATTTAAGTGAGAAGGAAAATTTCGTTCCACATTAATTTCTCATTCAATTAGGGATTTCAATAGTAGATTTTCCAGACAGAGTTCAGTGGAAGGTTCAAGTTGCAACTAAGGCCGTACAACTAATAACCTACAATGATCTATTAAAGATTTCCAATGAAAGAGAAAATCTTTAAGGTCTGCGGTCGAAGGAAATAAAACCAAAATAAAAGAAAATTGTTCTGGCGCTTATTTCATTTGGAGTTTGTTTCATTATGAACGAATCCCAAATTAAAAATTAAATTATCCCCAACTTATTTTTTTCTAAAAATATGTGGCGTCGTAACTTAAGGTTTTTTGATACCCATAATCCTACCATACCTAGCCATACTCCTGATTTTTTTTCCTAAATTAAAATTGGCATAATTTTGTGCGGGCTGCCGATTCGTATATAGTATAGTACAAACTCAATTAACGCAACACCGCAAAGAAATAATAATTAGAAAATCTGAGGCCGAGTGATATAATTCTAACACGAACCAATCTGTCTGGGCATCAAAAATCCTATTTACATCCATTTTGGAAAAGTTTCTAATCTGCCCCTGTTCTGCAATCCAAGTTCATTTAGATTTCAGAAACTATTCCGATTCGCCACCAATTAGAGTTTTGGCAAAAAAAAAATTTTGGAGAAAATTCTAGCTAAACGTCAAATATATTTTTTTCTGGTTTGAAATTCTAAATATAGAAGCAAAATGGTATTTAGCCAGGACAATATCCCAGTTCAAATCAAATATTAATTACAGACCAAAAAAATGGAAACGAAAAAACTAAAAGAAATGAGTTTGAAATGGGTTTGATGTTGAAAAGTCCCTGCGAAGCCACTTGAAAATACTTTTGACAATAAAATAAATTTGCATTCTATTAAATATAGAAGCAAAATGGTCTTGAGCCATTCCATCATCCCTAAATATGTAATTTCAAAAGTTTTTTAGTTTTTGCGCTTTTGAATGAATTTAATAAAATTTGCCAAAAGAAAATTAATATTTTATTGATTTGAACTGGGATATTGTTCTGGCTCAAGATCATATTGCTTCTATATTTAATAGAATGCAAAATTTATTTACAAATGGCATGGTGACATTTATTACTTGGCTGCAGACTACCACAATCATGATTTCGACCATGTCAAAAGTCTTTTCAAGTGGCTTCGCAGCGACTTTTCAACATCAAACCCGGCCTCTATAAGGAGACGATTCTCACAAACGAACGTGAAGCATAACTCACTTGCCGAATTTGCGTTTAAAAAAATCGCACCAAGTAATAAAGCACACATGCCATATTACAAGCATCTCATTGAGTTGCATATGTAAGTATGTGTATATGCAGTTTTTTCGTTTACTATCATTGAAATTAATTATTTTATGTGGAAAATGTATAAAATAAACATTTTGTATGCGTAGTGTTTGTTTCTACTTTTAGGGTCCATGTAATGGAATAGGTTTAGTGTAGGACGAATTGGATTCAAGAACGTAGGGGCTTCGAATTTGACTCTAATTGGATTACAGAACATAGGCGGCAATTTTCAGCAAACTTTAGCATAGCCTTTGTCTTATTTCCATTCGGAAAAGCTTGGAATATATATTTCTGTTAGAAATAGATTATCTCAAACTGACTAAAATTAGGATATTTAAATCTAACGAAAAAATCGTATTGTTATATGATTGTGTGGCGTAGAAATTGGCTCTCAGTTACATATAAATAGACTCTACAAATGTTCGTCAATAAGTGCCTACGAACAATTTTACATGTGTTTTGGCCCGAAACTATAGCAATCGGATGAAATCGGAGATGAAATAAGAAGGAACTTCTATTTCTGGATCGGACATACTCTCCGAAAGCCAGCAGAAGACGTACCAGCCTTATATTGGAATCCTCGGGAAAGTCGGCCGACAATCATATACAGGGTGCGGCTAAAGTTACTATATGATGTAATACAATTGTAACTTCTTTGCTTGCGAGTATTTAACTTTTTCTTTTTTCCTATTTCAGAAATTAAACTTGGGAGAATATTTAAAAATTGAACGCTATACAATTGCGCAATTGCGCTTGGAATTTGCTAGAGCACTTTTAAATCTCGTTGATCAAAATGAAAATTTTTTGTCAAATTTAATGATGACCGACGAAGCGCATTTTCACTTGAACGGTTTCGTAAATAAACAAAACAACAGATTTTGGGGATCCCAAAATCCCAAAAATCTTCATCAGAAATCTTTACAACTAAAGGACAAGAAACACAAGAAACACTCAACAAAGTTATGGAAAATGCCATAAAAAGAGCACATTTTTGCGTTAGAGAAAACGGTTCTCATTTAACTGATATTATTATTATTCTTTTTATCATAATTTTTTTGTTTTTTTCATTCCATTCAATAGTTATTTAAAAAACAAATCATATAGTTACTTTAGCCTGTACTTAGAGACGCCAAATAGCAAATAAATTGTGCCGACTTGGCCTGGATTGGAAATAAGCCACGGACGGACAACCTGTTTTAGTACGGCCAAAATTCAATAAATTTTGTTGCACTAAACATTTTGAAATAAGGCAGAGTTTTTTTTGAGATTTTAATATTGAAAATCGGGGGGTTGGATATATTTTGGAAATTAGCCCAAAAAAAAGGAAAAAAAATATTTTTTGTTTTTATGTTGTTTTTTTAACATTTTCTTACGTATTTCTTCATAATGCGATGAAAAAATTGAAATATTTTCGTTTCACCATTTCAGATATTGAAAATTGAAAAAAAAGTATTTTCTTTTTCCGATTTTGTCGTCACATTTTTAGAGATTTTGCACTTGAATTTATTTTATTAAAAATTATGGTTCCTTAGCTTTACTATGTTGTCGAAACTGTGGTTGTGCCAAATTTGTAATAAATATTAAAAAATACCCTCTTGAAAAAAATTATGACTTTAGACCAATTTCCTTTGAAATCCTTTGAAGAATAGATTACATATTTATAAAGTTTTAAGGGTTCCCCGTTTTTGCTGGGCAACTTTTGCCTGCACGAAATTGCACCCTACCCTGAGAAATCTTTATTCTAAAATATATGGGTCCTTACTAATTTCAGTTTTTTACAGAACTTGAAAATGTTTACTAGAACAAAAGTAATTGAATTTTGGCCGATGAATTTTGATTCAGAGCCACTGTGTGGTGGATTAAAAGTGTTTCATTTTCAAATAGAGAAAGTAATACCAAAATATTTAAAATATAATTTTTGGATATAGTTTTTAACTCCTGGTATTGGAAATTTTCCACCTTAGCCGTGGTTGCTGATCTTCCAACACAACAAGCCTGGTACTATGCGCATACTCTTTCGTTCTTTTGTTTCAGCTTTATAGTCATATCAACATGCGGACGACAGATACACATAGCTAGACCGATGGCCTTAAAGACGACCTATGATGTATAGGCTGATTTTGTATACCCTCACATATCTTGATAGCTGCTATGCAAACAAAAGATTAGTCTCCTTCCTACAGATAGTGTGTGAACATTTTTTTCCAAATCGATTCCATTAAAACGTGTGCATATTTATGTTGACAACCTCTATTTTATTCAACGAAGTGCTTTCACATTTCATTCTATCAATAAAAAGAATCTATGAAATTAATTGGTGACTCAGATCACGTGAGGATACATAATATTTATTTTGATTTAATTTATGTGATGCTAAAATACTGGGTTCTACATCATTCAGTCGATCTCAACGTTTCATATAAATCCGCCAGTGTTCAAAAGCCAAACATACTTTTCCATTCCATCCGATGCCGAATATTTTTTAATTATACCAAGAGCATTTTATTCGAATAGAGAGCTGAATAATCATTAGAATTAGAATTAGTGTTGAATCAGTAAATCATGTACAAGAGGAATCAGAATTCCCCCTCGAGTGAGTTGAGGAAAAAGGTAAACGAAGGAATAAGTGGAAACTATACAAAGTAATATATAAACTCATTATGAAAACAACAAACCATGGGAACATAAAATAAATAAATAACATTTATTTAAAATTTACATCATCATACTGCCACAAAGTTCTTAACAATAATAAAAAATATAATAAAAATAAACAAAAAAATATCATTTCTTACGAGTATTTATAAATTTCATTCTAATACTAAGACAAGAAGAAGAAATTAGCCTAAGGCCCACGCGTTAGGATAATTTTAATTATATATAAAAAATAAGAAAGAAAAAACAGAAACGGATACGGTGGTTATCATGGCAAGAGGAAGATAAACAGACAGACAGAGAGTGGTAGAGAGAGACAGAGAGGGGAAGATACTTAAGAGACAGTCAACATAGTAATTTCATTCCAAACGTTGTTTATCAATCATATCACACACAACATGAAGACACAAACGATTCATACTCATCATCGTTGGAACATCATCATCGTTATCATCGTCCTCATCATCTTCATTAGTTCTCCTTGTTACCATCATCATCGCCATAAACATCTTTCTCATGGTCATCATTATCGGCACGTCCTAAATACCGTCCAGGAGGGATTCGAGGGCTGTTAGACTACAGATGAGGAACGACGCCTTATGAATATGTATGATGAAATAGTATGATTCAATGTACTCCAAACTATTCCGCAATTTTGGATCCAACGCCGCCGTACAAAGTAGAAGAATGCCAGCTCATACCAGAGCAATTCGCGCGCATTTGAGATGAGTGGGTGTTGTTGGGGGTGGTGTGTACCGGGTGTTTAATCAATATATACCTACATACATATCTATATTTATGTATGCATGTATTTGATATAATAGTTATAATGAGTATGAGCAAAAAATTTAACTAACGCCATTTCGTTTACGATATTTAAAGTTGGTTTGATTTATATTTTCTGTATGCACGGTGTTGTAGGTGGTTTTGAGTGTTACATATAAATTCCGATATAGTTAATCTGATATATAGTAGTATGTTTGTATGTAAGTAGTTATATAGATGATGTATGTATATGATATAAGTTGATTTTTAATTTAAATAATTTAACTATCCTTCTTTTCCATAATTATGAACTAATTGTAAGAGATTCTCTGGTTTTAGGGTCGATGTACAGTGTTGTTTGGTTTGATTTGTTTTTCTTTTTTGATAAAAGTTGATGCCGAGAATTAAATTATTAATTTTTGATTCTGAAATTACAGGGGAGTTCAATCATCCTCCTCTCCATAGTTTGAATTTTTCCCCAAAATTTTGAAACATACACTAGCAGATGGAGTTCTTTCGAATTTGTTTGTACCTTATAAATTGTGAACGAACTTTACCGATACAACTTTTAACAATATATTTTATCGAAATTTGAACCAAATTATTTTAAAAATTAAAAAATGAGAAAAATCCAGAATTGTATCATAATCGTTTTTTTTTGTCTCATAATCGCTACAATAATTATAAGGTCTGCATCTTATCTTATATTCAGATTTGCGATCATTTGGGTATTTTGGATAATCTTGTTTAAAGGCTTTGTCAAATCTAAACACCCAAACCTCAATCAATAAATATGATTTTTTTATTTTGGATTTTTCTACGAATGGATAATAACGTCATTATTTTCTACGCATAATTTTAGAACATATGTTAAGTCATTCAAAACACAAGTACACCACATAATAAAACAGCCTTTATTTTTAAAGAATTTGTATGAAAGGTCTGTTCACTTGAACAGTCCTATACTTAACCTGAATTTATCACACGCGTCACTAGTCATCTAGGGCCGGTTCTTTTCTTATTATACATAAATGACCTTCCGGGGTCTATCATTAATTCTCGACTTCTAATGTATGCAGATGATGTAAAAATATTTTTTTCTTATAATTGGCCAGAATTTTCGAATCCATTGCAGGATGACTTAGATAGTTTTGGACGCTGGTGTGACATGAATTGTATGGAACTCAACCTAAGGAAATGCAGACACATGCGTTTCTTTAGATCGAATCCAAGATTTGTCAGATATAATATTAGAGGAAGTGAGTTAGAGTTAGTTGATTCTTTTGTAGACCTTGGTATTCTAATGGATTCCAAACTGAATTTCAACAATCATATTATTACTATGGTTAACAAAGCATATGGTGTTCTTGGCTTCATTAAGCGATGGGCTAAGGAGTTCTCCGATCCTTACGTAACGAAGCAGCTATTTACATCACTTGTCAGACCTATTCTGGAATATGGTTCCGTAGTGTGGGATCCTCAGTATGGTATCTATATTGACAGAATTGAGTCAGTTCAGAAACAATTTTTAATATTTTCATTAAGACACTTGCATTGGAATAGTGATTTTATTCTTCCCCCTTATACTAGTAGATTGAAGCTGATCGACTTGCCTTCCTTGAAAAGCAGACGTGTTATGTTGAACACCGTGATGGTTTATAAGGTTTTAAATGGTGATTTCTCTTCTGACTATATTATTTCTAGGATTAAGTTTAACGTGCCATTTAGACCTTCTAGATACTATCAATTCATCCATATTGACTTTCAGCGTACGAATTACGCTTCCGCAGAGCCCATTCGCAGAATGTGTATTGATTTCAATTCATTGTGTCACATCATAGATTTCGGATTAGGAGTCGATATAATAAAGTCGAGGATTTTCTCCTGCTTGGATGTTTAGTTTGTTGTGACATGTTTACTTTACTTTAATATATTTAGTTACTAACTTTAAGAATAACTTTTATTTGCATGTGATACTAATATTTTGTTTAATATTTTTGTTATGCCGGCTGTTGATATTTGATCTGTAGCCGGTGTCCACCCTCTACTGCTTAGCCGCCATGGTTCGGACTATGGTGTGTACGCTGTCCCTACGTTATGGGGACGTGGCCCACTCGGTCGGAAGGGGCGGGTGTGAGAGGCGTTGGGACCGTTCGTCAATTTTGATGGAAATTAAATATGCAATATTTTCTACATCCGTAAACTGATTCCGGCGGTATATGCCTTACATGAAAATGCATAAACTGCAAAGTCATTCCATATAAGAACATTACAGAATTCACAGAAGACCTCTGAATTGTAAGGTCACACTCGTGACGTAAGACTTATTAATATTTGCAATACTAATGGGATTAAATAAACGTTTTCTTATTCAATAACGTATGAATATGAAAGATATTTAAATATGCTTGAACAAAATCGTCGCTCCCGTTCCATTGGAAACACCCATATGAAAAGGTTTAAGCAAGGTGCGTCTGGTGTTTTTTTTCTATTCCACCATGGTAATCACCCTTATCACGTAAGTCGTAGTCGAATTTCGACAGCTGTCGTAGTCGTAGTCGAATTTGCATTTCATCGGTATCATGTAACAAATTCGACGTGACTAGAACATTTTCGTCGTAGTCGATTTTGTTAAAATTTTTTGTTAATTTTTTTTCTTTATATTTGATCTTTCCACTTTTTTATTGTAGATTTTTGTCAAAATTTTCATTTTTCAAATCATTTAACCAATAAAAATACCAAATTCCTTGGGAGTCATAATTTCCATTCTTAAATTACGTATGTAATTCAAGAAATAAAATTATATGTTTTTGCTTTTTATATTAGTTTAATAGAACTAAATCCATTAACTTTTGATTTGATTAATTTTTTCCATTTTTAATTTTTTTTTTACTCTAGTCACTTGCAAAATATTCAGTGACAGTTTTTGTCGAATTTCACAGTCAAATACGACATACGCGATACCAAAAATGTAAATTTGTGACACGAGTCGAAAATTCGACACGACTTCGACTTACATGATGAGGGTGAATGTATTGTACAAATATTGAATTACTTCCTCTTCCATAATAGTCTTTTATAATGAATTGTTTTTTAATTTTTTGAAATCTCCAATCTACATTACTTCGAATGACAAAGACAATTTTTTGTCCGAGAGAATCTACAAACCAGGAGTGGGATATTTACTCTTGACATCCCAACAAAAAATGCTGCTCCGTAAGCGCTGATTTTGTAGCAATACTCAATACGATTTAGAGCAATACTCAAGTGCAAAAATAACACGGCTATTTTAAAAGCAAAATGCCTCGGGGTCGGGATTTAAACATGGGGACACGATATACGCCTGTGTTACCAAACGAACCACAGCAAGTGGTGCGAGATGTTCGTCAATTGCATGACGAGGGTGTATAAGCGAGTTTTTCCATTATTTTATTGCAACGAAGCACCCAAGCATGGCACTCTGCATGACACCCGAGCCATGTTGTGTTTAGGAAATGTTTACTTTATTGCACCCTACTTCCAAAATCTAGAAATTTTTGGCTAGATTGTTAAGCAGTTTGGTAGAGTGAAATTTTGTTTAATTATTAATTTTTTTTTATTTTTATAACATCTGCAAATAATTGATTTTCTATTAATCATTTTAAATATTTCTCTTGACATTGCTTTTATACTGATGTAGCCGAAATCTAACGTGCTAAAAAATATTTTTTACTAGCTCAGTTGTAAATTCTTTTTGTTTTTGTACTCCAAGAAATCCAAAATTTTATAAATAAAAAAATTAATAATTCATTTTTATTCGCCTTCCTAAGCAGACTCATGTTATGGAATAAGTTTTTTCTTCCTTTGGAATAATATGAAATATATGCGTGATATGTTTTTTATTGAAGACGACAGCTGTCAAAAATTTTATAAGTTATGCATTTATTATTTTCCATTATTTTATTGCAACGAAGCTCGCATGCATTGCACTCTGCATGACACCCGAGCCATGTTGTGTTTAGGAAATGTTTACTTTATTGCACCCTACTTCCAAAATCTAAAAATTTTGGCTAGATTGTTAAGCAGTTTGGTAGAGTGAAATTTTGTTTTTAATTCAAAAAAAATTAATAATTCATTTTTATTCGCCTTCCTAAGCAGACTCATGTTATGGAATAAGTTTTTTCTTCCTTTGGAATAATATGAAATATATGCGTGATATGTTTTTTATTGAAGACGACAGCTGTCACATTGTATATGTTATGCATTTATTTACCAATTTTGGAAAAGGAGAAAATGTATTGCTTGTAAATCATTCTCTTTTAGGACAAATAATTCAAAACTCGAAAATATTAGCTGATTTCCAATGTTCCCATAATTCAGACAGCTGTCAACAATTTTAAATTGTTTTGCATTGATTAATTTTTCTTTGCAGAAACCAGTTTTGAAATGTTCCACAAAATATTGAAATATTCTTCTATTTGGAAGGAATAAGCTGTTGCTAATGTTATGATTATTTGAATAAATGAAGAAAAAAATATTACCATAAAATAAAACACTTTCACTTATCGCATTGTGCTATTACAGTTTCAATTAATTTCCTTCATATAATGTTGTTTATTGGATAATGGTGAGCTCTGAAATTGTTACAAAAGAATTTCATGGTTTAATTTAATGGAACTTCAATGAAAGCAATTCATTTCAAAGCCGTCCACACAACGTACAAGGGAATGTTCATTCAACTTATTAATCCCCGCTTTCGTGTATGTAGCTTCATTAAACCTAATCAATAAGGGGTCACATAGAATTCGATTGTTGTCGGAATTGACAAAGAAAACACAATACGATTTCATGACACTAATTCATATGATAATTGATTCTCAATTCCGATAAATGTGCAATTTTGCAACAACCCCGATTTTTTGGCATATTTTAATTTTGAATTCAGACAACAATCGGATTTATGGCACTCCCTAATTATTAAATATTTAAAATTTCCTACAAACTGACATTTATAACTCTTGCTTGGCTCTAACTTTTGTTAGCGAAGCTACATGAAATTAGGGATTGAAATAAAAAAATCAATGTTTAGCAAGAAAGTTTACAAATTCAAACAAAACACTGTGCACAATACCACTTAAGAACATTTCTTTATATTTCGAGTAATAAATAACCCAGTTTTCAATATTGATTATAACTTTGAATTTATTTTTAATTTAATTTAAATTTAAGTGAGACGAGACGAGAAAAATGATATGCTTCCTTAACGAAATACACCTAAATACATATAAATAAAACCCACAACAACAAATTATATCTAGTAAATATATATATATTTATATATAGTATATGTATATATGTGTGTGAATATCCTTTAAATACTTCTTCTGATCACTTAAAGGCTAAGAATAATTTCCAGTACGAAAATGAAAATGAAAACGTAAACAATGAAAATATTTCCACTAAAAATTATGTTTAACTACTTGTTTGGTGCGAACAAACAACAAATGTGTTGATGTTGTTGTTGGTTGTTGTATATTTTGATATTTGAATATTTATTCGGCAAAATCGTTTCTAAATTGGCTTGGCTTTGTTATGCTTTGTTTTAATAAATATTTTGTTGATTATTGATAATATCGAGAAGGTGAGAGAGTTTATTGTTTTGTTTGTTTGTTTGTTTATTTTATTGTTTATTATTGGCTTTCGACAGTTGACTCTGGGCCGATGAGGTCAACTTCGAGACAACACGCGTTAGAGCACGATTTTCAGCACGTAAACGTTCGTTCTCATTCTTTAGCTTCTGTAGTAGCTACAATTACAAAAACAAAATAATAGAAACGTGGAGAGAGAAATAGAAAAAAAAACAAATGCATGAATTTGAGAAAAAGATTTCGAGATCAAATGACACAAAATCAAAAAAGGTGTGAAATAGATGGAGAGGGTTGGTGGGTGGGGTTGGTGTAGCGAATGTTTATTGATTTAAATGGGATTTTTTCAAATGGAATGAAACGAACGAACGATCGAAAAATAAAATAAAACAAAAAAAGATGTGGTTGCAAGGAATGGAATGTGGTGAAGGGGAAGGAGAAGGCGCGAAATCATAGAAACAAAGACACAATGCCACATACGATTAGGCGGCTGTCGTAGGTATGCCTAAAAGTATGCAACACAGCGACACGCCGTTATGCTAGTCGGGGTTGGATGACAGGTGTAGTGTGTTAATGAAGACACAGAAGACAACATCAAAACATATTGCTGTCAGCGGTGTTGGCGGCGACATGAAACGTGCTGGGGTAAAACTCAAAAACAAACAACATTAAAATGTAATTAATGCTTCTTTAACAACAACAAAAACAAAACGTGTGGACAACGACAACAACAAAAAGTTGGTGGTGGTAGGGCGCACGGCATTTGCTAGGGTGGGTATGGTTGTAGGTAGTATATACAAGATGATGATGATGATGATGTAGGGAACCTCATCATCATCATCATCATCGTTTTATTATGAAAGATGAACGCGCTGCGCCGTATGTTGTGATGACTGATGCGAGTGATGACAAATGAGATGACATATGAGAGATGACTGACAACTTAAAGACAAAACGAATGACAAAACGAGAACAACAACACGAACAATACAACAGTATTGTGCTGAACAAAAACAACAACAAATATTAGAATTATTTATAATAACAAATATTTTTTCTTAAGCTTAGGCTTTTTCTTTTTAGAAATAGCAAAAATAGCTGTAGGAAGAGTTCACCACCAAATAAATTCTTTAAATATAGTGATGCACTGCACACCACACCGATCAAAATTGAATATGAATTAGTGGCTCTATTCCGCTCAGAAGTGGAATGAATTCCGAATTTTGCTTGCATAGAAAATATAAAATGAATTTCCGGAATGAAACCACTTTCAATTACCAAAGTGGAACTGTATATTCACCCTTATCGCGAATAACAGGAGAATTTGTTAACGTGGAATTTTCTATTTCCCTATCGGCGTAGGATGGTAATATGAATATAAATCGGGAATAGATTTCTCTTCCTTGCGTTGTTTTAGATATAAGACGATCAAATCCAAGTAAGAAAGCGAAGAAACATGAAAAAATCACCATAAATCGCGATTGGAAATTTAAGGGAACAATTCATTCCCGGGGAAATTTTATTCGCGATAAGGGTGATTACCTAACACCCAAAAATTACTTGGAAACAATATAAATATAGCACTGCCCACATGACACTTGAATCAGATGATACACGTCTGAAATTATAGGCAAAATGTAGTTAATTGGCGTTTTCAGTTTTTCATTTCGTCCTTGCCTCTAAAAAGGACTACAAAGTTTCAAACATATTTCAGAATACCATTTACATTTTTCAAATAATTATTTTGTATATTTAATATTAGTGTCAAATTAAAGAGGAGGATATTTGTTAAAAATACTTCAAATTCCGTGCTTCTATCTGTATTCATTTAGCATTAGCAACAATTTTAAGTTTCCCGTCATTAAAACTAAAATATGAATAAACTAAAACTTGAAATGGTTGTTAATTCTAAAGTAATAAGGATATTCGCATGGAATTTTGAGTATATATAACAGATATTCTGCTCTTTAATTTAACGCTTATGTCGTTATCGTAGGGTACGAATAATTATTCAAAATAATTATTTCAAAACTGTTATCCTTTGAAACTCTCCATTTTGCCTATAGTTTCAGATGGTTTTTATACGGTTCAACTGAAACGACTTGTTTTATATTGTCGTACTGTGTAATTTATACAAAATTTTTTATTACTACACAAAAGAGTGTTCTCAAAATCCAACGGAAAACGTTCGGAATTGTTACTAAGGAATCAATCAAATCTGTGACATGTATCAGTAACAGGATAGGATACAAATACAATTTTTTTCTAATGTACTCCGAACATAAAAATAAAATATTCTTTATATTTATAATATTTGTATTATTATAATATTTGTATTATTAGATATTTTCAGAAAAAATATTAATTTGATTTGACCCTACTACACCATTTTCACTTGAAATTGAGAAAATATAAATTGAAATTTAGAAATGCAAATTGAAATTGAGAAAATATAAATTGAAAATAGTATAAATAAATATAATAATATAATAAATGTAAATTGGAATTCAGAATATACAATTTGAAATTGAGAAATAAAATTTTAAACCGAGAGAAATGCAAATTGTAATTTACAAATGAAAATTGAAATTGAGAAAATGAAAATTGAAATTCAGAAATGAAAATTGAAATTCAGAAATGATAATTGAAATTGAGATAATGAAAATTGAAATAGAAATTGAGAATATACAAATTGATATTTAGAAATGTAATTGAAATTAATTTGTGTTTTCTTATTTTCAATTGTTTATTTATCGATATCAAATTGTATTTTCTCAATTTCAATTTACATTTCCGAATATAAATTTTTATTTTCTCAATTTCAATTTACATTTCTGAATTTCTGTATTTTTCAATTTAAATTGTTATTTCCTCAATTTCGATTTGTATTTTCTCAATTTTAATTTACACTTTTAAATTTCAATTTATAATTCTCAATTTCAGTTTGTATTTTTCAATTTCAAGTGAAAATAGTGTAGTCTATTTTGTGGCTGCTCTCGACTATACAAGTGTTGGTCGAACAAACCAAGCATGAAAGTGTTCCAAAATGGACTGTCAGAATGGAATGGAGAATGGACCACTGAAGCGTATGAAATAATCTTTAAAAAGTTATTGGCATTCATTTGTATAAATTTCCTGTGTTTTCTTCAATTTTCACAAAAACCAAACGCTTTAAAAATCGCCCATTACATTGATTTTCTTCATAAATGTGTCAATTTCTTCGCAAGATCGCAGAAAAGTTTCCCCGAAATATTCGGAAACAAATAATTTTTGTAAACAATTTTTGTCTATATTTTTTAATATTTGACGGAATGGCTGTTTTTGTTTTGCATATTCGCTTGTTGATATTTATTTTGTAAAAGCAAAGAGTAGGGTACTTCTAACACTATTGACTAATAATAAGAAAATAATCTTCAAAAAAAATATTTGTTATTATATCTAAAATTTAAAATATGATATTGTTGCTTTTGCTTTGCACAACACTAGAGGTGTCTCGTAGGAAGGTGGTTGCAATGAGAAGTTATCGTTGAGAAATCATGTGAATGTGATGGATATGAATGAAGATGGTGAAACTCAAAGGGATACAAAATAACACTGTGCGACAAAATTAACAGAAATAGTGGTTTCGAAAACCTTCTATGATTATTGTTGGTATAGAATATGTTTTCTCATATAAGGATTATTATAAATTAAAGTAAATAAAATGAAAACTACGGTCCCAGTCACTGCATTCCCTTTGTATCTAAATCTATAGGTGCAATGTCGGAAAAATTTTCGATTTATACTTTAATTGACATTGCAAGCGTAGTTATCCAGCTGAAAGGAATAGCGGGATAAGACACAAGATTCGTATTCAACGACAAACTCTGTTAGTATTGAGTGGCTGCTTGTAGTACACAAAAACAAAACCCTGAACACTGGAATAATTATCTTGGCCAATAAAAAAAAAAACATATTAACCAACTGGCCCCCTCTTTCTGTAAAACATTTTCGACTGGAGTCGAAATTGAAAGCGTATTAAAATTAGATTTGCACTCGAGTTTTTCCTTGTACGTCCATTATTCATGTTTCTATTGAATTTGTCAAATAATGGTCATCTGGATTTATAATTTCAATTTTATTATACTTCAATTCGTTCGACTCCAGTTGAAAATATTTTGCAGAAACAAGGTGTTAAACCTTTTAAGTTGCACAGTGCTGTTAAATCAATTATTAATAATAAGAATGTAATGAAATCTTGCCAATTAACGTAGGAAGGCTGGCAAATGGATTTTCCGGTTATCGTTAAAGATTTAAACCTTGTTGTCGGAGATTTGTGAACGTTCCGATCACGTACAAATTAGATGAACTACATCACACGAACTTTTAAATTCAAATAAAGCATTACATGAAATGAAAAATAGAAATTAAAGATTTCTGTGTTCCTAAGAAAAAAAGTAAAATTTATGATAATAATAAATAAAAGGCAATGGACGTATAATGATGACAGCACCAAAATTCCCATTCCTAAATACAGCCCTCCTTAGTACTTGGCAAAATAATATGAGTTAATGATGATGATGATGAAAGTTAAGTGTGGTATGTCTGGTTTTCTGGTAATGGTGCGACAAAAATACATTTTTAAAAAATGCAATTCTTTCAAATCAATAACGTGTTGTAATTTGTTAACGGAAAACAATTATGGTGGTACTTTTTATCAAAATTTTTTGGAAAGTATCTTATCCTAAAACTTCAACAAAATTTCAAACGTAATGAGAAACAAATTGGTAATAAAATAAATACACTGCAAAGCTTAAATATAAATAGAGTAAATTATTAAACAACTTTCAAGCCACTGTTCGATGGATATTTGTAAAACTCGATATATTAAATTAAAAAATAAATATATTATATTTGCATATGACTGAACTACGTCCAAAAATATAGAATTTATACGAATAATACAAAGGTCATAATTGAACGTGTTTTATTTCTCCTGAAAACTTATGAAAATTTCGGTTTCGTCATTTTGCATTTCAGGTCACGATATTATTTTGTCTGACCTGAGTTTAAATTCCAAAGTAACTATACAAAATTAAGCTTATATCGTTGTTATAATATAACAACGAACGGGGCTCAATTTCATTGTTTTTGTATTAATAAAATACAAATCTTACTTTGCCAAGGGTTTATTTCATATTTACTTTCCTAATTTTCTTACAGAGTCTTTTCCACAGACTACCAGGTTGCGATAAATCACAAATTTGATTATTAATTTTTACTCTCTTACCTATCCTTTTTAAGTTTTTGTGTTTCCCCAGCAATTTTTGCTGAAACGGAATTCGGAGACCAAAATTAATCTTTTTTGCCTTTGTTATAGTTACATTTGTTCCCAACTTTTCGTCGATAGTTGTCGACTTCTGCAGAGGATGTAAATATGTATATTGATTTTTCGTTTATATATTTGTCAAAGCTTGTTATTTCTACACATTTTTAATTTTAACGGAATGTTGCCATGTCAGTATCTTCTTTTTTACACTTTAAGCAAATATTTCTTTATTCTTGAACTATTCTTGTGTTGGCCAGACAAATAGGACACTGGTCTTTCTTAAAGCACCTCAAAATATGCTACAATCGAGTTGCTAGTCGCAATTCCATATCGAGTCCGTCTGCTTTCCCAGATGATTAACAAGTAAATGCCATCAACATTATATGCTCCCTTCGAATGAATGCAAATACCACATCCGATTTTTAATTTGAGATAATTGTCATAATTTACTATTGCGAATGATAAATTATGAAGCATCTGCTTAGAAGAGCCAAAAACACCCAAACATTTCTACTGATGTTATTCCCTGATTTACGACGACGCTATCTATCTAATATCTATCTATCCAAGATCTAGGAGAAGACACCCTAAACTGAGAGTACAAAAGAAGTTATTAAGAATCATGTATAAAAAGTACGGTCATGAAAAAAGTAGCTGCGGTTGCTACTTCAAAATTAAACTAGGGATGATGCCTCCCAAAATCTGACGATTCGGACTTAAATCGTTGGTGAATCTTTTAAATTTGTTTCCATGTTTGTTCAATGAAAACTAGAATAAGAATGATTCTAAATTAATCTTCTACTTATTTTAGCCTTTATTTATATTCATCATTATCTCTCCCTGGCTTTTATATTTTTAAAAAAGGTAAATCAGAATGGAGCAATAGATCTCCGAATGGAGTATCAGGCACTTTCGCGGTGGACTGTCAACGTATGGCTAATTCGTACAAGAACGTCAAATCTTTTATTTTATAACTTTTCAGGAGACCAATTTAAAGATTATAATCCATTATGTCTAATATGATAACTACACATATAACACTATGCAACAACAAACATTGTCGAAGGGTCATGTAAACATTTTTTGATGTTTTTTTCGGCTTTATAAACTCGAAAACCTATTGAACAAATTTTTATGTTTTTTTATTTTATTTTTACTATATTTCTAATATTTGTACTCTCATTTTGGAAATATAACAAATTACACTTTCAAATATAGGGTCCGCCATCTAACGTTTTTTTCAACTATTCAACCGTTGGACTATTATTTGTGGGGTGCCCCCAGCAGCCATTTGAATGAAATTATTTTCCATTATTAACGGGAAGGATTGTACTTTCAAATAAAATAAGAAATTTGAGAAAATATTCAGTAGTTTTTTTATAGCATTTTCAAAAAAAGTTATTTGGCGGGTTTATAAGTAAAAAATCTATGAATAAATGAATAGGAGTATCATTCAGGAGTATTAGACAGTCCTTCTTGTAGAAATACATGTCGTCTTCACGTATGAATAAATCAATGTAAGCAATAACATAGAAAAAAATGGCACACGATTTTTTAAAATTAATTTATACATAAATTTTCTTCAAAAATGTCTTATATTCCCAGCAGGAAAAAGAAGGCGTACGCAAGAACTTCTCAAAGGCCATCTTAGGGAGGCGCAAGGCATGCTTGCTGCATTCTATACTCATTTAAAATTAACACAGGGTAAGATTGGAGAGCAAGGCCTTCCCTCTCGCTTATATTTGCAGGCCTTCTAGAAGGGCTCTGACAAATTGCGATCTAGAAGGCCTTCTAGAAGGTCCAAAAATAAGGCGCAAAGTAAAAAAATATGACGAAACAAATGGACAAGAATTTTTTCAGTATTTCTGGCCTTATTATTGGCAGTATATTAATTTTCAATTAAAATCTTTGAATATTTTTTTTAATTTAAATCTTTCAACATTTTTATTTGCCTCGACTGGAATTTGAACCCATGATCTTCGCATTGTTAATCGGAAGTCCTACATACTAAACTACAGAACTTTAATGGTCTGTTTGTGTCAAAAAGTTTGTAGAAACACACGTCCCTTCTAGAACTTCTAGATTACAAAGGTCTTCCCTATTTGCACTGCATATAATTAATTCTACAATTTGTCTTTTAGAGTGAAAAGAAATCATATAAGGCATTTGTATAAAGGCTATATCTACATTTAAACCGATTTGCTTAATAGTGTTCGTATTATAGTTTTATTTGAATCGGTCAAGAATTGCGACCAGTAGTTTGATTACCGGAATAGATGCACAGACAGACAGGCATTTCTTAATCGACACAGAAAGCGACTATATGTCGATCTGTATTTTATTGCCTCTTTTAGTTGTTACAAACAAAGGCACAACGACAACAACAACAGATCTTTTTAACATTAAACAAAATTTAATTTAATTTTAAATTTATTTAAAATAATTTAAAACAATTTCCCATAACTTTAAATATTTTTTTAATTTACTTCAAATCAGGAGAATAGTGAAAATATCTTTCATAAAACTCGTAAAAGCAATAAAATCGACACCATCCGTACTGCCTTCATTCTCCTAGCATGCTAGTAGGCCTTCTAAAGGAAGGCAATGAAGAATGTCCATTGAATCTATCTAATAGGAAATGAACAGGCCTTTCTGAATGCCTTCTCAAAGAAGACAGTTAAGAATGAGTATAGGATTTCTAAATGCTGATGATTAGGCCTTCTTAGATAAGCAAGGTGAGAATGTGCTTCGAAGAAGGCCTTCTGGAATGCCTATTTTCAAAAATCGGACGAATATATCCAAAATGAGAGTACAAAAATTAAATGAAGTTTTAATTTTAGTATTTTTTAAATTATCCATAACTTTGTGTGTGTTGATTTTATGAATCAATGCACACCAAAAATATCTTTTCGGCTTGGTCACAAGTTTTTTTTGTGATATATAGTGTAATTAGATTAGCTATTATGTTAAACATGATAATCCTAAAAGTGCTCACCTGAAAATATTAATTGTGACTATCTTGCACGAAATAAGCTATATATGATGTATTTATATAAACTAAAAATTATAAGTACCAAACACCGATATTTAGAATTGTTCTCAAAGCCTCGAGTCAGTAGAACTATAATTTTCCTTTTTATAAGGTCGTAGAGAGTTCCTGTTCAATGTCTATATTTAATCTATAAATTAACTCCTAACGATACAGTGGCTTTGAAAAAACGTCTGTTTAATAAAAATAAAAAAATAAAATAATTGTTACACAGCACAAAAAGTTTAATATTTTCCATTAACTATAGAAATATCAAGATTTTTGAAACAGTTTTAGAAACGAAGAAAAAAATCATCACAATTTGTTTGAATTTATAGCTAATATAAATAAAAACAAAAGCACAATGGAAATGATCCGCCACTTTGGGGAAAAGGAAATTTCAATTTCAGCAAAGTGCAAAATTAAAAAATACATGTATATTTATTGCGATCGAACGAATGTTCGCTGAAAACTGATTTCGGTATGTTTTCCATATTAAACAAATCGAATGGAAAGCAATAACACCACATCACAAAAAAAAGTGTTTTCATCAAACAAAAGTTAAAGCGCAAAAGCCATACTTTACGTATTCCATAAATTATAAATATATAAATACGTTTAAGAACAAAAAAGCGGTATAAACAAAATAAAAACAATGTTATTATTATTATGGTTTGTTTGTAAACACACAAACACAAAGGCAGGGTCAGAGCGGCGCAGCGCAACTTTTTTGTTTGCTTGATTTGGCAGTGTTATTTTGATTGTTAAAGAAAAAAACTCAAAAAATATTAAAAAAAATAAATTTCAGCACAATTTCATTTGTTAAAAGAGATATGTATTATTATTATTTAAAAAAACAAGAGAGAGTAGTACTGGTGACACAAAGGAAAATAGTAAAAACAACAACAAAGAGAAACAATAAAGTTTGGTTTCAAAGGTATTTACCTTAAGCTCTTCTTCCAATTCGGAAAGTTTTCGTTCCATAGCTCTCCTTTCGCGCTTTTCAATCTCTGACAGAGCATTTTTAGTGGTCTGCAAAAATTGAATATTTGCAAGAAAAAAAATTTGGTGTTTTTGGTTTTTGTTGAATTCTTCAATTTTTTTTTTTTGATTTTTGTGGGTGGAATATTTAAAATTCAAGTGCATATTTACAAAAAATTAAATTAATTAAGAGTTATGTGTGTGTGTTTCTTTTACACCAAGAAATATTGAGGGAAACAGAGAGAGAAAAACCCAAACTGGGGAATGTTGGGGGTGATGGGTCCAGGTAGGGTCGGAATAGAAATGTTTAGATGTGGGGGACCTTCGTAAAATAAAAACGCAAAGTTTCTGCCACATAGAGGTCGTGGAAAGGGTCGTTTTATAAGGCAAGGCAAGTGTGGGTAGAGAAAGAAAAGCGCTGCTTAGTTTGATTTTGGAGAGTTTTTGTTTTATCTTTTTTTCTTCAGGGCTTTCTTTTGGAATTTAGAAGTATTGTATTTCTTTTTCATTTTCATTTTGATTTGTTAAAAACAAACAAAACAAATTCTAGCCTCATCACAGAACAGAGTGTGTTTGTTGTGTAGATATAGATGTTGTATGTAAACTTTTTCTTTTTTTTTCATTTTTTGCTTATATACATTTTCTAACATTTTTATTTAGAATTTATTGTAAATCCCCTAAAGTTATCTTGTGGAGAGACCGAAAGAGAGAAAAGTGAAATCCAAAAAAGTTTTACTTACAGCATTAGCAAATCTTTCCAAGGTTGCTCGGGTTTGTACAACTTCATCGTCTTTCTTCTTCAGCTGTTGCTTGAGTTTATCATTTTCCAATCTAAAAAAAAAAACAAAAGTGCGAAAAAAATAAAGTTAGAAATCTCCACTCTCATTCTCTTTTGAACAAATTGAATTAGCCATTTCGGATGTTTCGTTTGTTGAAGCTCTTCTCTTCTTTGAGACCAACTTACTTGACAGCTTCCCATAGAGCTTTGTAATCAATATTATCACCACCACTGCTTTCAGTTTTATCACGTGTCTTCTTATCATCTGTAGCTGAGGTGGTCGATGTTGATACCGACACTGTGCTACCGGCACGTGATCTTGAGCCGCGATTCTCGCCTCCGCTCTGTAATAATTGTGAAAAAGAAATCATAAAATGTTTAATATGACAATTGAATATAGGAAGTGAAAAGGGTTTCACGAATGCAAATTTCTTTCTTTTGTTATTTTTTAAACGGAGATGTAAAATCGGAAATCCATTTGAGAGTGATGATATATTCAGATTTTTTGTATTTAAAAACAATACCAAGTACCAGTATAAAATTATAGGGCATTTACTCCCATTACTTTTCCAAATAGAGATTTCACCAACCACTTCGTTTCGTTCAATATGACATTTGAAGAGTTTTTTTCTGGAAAGTTATCTAAAAAATAACGAACCCGCTAGCGCTTGTTTATTTTCTTATGAGAATCGCTATAGGAAAAAAAAATAAAAAAAATGCAAAAAATGGGAAATTTTCTATTGAAAATACTACTAGAAAAGATGGAAATATTAGGGATTTAGAATTTTCAAAAAGTGTTGATGATTGTAAAAAGGAATTGACTAAATAATTACACCAGAAACTATTATTTAAAAAAATCAAATTCAGCTCACTGAAACTGCAACAGTTCAGAAGAAAGTAACACGATGCAAATTCTTTTTTTTTAATTTTGAGGACTTATTTTCCCCGTTTCAGGAATTGAGGGAATAAGGTATCACAAAACTATTTTTGAAAACAAAAAAGAATTTGCAAAATCGCGTTACTTTGGAAAGAACAGTTTTTGAGAACCTCATATAAAAATCAAACAATTCCCAAAACGGGGAAAATAAGTCCCCAAAAATTAAAAAAAAAATGCAATCGTGACACTTTTGAAAAACTGTTTTTGTGAACCTCATATAAAAATCCCACAATTCCCAAAACGCTGAAAATAAGCACCAACATTTGTAAAAGAATTTGCAAAATCGTTCTACTTTATGAACCTCATATAAAAATCCCACAATTCGCAAAACGGGGAAAATAAGTCCCCAAAATGTTAAAAAGAATTTACAATCGTGTTACTTAAAAAAATCCCACAATTCCCAAAACGAGAAAATAAATAAAGAAAAAATAAAAATATATAATATAATACTGAAACCCCACTTTTATGAAGATCATATAAAAAATTCCGCAAATCCGAAAACGGGGAATATAAGTCCTATTATATGATGCAAAAATTGGACAGATCGAATTAGATTAAGTACAGCCTTCCCAAATCATCTGGAAAACATATCTACTCTATGCATGTGCAATTTCGTCTAGATATCTCTTTCCGTTAAAAGTTACAGAATTAAAATTATTTTAAAAATAATAATTTGAAAAAATTATTTTTAAAAAAGCAATAATTTAAAAAAAAAATAAAAAAGTAATAATTTGAAATAAAAGTAATAGTTTGAAAATAAATTAAAAAAGTAATACATAATTTGAAAAAGAAAAATATTAATAAAATAATAATTTAAAAAAATATTTAAGAAATAACAATAAAAAATATATTCAAAAAACTATTATAATATAATATAATTATATATAATAATAATTATATAATATAATTATATTTTTAATTTCATTTTTAGAAAAAAAAAAATTAAAAATAATTTGAAAAATAATAATTTAAAAAAATTTTTAAAAACAATAATTTAAAATAATATTTGTAAATATTTGAAGAATTTTTTAATTGCTTTTAATTTTTTGATTTCAATTTAAGAAAGTAATATTTTGAAAAAAAAAAAAAACTTATTAAAATAATTATTTGAAAAAAAAAATATTTAAAAATAATTTGAAAGAAATATTAAAAAATAATAATTCAAACACGTAAAAGATCAAATATCATGCAACCATAATTAGAAGAGCCCATGTCACAAAGCAATAATTTGAAAAAAAAATAATAGAACATAGTTTAAAAAATTAAAAAAGTAAAAGTAAGAAAAAAAGAATATAAAAAATAATTAAAAAATAGTAATTATATTTTTTAATTTCAATTTTAGAAAGTAACAATTTGAAAAACATATTTTTAAACATAATAATTTGAAAAAATATTTAAAAACAATAATTTGAAAAAAAAAATTATTGCTTCTATTTTTTTAATTTCTGTTTTAGAAGTAATAATTTAAAAAAAGTCGTTTTAAAATAATTATTTGAAAAAAATATTTAAAAAATAATTTGAAACAAATATTTAAAATAAAAAATAAATAAATAAAAATAAATAAACACATAAAAGATCAAAGATCTCGCAACTATAATTAGAAAAGTCCCAAAGCAATAATTTGAAAAAAAGTAACAGTTTGGAAAAAAAATAAAAAAAAATAATACATAATTTAAAAATAAGAATATTAAAAAATATTTAAAACACATATTTTTTAATTCCATTTTTAGAAAGTAATAATTTGAAAAAATATTTAAAAACGATAATTTGAAAAGAAATATTTGTAAATATCTGAAGATTCTTTAATTGTTTTTTTAATAATTTGAAAAAAAAACTTTTTAAAATAATTATTTAAAAAAAAGTATTTAAAAAATAATTTGAAACAAATATTAAAAAAACACGTAAAAGATCAAAGATCACGCGACTATAATTAGAAGAGTTCCATGTTCAAATCCCGGCCGATGTATTTCATTTTTAAACTAGAAATGCCATCCCAGTAATTGCTCTTATCCAGACATTCCCCACAAAATTAGCGCTTATTCTGTACGTTGGTAAGCGAGAGACACTACATATCTCCCTTACTGACCAGCTGAGAACGGAGCAGACTGAAAGAATTATCTTCATACTATTTATGATTTTGTCTTAACCTCAGTAAAAATTTTCATAAAAAAGTCGCATAAGAAACACTTCACAAAATGTATGAAACATGTTTCATAAAGCATAAATTAATGAAAAGTGCCATAGAATTTATGAAACATTTCTTAGAAACTATGAAATGCTGTTCTTCATTCGATGAACTTTTGTCATACAAGTTCATTATTTTTCATAACATGATTTATGAAAATTTTCATAGATTTTATGAAGAAACTTCATTAATTTTACGAAAAAGTTTGATAGATATTAATAATTTATACTGAAGTTTCCAATATAAACAAAAATGCAAAAAGTTCTAACTTCTTGACTAACCAATCAACACACACCATCATTGCAAGAGTCTGCAATGAATATGTCTTTGACCTAAATCAGGTTACATACTTAGGTCAGAGTTAACAGAGTACAAATGAGAATTGCTAGCATTCAAACGAATAAAGTCGACACACTAAAAAATGTAGTTGTAAGTTATGAAATATTAGTTGTAAGTCATAAAAACTATGAAATCGTTCATTATATTTAGTAACATTAACATTTCATAACACAAATATTTTATTGGTTATCACATATTTCATAATATTTAAGAATTGTTCCTTTAATACTATGAAATCTTTCTTTGATCTTATGAAACTGAGTTTCACTAATTTAACAATTTTGTTTTTTGAAATGTTTATGAAAAAAAAACTATGAAACATTTCAATTTATTTATAAATTGTTCATACATATTAAGAAAAAATTCACCAAATTTATGAAAAACCTTTTATGAAATCGCTTCATGAATATTATGAAGGAAAATTCTTTCAGTGCAGTTTTTCCTGGGAAAAAGGTACGTAAAAGGAAATCGTGATTTTACCCAATGGTTTTCAATTTTCTTCCCCTGTCTAATAGCTTCGGTACAACGAAATTTGTTGTGATTTTTTCTGAAAAATTGATACTGGTTTTTTGATTGAGAATATTTTTTGTGGTGAACTCAGAAATGCCTTCCGATTTTACATCGCCGCCTATGAAACTATCTTTCCCTCCCACCTCTGCCAACAACTCAAACGTACTTCATAACCTTCACTCTTCTCCGATGAGGCACTAATTGAACGTTGAGCAGCGGTGCGCGAACGTGACCGAGTACGCGATTTACGCTCCTGTTCACGCAGAGAACTGCTGCGCGATACAATGGCCGCCATAGCAGCGGCATTGGCTGTTGTACTGCCGGCCGATGAAGCCGAAGGATAGGCATTCAAACTGTTGCTCGATGTGGACAATGGCTTTGCTGTATTGAGAGATCTGCTGCTGGAGGAATTCTTATTTAGATACGGATTTGAACCTTTCGAGGCGGAGCCCAGACTTAGCGAGGCCGTGGTAATGCCATTGTCGTACGACGAAGCATAGGGACTTTTGTAGCGATCACTGTTGTAGGAATTTGAACTGTAGCGGGACGATGGGGCATCGTAACCATTTGAGGAGGCTGCATTCGATGAGGGGGACGAGCAAGAAGTGGAATATTGAAATTTTGAATTGCCTTCAAGTGAGTTGCTCGTGGAGGTGGCAGTACTATGGGTACTATTGGATGAGTACAGGCCAGAAGCTGCTGTGGAAGCATATGAGGGCGATGACGATTTTGAGGAGGGCGATGGTGAGGCAGCATGCGGTGAACGCATATAGGATTTCAAGGAATTCAAAGAGGAGGGCGACGAATTAATTTTGTAACCGCCACTGGAGGCATTTGAATTGCTCACATAAGCATGATGGCTGCTGGATGAGCAGGAGGAGGAGGAGGCGGTAGAGGGTGGGGGAGTTAGCGATATGGTTATTGAATGATGATGGATCTGATGATGATGGTGGTGATGGCTGCTGGATGATAAAGGCGTTGATGTTGGTATTTTAGTGGCGCTAGTGGTAGCAGCTGCGGCGGCGGCAGCGACACTCTCCTTAGAGCAAGCAGCGATATATTCATGGCGATAGCTGGATGCCGCTAATGATGATGATGATGATTTACCATTACCATTTCCATAGTAACTGTTCGTGTTACGTGCTGATCCCGCTCCGCTGCCATAGAGATTGTCCCGCGAGGAATATGTGCTGGTGTAGGGACTTTGGTAATACGACGAGGATGAGGAGCCATTGGATCCGGAACCATTTTGATAGTAGCCCGTACTCAAGGGTCTGGACGATGACGACGACGACGAGGGAGAGTAGCCATTTGTGGCGCCCGTGCCGTACGAGGAGGAGCCATTGTAGTTGTAAGCCCCGGAACCTTGGGCTCGGGAACTTGACAGCGAACGTCGACGCGACGGCACCAAAGGCTGGGATGTGCGTGTACGTGAGCGAAAGGACATTTTACGCTCTTGTCAGAGAATCTCTTTCGGAAAAGATTTGCAAACTGGATACAGGCCCGGATGGTGGTTTGAAAGAAATTTTAAAAAATAAATCAAACATCATCGTAATTGGTTTGATCAAAATCCAAAACCGAAACGGAAAAACTAACAACGCATTTTGACTTGAATTATGTAGTGTACACTAGACACGGTAGTGTAGTGTACACTATATACAATTTTGAATTAATTTCGTAAACAATACGGAAGAATAATATTTATTTTTAAACAAACAACAACAACCAACCAACAACAGCGTTTCGCGTCATCAGAACGTACTCTTCTCCCTCCTCTTCCCCCCAAATGTTTTTCGCAAAATCATTATTTACATCAATTAAGCGGCCAGAATTTATGGCAAAATTAATTACCACCGAAAAAAGAACACAACCGAACGAAGAAACAAGCAATTATTTGGTTGGATAATGGGCTGAGCGAGCGGTGGTATTAGAAGAAATCAGGGTGTATGCCTCGCGCCTAAATCTCATTTTAGGTGAATTTGTGTTAATCGCTTATTTTTCTGCGTAATTCGTTGGTTCTTTTCTACACATTTTCTTTTCTTTTTTTTTTTGCGGTGCACTAGAAGAATGGAGGTAATTATTTACACTCCGTTCGAGGGAAAAAATTAAATAACCACTTCCGTGATGACACAATAATATTGTCAAGGATTTTGCGCTTTCAGCAATACTAAATCCAGTAAATAATACTTTTGAGATCTCTGATATTAAAAATATATTTTTGGGATTTGCGAAAAGTGAACACTCGACACAAAAGAGTGAAGAAGATGTAGTCACGTTAATCCATTTAAATACCAAGAAAATAAATTTTTGTTAATTTCCCTATTTTTTCTGTGAATATTTAATTTTTCTGTGAATATTTATTTTTTATGGATTCATTTTTAATTATTTTTTTATACTATGTTTTTCTTTAATTTTATTTTTTTTTGCAATATACATTTCTATTTTTAAATATGTTATATCATTATTTTTATTTGTTCTTAAATATAAAATTTTCGTTTGGAGGTGGTTGCTATTCTGAGTATGCCTTAAGACAGATATAAAATCCAGTCTAGCAAGATCCACAATAAACTAAAATTAAGGAAATGGTTAATTTGCAGAGAAATGCTCAAAGATGTATTCTTAAATCCATAAACATGATATACATTTTCGAACAAACTAATTTGCAGATGAAAAGAAAAGTGTCCATACATTATTTATGTTTTATGGCCTGCTGTCTCAAAAATATAAAATTTAATTTAAAAATATTAATTTGAAAAAATTATAATAATTATTATTATTTTTCAATATTGTTTATTTTTATTTATTTTTCTTGGTGTCGTTTTATTATTTTGATTTGATTTTTTTAATTTAAACAAAAGTTAAAAAATAATAAAAAAATATTTTTAAATAAAAATAATTAAAACAATAATATTTCTAAATAATAATAATAATTTGAAAATATATTTTTATAAAATAATAATATGAAAATAATTTAAAATGCATAAATAAAAACAATAATTAAAAAATAAAAAATTGATAAAATATTAGGACTGTATTTCTTTAAAACTCGTCAACTGAGCTGCTATAACAAAAACCTAAATAAAAAGTTAAAATTTCTCTCAAAATAAAAAACTATTTTTTAAAATTGCCACCAACAGTAAACAGTATCAATGTGTGCATCAAAACAAATTTTGAAAAAATAATTTTATGTTAAAAATATTAGAATATATTAGAATAAAATATTATTAGCATGGATAATTAAATAAATCAAATTTATGGCTATCGATTCAATACAAAATATTTTTTTTTGGCGACAATGTAAATTTTTTTTTTGACTAAAAAATTATCTTTTTATTAACGTTCTTGTTATTGCAGCTTGTTATCTCGACTTAAAGAAAAACAGTCCTATTGTTATTTGTTTATTTTTTCGTTTTAATTCGTTTTATTACTTTGATTTGAATTTATATAAAAAATAAATAATAAATTTATTATTTAAATTCATTATTTAAATAAATATAAATTTGAAAAAATTATGTTAATTATTATTATTTAATAATTTTTTGAAAAAAAAAAGCAATAATTTCAACACATAATTTTATTTTTCTATTTATGTATATAGTTTTTTATTTTATGGTTTTGTTTTAATTCGTTTTATTATTTTGATTTTAATTTGAATAAAAATTTAAAAACTAATATTATTTTATAAAATGTGTTCTCATTTATTTTGGTTCAAAGGTTGTGCTGAAGTCTTCAGCAGAACCCAAAATTAGCAAAAAGGCAAAGTGAGTATTGCAGCTAAAAGTTGACTGCGCAGTTTCGATGGGCGCTACCCCATCTCGTCAGAACATTCGCAACGAATGTATGTCTTTGACTTAAATCAGGGTTCATATTAGTACCAGCGGTCACATATGACAAATGAGAAGCGCTGATGAACAAAATATTCCACCGAACTAAGTCGACACACTAAAAATCTCACTTTGCCAATTCAATGTTATGCATGTGCTCGCATCGCTCGCAACAATGCAAAGGTTGTTGTTGTACGGTATGTCCCGTACCTCGTGTGTATTGTTGTTATAAAATAATAATAAAAAAATAAAAATCCCATAAAATTAATAACTAAAAAAATATTTTTAATATGTGAAGAATTATATAATTGCTTTTAATTTTTAAGATGTTTTTTTTTCATTAGTCCTCTCATGTCCGATGATTTTTCTTTCACAGTACACGCAATTCAAACAAAAAATATAACATAAAATAATTATTTTTGTAAGACGTCTGCATATTAATTCATGCACAGTTGTCACATTGCTTGAAACAAGAAAGTAATGAACTATAAATAAGTTTAGTTTAATTTAAACCAAAGGAAGTATTCCCTAACACTTCAAGTAACAGATTTTGCTGCTGAGTGTTCAAAAAAAAAAAATAAGAAAAGGACAACATAAAATAATTCTCTTTCGTTTAATGAAAATTCTGTATTAAAGACTTTCAACTATTAGTGAAAGGAAATGCATGCGCCTTTGCATAATTCGATTGGATTGCAATTATTCGAATGGTGAGAATAAAGTTTGAAGACTAGGCATAGATGTATAGATTACTATATAATTAATTGATAAACACAGAGAAATACAAATATTTTTGGTATTTTAGGAGTTCATTAATTCAACTTGACGTTAAGGGCCAATTTCCAGAAGACGAAATTAATGTCTAAAATGAAGTCGTTATAACCTGAGTCGCTGGAGTTAATTATTGTAGGCACACGACAGCAATGTTCGAAATAATAATTTCATTCAATTTTGACTATTCATTCGTCTCATACGTCTTCTGGAAACCGACTATTATTCTTCAAAATGTAAGCTCAATTTAACAAAATTCGTTATTATTATTTTTAATTATTATTTTATGAATTTTATTATTAATAATATAATATATTTATGAATTTACACAATCGTAAGTATTTTCTTGCTGGGCTCAAAGAATTTATTCTAAATAAATAAACTATAGAAATACAAATATTCACAATGACATTGATATAAGGAATATTTACTTTTGTGCAGTATAGGTTTTGCCTAGATTTAGGAAGAAAAAGCGAACAAAGCTAACTCATAGCAATTTCCCGAGACAACTGTATGCAGATAGTTTTTGGAGAATTTAGTAGTATCAGTTTTCACAGAATTTATTTTAAAATTTATTTAATCTACGCCAATTTCTGTCTTAGATGATTCAAATTTTCTTTTGCCCGTTTTCATGAATAATATTTTCAGACACAAATTCCCCTCATTATTGAACCGACTGTACTATGTTGGTCTTAAATATTTTCTTTCAACAATTTTTTTGGCAAAGAGTTCGCCTTGCCCATCACTGATGTTCAATAAATTATTGACGACCATTAAAAAATAAATCCATTCAGTGCCATAAAATACTGCTCAGATTTTTCGAAATTAGACCGTATTTACGCATAAGGTTAGGTCAGGGCCATGGATAGAGAGATAGTATGTAGAAGTTGAGTAGGTAAGCCCCTAACAAAATACATTTCAATTTAGATGTAGAACCACAAACACAATGATGATCATGGGCATCATTTAAAATCATATGACGTCACAACATCTGCGATCCATGGGAGGTGGAAAAAATATATAAGACATGAGAAGATACAATAAATTAAAAAATAAAATTGTGGTTAATTCTTCTTCGATGTCGACAAAAGCAAATTATTCTGCAACAACAACAACAGATTATGTACAAAAAATACACGACTAAAACAAAAGTGAAAGAGTTTTTCTTTCTGTTTTTCTTTTATTTTCCGATGAATCACCCACGCAGTGTTAAGACACCGCCGAAGGCGAGAATGGCGTACGAGGAGAGGCCATTCAAAAATAAAGAAAGAAAAATAAAACAAGAAAATGCTTTAAAAATAAACCATAAATTCAGGAAATCACGTCAGTGAAATCACAAACCAACCGCTCGACCGACCAGACCATACGCCGCAAAATGCATCGTTTAGCTAAAATGTATTTCTATTATATTCTTATTCTTCTCTATTGTTATGGTTTTGTTGTTGTTATTGTTGTTTTCAAAAGAAAAGTATTTTCTCTAAAACGTAGAAACCGGCAAAAGACAAAGACTTCATGACGGGCGATACATGTTACCAATTTTGCCGAATAATGTTTTAAACAGGGCACTGGCATATTGTTTACGACGATGCTGCGTTTTATTTTTTTTGCATTATAACGGAGATCATCAATCATGGCCGTAATGATTGACAAAATACTAATTGAACACAATTTTGAAATCGATTATTTGGAAATTGCAAATATTCTTGGACAACTCTTGAAGAAAGGTCTCGCATTTAAAATAAAAATTGTTCTGTCTTTAAACATAATTTATAATCTCCTTCAAGATTATCATTTGAGGGAAACTTGATTTAATAAAATTAACAAACGTATTATTTGTTAAATAAAAAATCGAATTGTGTTTTATACAAAAAATATTTTGTTGATTCAAAGTTTTCTAAATAAATTTTTTATTAACTATGACATTGAAAAAAGAAAACTTTTATAAATTTACTCCCTAATTTTAACTAGATTGGATACATAAATTTAGGACCACCGAGGACACGATAAAAAACAAAGGAGATAATAATAAAAACAGTCCAATGAGTTTAGAATCTACTTGAATAGAAATATAACAAGCAAATGTCCTTTGTTTGGAGAGACATATTCCTTAAAGTCTTCAAACAATATTCCTATATTCAAACAAACAATTCTAATTTAACAATGGGAAGGTGTTTATATAAAATCAACACCAAATTTTATGGATAATAAAAATTGGTGTTGATTTATTTATTAATTTTCGTCAAGGGTATCATTGATATTTGTAGTAAAGTTTTGCGGGTATAAAGTAATTATGATGACATACAAATCCCTCTTTAGGTAGCAACAGTGCTTTAAAATCAGTCGCCAAAAAATATAAAAAATATTTTTTTTTAAGAAATCAGATCGTTATTTTAAAAGAAAACATGTCTTTTTTAAACTTTTTGCTAAGAAAAATAAAAAAAGATTTTTTTCTAAAAAAGAATTTTTCTTAAAAAAAGATTTTTTCATTTAAAGTTTTTTTTTTTATTAAAAATAGATGTTTACTTAAAAAGAAAGGACTTTTCTAAAAAGAAGATTAAAAAACTTTTTTGTTAGAAAAAAATGTTTTTAATCTCTTAGAAAAAATGTTTTTTTTAGATTTTATAAATTTGTTGGAGAGAAAAAACTAAAATCCCATCGAGTATCATAGCTGAAAAGAATATAGATGAATGTTGATATTATGAATGACCCTTTTTTGTAGAAGAGAATTTCAAATTATCATGTTCTTATATATTATTTTTATATCCTAGTATCAGGACGAAAAAATATTAAAAAGATAAAAAGTTTTCGATTTTTTTTTTCAGAACATTTAAAAAATATTTTTGTGATTTTTTTCTCTAAAAAATATTTTTTTAAAGTTCTTTAATTATTTCTTTTTGTATGATATTTTTTAATATGTTTTTTATAAAAATATATTTTTATATATAAAAAAGTTTTTTCCCAACATTTTCTTTGGAAAACCCATTTTTTATTTGTAAAGAAAAAATCTAAAAATGTTTCCACAAAAGACTTTCTTTTTTAATTTTCCAAAAAAAAATGTTTATATTTTTTAAAGTTGTTGTGGAAAAAATAAAAACCCATAAGAAGTTTTGAATGAAATTTCTTGAAAGGTTTACAAAAAAATAAAAGATTAAAAAAAAAGATTTTTTCTAAAATAAATCTTCATTCATCTTCATTTTAAAAGAAAAAATATTTCTATTAGTTTTCTAGTTCTAGTTCTAGTTCTAGTTCTATTTTTCTATAACAAAACAATTTTTATCTTTTTTATTTAAAAAAAACGATTTTCAATTGTTATTGTTTTAATTGTTTTTGTCTGAAAACAGTTTTCTTTTCTAGAAAAAGATTTTTAATTTTTTAGAAAAAAATGTTTGATTTAGATTTTTTAATTTGTTGGAGAGAAAAAAAACTAAAATCCCATCGAGTATCATAGCTGAAAGACTATCTTTTTTAATTTTTCGAAAAAAAATGTTTATATTTTTTTAAATTTGTTGTGGAAAAAAATTAAAAACTCATAAGAAGTTTTGAATGAAATTTCTGAAAAGGTTTAAAAAGAATAAAAGATTTTTTTTCTAAAAAAAAAAGATTTTTTCTAAAATAAAAAAACTTAACAAAAAAATATAAAATATATAATTTGTTTAATTAATTTTGTTAAGAAAACATATCTTTTAATCTTAAAAGAAAAAAATATTTCTATTAGTTTTCTAGTTCTAGTTCTATTTTTTTCTAAAACAAAACAATTTTTTATATTTTTAATTTTTTTCTAAAAAAAACGATTTTTTAATTGTTATCGTTTCAATTGTTTTTGTCTGAAAATAGTTTTCTTTTCTAGAAAAAAGATTTAAAAAAAGATTTTTATTTTTTTTAGCAAGAAATGTTTGATATAGATTTTTTAATTTGTTGGAGAGAAAAAAATAAAAGCCATAAAAATAGAAGAATCGACCCTATTGGGTCAATTTAAAAAAAGGCATCCATAAAAAATTTTACTATCCTTTACTAGGACACTGAAAACACCAAAAAATATTATAGACACAAACTCAGAAAACTATTTGCAAACTAGTGTAATCGAAGTCTTTAAAGCAGGAGTCTCATGTAAAGAATGAGAACTATGTTACGATATTTTATATGAGATTTGTTCACTGATTCAAAATAATTTATTTGAAGTATTGAGAAAAAAATCCAATTTTTTGGGTTTTTTGATTATTTAATTTATTTAAATATGTTTTTCCAATATTTCGCAATTACATTGAATTGCATCATCAGGGTAAACAAGAAAATAAATAGACTTAAAGCTACCGTAGTTTCACTACTCTCGTCCGTCGATGTTATTGCAATATCTCAAAAAAAAAAAACATAAAAAATGTTCTATTAAATTGAAAAATGTCGAATAAAACACAAAAATATTATTTGAGAAAAAATCCTTTAGTTTAAGTTCAATTCAATTAAACATTCAATATCTTATCTTAATTGAAGCTTGGGCTGAGCTGGCAAAGACTGCATAAATTAGTAGTTGAACTCTCGCGGAAAGAATAAGAATTATTTTTTGTCGTTGTTTTTTATATATGTATACTCTGGAACAAATTCATTTTTATTTGAATAGTATTAACAATTTCAATTGAACCAATTTTTGAATTGAGCTATTTTTTTCTCAAATTTCAAATAAATAGTGATGGAAGAATCTTAAATTTTCGAGAAAATAATTCAGTAAAGTTTTCTTTAGTTTGAGTTCAATTGTACTTAGTTTAACATTACTTTTGTAGTTAAATATTTCTCTAAATTAAATGTCAATTTAATTGAGCCATGAAAGGAATGAGAATTATAACAAGATGTCTTTTCCATGTATGTTTTGCATTTTTAAAGTAAAATTACTTTTTTAATACTAATAACATTGTTCCCCAATTTCAGTTCATATGAATTTATTTTAAATTCATCATTTGCTATCTGATCTTAGTTCTAGGCATACTTTATTTACTTTTTAAGCTTTCCCTTTAGTCATTCGATAGCTTGGAATCCGTGGAACCAATTAACCATTCCATGGGATTTCTTACTGTTTAATTTTAAAATTATCATCAAAATGTCATCCATATATATCTTGGAGTACACGTACGCATTTATTACGATTGTTTTTACGATGCAATCAATTTTGCCAACGACATTAAACATCACTTGGGCTGCTCAGAAATGATAGAGAACGTTTGCCAATCAAGTAACGTAAATGTATGAGATGGACCGACCGGACCAGACCACCACCCACTCCACGCAGTACATTAAAAATATATATTGTATAAATTTATTAATATTTATACAACATGTCCAGATTATTGTATTTGTCAAACATTTCAAAAATAATGCATGACATTTAAATCTATAATGACTGTGACCACCAGAAATATTAAAAGAACACTGAACAGAAAATGTGGGCTGACTTCCCGTGTTCCTGTCCTTCCTTCCTGCCAGATGTGCCTTGTCGACGTTATGACACTGTCAGCGCCACATTATTGATCGATTGCATTTGGCCAATATTTGCTTTCAAGCAAGCATTCGCGTAAACTAAATATTTAATATTTCTTCTATTAATAATTAAACTGTTCGTAAAATGACATCTGTCTATTTTTGTGTAGAAAGAAATTACCTTTAAATTCCACACAATTTAAAATTTTCACTTTCGTGGCATTGTTGAAATGTCTAATACACTTAGAGAAATTGTGATTCTAAATTGAAAAAAAAGAATCAATCCACTTAAATGAGAAGATTAAATGCATTCCTATTGGGGGAGTCTGTACTCCCGATCCACATAAATGAGAAGATTAATCACTCTCCACTGACGCTGTGGAGTGTTGTGGTGGGCAAGAGGGAGTCTATAAGATTTATTTTTTTTACATTTTCTATTCTGTGACTGCAGCAGATCTCTCACATGTATGCCGGCACATTATTTGCTGCTGCATGCCAAAGAATGCCGAGATGAAAGAGAAGAAGAAAAATGTGTTTGTTGTGGTGTCTTCTCGAAAATGTTTAAATAAAATTATTTAAAATGTTTCTGTTTCTATTTTTTTCTTTTGTTTTGTTTGCATACTACAGTTGTGCTAAGTTTATTTTTCTTTTCTGACAAGCAATATTTGTTTGGCATTAATCTTAGTCCGGTTATTTAATGCATTTGTTATGCTGCGATATGTGTATGATGGTGACCAATAAACACAGCAAACACATCTGTGGGATGATAAAATGTAGCTGCAAATTTTTCAAATAAAACGGAGCAGATCTTTCTAATGATTTGTATTAAATAAAAAATTAATAGAATTTGCCATTTTCTTTATGACTAAAATGATTCACAGAGTAATGCTGAGCAAGCAGCAGGAGAAACAGTCAATGTCATTGAGGGGATCTAATTAGTGGTGGCATTTTGGGTATTACAAGGACAATTGAAAAGAAATTTCCTCAACCAAGTTAGGATTTACTTGAAATTTGAATATAGACCAAAATACAACTATCATAAACTAATAGTAGAACACTTTAAGACCGAAGACTCATGAAACGAATGAGAATTATTTTATGGTGTATTTTTTATACGATATTTGTATACTCCGCTCTCATGGACCAATATTTAAATACTTTACTTCAACAGAAGCCTCAAATGAATGAGAATTATTTTATATAAGAGCTTAATATACTCTGAAGAAAAGACATTTGTATTTCAAGTCTTAAAGAACACTTTCCTCAGTTTTTAATTTCAGTATTTTAATTTCAATTACACTTAGTTTAGGTTTATTATTTTCTTATTTCAAATAAACTAGCACCATTAAATGGACTATAAATTTCGCGAAGTGAATGAGAATTACATTATCAGTTTTGTATCATTTAAATTCTTAAAATGTCTATTAATTTTAGTCTAAACCTACAAAGTTTGGTGAAACAAATTATTGTAAGATTTTATAAGAAACTAGTGTTTTGTACCCGGCGTTGCACGGGTTAATTTTTCCCTATTACCCAACTTCGTATGCTTTGAAAGATAAAATGAGTAATTTTTGATACTTTTAAAATATTTTTTGTGTGGGAGGTACCACCCCCCTTTGTCCTATCATGACCTAGACTATCCAGGAACCATCCTCTGTCCATAAGATAGATACAGTAAAATCTTCAGGCGAATCGGTCCACCGGTTTGGCGTCCTATACGGAACATACAGACATACAGACATACAGACACACATTGAATTTTATATATTAGATTGACATTAGCACCAGTAATCGTTGATCTATTTAAAAGAGAAGTCTCATTAAGCGAATGAGAATTATTACTTTTATTAACAAGAAGCGGGGTTTCCAGCTTATCAATATTTGCAAGATAAATTGTTAGGATTACAGAAATTTCAGATTGCTTTTATTTGCAGAAAAGTGTTAACTATTAATTTTGAAAATTTTCAAATTATAAGAATGTTGTGCCGTTAAAACCTTAAGCGGATCCGTTTATTACACTGTCTGACAGTCCATATTACACTTGAACCAGATGATATACGTCTGAAACTATAGATGGAATGGAGTTAATATATTTCTATAAAATAATACAGATACAAAAAGGTCTTGAGCCAGGACAATATCACATTTTCTGAAAGTTTTAAAATCTTTAAATGTGATTTTTGATATTCGGCCTATATTTTTAAACTCAAGCTCGAGGCCAAACAAAAATCTTCACATTTTATCGCACAAATACTGTTAAAGTGAAATTTCAGGATCTACCTTTTCCGAAGTCTAGGTTAAGGATAACTTTGAGATAATTACACTATGCAACAAAAAAAAATTGTGTATCAAAGAAAAAATATTTTTTGTGTACATTGAGGAATACTGATTTATAAAATCAGTGCAAAAAAATTTTATGGATATATATATGCTCATTTTGGATATATTGGTAATTATGATGTCTTCAAATGTTGCGAATTACACTTTCACATAGAAACAGTCACCAAATATAAGGGAAAAAAATATTTTTTAAATCTATTTTTCCTCCAAAAATTTGGGAAAAACTATATTTTTTCGAAAAAAAATCTATTTTTGCTGGCACGATAAAAATCATAAAAGATAGAAAAAAGTCGGTTATTTTCTAATAGCTAACATTCTAACTCAAGAAGAAACAATGTTTATGTGAAAAAGGTCTATGGATAAATGTAGAAATTATGACAATCTTTGTAGACGCAAACAAATTTAAAAATCCTAATTTTTTTATTTTTTTTTAAATAGCGCGAAAAGTCCTATTACAAATATATTTAAGTTTATTTTTATTTTTTAGAATATTGTTTTAGTTTGTAATAGCTGGTATCTGAACGAAGAAAGCAAGGCATTTTTTTGGCATTGATTTAGTCATACGTAATGGCGACATGTACTTCCACAAGAAGGACCATAACTTCTACATTTATCCATACATGTTTTCTTCGTTAAGATGCCAGCTATTACAAACTAAAATAAAATATTCTGTTACCTAATTTGTCTTCATACAAAAATTAAAAAATAAAATTAAAAAAAAATCTTTTGTGTCTACAAAGAGTAGCATAACTTCTACATTTATTCATAAATTGTTTTCATGTGCACATTGTTTATGCGTTATAATGTAAATTATTGAAAAACAAAACAAAATACTACTATCCGACGTTTTTTTATTTTTTTTTGTTCCAGCAAAAATAGATTTTTTCGAAAAAAAAATTAATTTGCCCCCAAATTTTTTCTAGGTGAATATTCTTCAATATTTATATTATATAAATTTTTTTATTCGTTTTCGAGTCCAGAAATCCAAAATACACCAGAAAACGTTATACGACAAAGATTTTGTTGTATACACTGAAAGAATTATCTTCATACTATTTATATTTGTGAAAATTTTAGTTTTTTGGTCTGTAATCAATATTTGATTTGAAGTGGGATCTTGTCCTGGCTCAAGACCATTTTACATCTATATTTAATAGAATGCAAAAAAAAAAATTATGATTCAGTGAAAATTTTCATTAAAAAGTCGGGAAAAAGAGGATTTTTCCATATCTGAACACTGATAGAATTATATTCATACTATTTATGATTTTGTCTTAACCTCAATGAAAATTTCCATTAAAAAGTCGCCAAAAAAAAAAAAAATTTCATAAAATGTATGAAACATGTTTCATAAAGCACAAGTCAATGAAAAGTGTCATAGAATTTATGAAACTTTTCATAGAAACTATGAAATGCAGTTCTTCATTTGATGAACTTCATTATTTTCATAATTCATAATATTTCATTATTATATTCATAATTTTTCATAATATGATTTATGAACATTTTCTTAGGTTTTATAAATAAATTTCATTAATTTTATGAAAAAGTTTAATAAATATGAATTATTTATACTGACGTCTCCAATGTAAACAAAAAAAAAACAAAAAAGGTTTGACTTGTTGACTAACCATCATTGCGAGAGTCTTTGCAATGATTATGTCTTTGACCTAAATAAGGGTACATCATACTTATGTCAGAGTTAACAGAGGACAAATGAGAATTGCTAGCATTCAACCGAATAAAGTTGACACACTAAATATGTAGTTGTTTGTTATGAAACATTTCTTAAAAGCTATGAAATTCTTTCATTATATTTATGAAGACATTTCATGACACAACTATTTTATTGGTTATGACATATTTCGTGATCTTTACGAATTATTTCTTTAATAGAATGAAATCTTTCTTTGATCTTATGAAACTAGTGAAACTTATATAACAATTTTGTTTTATGAAATATGAAATGTTTATGAAAAAAATGTATGAACCATTTCATTTTATTTATAAATTCATTCATACATATTAAGAAAAACAAATAACTAAATTTTTGAGAACCCTTTTATGAAAGTGCTTCATAAATATTATGAAAGAAAATTCTTTCAGTGTAGTTTTATTTATTTTTATAAAAATTAAACTAAATCTTGAACTTTTCTCTAATGCATTCTATGATGAATTTTAGTATTTCAGTAACTTATACTCAAGAGGACGAGTATAAATTACGATAGCTTTGAAATGTTTAAGTTGAACAAAAATTATGTTTAAATTTATTTATTAAATTTGGGCAAGGTTTGTAAACCGATTCAGCCTCCATGTATGTAAAACAATGCTCAAATGCGATGCGGAATATTAAAAACCACATCGATATCGGTTAATACGATAAAAAATCGATTTTGGACCGACAAAGTGGGCTCGGAAAAATATTTATTTTTTTAACTTATCTCGAGATGAGCTTTAAATATTCCGTATTGCATTTGGGATTATTTTTTGGGATTTTCTCCAATTTAGGATCACTTTCAAATAAAGAAAATAATTCTCATTCACTTCATGAGGAGTCTGCTGACCAATTTGTAGATTGGAGGCACTTTTGACCACCTCACCGCCACCGTCCACTTATACATATATTTGTTTTCCTTCGTTTGTTTCTTTTGCTGGTAATCAGGTCAGAAATCGCAACAGATGTTGTTGGCTTGGCTGATGTATATACTTATGTGACTAGGCCACAATATACATGCTAGGAATTTTTACCGGTGTTTGTTTCTATATAAAAAAATATGAATTTCGTCACTGTCGACAACAAGCAAACTAAAGGCTAAAAACCACCAATTATTATCTATGTCACAACGAACTATGCAAAAAGTAATGGATTTTCTTATTTGGCTACAAAACCAAAAAAAAAAAAAAAAAGAAAAACAAAGTGTTTTCCGACACAAAATTTGAAAAAAGAAAAACGCAACACGAAACGACAACACGTTTTAACGGCAGAACATTAAAATCCCGAATGATGATGCATTAAGACACCGAAATTGCTATCGCAATTGAAATAAAAAACAATAACAATTACATCATTTTTAATAAAACTTAATCAAAAATGAGACAACCAACCAACAAAAAACACAAAAAATATGAAGCCACAAGCTGCGACGAAATTTAAGTACGATTATAATTTATGTTGTCGTTTGTTTTTGTGGCAAATGTGGAAATCTCCTCAACAAATATGGCATTAAACTTGATGCGTTCGACGTTCGTTCGTTCGATCGATCGTCAGTTCACATTCATTCAGTCAGTGGTCGGTGGCGGTGGGGTAACCAAATAAGGCTTCAAAGGAATGTAACTGATCGTATGATGATAAAGTGATCTATGAACGGATAGACGGATGGATGGATGGTTGGATGGATCGATCTATCGGTCGGTTAGGTTGATGGGGTGATGGCGATGGTATCCATTTCACGTTTTTGTTCGAATCGAGAGATCGCGATTAATGGCAAAATTTATGTATGTTGTTGTTGTTAACAAAAAACTTAATAATAAATTCTGACATTAGCTGTCAGCAGTTGATAGATATACGAGTATGAAAATAAATAGTTGATCGGGTCGGAGGGGTCGTTGGTTTTGGTTGGCCGATTTATATAACAACCGAGCGAGCGATCGATCGATTGCTCGATAAATTCATTATTTGTTGCAACTGCTGCTGGTTGTTTTGTTGCTGTTGTTGTTTTTCTTAAAGTTATTGTATCTTTCTCCTGTAATGTGTTGTGTCGACGGCGACGACAACGACGACCGTTTGCGGTCTACAATTTCGAAATTAATATTACATGCCGTCCGTCGTCGGCGATAATTAAAATGCGTTGTTAGAATTTTTTGCTATAGTTTTCATTGTTGTTCTTTTCTTAAATACCACAATAAACAAAACCGTATTCTTTGACTTTTTCGATTAAATACAACAAAATTGTATATCTGTATTTATCTCTAAGTTTTTTAGGTTGGTTGTATTCCTTTTATTAGTTTTCAGTTTCGGGTTTATTTTTATAGATTTCGTTTTTCAGTTCAGTTTCTCTGGCTAACGACAACAACGTATTGCTTGAAGATCTAAATATTGACTGAATTCATAATGATTTTGAAAATTTCTTTTATAAAATCGTGTGCTTTAAAAACAGCCAAATAATCATGATCATCCTCATCATCATCGGCATCATCCTCATCATCATCACGATATTCGAAAGCAAAAATATTGTTGCTCGCTCTTCCCCCAAAAACAGAAAAACATATGAATGCGAGTGAGTAGGGAAAATAATGAAAACAGAGCAAACATTTTCTGTGTTATTGTGACAGGGAAAACTTTTGTTTCTCTCACACCGAGCATACTCACGGAAGTGTTTACACATTCGTGAGTTTTCCCGGAAATGTTGCCACCTTTTTCTGCCGCCGTTTGATTGGGAAATATAATGTTCATCAGAAACAAAATTTTGTGATGTACTTTGGGGTCTTCAATTGAATTTTGTATATGGATAACCAAAAAAATATTATAACCCCAAATTTAATCGAAGCAAAAATTTTGTCGAAATGGTATGTATAACATTTTCTAACGTAGTTTGGCTTTCTAAATTATTATTTTTAATAGATAATTAAAAAAATCACAAAAAAACAGATTTAAAATATTCAAATTAAAAAAATCTGATTAAAAAAATCATTTATTAAAAAAAAGAATTTTTTAACAATTCAGATTATTTTGAAAAAAAATCAGAATTTTTTGAAAAACTTTCAGATTAAAATATTACAGATTAGATTTTCTAATGAAGATTGGCTTTCTAAAAATGAAAACAGTATTATTTTTTTATGGGTAATTAAAAAATCCTAAACTAAAGATTAAAAATATGGAATTTTCGAAAAAAAATAGAAAAAAAAAAGTTAGGAAAAAAATAAGATTTTGGAAAAAAAATCAGATTTTGGAAATAAAATCAGATTTTGGAAAAAAAATCAGATTTTGGACAAAAATCAGATTTTGAAAAAAATCAGATTTTGAAAAAAGTCAGATTTTGGAAAAAAAATCTGATTTTGGAAAAAAAATCAGATTTTGGAAAAAATCAGATTTTGGAAAAAATCAGATTTTGGAAAAAAAATCAGATTTTGGAAAAAAATCAGATTTTGGAAAAAAAATCAGATTTTGGAAAAAAAATCAGATTTTGTAAAAAAAATCATATTTTGAAAAAAAATCTAGTTTTTAAAAAAAGATTCTCGAAAAAATTCAATTTTTGAAAAAAAAAATTTTGTAAAAAAAAGATTTTGTAAAAAAAAAAAGATTTTGTAAAAAAAAAAGATTTTGTAAAAAAAAGATTTTGTCCAAAAAATCGGATTTTGATAAAGAAAAATTATATTTAAAAAAATCAAATTAAAAAAACTTTTTTAACCGTAAGAGATTTTTTAAATCAGATTATTAAAAAAATAGATGATTTAAAAAAATCAGATTATTAAAAAAAAATCAGATTATTTAAAAAAAAAACACATAATTTTGAAACAAAATCACATTATGATGAAAAAAATTCAGATTTTTTGAAAAAAGAAAATAGATTTTTTTGAAAACTTTTAGATTAAATATATTATATATTATAATGTAGTTTGGCGAAGACGAAAACAGTAATATTTTTTATGGATAATTAAAAAATAAAAAAAAAATAGATTTAAAAAAATATATTTTTGAAAAAAAAAAAAGATTAAAGAAGTCAGATTAAAAAAAATCGTATATTAAAAACATTTTTCAAACCATATAAAAAAAAAACATTTTTTAAATTCAGATTTATTTTAAAAGAAAATAGATTGTTATGAAAAAATAGATTTTTATGAAAAAATAGATTTAAAAAATAGATTTTTATAAAAAAAAATAGATTTTTATAAAAAAATAGATTTTTATAAAAAAATAGATTTTTATAAAAAATAGATTTTTATATAAAAAAAAGATTTTTATAAAAAAATAGATTTTTATAAAAAAAAATAAATTTAAAAAAAAATATTTTTATAAAAAAAATGATTTTTATAAAAAAAAATTGATTTTTATAAAAAAATTGATTTTTATAAAAAAATTGATTTTTATGAAAAAAATAGATTTTTATGAAAAATCAGATAAAAAAATTTTGTATATTTCATAATTTCATAAGTCATAAAAAATAAGAAATAAACGAAAGATGCTAGAATTTTTAGATCCAATGGGAATGAAAATGGGCGAAATCGGTTCAGAGGGAATACTTTGTCCCGAACAAGGACATGAAATAGCCGCAATAACCCCTACAGTTCTAGTATTTAATCACATTTTTTAAAGATTTTTGCCTTGTACATATTTGTTATTTATTTATATAAAAAATTAAAAAAAAAATATTTAAATAAAAATGTTTATTGTTTTTAAAGAAATTACCATAAACATTTTTTAAGATCATTTTTGAAAATATTTAATACGAAAAAAGTCATAAAATATAAACGAAAGAAGCTACGACTTCCAAATTTTGGAAAAATTTGTCCCTAAAGAGGACAGAAAATACCCGAAATAACCCCTACTATTTCGAGTATTTAAGCAAATTTTTTTCAGATTTTTGCTTTAAACTTTTATAAAATCTTTTATAAAAATCGTATCGATGAAATAACTATAGCTAGTAACATGAAATTACTAATACACGTCTAAGGGAGGAAATATGGAAAAAAGGGATAAAATTTTGGTACCGGCCAAATGGCTGCTGCTTGAATCATAAAATTCGGTTTGTTTTCCTGACTGTATGACGTCCAAACTGAACGAACTTTTCGAAATTTGTACCTTTAGAGGCAAAACGGGTAGAAAGGGGATAAAATTGGTACAAATAATACGGCTGCAGATAGAATAATGAATCTCACTGTCTGCGTAGGTTAGAAACATAAAGCAATCTTTCGATATTCGTACTTTGAAAAATTTTACTTTTATACCAGATTTAAACATTAATAATATATACACAATACATAAAATTCGTCAAAACAGATAAAAAATGGTGAAAAAGCCTGGCTACCATTTTAATAGAAAAAAATCTCAATTTTGGAACACATTATCCCCACTTTGGTAATTCGGGTATTTTTGGAAACAAATGGGATATTTAGTATTTTGTCATCGTTTTTATCATTTTGACGAGTTTTAAGTTTAAGTTTTAAGTATATTTAATGCACCTCAATTTGTAAAATTATGAGAGATGTGAACTGGATCTCTTCCCAGAGTTTTCTACTTCATTATTTTTTTGTAGCACAGTGTACTCTTTAATGTTTAAGGTACCCAGTAGCTCTCATACCCATTAGAAATCTAACATTTTGCAAATCATCTAAAAACACATCAGCTTTAAGCATGTGTAATTTAAGAAACATAATAAGACTGATTTTGTATGAAGTGACTACTATTTTCACGTGAAATGTGCATTCTGAGAATTTTCTTTTGCGCAACAACTGTGCGTATGTTGTCGAAGACATGTGGCAACCCTTTCACTCTCATCTCTCCCGCGCATCATAAGATTTTTTTTTTTAAATAAACCATTCTCCCGACTCTCCTTCGTTCTCAGAAGAAGAAGATTTCCCTGAGCATCACCTCACTCAGTTTCATTTTCAGCGAGATCTCAATTCAGTTTCAAAGGTGAAAACACACAAAGACCAAAAATCGAACAACTAATAAACACAAAACATATTGTATTTAGTAGGTATTATTCTAAAATAATATCTGAATCGACATTTCGAACAACGAACGAGGAGACTGTGGTGAAAATAAGGAAGGGAGGTGGTGGGTAGAACACACATGTGAGTGGTTCTGTGGTGTTATTTTCGGTAACCTGTTATGGGGGTAGGACACAGTCAGTGAGTATTTAATGCTATTTTCGGGGCAACCCGTAACAACAAATCATAAAGCAAAGCCGCCAAGAATCGAGACACAACCGCAGAAGAATGATGGTCTGCCCCACGAGCGAACCAAACACCATCGCCAGAATGTTTGACGACGACGACGACAACAACTCATCATCATAATGTCGTCTATATAATGCGATCTCGTGTGGCACGGCGTATTGAAAATACATTTTTGAATTGTTTTCAAATAAATTTTATTTTTAAATGATGTTTGCATAAATTACGTACGTATCGTCGTACAAACAAATGTATATACTACTAAATATTTGGCGATCTTGAAATATAATAATATAAAATATAATATATCTGGATGCTTTGATGATGAATGACTCAAGACTTAAAATATTGAGATGAAAATTAAAAAAAGATTTATTTTATTATAATTCGTTGAGATAAAAATGTCTGTGGAAAATTTTATTCGTTATGGCTTAGCTAACACGAAATATTTATCGAATGTTATTAAAAAATATTGTATAAATAAAATATTTAATTGTTTTTTAATCCAAAAATCCCTTTAAGAAATGTGCCAGAAGAATTGATCGTTTCATTGTCATTACTGATCTCTGACATTTTAGTGAACTTGCGGGTACTAGGTTCTTCATACGCAGAATATTATTCCACCTTCACTGAAATAATTTTCCTTCGAAATATTTACGAACTGATTTCTTACTTTCTCAAAAATTCATATTTTCATAATATGAGTCATTCCATGTCAAGTTTGATTTTTGTACGATTTTTGACCTCGGTAGCAGCGATTTTTTTGAAAGTTTATGTATGTATTCTTCTCATAAAAATATTGTATACGTATTCAAAAAAAAAAAATAGAAAAAAATGTTCACGAATTATGACCAATTTAATAGTAAAAAAAAATTTCTTGGATTTTTTCATTCTTTTTGAATCTTGAGTATATTAACAAACTGAAAATTTTCATTTAGAAGATTTTTCACAGAAATTCTGGTTATTTTGCAAAAAAAAAAAACTATATAAGCCATCATTTCACCACTTCCTAACTCATACAGTCGCTAAAAAAAACACTACTTCAACCCATTAATGCCCACAAAAAACTGTTTTTCAATTGTGTGACATTAAATAGGTGTCCTCATATGGGGGACAGAAGGCGGTAATGGGTTAAAGTTTCAAAAAAAAATATTAGAGAATAAATGAATAAATTTCGAAAATCAAAATAAAACTTTAAAAATATAACGCGGCTAACCATTCCAATATTTTAAAATTAATTGAAATCAAAACTTTACTCTGCTAATTCGTGATTGGGATGTTGGATGCATTTATGAAAATGTTAATAATAGTATGCAACAAAACAACACAAAAACTAATAAAAACTATAAAAATAGCTGACACGGGGAAAAAACTCATAAAAATGGAAAATTTATTTTGTTTTATTTTTTAAATTTAAACATTCCATAAGTACCTTAAAATCAACATACATACATATAAGCGGGTGTTATCGGACTTATGTATATTTACAAATTGGGAGTACAAATGTTGAAGGTTTAAAAAAATTATCCATAAAATTTTTTTCAATATCGTTTTCTACTTTAGAAAGCTGAATACTACAGCAGTTTTTGTAATATAGTTTAAATAATAAATTGATCTTTAGTGTGTCGTCGTTATTCGATTGAATACTTTACTACTAGCAATTCTCGTTCGTCACATGTTAATCTGGCATAACTTTACAGTCAACATTTATTCTGTTTCACTCCTATTTTAACCATGTTTAAAGTGAAATAGGATAAATGTACCAAAATATTTTGTTGGCATATGATTGCTGATTAAATGGGGAATATATGTGACAGAATAGTATCAGAAACCCAGATAAATAAAATTGAAGTAAATGAAGTTGCAACCACGAATTTTGGATTTTTGCAACAATCGCGACTGTCATGTTACAGCAACATTGGTCTTAATACACATACAAAAAAACAGCCGAATCCGTTGGATAGATCGCGTAAAAAAATATGTCATTCATATAAATCATTTGTATGTATGAAAATGAAAATTTTTTGTTTACCGTGCTCTACCGAAATACCCACATTTTTGGTCGTAAAAGATGATCGATCCAAAAAAACATGAACAAAAACATTTAACCCTAGTAATTTTTTTGTATAAATTGACGTGTAACTTTGCTATATAGATATTTATTTGCAACTTTGGTGTTATTGATGACCCTGACTGAGAATTTCCGGCAATTTTTTTCGTAAAACATTTTAATTCTTAAATATCCTTTTTGATAGAACTTTTTTTTGATTTAAAAAAAGTCTAATTGTCCCATATAGAGAAGAGCCAGAGGGTTAAGATCTTCCACAGAAAATATCCTCATAAAATGCCACTATATAGTTCCGACAATAAGAATTCTATCAGATCAGATATTAAAAACTATTAATTATGATGTTTTATTTTCTGTTATTTTATCTTAACAAAGAAAGCAAGGCCAATCTATGGATAATTATAATTATAATTATATGCTATGACCCGTCTTGTGGAAGTACTACTACTCGTATACTATGGAACGATATAGACATAATCATATAATAAAATGTAACATAATTCCAATTATTTGGACATATAAAACAACATCAGTCAAATGGCCACCATGACCACGCCTACAGGACCATATCCTTTTCATGAAATTTTCCATAACCAAATCGCAAAGTGGCTGCCCTATGTCCTCGATAGCGTCACGAATTCTGCCTTTGAGGTCTTGAATCGACGCTGGGCTGTTGGCGTAGACCTTATCTTTCACGTGGCCCCAAAGGAAGAAGTCGGAAGTTAACACAAGATCTCGGTGGCCAATTGTGATCACCTCTTCGAGAGATAACATGGTCCGGAAACTTTTCCCGTAAAAGAGCAAAGGTTTCGTTACTTGTGTGTCTTGTTGAAAATAAACGTTGCCCAGATCAATACTCCGACCATAAGAAATCATTAATCATCTCTCGATAGCGCAATCCATTCACCGTAACTGTTGATCCAACCTCATTTTCGAAAAAGTAAGGTCCAATGACCCCATCGGACCATTAACCGCACAAAACTGTCACACGATGAGGATGGAGAGGCTTCTCAACAATAACTCTTGGGTTTTCCGAGCCCCAGATACGACAATTTTGTTTGTTGACGTAGCCACCGAGGTGGAAATGGGCCTCATCAGTCAAGATGATTTTTTGATGGAATTCTGGATCATTTTCATACATGAATTTTAATAATTTCAATGTATTGTTGAAGCGTGTATCGTTCCATTTTTATTAGTAATGGCGTAGTTTCTACTTGTCAAATGTCAAAGAATAAAAGCTTCAAAAGTGACAGCTACCGAAATACCGAGTGATTCAAAATAACACCTCTTGTTGGAAAACCATGTACATAGATTAAGATGTGAGTAATGACTTAAACGAAAATAGATAAATACTTATTGTCATGGTTTACGTTGCCCCAAATATCGCATCACATTATATCGTGTTTTTTATTTGTCTCTATTAACGAGAAACACCAACAATGACATATAAAAAACTATCGCTTTTAATCGTTCATTGAACTTTAATTTCACTTTTGTTCGAAATGGATCTATGCCAATACATAAATATTTAATAGTCCCCCCCGGCCAAACGTCCCCGTCTGTCTGACTATTCGAGCATGCAACAGCAGCAGCAGCAGCATCAACATCATCTGTTTGTTCTGATGCCACACTAAATACGAACCAGGAAGCCGAAACTTTAGAGGCGCATCATGCTCGTATTCGATGGCATGCCATTCATTTGGCATAAATGTACATACATATGTATGTATGTAAACATAGAAATGATTATAAAAAATTATTTCTGCAGAAGACGAAAAAAATCATACAATCTGACTGACGCACACACATGGCGAAGATGCAAAAGTCATTTGCAGTTGGAAAAAACTCAATATATTCCAATGATGTAAACTTAGAAAATACTATGCAATTGAAAATAAGAGGGTTGGTATGACAAGTCGCCGATTGTTAGTTTTTTTTATAAATATTCCAAGAGCCATTGTTTGAAATGTTTACTATATTTGTGAGTGAAGTTATTAGAAACAAAGTAGTAAACAAGATTTGAACCTTGGTTTCTGCATATAGCAAACTAACATCATCACACATGATAACCACATTATATTTTCCATTAGAACATATTCTAATTTCAAATGTATTAGAAAACGTGGTCGTCATTGGTCTATGCAAAAATATGAATTGTTTTGTGTTTACCATAATTATCATACCATTTATGTGTGCATATCCATGCAAACAACCAAGTATTTATTGTCATTAATATTGTTGCGTATTCATTGTTGACTTTCCCTCGTTCGGTCTTTTCTCGACACCAAATATATCCCTTTTTAGAAAAAGATGAAAATAGAAAAAATATCGTCTATTGGTGGATGACATGGAACGCCGCACAGTGGTTGGACATTGTTGTATCTTGAAAATAATTCCGTAAATGTGCAATTTGATTTAGCTCCATTATTAAATTAGACTGAGATATATCCCCATATTCTGAGTTGCGAGTCAATTCCGACAACATTTACTCGGATTCATTACAAAAGCTATCTTCAATTTTCAATTCGAGGCAGTATTCGCATAATCAGATATATGTATTTGAAGCTAGAAAATGAAATTTGAAAACATGAGTTCTACTAAATGTTGTTGGATTCAAATAGACTTGAATCTCTGAACATGTTTAAAACATTGTTTTGAAAAATATTATCCTTTGAAAATGTTTAGTTCTTTTTAAAAGGAAAATGAAGGGGAAATGAAAAACTGAAAACGCTCCATTAACTCCATTTTGTCTATAGTTCGAGAGCTATACCATCCTGTTCAGGTGTAATATAGACTATCGGACTGCGATACAAAAGAACAATTCAATAATATTGTTCCTGTTTGAATATAAAACAATATTTTGTCAATTTCAACTGCAAATGTAAATTTTTTCAGTTTGAAATGTAAATTCATTATATCAATTAGAATTTTCTCAATTCGAAATGTAAATTCTGATTTTCAATTGGAATTTTCTCAAATTGAAATGTATATAATCTCAATATCAATTGGAAATGTTGTAGAATTCGAAATTAAGATTAAGAGACATTTTTTTCTAAAAATATATTGTTTTGGGATTAATTTTCCCCGTTTTGGAAATTGTTGGATTTTTTAAGATATGTAAAAAATCTTTTTCCAACGTTTATAAATAACACTGTGCTACAAAAAAAAGAATGAAGTAGAATACTCTGAAAAGTGATATTATTTTTCTTTTAGGTATAGTTTTCAAATCTATCACAATTTTAATAATTTTTTGAAGTCCAATAAGGCACTTAAATTTCATCAAAGCAGATAAAAGTGGTAAAAAAAACATGGCGACCATTTTAATAGAAAAAAATCCCCAATTTTGGAACACATTTTCCCCACTTTGGGAATTTGGGTATTTTTTTTTTTTGAAAAAATGAAAATCTGGTATTATTTCTTCGTTTTTATCGAACTTTTAATATTCTTATTGGCTTCAATTCGTAAAATTATGAGAGATTTGAACTGGAATGACCGAAACTTGTATTTTTGCAAAAATTTTGTTTTTGTACGAAAACTTCAATAACTTAGTCAATTACTAACGGATTTTTAAAAACAAAGCGGCGTTTTAATGTGTTATTTAAATAAATTTAAAAGTGATAAGGTTACGAAACAAAATAATGTAAAAATAGGGTCAAATTTCAAAAATGTCAAAAAAAATAAATAATGTGTTTGCTGGACAAAATAACACATATATTTCTTAACTTTTCTTGAATAAGCTGTATATCGATCGAAAGCTCCAGGTTTCGTCTTCTCAAATCCGATGTGAATCGATTCATAACCAACTAAGTTACAGGCACATATGTGTGTAAAGGTACGAAAACTGGTTTTTTATCCGTAACTCAAGATTTTGGGGGTGTCTGGCCAATTTCAAATACAAATTCTTTTTCTACGCGGCAATACCTACACAAAAATAGTATCACTTCCCAGAGTTTTTGAACTGTCGCACAGTTTATTTGGTGCAGCATGCTCCTCCTAAAGTTACAAGAGCTGTGCGAAGAAGTCAAAAATAAAATTTTTCTTCTTTTCCCCCGACATTGATTTGGAATTCTTTAAATATCTGATTCTGATAATACCACCTGCGAATTCTGGATAATAGATAGAAGTTGATAGTATAGATAGATAGATAGATCCAGTTTATTAGACCCCTTAAAGTATATATATTCTGAATCCTGGTAAAATTCTAAGACGATTTAGCCATGTCCGTCTGTCTGTCTGTTGAAAGCACGATAGAGGCCAAACGAAATGAGTTAAGAGATTCAAATTTTCCCTAAATGTGTCTTATGGTTGCAGATCGGTTGGGATTTAAACCGGGCAAAATCGGCCCAGAGGGAAACATTTTTCCCTAACAAGGACTCAAAATACCACTAATATTTAGACTATTTAAGCATTTTTTTTTTTTGAAAATTTTCAATTTTATACGTAACGTGTAATCACAAAAAAGTACCAAAAAGATTTAGCGGGTGAAATGGTACAAAAGAGATAAAAATAGTACCAATGATACGACAACAGCTAGAAACATGAAATTCGTTGTGTACGTTCCTACAATTACGTAGACAAGTAAAATTTGAATTAAAAAAAAAAATAATTTTTTTGAAATTTGTACTTTTAAGGGATACAATTGGTAAAGGGGGATAAAAATAGTACCAACCAAACAGCTGAAGACAAAATAATGAAATTCGGTGTATGCATTTATCTGACGTGAAACATAAAGGATTTGTTCGAAAGTTGTACTTTTAGCGGAAAATGGGGCGAAAGGGATAAAAATGGTACCAATTAAACGGTTGCAGTTAGAATAGTGAAATTCGGTGTGTATATTTGTGTGACTGTGTAGACACAAAAAATAAAGCTATCTTTTGATATTCGAACCATTAGGATCAAAACGGGATAAGATTGGTACCATGCAAGCGGCTGTAGGTAGATTCATGAAATTCAGTCTCGTCTGTCTCCCAAATCGTACATTAAGGTCAGCATTTAAACTTACTTCACTTCTTTGTAAAGTCGACAAGCGGTAATCCACCTGTATTTCTATGGAATGCACCCCGTGGTGGAGGGTATATAAGATTCGGCCCGGCCGAACTTAACGCCTTTTTACTTGTTTTTTAATATGAAATAGTCTTTTTATTTTTGTCGAATATATATATATATATATATATATATATATATATATATATATATATATATATATATATATATATATATATATATATATATATATATATATATATATATATATATATATATATATATATATATATATATATATATATATATATATATATATATATATATATATATATATCGTTTGCATATATACATAGTATGAGTACAAAGGAAACCAGAAATAGATTACTGAAATAATTAATTAATAACATAAAAATTTTATGTCTGTGTCCCCATAAGATAGTGTCCACTTAATGGCGGTTCATTTTAATGACAATTTTAAAATAAAACATAATTTTTTAAAAATGTTCACTTAAGAAAGTTTTCATTTTGTGGCCGAAGGATATTCCTAAAATTCTAGCTCCTATCTTTATGGGTCAATTTGCCGGAAATTTTCAGTAGCGGTCTTTGGAGACCAAAATTGTAAATAAGGCTCTCCATTTTTTTTTGGAAGATCGAACTTCATTAACTTTTTGTTAACAAAAAAATACAAATTGGATATTTTTCCCAAAAATTCATTTTCGCGGGAGATACGGCTATACTGATTTGTACCCAGACACTTTTGTTTTTGTAATTTTCTCGCGATCTATCCAAGGCATCCGCCTGTTACGACTGGTGTCGTAACAGAATTTCCGTCAAAATGTCACGCCCGTTACAATTTAAATATCCTATATTTCCTATATTCATAAAGAGATGACGGTAACGAATACTTTTGAAGAAAGTGTATGCACTGCTCTTTCGTTTAGCAAAAATGAATAAAGTCATGCAATGGAAGAACATTTCCTTCTTCCATCTTCAAAGCTAAGGTCACACCCGTGACGCTGTAGTTTGTTGTATATCTCCACTATTCAAAACGCTAAGACATATTTATATTTGCAATAATATTCCGCTTAACCTGACTTTTTCAATTGGCAGTATAGTAAAAATCTGGGTCAATGAATATGTGAGATATTTAAACATATTTAAGGGAAAGTGTCGGGTGTGACACTCCAAGTGCACTCCAATGGAATCATCCAAGTGCATTTAATTGAAGTTTCTCTTAACCCATTGCCGCCCTCTGTCCCCGTATGGGCATCTCCCAGAGGCCCGGATGCGACATTCCCATACATTAAACTACGCCAAAAACAAGAAAGAAACTGAAATAGTCGATCAGCCTTTTTAGTGCTCTAAAGCGCTTAAAAATATATCCTCAGGATATAGTACAAAATTATAAAGAATTTTATATTGAAAGGGACGCTACAAAAAACAGAAGTAATTTTGAAACGCTTATAGAAATGTAAAAAGTTCAACGATTTTTTGAGAACTTTCTTTTTCCATATATACATGCAAATGAAGGTCAGAGAATATATTTGGTTCGTAGATTTATGAAATATGAGAATTATCTCTTAGATTTTTCTAATTGGGTACAGCAGAAATACGGACGCGACAAAACGCGCAGTAAAAAATAGTAATTTTCGTTATAATACTTCAACTTTTAATAAAAATTCATTATCAAATCTTAAAACCGTCATAGCTCCTTAAATATAGCCTCTGGGACAAAATGGACAATAATCTGTGATCACTATATTCGAGTCAACAATTTAAGTATATTAAAAATCCTTAAGTATAGCCCCTAGGACAAAATGGACAATAATCTGTGATCTTTATATTCGAGTCAAAACTTTAAGAATCTTAAAACCGTCATAGCTCCTTAAATATAGGTTCTAGGACAAAATGGACAATAATCGGTGATCACTATATTCGGGTTAAAAATATAAAATTTATTTTCAAATCTTAAAACCGTCATAGGTCCCTAAATATAGCCCGTAGGACAAAATGGACAGTAATCTGTGATCACTATATTCGGTTTGAAAATATAAAATTCATTTTTAAAACTTAAAACCGTCATAGCTCCTTAAATATATGCTCTAGGACAAAATGGACAATAATCTGTGATCACTATATTCGGTTTAAAAATATAAAATTCATTTTTAAAACTTAAAACCGCCGTAGCTCCTTAAATATAGGCTATAGGACAAAATGGACAATGGATAAAAAGTTGTAGAAATTAGGAAAAATAATGTTAATAGCTTTTAATGTGGTCTGATTTCATTTTTTTTGTAGACCTTTTTTGGGAGATGTCCATATGAAGACACCTTTTTAGTGCGAAACATATGAACAACAATTTTTTCTGGGCGTTAATGGGTTAATTTGGCGAGCATGTAAAATTTGTTCACACCCGAGAGGACATGACAAAAAAAAACAGGTCACCCCGAAAATCAATCATAGTCGAACGCCACATAAGTTATAGAATTATTTCCAAAATAAATCGATTTCCCAACACTGTGCGGCGGCGAGTACAATCACTAAGTGAGTGACTGTTTGGCAGACTGACTGATGGCGTTGTGCTGCGCGCAGTGCTGTCTGCGGCTGGTGTCTGTGATTTGATGCTGGCGCAGCGTTGACCCATTCAACTTTTGACCTGCATTTGTTTGGGGCCAAGAAAAATGGTTTTACATTTTTTGTTCTTTCTTGTTTTTAATATTTCTTCTATAAATATTATTTAAATATTCGATGGTTTTTATTTATTTTCTTTACATTTTTGGATATTTGTTTATTTATTACATTTTTTGTTTACAGTTAATTCGTGGTAGTTTATATTTTCGTTTGTATCGCATGACTTTATGGTTAATTTAACTTTGTGTAAATGCCCAGAGATAAATAAATAAATATAGACGAGGCGGACACACGCTCTCGAAGATGTTCTTTCATTTGTGGCCAATGATGGATGATTATATTTATTATTTTTTTTTTTCAAACATTTATTACAACAAATGAGCGAAGTTCTTTGCTATTTGTACCACACACACACCACACATCACACACAACATGTATTATAATTTAAGTGCATTACCCGTGAATTGACGTCAAACATCACATTTGGTTTAGACAAATTGTCCGATAATGTAAAGGGTGATTTTTTAAGAGCTTGATAACTTTTTTTTAAAAAAAAACGCATAAAATTTGCAAAATCTCATCGGTTCTTTATTTGAAACGTTAGATTGGTCCATGACATTTACTTTTTGAAGATAATTTCATTTAAATGTTGACCGCGGCTGCGTCTTAGGTGGTCCATCCGCTTAGTCCAATTTTGGCATTTCCACGTTTTTGAGTAACAGAGACCCAATTGGTGCGAACGGCGACGAATCGAAAATTGGTGGTCATCATTAACACTGGCCGATACAGCTGCGATATTTTCTTCAGTTCGCACTCTACGTAAGCGTGTTGGTGGTTTAATGTCCAACAATGTAAATTTGGTGCGAAATTTAGTCACAATAGCCCGAATAGCCGCTTCAGTGGGTCGATTAAACTGACCATAAAATGGAAGCGCGCAATGAACTTTCTTAACAGAGCACGCATTTTGATAATAAAATTCAATAATTTGCAAGCGTTGTTCGTTTGTAAGACGATTCATGATGAAATGTCAAAGCATACTGAGCATCTTTCTCTTTGACACCATGTCTGAAATCCCACGTGATCTGTCAAATACTAATGCATGAAAATCCTAACCTCAAAAAAATCACTCTTTATGTAATGAATGTAAGTAAAACGCAATAAAGAAGAAAATTCAAACTTGGGATATTTCGGCGTGGCAAAATTACGGCACACATGGTCGCTTATATGGCGAAGATGACATGATTGATCGGTTATATATGTTCGAATATGAGCGAAGACATCGTCGTAATACTGGATAAACTGACTAAGTCCTAAGTTCGTAGCCAAAACAGGCAATATTTATTGTTAACAACCCATCAAAAACTCTTGGTGGTATGGTTTTCGTAAAATTGTAAATATACATATTGCCATCACTCTATACAGAAGCGCCACTAATAATTATCCTCAAGTGTGTATTGTAAAGTATGGCGTTCTCCTCCTCCTTTGAAAACACCGTTTACATTTTGCAACAAAATTATTTTGAGTCCAAGCCGAAAAATATTACTCAGGCATGCTGATTCATAAAATCAACACAAAACAAGTAAAAACGGCGTTAAGTTCGGCCGGGCCGAACATTATATACCCTCCACCATGGATTGCATTCCACAGAGGTTGTCGGTTTTCGTAGAAGTGCAGTAATATTACAGGAAAATATAATTTTTATAATATAGCACAACCAAAACAAATACAAATATTGAAAAGTTAATTTTATAAATAAATATAATATTTTAATTATTTCAATCCACGCTTATAAGGCAAGGCTACCAATACGTCAATTCAAAAAATAAATATTCTTATATTTATATTTTCAAAGTCATAAATATTGGTAGATAGTGGGTGGTACAGTTGGTTGTACTTCCATTCTATTTTAATTCCAAAAGTACAAATTTTGAAAATCCATTATCAGACGTACATAGTGCAAAATAACCTAACTTCATGATTCAACCAATTTTTGCCGTAAAAGAAAAAGTACGAATTTGGAAAAAAAACTTTTTATTTTGCGTGTCTATGCAGTAAGAGGAATGTATACACCGAATTCCATGATTCCACCTGCGCCCATTTGGTTGGTACCATTTGTACCCCCTTGACGTTTCTACGCAATTAGAATTTCATCATTCTAGCTGTAGTCGTTTAGTTGGTACTATTTTTATCCCTCTGTACCATTGTATCCCTTGAAAGTACTAATTTCAAAAAAATCTTCTATTTTCCGTGTTTACGCAGTCAGAGGAATGTATACTCCGAATTTCATGACTCTAGCTGCGGTCATTAGATTGGTACTATTTTTATCCCCTTTTTCATTTTAACCCCAAAAAAGTACGAATTTTGAAAAATCCGTGTATTTTACTTATTTATGCAATCAGAGGAATGTTACACCGAATTTAATTATTCTAGGTACAGCCGTTTGGTTAGTACCATTTTTATCCCTCTATTCCTATTTTACCCCTTAAAAGTACGAATTTGGAAAAAAATACTTTTATATTAAATACGCTAAATATTAGGGATTATTATGGGTATTTTTATGGTATATGCGAATGTAATCTCTATAAAAGCTTAGCCAAATATCAAATTTCACAGTATTCCGAACATCCGTATAGAAATTATAACAGCTTTAATTATACGTAGTTTAGGGGGATTTGTGTGAGAGGTACTGGAAGGGGCGTGGCAAAACCCGCCATATTTAGTACACTTAAAGCGATAATAAAAATATTATCAAATACCAAAATATAGCAGATTCCGAATATCTGTGTGGAAGTTGCAGTGATTTTAATTTAACATAGAAATATGCGTCATTTGTGTGGGAGGTACCAGAAGGGGCGTGGCAATTTCGCCCATCTTCAAACTTAAACTAAGTTTGGGAAAAATATTAGCATGTACAAAGTTTTTTTTTCTTCGCATTACAAACAAACACGTTAAAATATGTTAAAAACATAAAGACAAAAAAAAATAAAAATTTTAATTTTCTTTAAAACCAAAAATACGGAAAGTAGTAAACTTTGGGCCGATTTCTAAAATATATCAAATTTCCAGATTTCTAATGTTAATATCTCAAAATAATCCTTGGGTCCTTGTCTAATTTTGGATTTTTACAGAACTCAAAAATGTCTACTAGAACAAAAGTTATTGAATTCTGGCCGATGGATTTTGATTCTGAACCACTGTGCGTGCGATGGGGCAAATTTAAATTCGTTCAGATTGTGACCAATTTGAATAAAATAACCATTTAATTAGACAATACCCAAAGCTCCGACTACAAAGGTGCCAGTTAGAATGATAGTGGCCTAAGTCAAAAATCCAAAAAATTGAGGTATGCCAATTTTTCTCTTTACTCTAATTGAAGAACTTTTATTTTTGGCATTTATAAAAAACGTACCGTTACAATGACATTTCTCATTTTATGCACACCAAAATTGTCTTTAGTGTTATTAGTTTGAAAGTGGTCCAAGTCACTCTACTGACATTGATGTGTGGTGGGTGATGTAAACAAATATTTTTTTATTTATAATGTCCACTTTAAGTGACTCAGATGATTTGAATAATATATAAAATGAAATTATTTGAAAGTAAATAATAATATCAATATAAAGTTTCTAGACGAACAACCTGTAAATATTTATATATACTTTTTTAAACAAATTCTTTGTTTTTTGGTAAGGAAATATTACTTTTGCGAAAAAAAAAGTTAGTTAAATTTTTTTAAATTTTGAGTCAGTGCATCATCTGAAAGTAGTGGTTCCCTTAGAGGTACCAACATTGTCGATTTTTCTATAAAAGTTATAGTAGTAGGACATTCTAAGAAAAACAAGTAAGGGAGGTTAAAGTCGGGCGTGGCCGACTATATGATACCCTACATTCATTATACCCAATGGTGTAGGATATTAAAAGGTCATTACATTTGTACCGGGTGATATACGATGCAGCTATAAGAGGCGAATATACTACAAATTCCATACTTCTATCTGTATTTGTAAGAAAATTTTAACACAAACTTTGAATAGGAGCTATATACAAATCTGAACCGATGTGACCCATGTTTAGCAAATGTTTTCTAGTTGAAATATTAGACGCTTTCCCAAATTTTATGGAGTGTTAAATATGTGGTTTCTAGAGCGGAAAGAATCAAATCGGGAGCTATATAATCTGAACCGATGTGACACACTTTCGCTATAGTAATTTCTATTTGAAACATTAGCTGATGTGCAGAATTAGAAGAAAATCTGTTATTTCTAGAGCGGAAATAATCAATTCAGTAGTGAAATTTGTAATGGATCTATATAAATATATAGTTGTTTTTAGTTGAAATATAAGAGTCAAATCGGAGGAGACATTTGTATGGGAGCTATATATAAATCTGAACCGATCTATCCTATTTTTACCAGAGTTGTTTCTAGTTGAAATATAAGCTGTTTTGCCAAATTTGAAGAAAATCTGTCAACGTTTGTGGTTTCTAGAGCGGAAAGAGTTAAATCGGAGGAGACATTTGTATGGGAGCTATATATAAATCTGAACCGATCTAACGTATTCTTACCAGAGCTGTTTCTAGTTGAAATACAAGTTGTTTTGCCAAATTTGAAGAAAATCTGTCAACGTTTGTGGTTTCTAGAGCGAAAAAAGTCAAATCGGAGGAGACATTTGTATGGGAGCTATATATAAATCTGAACCGATCTATCCTATTTTTAACAGAGTTGTTTTTAGTTGAAATATAGGCTGTTTTGCCAAATTTGAAGAAAATCTGTCAAAGTTTGTGGTTTCTAGAGCGAAAAAAGTGAAATCGGAGGAGACATTTGTATGGGAGCTGCTATATATAAATCTGAAGCGATCTATCCTATTTTTAACAGAGCTGTTTTTAGTTGAAATATAGGCTGTTTTGCCAAATTTGAAGGAAATCTGTCAAAGTTTGTGGTTTCTAGAGCTGAAAGAGTTAAATCGGAGGAGATATTTGTATGGGAGCTATATATAAATCTGAACCGATCTATCCTATTTTTGCCAGAGCTGTTTCTAGTTGAAATATAATATACGGCGTTTTGCCAAATTGGAGGAAAATATGTTTAAATATGTGGTTTCTAGAGCGGAAAGAGTAAAATCGGAAGCAAAATTTGTGTGGGAGCTATATCTAAGTCTGAACCGATTTGCTTCAAATTAAATAGCGTTCGTTCTTATCCCATAAAACTTCGTTGTACAAAGTTTCACTTAGTTCTAACAACAATTGCGACCTGGACTTTGATTACAAGAATAGATGGACAGACAAACGGACATCGCAAAATCGACTCAAAAAGTGATTCTAAGTCGATGGGTCTGGTGGACATTATACCCTGTGGTGTAGGGTATAAAAATTGTGCTGCGGTGGAAAAATATTTTTCAATTGAATCAAACATAAACCATTGCATATCTCAAAAGGGATAAAGTGTGATTTAGACCACTATCATTCTGAATGAAATCCATGGATATAGCTGCTAATAATAATTGTTTTCTCTTCTAATACTCGTTCGTTTTTCTAAAAAGAAATCACACTTTTGAAAAATATTGGTACTGTAGTTGGTATTTTTGGGATATAGAAATTCCACAATTCCTAAAGCAAGGAAAATAAATCCCAATAAGCGTCACCTTCATTTGATCAAGGATTTGAAGTAAAAAAATAGTTATCTCATTTGAATTTTTAAATGTACATTTCCATGCGATTATACCATTTATGTGAATAGTAGAGGCCACATTCGACTAGTTCCACCTTATTTTTACCTTTAAAAAATTGTGTGTCGTTTGTAACACCTTGAAATATTAACATTCCCTTCTTTACGTGTTAAATAAAAATATATCTCTTCTACACCATGAACGAACAACAATCTCAACAATTTCATTTATAACACATCGTTTATTAACGCTTTCTTGGTACGACGATTAATTGATCTTTCAAAGAAAACAATTAAAATCTTGTGAATATAAATTCGAAACAGATGTTCGCGAAAAGAAAATACATTTTACAAAAACCAAAAAGAAATTACACGTAAAACCTCTTCATTTTTCTTATCTATCTCCTCCAACTGTATAGTGAGTATTGTTGTTTGTTGCACTTGTCAACGTCAATCATTAGGATGACAGCTGAAATGTAAAAAAGCCTCAAAACAATGGGTATACTCGTACACTACACTCCCCACCCATTGGGCGGTCATTGTGCCATTACTAACCGACCGCCAGCCAAGTCAAAGGCCCTCACAAAATTCGAACACAACAACAAAAACGATCGGCTGCAGTGCAAAATTTTTTAAATAATATTTTATGAAATAGTTGTAAATTGAAAATAAATTGTTGACTAATTGTTGTTTAGTGCACCGGGCACATTGGGTGGAAACGTTTTAATGTTTTTTTAATTATTTTTCATTCATACTACTTATTTTAATATTTGTAATATATAATTGTTTTAATGTTGCCGTAAAGTGGCCATAAACAAATCTAGCTTATATAGTTCGTAACAAAATTCACACAAAATTTTAATTTGCTTCGCTCTGAATGAGTGGACTCGAGAAAAAAGAAATTATAAAATTCCTCTGGCCGTATAGACGTGTGAAATAAAGAATATTTTCAGAGGGAAAATAAAATCAGTAGGGAAATAAAAATGGTACGAATGCAACTAGAATAATGAAAATCGGTGTATAATTCGCTCTGGATGGGGGGACTCGAAAAATAATGGAATCTTTCGATATTCGTACTTTTAGTGCCAAAATGGGCAAAAGGGAGTAACATCGGTACCTGAACAAATGGCTGCAGCTGGAGATATTCCTCTGACTGTATAGACTTGTAAAATAAAAGGATTTTTTTAAATAAATATTTTATGGGACAAAAAGGGTAAAAAAAGGTATAAAAGGCTTTTATCAAATTCGTACTTTTAAGAATTTTTCTTTTATTATTCGTAAATCATTTTGGTCAATGGTCCTTCAGCAAAAATAAAACCGAATGGAAAAAGAACCCAAATACCAAAATTTTTATAATAAAAATTGTGCGCCGTTGTGGATAGAACAAACCGGATCGGACCGCCCAAACGCTCGAGTGAACAAACATTGACATTGACAAACAAACATTGTGGTGGTCGGTCTTTACCCAAATAATCATCATCATTATCGAGTGAAAACCATTGAATATTGCTGCTAATACAGCACCACACTGCAGATTACAAATGTGACATTAGGATTATATTTAATGAGGTAACAGGTTTGAGTCATTATTTTCAAAATATTTGCCAACAAAAATTTTAAAGTCAAAATTAAATATGCGCTTGTAATAAATTGATTTGTGGGAGTGGAGAGTCGGTTTGTACAGAAACTAATTAGCATTTCACATTCTTTAAGCTCGCTCTAATAAAAAAATATAGAATTTCGTGAAACTCCAAGCAAACATTTTAACTAAAATCGATAAAATCAGATTAGAGGTCGTAGTTGGTGCGAGCTCCATTCGAAGAGAAGTTACCAGTAACGCTACATTAGCTACCAATTTGAATTAGTCGAAGTCGCTGTGTTAAGTAAAAGTTTTAAAAACATTTATGTTTTCATTTGAGGACAGTCTAAGTATAAAATATCCACTGTCAAACCCAAAACATCTCTCAATTCCGATACTAAATAAGTTTTCAATTTTAAGAATTTTTTAAATGTCGACATTGACTCCGAAGAATACATCAATGAAAATTTCATTTTTATTGTTGGACATTGTAGTGAATGAATGATCTCTTAAATCTCTAACGAATGTCATTCAAGTTCTTAATTAATTGCGCTAATGTTGTTGTCAAATACAAACAAATTCACGAAATATATGATTTTAATCCAAAACATCTCTCAATTACTAAATACATTTTCAATTTTAAGCATTTTTTAAATGTCGACATTGACTCCGAAGAATACATCAATGATAATTTCATTTTTATTGTTGGACATTGTAGTGAATGAATGATCTCTTAAATCTCTAACGAATATCTTTCGCGTTTCTAATTAATTGCGCTAATGTTGTTGTCAAATACAAACAAATTCAAGAAATATATGATTTTTTCACTGAATGAATGTCGCATTAATTAATGTTGAGTGTTTGGTGGTGGTGTTGTTGTTGTCGAGCATTAATGTTAATCCCAATTCATGGTGAAGATCGAATAATTTGTCTTGAATACATATACATTAAAGATAAATTATGTTCAGGCGATATAAGATGTATACTACATGAAAATAGATGGCATTATTTGAAATCTGTGGAAAAAAAATTAAAATCCAAAAATAAAAAATGTAACACTCATGCGCTTGCTTCGGTCATGGCTTGGTTTTGCTATAAAAACTAAAAATGTAAAATTTTTAGAAAAACAAATTCATATTGAACATTACGTAAAATCTCTAAAAATTGAGATATCGTAACGAATTTTGGATTTATGTAGCAAAAATACATGCGAAAATTATGTATTACTGGTTTTTACCTTTTGTGACCAACAAAATACGCAAATTCCCAGAGTGGAGAAAGTAATATGTTCCAAAAGTTGGGACTTTTTTACTAAAATGGTAGACATTTCTTTATTTGTCGCATTGATGTGGTAATACTTCTTGAGTAAGAAGTCAACATATGAGGCTAAAAAATATACTTAAAATTTTCCAATCGGTACTTTACGATTTACGAATTTTAAGAATACATAAATAAATAAAAAATAATTTTTTGCTTTGAAAAATTTACAATTTCGGAGTGGCCCTGCTGTGGAGGTCCGTTGCCAAAATGATTCAAGAAATTTTGAAATTGAGTCTTCTTTACGGTAAATAATAGAAATTTGCGCCTATGGGAAGAAATAAAAAAGTTACAAGCGAAAAAATGTAGTCGCCTTTTTGAAGAAAAAAAAAAAAACGTTTGGATGTCTTTAGAAGCGTATAACTTTTGATTGAAGTAACATATTTGCACCCGGCTTTGGACTAGTTTATTTAGAAATTTATAAGCAATCCAATAGTTTTAAATTCGACCAAAAAATGAGATCACAAGGTCAGATTTCTTCTTAACTAATCGAGGTATAAATACATGCCAGCTCATTATACCCTCACTCTACAGAGTAGGAGGGTAGTATATATCATTCGGGACAGAAAAAAAGAGTAACATATTGAAGGAGTGACTTAAGACCCTAAGTATGTTTGGACCAAATCCGTTTCACACCTTTTTAAGATGTTTGAGCCATGTCCGTCCGTCCGTCTGTCTGGCTGGTGTACACAATAATTCTCGAAAGGAGTTAAGGAATCAATTCTAGTACCTCCCACACAAATCACTCTAAACTACGTAAATTTAAAGCTGTTATAACTTCTATACAGATGATCGGAATAGTCGGAAATTTTATATTTGGCAATGCTTTTATAGAAGGGCGATATTGCCACACCCCTTCTGGTACCTCCCATACAAAGTGGAATAAACTTTGGTTACAATAAAACCGACGTAACATCCATGCGGGTAGTTAAAATCATTTGCAATTTGATATTTGAAAATGATTTTATACTCACTTTAAACATATAAAATATTTACGCTTTAATCCCACACCTTCGTGTACCTCCCACACAATTGTCTCTATCCTAGGTAACATTAAATCCTTGAAAACTTCTATACTGGTGCATGGAATCCACTATGATTTGATATTTGATCATGTTTATATAATTGTTTTATAAATGTGGACGAAATGTGTTACACGAACCTCACAATACTTCCGTATATATATTTTCTGAGAGTGAGGGTATATATAAGTCGGTTTAGCCGACTGAAGCTTGCTTACTTGGAACATAATTCTACTATTGTCAGTCATTTCAAAATTTGACATGTCCGAGGTCAGCAACTTTAGAGGGCCGCCTAGTAGTCCCATACCCACATGGGACCCACAACTTTCCAAATCATCTGGAAAACACCTCTACTCTATGCATGTGAAATTTCGAAACGGAAAGATATCTCTTTCCGTCCAGAAGTTACCGAATTATTTCCACAAAAAAATCGATATGGAACCACTGTACAAAGTGGAAGTTACCTGTCACGACTTTCTTTTTTTAGCGGCGGATCTATCGATTGAATCTTCAAAAAAGAGAGCCTTTTTACGAAGGAAATTTTATGTTTTTAAATGGAAAGAAGGAGAACCACACTCTTTGGCCATATATATATTTCGTATCCTGTAAGGGGATAACTCATCAGTGGACCTTGTGTATAGAGTACTAGAGTGCCAATAGAGGTGTTGAACTAACATATGACTATAACAATGTGCTGCGTCGTAATATTTTGTACATTTTACTCGCCTAGAGCGGAGGGAGCAAATTTTATGAAAATGTTGCTTTTGTAACTTTAATTTGTTAAGGGAGGTGATGGGGGTTAGGTATATTTGGCGGAAAATTTGGGGAGGAAAAAATCAATGGGCCAGTCTTACATGTCTTCCCTTCTAGGGGCTACTGCGGGGTAGTTTTGGGCCTTAAAAATAAAAAAAATAGAAAATGTATGGGGGCCACCTTAAGGGTTGAAGATAGATGCTAGGTATGTTCTGAGAAAATATTTGGTCTGAGAAAATATTGGGAGTTGGTCATACATATTACTGCACTAGGGGCCTCCTTGCGGCAGTTAGAGCTGTAGCTGTATACAAATGTAGTTTTTGTATGGGAGCCCCCTTAAGGAGTGGATATAGGCGACACATATGTTTAGGGAAAATGTTTGTGGACCAATCTTACATGTCTACCCTCTAGGAGTGACAAGGGGACAGTTTTCGGCCTTTCTATCATAAAAAGTAAAAAATATATGGCCCACCTTAAAGGTTGCAGACAGATGCTAGGTATGTTCTGAGGAAATATTGTGGGTTTCTCAAACATTTGACTTGCCTAGGGGCCTCCTTGGGGCAGTCAGAGCTGTGGGAGCAATTTTTATGCAAAGGTAGTTTTTGTATGGTAGCCCCCTTAAGAAGTGGAGATAGGGGACAGTTATGTTTAGTGAAAATGTTTGGGAGGGAAAATTAAAAGGGGTCCGTCCTACATATCTCCCCTCTAGAGGTGGCTAGAGGGCCGTTTTGGGCCTTTCTTTCATAAAAAAATATATGGGGCCACCTTAAGGGGTGAAGTTAGATAGTTGGTATGTTCTGAGAAAATATTGGAGCTGAAAAAGTATTGGGAGTTTGCCATACATTTTGCTCCCCTAGGGGCCTCCTTAGGACAGTTAGATCTGTGGGAACAATTTTTAAACAAATGTAGTTTTTATGTGGGAGTATAGGGAGAGACATACATGTCTAATCTAGAGGAGCGACTGTTTTGGCCCTTTCTTTCATAAAAAAATAAAAAAATGTATGGGGGCAACTTAATGGTTGATGATAGAGGATAGAACAGAACATATGTTCTGAGAAAATATTGGGGTTGAAAACATATTGTGGGTCTCTCATACATTTGACTTGCCTAGGGGCCTCATTGCGGCAATTTTTATACAAATGTGGGTTTTGTATGGGAGACCCCATAAGGATTGGAGATATGGGACAGGTATGTTTGAAGAAAATGGGTCCATCTTAAGCGTTGAAGACAGACGGTTCTGAGAAAATATTGAGGCTTAAAATATATTGTGGGTTTCTCATACATTTGACTTGCTTAGGAGCCTCCTTGGGGCAGTTAGAGCAGTGGGAGCAAATTTTATAAACATTTGATTTTTGTATGGAAGTGGGAAAATTGGGGTCGGTCTTACATTTAACTACTCCGGGGACGACTCCGAGGCAGTTTTGTGTATTTTTAGCTCTTTTCCCTCACCTTTGACCCCAATGAGCGCCCACTTGCAACCCCCCCCCCCAACCACCCCAATTTTTGGTTCATAATTTTATTTCCCCGAACCTCACAAAATAGGGGATTCTGGCGTATCCAAATCGAGTTGCTGAAAATCTCATACAACACCCACCCCACCCCTACACAACAACAATAAGTGTAAAAAATTAGAAATACATTTTGTTTCCATTAAACAAATATGATATTATGAAATAACCAAATCATAGGGGAAAATCCCTCTAAAAATCTATTTATCCCATTTAAAATAAAAGAAGTCCCTTGACAGGGATTTAGGGGAAAAGTGCCGAGTATCATTCCTAACACCGTACATCATAGTTGTCTTTGTCAGCCAATGTTCATCATTAAACATTCAAAATATATCGCAGAACGTCCATTTTTTCTCTCACCATAAATAGTATAATTATAATGCAATTAGAAGATATCAATCACACATTAATGACATTCGAACATAATTCGAAAATTTTTACTATATTTTATATATTATTATTATTCATCATAATTATTCAAATATAATCAGCATCGTCAAAATTGAAAAGCCAAAGAAAAGAAAAACATCTGCCACAAAAATGTTTGCAGATTTGCAGAGAACCAACTAAGCTAACTAATGTAGGACGCGGCAAAATTCGGGTCAATGCAACACACAATTCACACGATTCGTACTCATATTCAAAATCATATTCACAAATTCAGATGCACATCACAACGACGACGATGACACTGATGACGGACGACAGCCTTAAACGATTTCAGTCCAACAGACATTTCCTATAAATTTCGTTGTGGGAAAAGTGAAATGTATAAAAATAAAACTTAATTTTCAGGAAAATTAAGAACACGTGCTGGCGATGGGATCGGCCGGTCTAAATAAAAATAAACTAAAAAAATCCAATTGACAGTGCAATGACAGACCTAGAAAATATTGGAATAATTGCAGACACCAAACAGGTATGTCTGCTCCCATTTAATATTTAGCACCCTGTATTGTGATGTGTGCACACACTTGTACACTTAAAATTATTTAGGACACACACACCTCATTCATTAACGTCACACACAAGAGCAACAACAACAAAAGATCCAATATTAAAATTACCAGCTACATTGTTCAAATGTAGAAACAAACATTAAATAAAATAAATAAAGAAAAACTATTTCAGCCAAGTAATTAGAAAAATACGCAAATACTATTTGCATTATTTTCCGGGCCGTGGTGGGTAGTGTATACCCTACCCTGTCTGTCACCATTGAGTACCAGCCATAGTGTTTTGGACACTATAGAAAATGGGCCGAATATCGAATAACAAGGATTTCATCTAATTTCTACTGATAGTAATACGGATAGATCAGAATACCATTGATTTCAATAATAATCTCGCTTTGATTTGAATAATATAAGCATAATAATCTGATGTGTACCATTGGCATTGGGTACACTACTGCAAGCAACGCCATTATTGCTCTAAATCAAGTGGCTTTTCGGCAGGTTCGTTAGGGAGCTTACATTACCAACAAAATCTAATTATGGAATCATTGTTCTGACTATAACTCAATGAAAAACAAGTAAGGAAAGGTTAAAGTCAGATGGGGCCGACTATATGAGAAAAAAGTGATATCGGGAACGATTTTTGTATAGGTACTATATATGTGGTCTCTAGAACGGAAAAAATCAAATTGAGAGCGAAATTTTAATGGGAGCTATATATAAACCTGGACCGATCTGGCTCACTTTCACAATAGATGTTTCTAGCTGAATTATAACTATTTGAAGTAAATCGCTTAAAATATTAGGTCTATAGAGCGAAAAAAGTCAAATCGAGAGCGAAATTTGTATGGGAGCTATATCTAAATCTGAAGCGATCTGACCCATTTTAAAAATAGATGCTTCTAGTTCAATTATAAGGTACTGTGCCAAATTTGAAGTAAATCGGTTAAAATATGTAGTCTCTAGAGCGAAAAAAGTCAAATCGAGAGCGAAATTTGTATGGGAGCTATATCTAAATGTGAACCGATCTGACCCATTTGCAAAATAGATGATTATAGTTCAATTATAAGGTACTGTGCCAAATTTGAAGAAGATCGGTTAAAATATGCGGTCTCTACAGCGAAAAAAGTCAAATCGAGAGCGAAATTTGTTTGGGAGCTATATCTAAATGTGAACCGATCTGACCCATTTGCAAAATAGATGATTATAGTTCAATTATAAGTTACTGTGCCAAATTTGAAGAAGATCGGTTGAAATACGTGATCTCCAGAGCGAAAAAAGTCAAATCGAGAGCGAAATTTGTATGGGAGCTATATCTAAATCTGAAGCGATCTGACCCATTTTAAAAATAGATGCTTCTAGTTCAATTATAAGGTACTGTGCCAAATTTGAAGTAAATCGGTTAAAATATGTAGTCTCTAGATCGAAAAAAGTCAAATCGAGAGCGAAATTTGTATGGGAGCTCTATCTAAATCTGAACCGATCTGACCCATTTCCAACATAGATGTTTCTATTTCAATTATAATGCATTGTGCCAAATTTCAAGTAAATCGGTTAAAATATGTGGTCTCTAGAGCGAAAAAAGTCAAATCGAGAGCGAAATTTGTATGGGAGCTATATATAAATCTGAACCGATCTGACCCACTTTCACCATCGATGATTCTAGTTCAAGGTACTGTGCCAAATTTGAAGTAAATCGGTTAACATATGTGGCCTCTAGAGCGAAAAAAGTCAAATCGAGAGCGAAATTTGTATGGGAGCTATATCTAAATCATAACCGATCTGACCCACTTTCACCATCGATGATTCTAGTTCAATTATAAGGCACTGTCAGAAATTTGAAGAAGATCGGTTAAAATATGTGGTCTCCAGAGCGTAAAAAGTCAAATCGATAGCGAAATTTGTATGGGAGCTATATCTAAATCTGAACCGATCTTACCCATTTTCAAAGCTGATGTTTCTAGTTCAATTGTAAGATAATGTGCCAAATTTGAAGAAGATCGGTAAAAATATGTGGTATCCAGAGCGAAAAAAGTCAAATCGAGAGCGAAATTTGTATGGGAGCTATATCTAAACCTAAACCTATCTAAGATCGGTTAAAATATGTGGTCTCTAGAGCGAAAAAGTCAAATCGAGAGCGAATTTTGTAGGGGAGCTATATATAAATCTGAACCGATCTACCAATATTCAACATAGATATTTCAAGTTAAAATGTAAGGTGTTGTGACAAATTTGAAGAAGATCGGTTAGAATATGTAGTCTCTAGAGCGAAAAAAGTAAAAACGAGACCGAAATTTGTATGGAAACTATACCTAAACCTTAACCTATCTCACCCATTTTCAAAGTAGATGTTTCTAGTTCAATTTTAAGGTACTGTGCCAAATTTGAAGTAAATCGTTAAAATAAGTGGTCTCTAGAGCTAAAAAAGTCAAATCGAAAGAGAAATTTGAACAGATTTAATTAAATAGCATTCGTCCTTGACCCGCAAAACTTACCTGTGCCATTTTTTGTTGGAATCGGACAATAATTGGACCTGCTCTTTGATTACAACAATAGATGGACAGACGGACATTGCAAATTCGACTCAAAAAGTCGATCTGTATAATAAACGATGGGTATATCTCGTTTCTTTTTGGGTGTTACAAATACGCTAGTGGAGGGTATAAATAGAGGAGTTGTCTTCCTCTTTTTCTTATTTTTTTCTAGAACAATGACATTATTTTTTGGGGAAATGGCAGAACATTTCAAAAATGTTGTCATAAAAGAAAATACCACAACTAATAGGACATTGAAAAATTATACTAAATGTGAAAAGCAATTCCAAAACAATAAAGATAAATGTACATTTCATATTAAATTTAATTAGATGATATCACAAAAGATTATTTTTATTTTGTGAAAGAGCGAAAATAAAGACACTACGTAGTCTTTTCTTCCGTTTCAATATTCCCAATGCATCTGCTACAAATTATAATCACATATATCCACTTGTGGGAACGATGATAACGACGACAGCATTTTGTATATAGTCTAAAATGCCAACTTTGCTTGTTTACATCCCCGACGACACTAGGCAATAATCGTTGCGTTGAAAGAAATTTGCATTCGTTGTAAAATAAAAATATTTAAATGTCTTGGCGAAAGATTGATGTGGCCAAAACCAAAACTACTTCTTGTTATTGCACTTACCTCTTTTTCTTTATCTTCGTTGTCGTTGGCAGAATCTTGTTTTTCTGGATCTAGTTCCTGCAAAAGGAGAACGGAAGACACAAAACATTAGAATTAATCAATCAAAGCTGTATATTTGTAGTTAATTGTTGTCGTTGATATCGCGCGCATGAATATGGTATGGTCAATGTGAACAATGTCAATGTTTTCAAAACAAATGTGAAACATTAGTACACATGTTGGTGGGTACATCCGTCTTACGTTGGCCTTAATTGAATGAAAAGGTTTTGCGGCGGGACGTACCACCAAACCATGCTGGGAGCAATATAACAACATTCCAAAAGAAAAACTTTAAAAAGCCCTTGACTAAGGACTAAGATTAATTGCACATGCAGGTTAAGGCGTGAATTCATTCTCAAATGGAAGAATGTAATGGATTTGAGGTATGAGGTATGTATGTGGTGGTATCCAACTAACTCATGAAGTCTTCAAATATTTTATACCTATGCTATTTTCTACCTATGACTTCTCAAAAGTCGTTGACTTAATTTTTTTATCAAATCTTTACAATAAGTTTGTTTTTGAGAAGAAAATCATTCAATTATTAATTTCATATTGTGTTAAAAAATTTAAATTTTAAATTTTCTGAGATTATGTAGTGGGTCATATGCAAATATAAAATGAAAACAAGATATTGCAAGATGGATACCCTCCAATGATAATGTAATTTTAGGAGTCAATAATATCGCTATAAAATCGTTATTTTTAGGCAAAGAAGAATGTCGAATGTCCTGTAACACCGTGTGACAATTTTACATTTTGTTTATTGGACCTGAGCAAGACCATATATACATATGAAACTATAGGTCGTATGTAGAAAACCTGTGTACTCAGTTTTCCATTTGGCGAAGATATCACCTTTTTACAGGACTTTTAATTCCCAAAGGATACATATGTTTTAATAATTTATTTTCGTACTTTTGCGAGTCATATAAAGACAGTATGTATATCAAATGAAGGAGAAAAATATCTGTAAACATACTTCAAATTACGTGCCTCAATTTTTATTATTTTAGCATTACCAATCATTTTAAATTTTCCCTCTTTAATTTTTTAGTTATTCATGTTTTATTTTTTATGAGAGAAAACTTGAAGTTTTTGTTAATGCAAAACTAAGGTAGATAGAGGCATGGAATTCAGAGTATTTTTAGCAGATATTCCCCTCTTTCATTTGATACCGATAACGTGATTGTATGTCTCGCAAAAGTATGAAAATAAATTATTAAAACAACTACTTTGGAAATAAAGAGTCCTGTAAAAAGGAGGACTTTCACCAAATGAAAAACTGAGTATAAAGTTTTTCTACATACCACCTCTAGTTTCATGTGCATATGGTCTTGTTCAGGTCCACAAAATATTGTCGCACGGTGTATTCAATGCAAAACTCGATTTGAGATTTTGCGTTGTTTTCATATTTCAGATGACTGTATACATATGACGGATGGGTCACGAAAATAAATTACTGCAGTCACCCCCCAGAAATAAAGATTGGATTGTTTAATGATGATCTACAAAATATTTCGTCGCTGGGTCAAACCATCGGTGAGCTAAACGCTCCTGAAAACTCCACTAAAAATCAAGTTCTTCCAGTGTAATTTTTTTATGTTCGATTTTTGTTCAAAACTTTTTTCTGAATAAATAGACCCTTGGGATCACTTTAAATAAAATTGTTTATTATTGTCTTAGAATAACTCATTGGTCGTATTATTGGACGTTTAGATTGATTTTTTGTGGGTTTTCAAAGTGACAGCTACAAACTCATATTTTTTTGGGAACATTTTGTAAAAGGTGTTATGAAATAAAATAAATAGAAGGAATCAGTACTTGTCGAATGAGGCCTAAATGATGAATATCCGACGATAAATGACGTCACTGGCTCCATATTTGTGAAATAATTTAATACAGGAGATGGATTTTCAGAGCCAAAATGTTCAAACTCTTTTTACAAAAATGAGTGCTGCGACGCCAATTTCCTTCCGATGTTCATCATATAGGCATCATTCGAAAGTTATATACTGACACCATATACGAAATACACTATGAAAACACAATAAGATACTCTAAGGCAAGAATCAAAATTGGACAAATAAAAAAATTACACGCGAAAAACATGATTTTTAGGTTTATTTTCAGACGGCTTGGTCTAGAATCTAAATATTTTGCAAAACATGTAAAACAATCAAAATTTTATTTCCGTGGGGTGACTAGAATTTGTTTTTCCATTTGCATGGGCCGCGACCCAGCCTAATATGTATATGTTTTCTCTGTAGATAAACTACTGAACCTATTTAAGTCATTCTTTTGGAAATAGTATGTTCCTTTCGTATTTTCTCCATTCCATATATTGACAATAATGAAATCCTGCGAATTACAAAACTGAAGCCTCTTCCTTTGAGACGATTCGTATGTCTCAAGACGAATTCGTCTTCTGGAACACAATTTAATTGATCTTTGTATGAATGTAGCTTTATAAATGCCTCATGTTCAACTGTATGTATCTACTTTAATTCTTAGAAAATTGTATAGTTTTTATAATAATCTAAGTCAAAATATTAATTAACAACCTTATTTAAGAGAAGACAAAGTTAAGTCTACGATTTCACAATAATGATTTCACTTAGTCTGAGGTTTCTACCAAGTCTAACCTAAAACTTCATATTCTGACCAGTAGCTTCAAAAAATATTGTATTATTTGTATTGAGTGGCCTAATTTGAAAATCAATTTACTTACATCCATATCAAGATGTACAACACCAGTTGAGCGACGTTTTGGTTTCCTCCTTCGTTGTATAACAGCTTGGGTAGCCAAAGCACTACGATTATCATTTTCTTTGTCGTTATCTGCCAAGAAAGATAGACATAAAGTTGAAGCAGAAAAATCGAATAAAAGTCAATTGAAAATCGTATACCTTTATCATCATTATTACTAAGACTTGTAGTTGAGGTGGTCACAGCATTCGAAGTTGCCGTTGCCACCGATGATGTTTCGGGATTCAAGGCGGTTGTGGATGTATTGGCGCTTGCACGACGCGATGAATACGTAGAAGAACCGAGTCCACTACTACTGGTTGTGGTGGAATTATTCTCATGGGGTTTGTTGTCATCGTTCTTTTGGCTGCTGCTGGAACTGGTGGTTGTGTTTGTAGTGGTGGAGGTGTTTGAACTGTTGCTTAAATTACTATTCGGTGGTGCCGAGACGGGTCGACCAATTGAATTCAACGATTGATTAGATGATGAAACTTTGAAAACAAAAAACAAATCGAAATAATTATTATAATATATACATGACGTGTGACAATTTGATGAATTTATTTTGCATTACTTACTTGCATTGTTAACGCTAGTTATTCTTCGCTGTGACATGGAATTGGCAGCAGCTATAACCGCAGGAGCACTTGGGATTATGGTGCTGTTAGTCGGTGGATGATATGTATTGCCGGCATTGGCATCCTCTAATTTAAACTGCGTGTTGATTGAGAGATATATTTGTAGGGGTTACAAGATGATGTACGATATGTGTTAGAAAGTGTGTATGTATGTATATACAATATGTAAATAATTAACAAGAATTTATATTGTTTATTTTAAGTATAATTATGTATATGCTTCTTTGGTTTAATATTTCGTATTGTTTGTTAATAATGTTTTTCTTTTTTTCAAATTAAATTATTTGTTTATTTGGTCATTTGCTTAAATGCTACTACCATTTAGTAATTGTAAGTGGATAATGTTGTTTGTTTTTGTTTTTTTTTTTTCAATACCATAACCAATTTTAGTAATTGCCTTTCCAAGGTTATCCTAGATTGTTTTAATGGATTTCTATTGGATATTTTATGTATTTTGGTAATATTTGCTTTTTTAGTAGTTTTTATTTATTTGCTTGGATATAGCATTGAATTAATATTCGTTCGAACGCGGCAACATATCGTAGATTAATTAATAAGAGGAGCGCATTTAAAGATTTATTTTTGAAAAGCTTTTTAGGATTTAATTATTTTTGGCATTACTAAGTGCTGGGCTGGGTCGAAACTCAGGGGATTAAGAAACAGCGACAACTTGCCCACATTCATTGCAAACTTTGAATAATTTGCAGTTGACTCAGAAGACCGACTGCTAATCTCTTGGCGGTGAGGAACGATAAAGAACATTTGCACTCTAAAACAAATGCCAATTTATTTTGTAAATCAAAAATGTTTCTCTCTGAAACAATATTTTCCTATATTTGAACTCTGAATCGACCTACATAGAACTATTTAAATTGTTTTGTCTATTTCCAGAAGGTAGCATGGGGTTTAATGTCTCTAAGTCACCAATTTGGGTGACTTTTTGCCTTTGAAAGGATAGAGAAATTTTTGACAACCAAAAAGCTTTGCTTTTTTTCTTTTATACAAAATCTGATTTTGTACTTGATTTATGTTTAAACCATTGATTATATAAAGGATACGCCATCTAACGTTTTTTTTTCAACTATTCATTGAGAAAATATTCAGTAGTTTTTTTATAGCATTTAAAAAAATTAGTTCGGTGGAATATTTTGTTTATCAGCGCTTCTCATTTGTCATATGTGACCGCTGGTACTAATATGAACCCTGATTTAAGTCAAAGACATACATTCGTTGCAAAAGTTCTGACGAGATGGGGTAGCGCCCATCGAAACTGCGCAGTCAACTTTTAGCTGCAACAATAAAGGTCTCACTTTGCCTTTTTGCTAATTTTGGGTTCTGCTGAACACAACCTTTGGTCTTAAACCAAAATAAATGACAACAAAAAAAGTTATTTTGCGGACCCTATACTAATGGTTTAGAAAAGTATCACCTATCTAGGTACCTATCGGAAAACGAGAAATATTTTCGAAATAATTAATTTAAAATGTTGTAGTTTCAAATTCAAAATATCAAATTCTTAAAATATGCAAATTTGCTTCATTAATATACATACAAATTGAAAAAATAAAGAAAATTGCCTCTTTCTTATTCAGTTTGGTATTATGAAGTAATTTAAAAAATGCTGATAATTTTGATCACACAAATGAAATAGCGTATATCTCGTTCATACCTTGTCAAACAGAACGATTTTCGGTAAAAAATTACTTCCAATGATACGAATTTTATTTGAATGTACATTTACAACTCCTAAAACTGGAAAATAAGTCGTAAAAATTTATTTTTTAGAAAAAGTAACCGTCATTGCTTCATTTCGATCATGGACCAGAAGAAACAGATGTATTATAAGTGTATAATATTCAATTTTTACTTTAGTAATGGCTACTTTGTTTAACTCTAAATATATTGTTTTTTTATGAAAATTGGTCATATTCTAATGAACCGACTCACAGTGAGCGGGTTGGCACGCCATAATTGTTGCCACTGACGTTTTTATGATAATATACATATGTATGAATCAGTGGTATAGTGAAACGGCCACGCCCACATCCTATAAAACGTAAAGTTATTATAACCTATATTTGAAAATATATTTAATTAAAAACGACAAAATTTTATTCAATTACACTCAAAGGCATTGACTAATTCCAGGTGAAATGGGACAACAAAAAGTTTGCAAATTTGTACTTCTGAATAAGGAAAATAAAAAATTTCCAGATTTAAAAAAAATGTAGGTGTAGGGTGAGGGTATGAATTTCTTCTGGTAGGAAATATATTTTTGAGGGTTTCAAGAAAATTGCTTCTAGTTTAATATAAAGTTATCAAATCTTAAAAAATATTTTTTTATTTTTTCTTAATTCCCTATAATTTTTAATAAAAAAAAAGTATTTCTTCGATTTTTAAAGACAATTCTTTATTGAGGGCTAACAGTGCCAGTAAAAGATGATCCATGTCTTTGTAATTCCTAGTACCGGTACAATTATAAACGTGATTGCAGTCGAAATCAATTTAATAGAAATAGTAGTTATATTTCTATATAATTTATATTTAATAGAAATAGTGTAAACAACTTACTGACTTAATGCGTTACCGCAGACAGCAATTTTACAATTTGTGTGCTATTTAAAACATTTTTTTTATACAAACCCCCAAAATTTTCCACATTTTTTGGTCCGATTTGCTTTTTAAGTGGTTCGCCGGAAAGGAACTGAAGGTAAATTTCTAAATATTTCAGATTTAATTTAAAAAAATCGAAGAGGCACTTTTTATTTATTTATATAGAAAAAATATAGGGAATTAAGATTTGATAATTTTATATTAAACTAGAAGCAATTTGCTTGAAACTCACAAAAAATATTTGCATCTCCTACCAGAACCTATAATTATTTTTTTTTTTTGAAAATCTGAAAATGCAGCTGGAAAGGAACTGATCAGAAAATTATAAATATTTCAGTTTAAAAATTTATTTAAAGAAATCCAAAAGTTACTTTTTGTTTATTAAAAAATTATTTCTGCAAGGATGTGACAATATTTTCTGGGTAAGAAAAAACAACATGTGAGGCTATAAAATATTCGAAACATTTTTTAATTTAAGAAAATGCGAAAAATATCGCTTTTTCGAGAGAGAAAACGATACAATTAGGATCTTTTTGTAGGTTTGTTTGTTGAAGTGTAGAACTTCTGATTGAACTAACGCATTTTCTACTTGAACTGAGGACAATTTTGCTGATTTTTCCCTCAAAACAAGTACATTTTTAAACTGTGGAAAATTCTACTTGATACAAGGAAAAAAGTGAACTTAAAAAAGTTCAATTTTACTAAATGTAATTGAAAAAAAAAAAAAATATTTTGCTTCGGAGTATGCAAAACTACTACAAAAATGGCAACATGAAGTATTTCTCAAAACTTCCATGATATCTCTGCCATAAAGAGTTGAGCTATTACTTCATGATTACTGCGAATGCAAGATAGGCGCCTTCGCAGTGGTTTAGAATAATGCTTGAAGTATTTAAGAAATAAGTCCCTGCAAAGGAACGAGTATTCAAGTGATTTTTTATAAGTTCATTAATATTTAATGTATGAAGTACTCGGCAAAAATTTCGTTAAACACATTAACTTATTTTTAAGAAAAAAATATTTTTTTTAGTTAAAATTTCCTAAATGGAATTTTTTCCATACAAAAAAATCTTAATATTTTTCTTAGTTAACACATTGTGACTCAGTGTTCGATTAATCGAACAGTAAGCAGTAAGAAACAGCGAAAAAAAAACAATTTGGCTGGACTTTACTGGGTTAAAACCTTGGAAATTTGTTCCACACTAGTATGAATTTACTCAATGGCAAGTATTTTTTATTAGATCCAATGAAATGTTTTTAAGTGAATTTTCTGCCCTATTTCTAGTAAATGAATTATTTACTACGATTCTGAAATAGGGAAACTTTACTCATACTTATTAAATTTTCCTACTTTTTAGGACAAATTGGAGTATAGGATTTTACTCAAATTTAGGAATGCTATATTTCTGTGTGAAGTTTAGAAATTAAATCAAATGAATATAATGAAAGATTTTGTTGTATTTATGAAACGTTTCATAATAAATAAATACGTTTTTAGTGTGTCGGCTTTATGCCGTTGAATACTATACTAAAGGGTGTCCCAAGAAGAACGCAATTTTTAAATCTGGCAACATTCGAAGTGTCATTGTTTGACATTTGAACAATTGTTATTGTTTGTTAGTAGAAGGTACGAGGTTAGTAAAAATGGAGCGCTACACGAATGAACAACGCATTCTCATTGTGAAATTGTTTTACCAAAATGGTGAAAGTTTTGCGGCTACAGTTCGCAAATTGCGATCAATTTGGGGTCACAATAATGCTCCAAAAGAGTCAACTGTAAAGAGATTAATGGATAAATTTGCCGAAACTGGGTCTGTTAGTGATGTAAAGACAACAACGCGCCATCGACCAGGTCGATCGACCGAAAATGTCGCAGCTGTACGTGATGATGTCGCTCAAACTCCATCCACCTCAATTCGACACCGAGCTCAGCAAATTGTTGTCTCCAAATCCACTTTGCAGCGAATTTTGACGAAAGATTTGCATCTTCATGCATACAAAGTTCAATTGACTCAGGAACTGAAGCCAACTGACCATGGACAGCGAAGGGAGTTCGTTAATTGGGTATTGGAGAGACAACATGAAAATGCTGATTTTGCCGATAAAATCATCTTCAGGCCCATTTTCATCTTGATGGCTTCGTCAATAGGCAGAATTGTCGCATTTGGGGTGCGGAAAATCCTCGAGTGATTCACGAGAAGCAATGCATCCTCAACGTGTCACTGTGTGGTGTGGTTTTTGGGCTGGAGGAACCATTGGACCTTTTTTTATGAAAATGAGGCAGGTCAAGCGCAAACAGTCAATGGTGTTCGGTATCGTGAAATGATAACCAGTTTTTTCTTGCCTAGAATTGAAGAAATGAATGTGGAGGGCATGTGGTTCCAACAAGACGGCGCCACATGTCATACAGCCAGAGAAACAATTCAATTGCTGCATCAGTCATTTCCCGGTCGTGTTATTTCGCGTTTTGGAGATCAGAATTGGCCGCCTAGATCGTGCGATTTAATGCCATTAAATTTTTTTCTTTGGGGTTTTTTGAAGTCGATGGTTTACGCGAATATGCCGACGACGACTCAAGCCTTAAAATTTCGTGGACGCTGCATTAATGAAATACCGCAGCATTCATGCAAAACGGTCATTGAAAATTTCATTAAAAGATCGCGTGCATGCCAGCAAAGCCGCGGCGGCCATCTGCACGATATATTGTTCCATACATAACCTCATTCTGTCTACTTTACGATATAATAAAGTTTCACGATTTTTTCTTAAATATCTGTGTTTTTTTTTTAAATGAAAAAATTGCGCTCTTCTTGGGACACCCTTCTCATTTATCCTGTCGAATAATTGTGGCGACTGGTGCGCCAACCAATTTGCGGCAAGGAAAAAATCCCACATTTCATTTTTCATAAATTATATTATGAAATATAAAGAACTTGCATGACGAAAGTTTATTACATTTAATTTAATAGACATGTGACAGAAATTCCATGACACTATTCATTGATTTGTTACATAGATTTTATGAAGTGCGCTTCACTTTTTAATAAAATTTGTCATTGAGGTTATGAAAACATCATAAGTATTATGAAGATCATTTTTCAGCGAAGTATCAACTGATGATTATGTTCAATAATTCGACACATATTTCGTAGGTTATTTTTTTCAAACAAAAACATAACAGTTTTTACGGATTTTGTGTTTTATCTTGGCTATAATTATTTTTACAATGGGCGTTTGACATTGTAAATTTTGAAAATGTGTTAAAAACTCACCCTAATGCTTATAATCGTTATAAAGTATTTTTAAGTTCGGTTTGGCAGGGAATAAACGATATACGCTTTTGATTTTAGTAAGAATAAGAGTGATTTTGGTACTTCATACTATTAAAATTTAATTATTATTATTAACTTTAAAACATCCTTTATCAGTTGTTTCTTTACTTTTCTAAAGAGTAATTGAAAAGTATTTTAAAAAATGCAACATGGATTGAAAATATTGATAAATTTAGAACAGGGCCGCTAATATTTGTTGTCTAATTGATTCACTTCGCAATTCACCCATTACATGACCTGTTGATAATAACTATAACCGAAAAATAAATTGTTTAAAATTATACATCATTTTTTTTTTGTAGAATAAAAAATTTCTGGTTCAGCAACAAGTGCGCAAATGAGCAATTTAGAGCATTCATTTCGAATTTTCCCGATTTTTTTATTTAAGCTAAATTTCACTGAACAAGCTTAGCTAGAGGTGAAATAGGTTGGGCGAATTCCTATGAAAACTTTCCGTTATTTATTAGCTGTTCTAAAAAAATCTAAAGCTCTAAACACGACGACATTACACTAAATCTAAAAAAATGTACATTAAAATTCGAAAGCAAATTGAGAGAAGTCCAATCAAATTGTCAAACTAAACAAAATAATACCAAATACTAATACAATCTAAACTAATTTGGCTAAAGGATACAAAGAACTAATGAACTGAAACTTTATGATTGTATAGAAGAAAAAAGAATGAAACATTTAGATGATGACGATAATAATAATAATGAAATAATGATGAAGAAGAATAAGAAAAAACTAAAGTTAAAGTTAAGAAAAATAAGCAAGAAAAGCAAAATACAAATACATTCAAATATAGAGATTAGAAAAAAAAGGAAAAACGAGAAACATCAATCAAGGCAGTGGTTGTTGGTTGGTGGGCATTAGTTTGGTGAACGGAAACGGAAACAGAAACATAGTAAATATTAATTGAAAACACAGAGATGAGAAAATGCCAGTGAGCGGTGGCCGGTGGGTTGGGTGATGGATGAGTGCCGAAGGCATTGATAAGAGAAATAAAATAATGTCAGCACAGCACAGTAAGCAGAGCTTGCTTTAGAGAAATATAATCAAGAGGATCTGGCGTTTTTTCACATCCTTTCAAAATAATAAAGTCTATATATGGACATCTAAATAATACGCACATTTAAGTTATTTCAATTTCAAAGAAAAACATAATAATTAAAGAGAGAACAACATTTACACGCATACACACAAAAGGCACAGTGGGTTGGTTTTATTTTTTTTTTTTTATATAAAAAATATTTCGTTTTTTCTAAACTTTAAACAAAGAAAAACAATCTCTTTTGGGGGGGCGGGGGTAGAAGGAGTAGTTTTGTGTGAGTGAGAGTGTGGGTAGTTTAGGGGTGCATACCTTAGAACCGGCATCGAATTTTAAACGCCACGAAGGTCTTCGTTCAGCAGCAGCAGCGCTAGCATTGGCCGCCGCTGTAGTCTCGCTACCGCCCGCCTCTCGGTCACGCGTATGCAACGGCGAGTTGGGCAACGACGCTGAGGAATCTAAACTGCGGCGACTCGAATAATTGTAACCCACGCCGGCGATGGGGCCCAGATTACCGAACAGTGGCGATATGCTGCTGTCACGATCTGTGCTGCTTTCATGGGCCGGGGGCATCGGCGGCTGCTGCATAGCGGCCGTTTGCGTTGTTGTTTCGCCTGCGAAAATGCCTCCACGCTTTTCATCATAACCGTACCGGTTCGCCTCTTGGCGTAATCTGTCGGCCAATGTCTGTGAACTGGCATTGTCAAGATCAAAAAGTGAACGCTTGTCCCGCAAGCGTACTGGGCTATCTAAAGTGGGTGTGGTCGCAGCCGACGTACTGTTGTTTGCCGTGGTAGTTTGGGCGGCAACCAGTGGCAAGGGGCTGAAGAAGGCAGCCCGTACGCGTTCGTTTGACTGGGCACGTTGTGTGGTGCTGGTGGTGGTGGGTGGCTGCACCTTTGTGGTGAGCGCTATGGAGGAGGCTGTAGCAGGGGGTGGTGATGTCGCCGTCGTCGTCTCTCGCAAAGGTGGTGGCTCAGTCTTTTTGTCGGGTTTAATCTCTTCGTCTTCCTCACGGCCACCGGCATCAGTGCTATCATCACCACTACTACTGTCCTCCTTCTGTTTATCTTTGTCATCATCAGTGATGGCAGCCTCCACCGCACGTACTGGTGCTGGTGGCGGTGTTATCACTATGGTCGTTTCTACACTCTCTGTGGGTGTGTGGGTTCTTGAAGTGGGCGTGGGTGTGCGCGAATCTCGCCGCTGTGTCATCACGAAGGTGGCACTCACCTCTTCTTGAGGCTTCTCCTCGCACGATGTGCTTGTTTTCGTCGTGACAATTAACGATGATGGTCGCGATCGGTTGGCCGTTGAGGGAGCTATGATCGTGAAGGATGCTGTAATGTCATCGTCATCATCGTCCTCATGGGATTTCGTAACCTCCGGTGACTCTTTCGACGTTGCTTGTGATGTTGGCGTTTTCTGTTTGGAATCCTGATCTTTATTCGTTGGCGTTGCTGTTGCCGTTACCGTTGGCGTCGTCGCCGTTGATGCTGATGTGCTTGTTGTTGTGGTGGTGGTTGCTGTTGTTGATGGTTCGTTTGTAACATTCGCTTGCTTTTCATTCTGTTAATTGATTTAATTGTTGTTGTTTATAACATAAAGAGAAAACATTGATGTGGATACGTTGTAACCAAGGAATTAACATATATTGGTAGGTAACCATATCAAAGGATAACAAGAACTTGAACGTTCAACCATAAAGTAGACATTCATGAACACTGTGTTTAACCTTCAGTCTATCTTTGATATTGGATCATATGTAGCCTAGTGTATAAGCGCTTCAGGAGAGCGCTGAATTTCCATACAATGTTTTGTCGAGTTATCTAATGAAATGATTTGCACTATTCTTTACTCTGCGTAGCCGACCAAACGACGATTGTGCAAATGAAATAAACTCCAAATAATTTGAAGTAATACCCAAAAAAAAAAAAACAAGTAAAAGCGGCGTTAAGTTCGGCCGGGCCGAACTTTATATACCCTCCACCATGGATTGCATTCCACAGAGGTTGTCGGTTTTCGTAGAAGTGCAGTAATATTACAGGGAAATATAATTTTTTTAATATAGCCAAACCAAAACAAATACAAATATTGAAAAGTTAATCTTATAAATAAATATAATATTTTAATTATTTCAAACCGCGCTTATAAGGTAATGCTACCAATAAGTCAATTCAAAAAATAAATATTCTTATATTTATATTTTCAAAGCCATAAATATTGGTAGATAGTGGGTGCTACAGTTGGTTGTTTCTACGAAAATAGAATTTCATCATTCTAGCTGTGGTACTATTTTTATCCCTCTGTACCATTGTATCCCTTGAAAGTACTAATTTCAAAAAATTCGTCTATTTTCCGTGTCTACGCAGTCAGAGAAATGTATACTCCGAATTTCATGACTCTAGCTGCGGTCATTAGATTGGTACTATTTTTATCCCCTTTTTTCATTTTAACCCCAAAAAGTAAGAATTTTGAAAAATCCGTGTATTTTACTTATCTATGCAATCATAGGAATGTATACACCGAATTTCAATATTCTAGGTACAGCCGTTTGGTTGGTACCATTTTTATCCCTCTATTTCTATTTTACCCCTTAAAAGTACGAATTTGGAAAAAAAATATTTTTATATTATGTATCTACTCAATTAGAGGAATGTACAGACCGAATTTCGTGTTTCTAGCTGTTGTCGTTTAATATGTACCATTTTTATCCCTTTTTTGCCCCATTTCACCCCCTACAAATACGAATCAATTTATGGTGCACGTTTTTGCTATAAGGGGAATGCGCAAACCAAATATCAAGCAAATATAAACAGACATATTCAAAAAACATGCTTAAATACGCTAAAATATTAGGGATTATTATGGGTATTTTTAGTGCTTGTGAGGGAAAATTTTTTCCCTTTGGGCCGATTTCGCCCCATTTCAATCCCAACCGATCTACGACTATAAGACGCATTTATGGAAAATTTGAACGTTCTAGCTCCTTTCGTTTAGATGCTAGCGTGCTTTTAACAGACGGACGGACGGACGGACATGGCTAGATCGTGTTATAATTTTATGACGATCAAGAATATATATACTTTATAGGGTCTCAGGTCGATATTTCAAGGTGTTACAAACGGAATGACAAAGTTAGTATACCTCCATCCTGGAGGTGGAGGGTATAAAAACAATTAAAATATCACCAAACATTCCATATTACACTTGAACCGGATGAAATACATTAGGATGTGTCACGAAAATAAATTGCTGCGGTCACCTCCCAGAAATGAGCACTGGATTATTTAATGATGATCTACAAAATATTTCGTCACTGGATCAAGCCACCTGTGAGCTAAACACCCCTGAAAACACATCTAAAAAACATGTTTTTCCCGTGTAATTTTTTGTGTTGCTTTTTTCCAATTTTTTTCTGAATTAATAGACCCTTTAAATATTTTTTTATTCTTATCATAGAATAACTCATTGGTAGAATTATTGGACGTTTATCTTGATTTTTTGTGGGTTTTCAAGGTCACTGACTCAATTTTTGTGAAATAATTTAATGCAGGCGATGGTTTTCAGAGCCAAAATACTCAAACTCTTTTTACAAGAAATGAGCGCTGCGGCGCACAGTGGTTCAGAATCAAAATCCATCTAGCATCAATTTGCGTAGTTGTGCCGAAAATGGGCGGTATTGGAAGAGTGGGCGTGGCACCTCCCACACAAAGTTAAAACCTATTATTGAATATATTCAGTTTTATAACAGCTAGAATACTGAATTTTTGTGTGAGTGCATCTAGCATAAACCTGCGTATTTGTGCCAGAAATGGGTGGTATTAGGAAGTGGGCGTGGTACCTCACATACGAAGTTAAAATCTATTATTGAATATTGTCAGTTCTATAGCACCTAGAGTGCTGAAAATTTGTGTGAATAGATTCAGTGTAAATAGTTGCGCAAAGATGGGCGGAAAGTGGGCGTGACCCTTCCCATATGAAATTAAAACCCGGTTTTAGAGTATATTCGACACCGAGATGGGCGGAAAGTGGGCGTGACCCTTCCCATATGAAATTAAAACCTATTTTAGAGTATATTCGACACCGAGATGGGCGGAAAGTGGGCGTGACCCTTCCCATATGAAATTAAAACCTATTTTAGAGTATATTCGACACCGAGATGGGCGGAAAGTGGGCGTGACCCTTCCCATATGAAATTAAAACCTATTTTAGAGTATATTCGACACCGAGATGGGCGGAAAGTGGGCGTGACCCTTCCCATATGAAATTAAAACCGGTTTTAGAGTATATTCGACACCGAGATTCCTATATTGTTATACAAATGGGCGGGATTTGAAAGATGGGACATTTTTGAATTAAATTTTGAAATTACACGTTTTCTTCGAATTTTCTTAGCACAAGAGCAACGAAAGGTTACAAAAAAAAAGAAATATTCATTCGTCAAAAGCCGACTTAAGTCAAGAAACGGAAATTATATTATTTTTTTAGTTTTTGCGTTGTTTGATTAGTCAACCATTTGATTGACTTTCTATGTGTTTTGAATGCAGTACATTCAAATTCCAGCTATTCGATTAAGTAAGTTCTTCTTACGTAGGAAGTCTTTTGTTTTGGTAATGGAAAGAAGGAGAAATCAATTTGATTTTTGGCATTTCTTCCTTTATTCGCCGTAAACTAAAGTTTTGTTCTTCAATGTTCTTCCATGGAACATATCCATTTCTTTAGTATCTCAGGGAAGTACCTTGATTATAAGTGCTACATATATTACCGATCACAAGAAAAAACAATATGATTTTAATTTCCGTTTTTTTTTCTGCCTGGCGAAGCGGGCGGGGGAGGTACAGCTGGTGTATTTATAAACTTTCATTTAGCCAAGAGTCTGGGGTTTACTGTTTACAAATTTAGAGTTTGTCCAATATTTGGTTCTTATTTCAGTAAATATTATTAAATATTTTTATATAAAAAATATATTAAAGGCCAGTATTTAACCCTAAACCTATTTTATGGTATAAATGACGTTTTAGGTGAAACATTAAAAAAGTAATATTTTCGGTGTTTGTTTTACATTCGTCCTTGCGCACATTGAAGGACAATTTTAAGATTTTTCCTTTTTGAGCATTCCATTCGATACACCCTTATGTACATACACACCAATAAAAACTATTTGAAAACAAATTATATCGCTGAAGTTGGTAAGATTTTCTTACCAAACCGTTCTCAGCGAATGAGTAATATTATCATATTACCCAACAAATGTAGCTCATACGCCACATATGATGCCACATATACTTGAAGGAAAGATCGTGGGAAAGGCAAAATATTTCTCACAATTAAAGTGATTATAAAAATATTTTCAAATGCAAAATTGCAAATGATTTCGATAAAGTTAAATTGGTTTGATTTAAACCGAGGATCGTGGTCGCTATGCTCAAAGTGCAGATATTATAAAAATTTTATCAAATATCGAATGACAGAATATTGCGATAGTCCGCATTATGTTTATCAAATACCCACCGTTTTCAACAGTCCGTATGGAAGTTACATTGGCTTTTATTTAATCTTGGATCTTGGATATTTGTGTGGGAGATAAAATATTTGGAGAAAATAAGGAGAAAATGTTTGGCATGTTTGCTTAAAAATAATATTAAGCTATGCATTTTGGAGCGATTTTTATTCATTTTACAGGAATGACATCTATTTTTTTTGTAATGGAACTGAATATACACTCTTCGGTCATATACGCAGTTTATATCCTGTGTGGGGATAACTCATCCGTATAGAGATGTATAGAGTGCTTGTGTTCCCATATTGTTATCAGTCGTATATATATTTAGCCAAGAGTCTGGGGTTTACTGTTTACAAATTTTGAGTTTGTCCAATATTTGGTTCTTATTTCAGTAAATATTATTAAATATTTTTATGTTTAACGAATATATCGGAAATACTCCACCAAAAATAATATCATTACAATTACAATTGATCAATGCAGATATTGATCGGATATTGTTGTTTCAATTTATTAATTAATTTTTAAATTTATACGGATTTATTACACAGCTCTAATTACTAACTTGCAAATTCACTTCAAAATCTGACAAAACATTGTATGAAAACGTTCGAAGACACTAATAAAAAACTAGATTAACAATCATGCAAAACGGAAAACATGACTAAAACACACTCATAGTTTGATCCTAAAATAAATCATGCACAATTCGGGTGAGGGGGGACTATAAATAATATCAATAATAAATTATGTAAATACACGTCAATACTTTATAAGGTATAATTACCAACTAACACTATAGATTATAGCTAAGGCTACAAATTAAATAATAAATAAACTTGGTAAAATGTAGACGAAGTACCGCGAATGCCTATTCTAAATAGGGTAACACAAAATTTGTAATACTCCTCTGTAAGGGGAGCCGAGAAAGACTATTTCAATATTTTTGCTTAATTCACACGAAAAAAATACAATACGAACACTAGGAGAGAGCTAGAGAGCTTTATAAACAGCAGAGAAAATAGGAGCAGAATAAACATAAATCTCGTCGAGCAAAAAGGCCAATTGTTTGCGCGTTTATATTACAGGCAGCAATGAGAGTTGAAATTTTTGAAATCTTCTTGCTTGATGTGGTCGGTGGTGGTAGTCTAACGATCATGTTGTAAAATATTTTGGGTTATAAACGAGGGTGGGGGTGGTGGTACTGATTGGTGGTGATGGTGATGGGGTGTTTGACTAAAGGTTTGAATTAACGCTTAATTGTAATTGTAACCATCACAGCAAACCAAAATCTCAATCTATAAAAACCAAAACCATTCTATGGAATTCGTTATAATAGTAATGCAGGTATGGTGGTGGTGGTGTAGGTATATCTGTATATATGTATATATGAACAAAGTTTGGTTACGGAAAGATCCAACCATCCATTCATTCTACCAAATCAAAGTCTCCTTGTGTCAATTGATAATGGTGGGTGGGTGGTTGGATGAGGTAGGTGGATCAGAACAAATTTGTGGTTTTGGTGTTACTTTTGAAAATATTGAATAATATATAAATATTTTTAAATAAAATTGTTAAAATTATACAAAAAAGGGGGGAGGGATTCCAAACAAACCCAAAAAATTTAACAACAAAATAATACCGCTTCCAAAAGCGTGGTGGTGGTTGGTGGAGAGTGGTGTGAAAATTAATTCGATTCGATATTGTTCGATTTCGAAAATGACATGACATGATTGATATCGAAATGATTGTTGGGTGGATGGGTGCTCTTTTAAATTTCTATTTTCCATCGATTATTTCCTCTTCTTTTCGAGAGAGAGAAGAAGAAAAAGATTGAATTGAATGAATGGTGGTGAATGGATGTTGTGTAGGGGGACAAAGGACAATTTGAAAATGTTTTCTTTTTTTGTTTGACTTATTATCTGAACTGTTGTTGAGGAGAAAGGACAATTGTTGTGTGATGGTCGATTGAATGTGAATGAATGTTCGCGATAAGAGAAATTCAATGTGTGTTAAATAAAATATACATTTCACCAATGTTATGGTGTGGTGTGGTGTGGTATATGGCGCATACTTACGCTGCTACTGTTGTTATTGTTGTTGTTATTGTTCATGGTGGAGTTCTTCTTTTTCACCAATTCCTCGGCACTCTTGATCTCATCCAAGGTCACGCCTTGTGTTGAACGTCTCGTTTCACGGACACGCTTAGCATGTGCCTTACGTTGAGTTTCACTCTCTTCGTCACGCACGGGTGGCACAAAGGACCTGGCATATGGGAATAAATAAATATGTATTATTAATGAATGCTAATAATTTAAATAATAAATGCAACAAATTGTGAGCATACTACAGATAATAAATAAATAAACATGCTGGGTTACACAAAGATAATTGTAAATAAAATTTTAATTAGGATTGGTAATTAATATCTATTTTAAAGGTGTGAGTGTGTATATAACAAAATAGTGTTGGTCGTTCAGGGGACAAGAGCCTTTCATGGCCGATGTACATATTGTAGAGGAAATGCACCATCGATTCTATCAAATCGTAGTTACATTTTGCGAATTCCTTTTCGATACGTATGACAATTTTTAAAAAAGTCGTTACACTTGAACCGGATGATATACGTTAGGATGGGTCACGAAAATAAATTGCAGCGGTCACCCTCCAGAAAAGAAGATTGGATTGTTTGTTTAATGATGATCTGCAAAATGTTTGATTTGGGTCATCCACATAAACGTCAAAAAATACGACCAATGAGTCATTTTAAGACAAGAATAAAAATATCTATTTAAAGTGCTTCCAAGGGTCTATTAATTCAGAAAAAAAATTGGACAAATTTTGAACATAAAAAATACACGGGAAAAACATGATTTTTAGAAGTGTTTTCAGGAGCGTTTAACTCACAGATGGCTTGGCCCAGTGACGAAATATTTTGCAGATCATCATTAAACAATCCAAACTTTATTTTGGTGGGATGTCCGGAAATTGTTTTTCCATTTGTATGGACCGCGACCCAGTCTAATATACGTGTGAAACTATAGACAAAATGGAGTTACTTGGCGTTTATATTTTTTCATTTCCTCATCCTCATACCCCTTCACAGGACTACAAAGATCCAAGGAATACAATTTTTAGTGTCAAATTAAAGAGAAGAATATTTATTAAAAACACTTCAAATTTCATGCTATTTCATCTATTTCAAGTTTTCCCCTCAGTTTTTCTAGTTTATTCATATCTTGCTTTTGATATGAGACAAAATTTTACAGATAGAAGCATGAAACTAATACAGATATAGAAGCATGAAACTTAAAGTATTGTTGGGCATATTCTCTTCTTTGATTTGGCACATATACCGGTGTGTCATAGGGTACGAATAAGTATTAAAAATAATTTTAATAAGCAACAGGATGAGAAAATGAAAAACTTCAATTATCTCTATTGCACCTATAGTTTCAGATGTATATCATTTGGTTCAAGTGTAATATGGACTGTCGGGCAGTGTAATGTCAGTAAATTGTATAACTGTGGAATTTAGTCCCGATTTTTTGGTTGAATGGCTAAATTTGTGATTTGTTTTAATTGGTTTGTTGTTGTGACTTATCTATCTTCATAAAAAGGTTGGCTTTTGGGACAAATGATCCCATTAAAGAGATGTACTTAATAGGTAGGTTAAAAATTCGAATCCAAAATGTTCTTATTTTTCCTGGGTCAGAATCCAAAATAAACCAATTGTCTGATTGTTAGTTTTTTGGTCCTACAACATAGTTCGGCCATATACAACTTGAAATGTGGTCTTTGTGACCTAGGATGGGCCATTTAAAATTTTAAATTTGAACTACCGAATACTGTGACTTTGAAAGGTAGAATAACATTCATTTTTATTTTCAAGTTTATATTTGACATTTGCAAAATGGGACGGTATACACTCGAATATAATTGGGAAATATTAAAATCATACTTAAAAAGTAGTGTCGTGGAAATTTTTCGAGAAGAGATCGGTCAGTTCAGTTCAGCCTTCATGAAGCTCATTTTCATCTCGGTGACTATGTCAACAAGCAAAATTACCGCATATGAGGTTCAGAGAACCCACACGTGACTATTGAGAAGCCAATGCATCAGCAACGAGTCACTGTTTGGTGAGGATTGATTGGCTGTACTGAAAAATTGGGTTGATCGTTATTAAATGGCATAGCTCAATATTTCCAATAAAACCACCAATTTAAAAAAATAATCAGTACTTTTTTATAGCCAATTCTAATTTTAAATGCAGCACCCTATATATTCCTCGCAACGTTTTAAGAAATATTGCTGAACTTATCTTATTCGTAAAATGTAGGGATCACAAGGTTTCCTATCCTTATTCGTCGAAACAATGTACAAAAGGGGTAATATTGACCCCCTCCAAAATAATAAAACATACGTAAACTTCCGAAAAGTCGATACACGTATATTCTTTTTATATCCCCACTATCAGAATCCGCTGTCAGAACCCTGTCATTTTTTTGTTGTTATACTAGTATATAATATTTTCATTAAATTTTCACTTTGCATATTTTTGCGTTTGGGAGGGTTTTTAATAGTTAAAAAATTTTTTAACGTGGTATTATATTTTTACTATGTTTTTCTCAAATGAAAGGCCCCAATCTCTAATTTCGAATCATATCCCCAAATAATTTGTATATAAAGAGTGATTTTTTTGAGGTTAGGATTTTCATGCATTAGTATTTGACAGATCACGTGGGATTTCAGACATGGTGTCAAAGAGAAAGATGCTCAGTATGCTTTGACATTTCATCATGAATAGACTTACTAACGAGCAACGCTTGCAAATCATTGAATTTTATTACCAAAATCAGTGTTCGGTTCGAAATGTGTTTCGCGCTTTACGTCCGATTTATGGTCTACATAATCGACCAAGTGAGCAAACAATTAATGCGATTGTGACCAAGTTTCGCACTCAGTTTACTTTATTGGACATTAAACCAACCACACGAATGCGTACAGTGCGTACAGAAGAGAATATTGCGTCTGTTTCTGAGAGTGTTGCTGAAGACCGTGAAATGTCGATTCGTCGCCGTTCGCAGCAATTGGGTTTGTGTTATTCGACCACATGGAAGATTTTACGCAAAGATCTTGGTGTAAAACCGTATAAAATACAGCTCGTGCAAGAACTGAAGCCAAACGATCTGCCACAACGTCGAATTTTCAGTGAATGGGCCCTAGAAAAGTTGACAGAAAATCCGCTTTTTTATCGACAAATTTTGTTCAGCGATGAGGCTCATTTCTGGTTGAATGGCTACGTAAATAAACAAAATTGCCGCATTTGGAGTGAAGAGCAACCAGAAGCCGTTCAAGAACTGCCCATGCATCCCGAAAAATGCACTTCGGAGAACAATTCATCTCAAGAAATGGACCGGTAAGTTGGCCACCAAGATCATGCGATTTGACGCCTTTAGACTATTTTTTGTGGGGCTACGTCAAGTCTAAAGTCTACAGAAATAAGCCAGCAACTATTCCAGCTTTGGAAGACAACATTTCCGAAGAAATTCGGGCTATTCCGGCCGAAATGCTCGAAAAAGTTGCCCAAAATTGGACTTTCCGAATGGACCACCTAAGACGCAGCCGCGGTCAACATTTAAATGAAATTATCTTCAAAAAGTAAATGTCATGGACCAATCTAACGTTTCAAATAAAGAACCGATGAGATTTTGCAAATTTTATGCGTTTTTTTTTTTTAAAAAGTTATCAAGCTCTTAAAAAATGACTTATAAAAGATGTTTGCTTTAAACTTTTCACGTTACCATCAATTAAAGGCCAGTATTTTTTAACCCTATACCTATTTTATGGTATAAATGACGTTAAGTACTTGTTTTAGGTGAAACATTAAAAAAGTAATATTTTCGGTGTTTTTTTACATTCGTCCTTGCGCACATTGAAGGACAATTTTAAGATTTTTTCCTTTTTGAGCATGGCATTTTTCATAATCGATACACCCTAATGTACATACACATACAACATACAAGATACATACAAGATCGCTGAAGTTGGTAAGATTTTCTTACCAAACCGTTCTCAGCGAATGAGTAATATTATCATATTACCCAACAAATGTAGCTCATACGCCACATATGATGCCACATATACTTGAAGGAAAGAGCGTGGGAAAGGCAAAATATTTTTCACAATTAAAGTGATTAGAAAAATATTTTCATATGTAAAATTGCAACTGATTTCGATAAAGTTAAATTGGTTTGATTTAAACCGAGGATCGTGGTCGCTATGCTCAAAGTGCAGATATTATAAAAATTTTATCATCGAATATCGAACGACAGAATATTGCGATTGTCCGCATTATGATTATCAAATAGCCACTGATTTCAACAGTCCGTATGGAAGTTACATTGGCTTTAATTTAATCTTGGATCTTGGATATTTGTGTGGGAGATACCAGAAGAGACTATCCAATATCGACCAGAGGAAAATATTTGGAGAAAATGTTTGGCATGTCTGCTTAAAATAAATATTAAGGTATGCATTTTGAAGCGATTTTTATTCTTTTTAATGTAATGACATTTATTTTTTTGCTTTGTTTTTATACCCTACACCACAGGGTATAATGTCTTTGTGCATTTGTTTGTAACACCCTAAAGGAAACGAGATAGATCCATCGTTTATAATACCGATCGACTTAGAATCACTGTTTGAGTCGATTTAGCGATGTCCGTCCGTCCGTCCGTCAATTTATTCTTGTTATCAAAGTCCAGGTCGCAATTGTTGTTAGAACTAAATGAAACTTTGCACAAGGAAGTTTTATGGATAAGGACGAACGCTATTTAATTTGAAGAAAATCGGTTCAGACATACAAATTTTGCTTCCGATTTAACTTTTTCCGCCCTAGAAAACACATATTTCAACAGATTTTCTTCAAATTTAGCAAAACGTCATATATTTTAACTAGAAATAGCTCTGGTAAAAATAGGCAGATCGGTTCAGATTTATATATAGCTCCCATACAAATGTTTCCTATGATTTGACTCTTTCCGCTCTAAAAACCACATATTTTAACATATCTTCTTCAAATTTAGCAAAGCAAATTATATTTCAACTAGAAACAGCTCTGGTAAAAGTGGGCCAGATCGGTTCAGATATATATATAGCTCCAATACAAATTGCGATACTGAATTGATTATTTCCTCTCTAAAAATAGCATATTTGAACTGATTTGCTTAAAATTTGGCAAACCAGCTCATATTTCAACTACAAACATCCATGGCGAAAGTGGGTCAAATTGGTTCAGATTTACATATAGCTCGCATATAAATGACGCCCCCGATTTAATTCTTTCCGCTGTAGAAACTACATATTTAACAGATTTTCATCAAATTTGGGAAAGCGTATTATATTTCAGAAAACCTATGCTAAAAATGTGTTAGATCGGTTCAGATTTATATATAGCTCCCATTCAAAGTTTGTGTTCAAATTTTCTTACAAATACAGATAAAAGTATGAAATTTTTAGTATATATACCAGGTTCAAATGTAACGACCTTCGTATACCCTACACCACAGGGTATATTGACTAGGTGTAGGGTATCATATAGTCGGCCACGCCCGACTTTCACCTTCCTTACTTGTTTGGTAATGGAAAGGAGGAGAACCACGCTCAACTATACACACTTCCCTGTGTGGGAATAACTCATCAGTATAGAGATGTATAGACTGCTTGTGTTCCATTTAGCTAATTTCATAAAAAATGTCCATATGTTTTTTTTCAGTTTCGCAGTAATTTTTCTCAACACTCTCTTTTTTCGAAGATTCTATTATATATAAAGCGAAAGGCGTGGAAAGGTTACGTGGAATGTAGGCGAAATCCAAACCAAATTCATTGTGGCTTCTTTTCGGTTTCGGTTGAAAAAATAAAAGTGAACGATGAAAGCATGAGAAATTACCGATGATTAGATAAACGGCAATAGAAAAATATAAGCGAAAATGCTAAGAAAATATACCTAATATAAATAATATACGTATTAATAAAGCAAATCAAATAAAAGTCTCGAAAGTTTTCTCCATGTGAAGTAGGAATGATGGTTATCCAGGTTAAGCACAAAAGTGCTTAATAGTTGTTTCAATATATACACACATTTTTTATTGTAGATAGTGGCATTGCGAAAAACTATTTTTAATTGTGTGTAAAAATTGACTTACAAATTAATTAAGTTTTTCTTATCGTCGCCTGAGATCCCAGCTTTTAATAAAACATTACTAATATTACAGAGATAAAGTTCTCAGAATCAATCGATCAAGTGGCTCGATAGTTCTAAAATGTGCACTACATCAAGCGAAAACGTCTCTGGAGTATGGTTGTGGGAATATAACTCACAATTTTATGGTTAAATATGAACGAACAGTATAAGTAGTAAGAAAAGAATACAATATATATATATATAAAATAGTTGCGTTACTGATTGACTGACTGACTTATCATTGACCAGCCCCCAGACCAAACGGCTGAAGCCGTGAAATTTTCAGGGTAGTTGCCAAATATTACGAAATTCGTACTTTTAGGGGGTAAAATGGGACAAAAAGGGATAAACATCGAACCTTTGCCCTGACTAAACTGCAGTAGCTAGAAACATGAAATTCGGTGTGTTCCTTGCAACGACCATGCAGGCGAGCTACAAATAGGGATTTTTCAAAATTTGTACTTTTAAGGGAGGAAAGAGACAAAAAGGTATAAAAATGGTACCAATTTAAGTATTGCAGTTGTAGTCGCAAAATTTAGTGTGTAAATTCCTCTGACAACGTAGACTTGCAACATAAATGGATTTTTCGAAATTTGCAATTTTAAGGGGCGAGCGGTACAAAAAGGGATAAAATGGTACCAACTTAAGTATTACAGCTAGAATCGTGAAAATTCCTCTGACCATGTAGAAGCGCCATCAAAATTGATTTTTTTTTCGAAATTTGTTCTTTTAAGGGGTGAGCGGTACAAAAAGGGATAAAAATTGTACCAAATAAAGTATTGCAGCTACAATAGTGAAATTTAGTATGTAAATTCCTCTGACCATGTAGAAGCGCCATCCAAATGGATTTTTTTTTTTTTCGAAATTTGTTCTTTTAAGGGTTGAGCGGCACGAAAAGGGATACAAAAAATGGTACCAAATAAAGTATTGCAGCTAGAATCGTGAATTTTGATATGTAAATTCCTCTGGTCATAAATGGATATTACAGCATTTTTACTTATAAGGAGGAGACGGGACGACAAGGGATAAACGTGATACCAAATAAAGTAAATGTTTTTAGGGGAATCAAAAACACATGTAACATACAGTGATTTTTCAATACGTGTATTTATTGGGAAAGAGGTGCAAAAAGCTATAAAGTGGTCGGCTGCATCTAGAAACATGAGGTCGAGGATATAAAAGGCTCTGCAGTTGTAATTTTTTGTTCAAAACTGGGTAGAAAATGATACATACGAAGGGAGTTCAGCTAAAATAGCGCACATCGACCAGCACATTTCTTTGGCTGTGTATGCGTGCTATCTAAAATGAGGTTTCCAAATTACTATTTTAGACTTATATATATCCACCAAAAGAAAATTAAATAAATACTATCCAAAAACAGAGACTGATAAAACTAATAACAAGTAAGTGGCTTTTTTGCGTGTGAAGCAGCGGGTACTGCTGGTGTACATATGAGCATCTCCCAGTGGCGCGGACGTTACATTCGCACGCCGTAAACTACGCCAAAAAAAACAAGAAAGAAACTGAAAAAGTCGATCAGCCTTTTTAGTGTTCTAAAGCGCTTAAAGAGTAGTACATTTTAATAATATATCTTCAGGATTTAGTACAAATTAGTACAAAATTATAAACAATTTTACATCGAAACGGACGCGACAAAAAACAGAAGTACTTTTGAAGGTCTAATAGAAATATACAATGTTCAGCGTTTTTTTGAGAACTTTGTTTTTCCATATATACATGTAAATGAAAGTCAGAGGATATATTTTGTTCGTAGATTTATGAAATATGTGAATTATTTCTTAGATTTTTTTAATCAGTTACAGCAAAAATACGGACGGGACAAAAATTTCCACTCGTAGTAAAAAAAATTAGTAAGTGTTATAACACTTCAACTTTTAATAAAAATAAAAGGGAACAAGTTAACTTCATGTTTCGTAATAAAAAAGTTGTCGAAATAAAGAAAAAATAAATTTAAAAGCTATTAGTGTGTTCTGATTTCATTTTTTTTTGGTAGACCTTTTTTGGGAGATGTCCAACAGAAATGAATCAAGATATTCTGTGGGAACTGATTTTTTACCAGTAAGTCAAGACTTTGGAGGTTTTTAGCAAATTTCACAAAGAAATTCTTGTCTTACTGGACAATACCTACAAGAAATATAACATCACTTCACAGAGTTTTCTACTTCATTCTTTTTGTAGCGCAGTGTTTTTAGTTAGTTCCTCTTTTGCACAGAATGTCTGGGGGAATTGTTTCTATGCACACGTAAGGTAAAAAATATTTCGTAGAAATAAAAAGGGTATTAGAAACTTTGGGTAAATCGGGTATACTGCAGGTTCCATAATTATTCTTTACATATTACGGATAAAAGGATATTAACAACATTTACACTTTAACATTTATGTACAGTACACACAGCCTTCGCGCTAAACTTAAGTCCTAATATTTTAATAATATTAATTTACAAGCAACGAATATCTTTTGTTTTTTAATTCGAGGGGGTTAATAAGGCATTTTGTGGCCGAGAGTTAAAGCTTATAGTAGACGTAAATAAAGCCAATATTTTACGCATTGTACGTATTATAAAATTAGTCAACGCAAACGACAAACAAAATGTTTAATTTTTTGAGGACGACGAACGCATTGGATAGAAAACGAACAACAACGAATTGTTTTTTTTAATTACTTGAAGAAATTCTTAAAGATATTTCCGGTCGATTGTTTGGGCTTAACTGCTTCAACAGTTGTACCATTGTTGTTGTTGTTGCTATTATTATTATTATTTTGAATATTTTGTTTATTGGGTTCTTGAGTTTTGTTATTATTGTTTGTGGTTGCGTTATTATTGTCCTTATTTTGAGAGGAATTTTGAGCCACTGGTGGTTGGGTTTGTGTACTAGAAAAATAAAAGTAAGTGGTGCTGAGATGATAATTTCAAAAACAAAACAAAAAAAAAATAAAATAATCATAAAAAGTGCATCATCATAACTAATGGTGTAGAATAATTAATATATAATTATTGCACATGTAATGTAAATCGTAGACTAGAAATTATTGTATAAATACCTCCGTATTGGTGTGGTAACTGCAGCGGGAGATGATGTTGTATTCGTTGTTGTTGTGGTTGTTGAAGCGGGCGTAGATGAAACCGCAGGACTAACTGGTGGCGATTTCCTAAAGTGAAAGAAACAAACAAGCAGAATTTTGTTAAGTAACTTATATATAAAAACGTATGTATATAAAAACAACAATAATTACTACACATTTACATTATCATTATACGTATGTTAACCATAAGAATGATTGAGAGAGAGATTATGAATGATTTAAAGCAATGACGATGATTACAATTTTGAAATCGCAAGACAACAGATTTGAATAGACATATATATATATATATCAGGGTAGTACTAAGAGAAAAACCACCTTAAAAAGTTATCTGAATAAAAACAAGGCAAAAGTAGACCATTTATAATAATACTCCATACACCATAATAACTGTTAATAACCACCCTACAGGGTGAGGGTTTAAAAAAAAGAGAGGGAGACAAAGGAGGATTGATTTAAGAGCATAAGTACTTTTGGACCAAAACCTTTTCATTAGTTGTTTGAATCATGTCCGTCCGTCTGTCTACATTTTTTAAACCAGAATTTATTTACAAGCGACGCACAGTGTCACGGTTTCATACAACGAGTGGCCAAAACTAGTAGGAATTATCGTAGAAATTTGAAATTTGGTACATGCTTATATAGCAACTAAATATGATTATGGATGAAATTTCGAAAAAAAAAACAAGTAAAAACGGCGTTAAGTTCGGCCGGGCCGAACTTTATATACCCTCCACCATGAATTGCATTCCACAGAGGTTGTCGGTTTTCGTAGAAGTGCAGTAATATTACAGGAAAATATAATTTTCTTAATATAGCCAAACCAAAACAATTACAAATATTGAAAAATTAATTTTATAAATAAATATAATATTTTAATTATTTCAAACCACGATTATAAGGCAAGGCTACCAATACGTCAATTCAAAAAATAATTATTCATCTATTTATATTTTGAAAAATATGTTCAAAGCCATAAATATTGGTAGATAGTGGGTGCTACAGTTGGTTGTATTTCCATTCTATTTGAATTTCAAAAGTACAAATTCCATTATCAGACGTACATAGTGCAAAATAACCTAACTTCATGATTCATCCAATTTTTGCCGTAAAAGAAAAAGTACGAATTTGAAAAAAAAACTTTTTATTTTGCGTGTCTATGCAGTCAGAGGAATGTATACACCGAATTCCATGATTCCATTTGGTTGGTACCATTTTTATCCCCTTGACGTTTCTACGCAATTAGAATTTTATCATTCTAGTTGTAGTCGTTTAGTTGGTACTATTTTTATTCCCTCCGTACCATTGTATCCCTTGAAAGTACTAATTTCGAAAAATCAGTTTATTTTCCGTGTCTACACACTCAGAGGAATGTATACTCCGAATTTCATGACTCTAGCTGCGGTCATTAGATTGGTACTATTTTTATCCCCTTTTTTCATTTTAACCCCAAAAAGTACGAATTTTGAAAAATCCGTGTATTTTACTTATCTATGTAATCAGAGGAATGTATACACCGAATTCCATTATTCTAGGTACAGCCGTTTGGTTGGTACCATTTTTATCACTCTATTCCTATTTTACCCCTTAAAAGTACGAATTTGGAAAAAATACTTTTATATTATGTATCTACTCAATTAGAGGAATGTACACACCGAATTTCGTGTTTCTAGCTGTTGTCGTTTAATATGTACCATTTTTATCCCTTTTTTGCCCCATTTCACCCCCTACAAATAAGAATCACTTTATGATGCACGCTTTTGCTATAAGGGGAATGCGCATACCAAATATCAAGCAAATATAAACAGAAATATTCAAAAAACATGCTTAAATACGCTAAAATATTAGGGATTATTATGGGTACTTTTAGTCCTTGTGAGGGAAAAATTTTTCCCTTTGGGTCGATTTCGCCCCCTTTTCAATCCCAACCGATCTACGACTATAAGACGCATTTATGGAAAATTTGAACGTTCTAGCTCCTTTCGTTTAGATGCTAGCGTGCTTTCAACAGACGGACAGACGGACGGACGGACATGGCTAGATCGTCTTAGAATTTTATGACGATCAAGAATATATATACTTTATAGGGTCGCAGGTCGATATTTCAAGGTGTTACAAACGGAATGACAAAGTTAGTATACCCCCATCCTGGAGGTGGAGGGTATAAAAATAGAGATAGTTAAGACACAATATATGAGTCATTCCATGCCAAACCGGCCAAAAAAATTCTCATCGCTCCGATTTTCCCGAAAATTTCAGAAAATATTCTTCTTTAAAAAAGATTTTACACGTGTCTTAGGCAAAAAAATCTTAAAATTTTCTTTGCAGGGTTTTAGACATTGTAATTTTCACCAAAAATTCAAAATCCTGTTGACGAGTGTATATTAAAATTCTTGTATTTCGCAATCCGTTTAACCGCTTTTAAAGTTTTATACCTTGTTTGAAAGGTCTTCAGGAGTACTTTAAGCCTATTTTAAATTTATTTCCGGTTGAGTTTTACAAACAATTACTTTCAATTGTGGAATTGATGTTTTAAAATGTTTACATCAGTACATTGCATCATCCCAAAACACTCTAAGATCATTTTATATGTGTTTTCAATGTGCTCTGAACATTTTAAGCAGCAGATTTATTGGGTTGTATTTAAAAATATATATGTATATCAACATAACATTATGAACCAAATATAACAGAAATAATAGAAACAACACAGATAGCTTCCCATCTGGTTAATTTTTAGGAAAATTTGGTTTGAGAATTTATAAAAAAGAGAGTTTACAGAAAAAAAAATGAAAAATTATTGTTTTATGTATTTGCGATAAGAGTTATATTAATTAGTCCAGTTTCAATTCCATTTCATCAATTTGGTTTTTGAAATGACAATTTTCTTGCGATATTTAGACTTAAATATGCATAAACGACTCTACTGATGTATGTATATTCGGATTGGATAACCATTATTTCAATTAAAACGTTATTGTAATTAATTCAAAAGTTTTTTTTTTCATGAATGATGCTGGGCTTTTTCGGAATATTTTATGGCTTCACGCCTTCTTCGAGAGGGATTCCATTTACATTTATTGAGTTTCTTATTAAATCTGAATGGTGAATTAATATCATATATTTGTTGTGTAGCCACTTGGAATAGTAACATTTTCTATTAATTTTTAGGGACAGTTTGCAGTAATGTTGGTGAATTGGCAAACAAATCTTCTAGTCGTATTTACAGCATTACTCTAACCATATTCAGTCTTCACCATGTCGACATATAACCCCATTTCGTTTTATATTGATGTTTCCTTACAGGAATACTACTCTTACATGCCATTTTTACTGGTTGCATCACATTGATTGGAGATATAAAACAATGTATATTTTTTTACAAGATGCGAAATTCGGAAATTATCTTTCAATGATGCCTTAGATGTTTACAAAGTACTTGCTTATATAATATATTATATAAATTAACAAGTACTTTTTTTCATTAAAATGAGTCATACGAACTATGTTAAGAAGGTTTTTATTATATGTTTAATACTTCATTATTACTGAGTCATTTTAATATTGACTATTTTGTTATAGAATTATTGCTTTCAAAATATGCAACTAAAGGTCATACTTTGACCTATCATAGCTGCCACAAAACTAACTTATTTTCAAAACTCTTTTGATGTTTTCTTGTCCAGACTGTTTTCTACTAAATTGCAATAAATGATTTGTAAAATTCTTAAAAAAAATTCTCCATTTTGGCCGCAGCCGCGAGAATGTGCGACACCAACTAAATACTTGTATTAAAACAAATTTTCAAAAATGTATATTTTATATGGACTTATGGGATTTTGGTGCATTTGCTACACCCCTTCTTCCGCACAAATGAACCTATCCTTTCTAAAGCCAACTTTCATAGGGGTGATCAGAATTTGTATACTGAGGATCGGGTGTATATAAGTCGGTTTAGCCGACTGAATTTTCGTACTTGTAAAAGTTTATGTTACCTACACAGAAAAATCGTTTGCCTCTAAAATTTCAATCACTAATTTTAATGCAGAAATCTAAAAAGCTTATTACAAATGTAATCGGAACAGTTAAAACTTTCATTGAATTTATTCCGTATATTTCAATCACAACTTCCACAGAGAATGTAAAAAACTGATTAAAACAGTGATCGGAACAATGAAAATGATTATTGTTTTTGTTTTCATTTTTTATCATTTCTTAGAAAGAAGTCGTGGTTAACGCGAGTTGTCAACAACTCAAATCGAAGACGCCTTTTAGAGTGTCGACTTAGTTCGCTGGAATATTTTGTTTATTAGCGCTTCTCATTTGTCATATGTGGACGCAGGTACTAATATCAACCCTGATTTAAGTCAAAAACAAACAAACACACGTTGCGTAAGTTCTGACGAGATGGGGTAGCGCCCATCGAAATTGAGCAGTCAGCTTTTAGCTGTAACAATAAAGGTCTCACTTGCCTTTTTGCTAATTTTGGGTTCTGCTGAAGACTTCAGACGAACTTCGGACCATGCCGACGAATGGTTTATTTCACTAAATCCAATAACTTTTTTAATGAATATAACAATACAATTCATTAAACGACTGCTGTAATCGAGTCAGCAACTTTCTTAATTGAATACTATCGAAAAAATCAATGACTGCTGTAATCGAATCAGCAACTTTTTTGATTGAATACTATCGAAAAAAATCAATGACTGCTGTAATCGAATCAGCAACTTTTATGATTGAATATTTTCGAAAAAATCTTCTTTTTTCTTGCTGTATGTCAGAATTCTGAAAATTGATAGAATGTGTATACAGGTTTTATGAGAACTTCAAATATTTTGTATATTACAAGATTAAACCAAATTACAAGCTGGCATGCAGATATTGATCTTTTGCACAATGGATCAGATCATTCATTTCTACTGGAGCTACGATAATTTACATGTGTCTAATAACACTATGCAACAAAAATTGTGTCGAAGGGTCATGTATAAACTCGTCGACCCTTTCTAAACTCGAAAAACACATTACAAATATTTATGGTATTTTTTTACTAAAATTCCTTTTATCGGCGAAGGTATCTTAAATAGTTGTACACTCATTTTGGAAAATATAAGTCCGATAATACTCGGTTATATGTTAAATTAAAGACTCAGAAAAAAGTGAACCCTATAATGAGTTAAAATTAACTAAAATTTAGGAAAAATTGAACTTCGTATAGCGCAAAAGCAATATTTCCTCATATCAAGTTCAAACTTTTCCTTGAAAGTTGTACATCCCAGCAAAAACTCTCATTACCAAGTAATGTGGGGAATAAGGCAAACCCAAAAACCTTCACTACTTATTTTTCGGATCCATTTCTAATTATTTTTATAAGGGATTGTAAAAAATAAGTACTTCCACGCACGCTTACGAAAAGTTAATAAATAAGTACTTCTAAACGAGTTGTAAAATAAGTGGAAATACAAAATAAGTCATTATTGATAACTAGGCAAATAATGTATTATAATAATGGGCTTAATAAGTGATGAAAACAAAATTTGTATTAAATTATATATTTTGTATCGACTTGTTAACAATCTGAATACAGAATTTAGGGCTTATTTGGATAACTAAGCTGCGAAAACAACAGCACTGCTATTCTCTGACTCACCATAAAAAAAAATAATTTTTAAAATCTGAAGTTTTATGAAATTTACAATTTTATAAAATTTACAATTTACAACAACTACTTATTTAAAACATAATAAAGAAGTAATTATTTCATACTTCAAAATAATGCGTAACGAGTTGTCATTACTAGGTAATGTTAAAAATAATGAGGTATCATTACCAAGTATTTGCTGGGATGCTTTGAACTTGATTCTAGTTCAATTTTGCTCAAACCAAGTAAATATTTACTCAAACTAAGGAATATTGGAGTATGTTTTTCCTCAAACCAAGAACATTTTTACTAAATCTAAGTAAAATTTTGCTAAAATTTTCCTAAATCTAAGTAAATTTTTCCTCAAACCAAGTAAATTTTTACTAAATTTGAGTAAAATTTTCCTAAAACTAAGTAAATTTTTACTCAAACCAAGTAAATTTTTACTCAAACCAAGTAAATTTTTACTCAAACCAAGTAAATTTTTACTCAAACTCATTTTTACCAAACTTTTACCAAAACTGATACAAAAAATGACAACATGAAATATTTCTCAAAAGTTTCATGATACCTCTGCCATAAGGAGATGAGCTGCTATTACTCCATGATTGCTGCGAAGGCAAAATAGGAGCCTTTGCAGTGGTTGTTTAGATTAATACTTAAAGTATTTAAGAAATAAGCAAACGAACGAGAATTGCTTCTTAGATTAATATTCAAGAATTTTCTAAACAATTTCAAGTGATTTTTTATAAGTTCATTAATACTTAAATGTATGAAGAACTCGGCAAAAATTTCAGTATACACATTAACTTAATTTTAGATGAAAAAACACATTTTTAGTTAAAATTTCCTAAATGGATTTTTTTCCATACAAAAAAATTTCTTAAAATTTTTTTTTACTTAAAACCTTGGAAATATTCTTCCACACAAGTATGCATTTACTCAAATGTAAGCATTTTGTATTAGATCCAATGAAATGTTTTTAAATAAATTTACTGCCCTAGTTCTAGTAAATGAACTATTTACTATGGCTTTGAAAGAAGGAAACTTTACTCTCATACTCAGTTAATTTTCCTACATAAAAGGAAATTTTTACTGAACTGGAGTAAAATTGTTGAATTAAATTGTAGTATGGATTTTACTCAGGTTTGGGAATGCTATATTTCAATTCAAAGGAATGGAAAGGAATTACCCAGCAATAATTCTGCCGTGACAACACTCATTTGTTTTAGTTTTACCCGATTTTCATCAAATTTAGCACAAAACCTTACAATTCAACTGGAAATGTCACCCATACAAATGTCACTACCGATTTGACTTTTTTTTCTACAGAAACCACATATTTCATCCGACTTTCATCAAATTTGGCACAACACCTTACAATCCAATTGGAAACATCTATGGTGAAAGTGATTAAGATCGGTTCAGATTTAGATATAGCCCCCATACAAATGTAGCTCCCGATATCACTTTTTCCGCTCTACACCATTTTCAATTGTAATTCAAAAGACACCACTTGAAATTCAAAAAATATCAATTGAAATTCAAAACTCATTTGTAATTCAAAAGACACCATTTGAAATTCAAAACTTGTCATTTGAAAATCGAAAATTATTCCATTTGAAAATTATTCCATTAGAAATTTGAAAATTATTCCATTTGAAATTTGAAAATTATTCCATTTGTAAACAAAGCAAAATGTATATTAGGTGGGGAGAGTGCCCCGGTAGTCGAGTTGGTAGCGTGCTCGGCTATCAGTATGGGGGTTGTGGATTCGATTACCGCCAGTCGCTGCAAAAACTAGCTACAATGGTCATAGTCACCCCGGCTCAATCCCTCGATCCAAAATTAGAATATAAATTTACTTTGTATTGTAATTCATAATAAATAAATAAACATTAGGTGGGGTAGCATTAATTTATCCCCTTCTGGTAGCCCCACATATAAATTGGCATAACCATTGTTTAAAATAAAACTGCTATAACTTTAAGAGGATATGTATGATTTTCCATTCCCTTCTTCTCACACAAATGTCCCAATCCTAGGTGAACTTAAATCTTTTATAACTTCTATACAGTTGTATTGATTTACTTATTGTACTGTGATAAACTGATTTCTTAGCTGGTAAAAGTTATAAACTATATACGAAATTACAGAAAATTTACACCTTTATAATTATTATCTGTTTATCAGTTCATTAAATCTGTTTTTGTAAACTTGAGAATATCCAAATTTTCAGAAATAAATAAATGGTACCCCACCTAATGTATATATTGCATAGAAAATTTTGTTTACATTGACTAGTTTTGCATTTCAAATGATGTCTTTTGAATTTCAAATTACGAGTTTTGAATTTCAAATGACAAGTTTTGAATTTCAAATGATGTCTTTTGAATTTCAAATGACGAGTTTTGAACTTCAAATAGAATTTTTGATTTTCAACATATTTTTTTTAATTTCAAATGGTGTCTTTTGAATTACAATTGAAAATAATGTAGACAGCACAAACTTTTACCGATTTCGGTCAAACTTTACATATTAGGCCTGTTCGATTGGGCTTACTAGCTTATGATTAAGATACTTGATAAGGTGGCAACATTGTTACCCATTGGTTTTTCTTAAATGAATTAACAAGAAAAATCTGGCAGAAATGCTAAGAGAGTAGTAAGCTAAGTTAAGCGAGTAAATTCCATACAAAAATTAAGCTAGAAAGCCCAATTATATTTCACCTAGAAACATACATGATGAAAGTAATCCCCCCGATTTCGATTTTTACCGAATTGGGTAGAAAGTGGAGGGTATCATATAGTCGGCCCGCCTGACTTTAGCCTTTCCTTAGTTGTTTCATTTTTGCTCATGTTTGGTTTTATTTCGATATGTACTCAATATTTGCTTTGAACTGGCCCTGCCGAATGCCAGCAACTCTGAAACCTTTGTTCATATTTTTTTTTTAAATGAAATAAACCCCAATAAAGATAAAGTAATGCCCAAAATCAAAAATAAGATAATGCTATCCTCAAAGAAAGGGGGTAATTTCTTTTTGGCCTTATTTAATTATAAAATAAGCCTCAAATTGAAAATCAAATTTAATTTTTCGCAAAAATTTCACAAAAATATCTTTTCCGTTCAAAAGTTAAAGAATTATTTAGAAACACGTGCAAACAAAAATATCACCTCTTTAATGGTCCGGTAAATTGCCCGAGCTATTTTTATACCCTCACTCTACAAAGTAGGAGGGTATATATCATTTGGGACAGAAAAAAAGTGTAACGCATTTAAGGAGTGACTTAAGACCCTAAGCATCTTTGGACCAAATCCGTTTCACGACTTTTTAAGATGTCCGTCCGTCCGTCCGTCTGTCTGTCTGGCTGGCTGGTGTACACGATAACTCTCGAAGGGAGTTAAGGAATCAATTCAAAGTTTGTACACGGTAATATATTTCCCAAACTTAGTATAAGTTCGAAGATGGGCGAAATGGAATGGAATGGACCATATTCCTATGTTAAATTAAAACGAATGTAACTTCCACACCGATATTCGGAATCACTCTTATTTTGGTATTTGATAAATTGTTTATAAGCACTTTAAGTGTACTAAATATGACGGGTTTTGCCACACCCCTTCTGGTACCTCCCACACAAAATGGCATAAGCTTTGTTTAAAATTAAACGGTATAACATTGACACGGGTAGTCAAATTCATTTGAAATTTTATATTTGAAAATGTTTTTATTATCACTTTAAGCCAACAAAATATTTACGCTTCAGCCACTGCCTTTCTTGTACCTCCCACACAATTGTCTATATCCGGTGCCTTAAATCCATTATGACTTGATAATTGATCATGTTTTCACAATTATTTTATAAATGTGGAAGCTAGGACCATATGCCACGAATTTTCTACACCTTTTTCCATTGTAATTCAAAAGACATCACTTGAAATTCAAAAGACACCAGTTGAAATTCAAAAATTCCATTTGCAATTCAAAAAATATCACTCGAAATTCAAAAATTCCATTTGAAATTCAAAAAATTTCAATTGAAATTCAAAACTCGTCATTTGTAATTCAAAAGACAACATTTTAAATTCAAAAGTCGTAATTTGTAATTCAAAAGACATCATTTGAAATTCAAAACTCTTCATTTGTAATTCAAAACTCGTTATAAGTAATTCAAAAGACACCATTTGAAATTCAAAAGTCTTCATTTGAAATTCAAAAATTATTCCATTTGTAATTCATAAATTATTCCATTTGCAATTCAAAAACGGCAAACAAAATTATTTAAGCAAAATATACATTAGGTTGGGTAGCATTTATTTATTTCTGTAAATTTTAATAGTCTGCTGTTTAGAAAACAGATTTACGTAACTCCGCAAATCACTCTAACCTATTAAATTTAAAGATTTTATAACTTCTATACGGACGATCGGAATACTCTGAAATTTGGTCATTGGTAATGTTTTCATAGACGTTACATACACCTGCAATATGAGCGATATTGCAAGACCTCTCGCACAAATTGGCATAAGCTTTGGTTAAAACAAAACTGATCAAACTGATGGAAATGGTTTTACAATCACTTTATACCTGTAAAATAGTTATGATTTGTTGTACCTCCCACACAAATAATCCGACCCTAAGTAAAATGCAAGTCCTTATAAATTATATGCAGATGATCTCTGAGCTGGTGAAGGTTATAAACTATATATGAAATTGCTTATCATTTTATTAAATCTGTTTCCAAAACTGCAGAATATCCAAATTTTGCAGAAAAATAAATGCTACCCCACCTAATGTATATTTTCCTTAAATAAGTTTGGTTAACATTTTTGAATTTCAATTGGAATCTTTTGATTTTAAAATTGCATAATTTTTCAATTTCAAATGAAAACTTTTGAATTTCAAATGGTGTATTTTGAATTACAAATGACGAGTTTTGAATTTCAAATGACGAGTTTTGAATTTCAAATGACGAGTTTTGAATTTCAAATGGTGTCTTTTGAATTACAAATGACGAGTTTTGAATTTCAAATGGTATTTTTTGAATTTCAATTGATATTTTTTGAATTTCAAATGGAATTTTTGAATTTCAATTGATATTTTTTGAATTTCAAATGGAATTTTTGAATTTTAAATGGTGTCTTTTGAATTACACTTGAAAATGGTGTAGTACCTTCCGCAAAATCGTCCGGCCCTAAGTAATTTCCATAGATATGTTCTCTGAGAGTGAGGGTATATATAAGTCGGTTTAGCCGACTGACGTTTTCATACTTGTTTATGGGTCAGTAGTGAATCACAGAAGAGGAGAAGTAGAGAACCCAATTACCAAAATTAAAGAGAATAGGAAAGGAGAGGAAATAATACCCCAAATACAGACTACAAACAGAAAAAGAAACAGAAACCAACAAAGAAAAACTAAATCTAGGACTAAAACTAGGACTAGTACTAGAACTAGAACAACAAAACAAACAGAAAAAAGAACGAAGAGTAAACAACAAAAACAAACCTGATAAATATCTGTTTATGATCTTTGAGTGAAGCCGATCTTTGTACGGTATAATTGGGACTTGTTGTTGTTGTTGTCAAGGAGTTGGAGGATAATATGGTGTTGTTGGTGGTGGTAGTAGTAGTTGCTGTTGGTATTGGTGTTGTAAATGTGTTACTGGCAATTGTTGAGGCGGGCAATGATGACGACAATGTAATTATTGCCGGTGATAGTGGTGACGTTGTTGTTGTGGCAGTGATAGCGGTCGCTGTTGTTATTGTGTTGTTCGTGTTGGTGTTGGAGTTGTTACAACTACTACTACTACTACTACAACTACTACGAGTACTATTAATGTTAATGTTACTGTTGCTGTTATTGTTCAAATTATTATTATTGTTATTGTTGTTAACATTATTATTTTGCTGTTGTTGTTGCTGTAACTGTAGCTGCTGATGATGCTGTTGCGGATGCTGATGCTGTTGGTGTTGGTTTTGATGTTGCTGAAGCTGATGCTGTTGCAATGTTGCCGGTATTATGGGGCATGAGTTAGCTTTAATGCGTGCACGCAATTCATTATACTTTTGATAGAATCTTTTGTTTTGAATTTTGTTCAATTCAATTCAGAAAGCCAATTTCGAATTGAAAACAAGAAAATTGCAGCGCACGCACACACACACATATTCGTTGAATCGAAAAGCAAGCAAATGTTTGCGTTTTGATGACCACAACAAGGTTACGTGGTTATTGTTGTTTTTATTTTTTTTTTACATGGCATAATTTTAGATGATGTGATTCGTTTTGGATTTTTTGTTTTTTTTTTTTTTGCAATACAAATTTCCAATAAAAAATAATGAAAAAAATCATATGAAAAACAAATGAAATAAAAAATGTGATTAGTCGTCGTCGTTGGTTGGTTATTCTTGTTAATATACATATTTATTGTTTATATGTTACGTTTACAACAACACACACAAGAAAAATAAAAACACACTTGTTTCTTTTATTTAAAATTTCCGTAAAGTAAAAGTAAGCACGCTACGCTCGCTGCCACTCCAATGATCTCCCTCCGTCCGGTCTAAACTAACCAAACATTGGCAAAGTGTTCGTTCAGCGGCGGCGGAGAGCTTCTCCGTAAGAAATTTGCAATTGTTCGTCGTACTTCTTTCGGGTTTCTTCTCCTTGTTGATGAGCACATACACACATACATTCATGTATTTACCTATTAATCTCTTTTGTTGACAAATTCCGTAATGATTCATTCATAAAATGAGTTGTTATTGCTATTTTGAGTGGTAGTAGTAACAACACACCGAAAGTGGCAGAAAACAACAACAACAATAATAATAATAAAAACAAAAGAAGTTGAGAAAAAAACAATCAACAACTTTGATTGTTTAATTGTTGTTCGAAATGGCCGGTGGTTGGTGGGTCGGATCCGTCCGTCCGTCTTATCAAAATTATTACAAATCTATCGTGAAACATCGTCGTTGAGTTGAGGAGTATGACTGTTATTTCTGACTATGACCGACAACCAACCGACGTGAGATAGCGTGTAATTCGAAGTTTTTGTTTTTCTTTTTCTTTTTTGGGTAGAATCATCCAATTAAAATGAAAAAAATCAGAGAGAGAGATATGGAGAAAGAGAGAAATAAAAATTGCCTAGTGTTCGGTCTGGTCGAAACTTGAGATCCCCGACTACCCGTTTGCCTACCGGGGAAAATATTATGGGGCTAGGATATAGGCGAAGAAGGCTCATTTTTACCACTCCTCTATTACCATCATATTGAGAAAAAACTAATTGAAAATGACGAATGCAAATTGAAATTGAGAAAAAAACTAATTGAAATTGGCAAAATGCAAAAGAAATGTAAATTGAAATTGAGAATATACAATTTGGTATGTATTAAGATATAAACAATTGTAAATGAGAGAATACAAAAAAACAATAAATTTACATTTCTGAAAATCAAATTGTTTATTCTCAATTTAAATTTTCATATCTGAATTTCAAATTGTATTTTCTTCATTTCAATTTTCATATTTTCTATTAAATTGAAATTCAGAAATGTAAATTGAAATTGAGAAAATACAAATTAACATTGAGAAATAAACAATTGAAAATGAGAAAATACAAACAAATACATTCACACCTCTAAATATCAATTTGTTTATTCGCAATTTAAATGTTCATTTCTGAATTTCAAATTTTCATTTTCTCAATTTAAATTTTCGTTTTTTTTTTCTATTTAAAATTTCATTTATCAATTCTCAAATTGTATTTTCTCAATTTCAATTTGTCATTTTCAATTTGTATTTTCTCAATTTCAATTTGTATTTTTGAAGTTCAATTTGTATTTTCTATATTTCAATTTTCATTTCTCAATTTCTACTGAAAATGGTGTAGTAGGAAATTTGTCTATATCAATTGCTAGAAGAAGCGTGGCAAATGGGCCCATCTTCCATGTTTGTAGAACTATTGTAAAAACATGAAGTCATAAAGGATTTTATGCTCCGTCATAGAAGTTAAAGAAGAAAGATTGTGCAATTTCTGTGGGGCGTTTCAAAGGGCCAAATAGTTTGTAGGTTTAATGAGCTAATAAAAATATATTCAAATGCCAATTTAAAACATTATCAAATATGAAGTCATTCATGGAGGTTTACCTGCTTCTTTATAGAAGTTAAGTTAATAGTGAAATTTGTGTGCGAGTTACTAAAAGTTTAACCATCTAATAAAATATGTTCAAATTTAACTGCTTTCAACTATCCGCCCAGCAAAAACTTCTGCAGGTTAGTAAGGAAGGCATGCAGTACCTCTCGCTTACTAACCTGCAGATTAAGCGCAGATTTTTGTGAGGGATGTCTCGAATTAGAGCAATGACTGTAATACAGTAATTGCATGTCTAGTTTCAGAATAAAATTATTAGCCTGGGATTTGAACATGAGACTCTTTTCATGATAGCCGCGTGCTCTATCCAATGCACCACACCAAGTGATGCGATAAATTCGTCATTTGCTTGTTAAAAGCACGACGAGGTTGTATGTGTTATATTTTCATTTTGCTTCTTTTATTGCAAACGAAGCATACGAAGGTTCGGCTCTATCTGAATTTTTGGCCTCTGCATGACTCTATTGCACCCGAGTCATGCAGAGCTCAGCAGCTCTACAACGGGTGCAGTGCTGATTTAATAGAATGCAAATTTATTTACAAATGACATTTATTACGCATATTCGGCAAGTGAGTTGTGCTTCTCGTTCGTTTGTGACAATCATTTCTTAAAGAGGCCGGGTTTGATGTTGAAAAGTCGCTGCGAAGCCACTTGAGAAAACATATGACAGGGTGGAAATCATGATAGTGGTAGTCTGCAGCCAAGTAATAAATGTCACCATGCCATTGGTAAATAAATTTGCATTCTATTAAATATAGATGCAAAATGGTCTTGAGCCAGGACAATATCCCAGTTCAAATCAAATATTGATTACAGAATGAGCGTTAAATAAAAATGAGCGTTGGCACGGCAGACGTATTGCTGGGTAACTATACCTGCATATACACACACTTACATATGCAACTCAATGAGATGCTTGTAAGATGGCATGTGTACTTTATTACTTTGTGCGATTTTTTAAACGCAAATTCGGCAAGTGAGTTGTGATTCTAGTTCGTTTGTGAGAATCATCTCCTTAAAGAGGCCGGGTTTGACAATATCCCAGTTCAAATGAAATATTTTCAAATATCAAATTGCAACTGCTTTCGACACGTTGGTAAGATATGTGTATTGGTTATATCTAAACCATCTTGTGTGAAAGGTACCAGAGTTTTAATCTATCAAAGTGTACACAACGATAATAAAATCTTATCAAATAACAGATATACTGGTAGGGGTGTATCCAAAACAAACATTATAAAACTATTATCAAATATTAAAATGCAACTGATTCCGTTCAATATCGATCGTCGTTTCACGTGGATAAACAATATATGCATCCAAAAAAACTTCAAAGGATCCGTTTTGAGTATAGATGACTTTGACCGGAAAATGTTGCAAATATTACAAACGCAATGACTAACAAAATATACACCGCCATCGTATGACGGGGAGTACAGACAATTCCGTAGAAAAATTACTCCAATTATAAAATGTGATAATTTGAGTTGTTATTGATTATAGGTGACATTTAATTAAAAGTTTAATGATGAACTAAACATTTCCCGGAAATGTTGATAAAAGTACAACAACAAAATGTACCAGTGACGACACGACACTTAATTTTCTGCCAAAGATTAATTATGACCAATAATGTAAAAACCATTGAAAACAATTGTTTTCAGTTATTTAAGTCTAACTTAAAGATAAAATTTTACTGAAAACTGACATTATTAATTTATGGGTTTAGGACACTCAAAGATTTTCTTCTTGAAGTTACTCTTTAGGGTCTCAAAAATTATATCCCAAATGGTTAGGGCTAGGAAAATTTTATAAATTCCACATTTCCCCGGTTTTTAGCCGTCGGTTTTAGACGTTTTTAGTCGCAGAGGATAAATTCCCGCATCTGACAAGAGAGTAATAATAAATATTTAAATTTCCTATTATAACACTGTCCATATTACACTTGAACAAGATGATAATACGCCTGAAACTATTCACCAACAAAGTTAATTGGCGTTTTTAGTTTTTCATTTTTACATCCTGTTGCCCCTTCACAGGATTACAAAGCAAAGAAGCAAGCCGTGTAGCGACAGCTAGCCGACCCGCTGATAACATGTAATGAGTCGCGCCGCCCCTGAAATACTCGGCTGATCGGCGGTTCAAACTACAGTCGATTGCATCGGCTTAGCCGAATTTTGTTTGCGTTTTTCATTCATGTGTGTTTTTGAGAATTCAATCTGTCGTCTAGAAAAAAAACTGAAAAATCAAGTGAAGAAAGAAGAATAATTTTGATGTGAATTCGAAAAAAAAACTGGCAATTGAAGCCAAAAATCGGCGCAAAGGCCGCAATCGCCAATTTTTGCACAAGTCGCCAACGGCGACAAATTGCCATCGACTTGCTTTCTAAGGATACAATTTTTCAAAACTTATTTTAAATACCTATTCTCACCCTATGATACCGGTATAAATGCCAAATTAAAGAATAGAATATGTGCTGAATATTCTTAAAATTGCAACTTCTATCTGTATTAGCAACTATTTCAAGTTTTCCCATCTTAAAAAGTAAAATTTGAATGAATAAACACACTAACGTAGAGATTTTTTTTAAAATGTGTATTTTTAAGGGGAAAGCTGGAGAATTAAAATAAAAATAGAACCAAACAAAGAGTTTCAGCTAGAATCGCAGTTTTGGGTTTACATCCCTTTGACTACGTGGATGCGCTGAATAAACGAATATTTCGAATCTTGTACTTTTAACCCATTAATTTCCAAGATCTTTTATTTCAGAAAATGTTTAAATATTTTAGCCTCTAATTTGATCCATTAAGAACTAATAATAATAATCAAAACCCCAAATTTTATTTATAAATTGGAGTTTAAGTTCGCTCTGATTACAATTATTATCAATATTATATTAACAGGATTATTGTTTCACTGAAATACATTTGATAACGAGCAAAAACCGTTCAAAACGTGAACTGCAAAAAATAGTTAATTTGCAAAAATTGACTATAACACTTTATATGCATTGACATTGGGATACCCACCATCTTAAGACTGCAATGTAAACAATCAATACGATAATTGTCGAAAAATACGGATAATTCAGTGTTACCAATTGGCTGTACTCATGCGAGTACAGTGGCAAGGAATGAAAAAATGGTAGCAAACATAGTAGAAATAAGAAAAACCGATAAAGTAATGTCCTTAAACTGGATCATCTTTAAAACAAAATAACTTAAAAATTTTGGTTTGAATAAAATTTGGTAGATGTTCGAACTTCACAGGGCATTTGGTAGTTATTACATAATCTTTAAACCAAAATATTAGCTGATATGCTGATGGACATTGAATAGTTTAACGCCCTTAATATCTTTATTAGGTCCGACATTTGTTAGTCCAGCATTCTTTATTGGTAAAATGTTTCTCTCCGAAGAACAGCCTTTTGTTTCGCTAACAAAAAACAATGGATTTCTCGCCTGAAGTTCTATTCACTGCTGCAAATTCGAACAGCAACAACAACAAAATAAAACGTTATAAAAAGCAGCTCTGGTTATGTGGTTAGTCTAGCATCTCGTCTTTCGATTTCATTGTAAATTGTAGCAACTCTTAATTCGCTTAAACCATTACGGAAATTTTAAATAAAATAACACAATTCTACTACTCTCAATTACAATTTGAAAACACATGTACACACACATAGACATACTATACATACATACATATATATATAGTATGTACATAAATACTTCTTTGATTATCATTTGGAAGTGGTAATCAAATCAAAGGTGAACATTGAATTGAAAATCGTTTACTTACTTTTCATCATTCTCAAAGCTTTGAGTTCGTCTTAGTATAACATCTGTTGTTTCTGTAGTGGTGGCATTTGTTGTTGTTTTACTAACGTCAATAACATCAGGAACTTCTAATGCAAAGTGGAAAGAGAAGGAAGAAAAGAAAATAGTTAAAGAAAAGAAAATGAAACACCATACAAAGAAATACATACGATTTTTACTGGGACTCTCGTTGGTGGAACGCACTCGTGTGACATTGTTGCGTCGCCATGGCGCCTCATCTTCTGTGGCGGGTGTATCACTTGTGGTTTTCTGTACAGATGATTTGTCATCTGAAATGTTAAATATTTATTAGAACAATCACAATGCAAAGAGTTATTATTATTATGAACAAATACAAAAAATGTGCGGTCAGAAAACAGGTACATGTACGAGAGTAATGTTTCTTTTTTTTGTAAACAACAATTAAGTAGAAAACTTCAACATGATTAAATTGCAATCGAAAGACTATCATCAAAGTAAAGATCGAATAAAGGAAAAAAACATTTATTAGAATTTATTTTCTAGTACAATGTATAGATTAGAAACAGAATTGAAAGATATGACATCATTTATGATTCTATTTTGAGATACAATGAGTGACAATGATTAATAATAACAATTTCCTCTTTTGTTTTTAATTCAGACAATGAAATTTTGAAAGAAAATTCTAACAAATGTAACAATTGAAAAAAGAAACCAAGTTGGCTAAATTCGTGTAGTATCATATTATTAATAACTAAAAACGACATATGAATCATATTTCAAAAAAAAAGATGCACCCTTGATGAATCGTAGTAAATATTTAAAGTTTTATTGCAACAACGAAATACACACATAGACATAAAATCCCACTTCAGTTAGCGTGTCCTAACGCGTGGAATGAGTAAAACCGCAATTAAGGAGAGGCAAGCATCACGTGAAACCATATTCCATTTAAATGTGGATAAATAAAATAGCTTGACACGTTATAAATCAGAATTTCCTTCCTTTTTACACACAAAACGAACTTTATTGTTGGTGGTGTTTTTCTAAATGTATTTCGACTATCTAAACTTGAAACAGTAGACATGTTTGTTTTACCAATCAGCTTGATAAGTGAAGAACAGTTGAATTTCCTACCAAAGTTTTTATTTGCAAATTGTTTTAGGGAAATATGTATCTTATAATTATGAGCCCCTCCTTCAAGAGAATAAAATATTAAAAACTATTCATATTTGTTGATAAAGGATATTTAAACATATTGGCGCCAGGTGAAAGATGTCCAGAAATCTACCAATACTCCTTAAGGAAGGTATGATTTCTGCAGAAACTATTTCGTCGAAAATGAATTAGAATCGTGACTCGATTTCCTCTATCAATATAACGTTCTAATGCAGCTAAATTATTTGGATTGTTTCAATTTTGTGGAAAAAATGTGGCTGGATTGCTATTTCACTTTTCGGTGTGATAACACCGTTAGAGTGATTAAACTGGAGACCGAAAACCGGGTCAACCGGGTTTTTCATCTGAGGCCGACCGTCGGTTTTTTTTTTAAATCGCGGTTTTTGGAAAATCGGGAAACCCAGGTTTTTTATGTCGGTCTCAACCGGTTTTTCATAGTCCAAAAAAAGTCTTTTATCTGTGCTAATTTGTTTATAATATGCCTCCTTTTATTTTATCACAAGCTTCATATAACATTTTTTATTAGGGACCGCAAATTAACTAAAAAAAATCTTTACAAACACAGCAAATATGTGAGTCAAAAATGGCGAAGTTCGTTTCACATGCATTTCTTAAGGGCAGAAGAAAAATCGACGCCATTTGCCGTTGCATAAGAATTTTAGAGGTGTTTTCAGGAGAGTTTAGCTCACAGACGGTTTGGTCCAAGGACGAAATATTTTGCAGGTCATCATTAAATAATTACCCATTTCTGTGGGTGACCGCAGCTATTTTGTTCGCGATCCAGCCTTATACGTATACTTTGCAAATATAAGAGAAGACATTGTATTTCAAAGAGTCCAAAAATAGGTATAACCCTTAAATTCATACGAAACATATGATTTGTAAAATCACGGTTTTCGAAAAACCCGACATTTCAGAAAAGTCGGGTTTTTCATCACCCTAAACACCGTACTATGATTTTTAAACAAGTCGTTACACTTAAACCTGCAGATATACATCTGAAAATATAGACAAAATGGAAATAATTGGCGTTTATAGTTTTTCATTTACTCATTCAGTTGCCCCTCAAAAGGACTACAAAGTTTCAAAGGATAGCATGCAAAAAAAAAATACTTATTATTAGCACCCTTCGAAACCGATATAAGTATCAAATTAAAAAGGAGAATATCAGGTAAAAATAATAAAAGTTGTATGCTTCTATCTACACTAGTTTAGCATAAACAACCACTTAAAAACACAAATTAACTCCATTTTACCTATAGTTTCAGACGTATACAATACGGATCATGCGTAATATGGACTGTCGGGCGTTGTAATACAGTGGAATTAACGCTACACTATAAAACTTAACCTAAACGAAGAAAGCAATTTGCCGAGATTCTGATAAAACTCAAACAAAACTACAACCATAAAAAAGCAACAGGTACACAAAAATAAGTAAGTGATGCAGTCATTTTTATATTCCACATTATCATCAGCCCATCTTAGCCAATACGACTGAATTCGATAGACTGCTGGACTCATTCCATTCGTGTGCCTTGAACTATAGTCTCAACTCTCAATAAAACCATGTTAACAAAATTAATCTTTTACACCAATACCACTAATTCTATAGAAAGAAATATTGTATTGACAGACAGAGGGTATTACAATCTTATGATGTTTTCTTTTATGGCATAGAAAGTGAAACGATTTAACATTTTGTTTAGAACCGAAAACTGCATTATCATCATACATTCATCTCACCAAATTTTGATTCGCAGACCCCTTTGCCAATTCCAACGCATTCTTAACATAGGGAATATTTTCAAGATACCCTTAAAATAAATATATGTATTTGTAATTGCGACTTATGTCTGGATGCAAAAAAACGATAACAAATAGAGTTTGGTCATTTCAAAATAGACATGTTTGCCTTTGAAAATGATTTTCTCATACAAAAAGTAAAAAACCTCCAAAAAAGCAACCGTTTGTGAAGGATTTTTGCTTAATGTCTATTGCAATGGGTCGAACTCTTTTTAATAACGATAAATAATTGTTTATATTTTCTATGGGATATTCCATAAAAGAACGAGTGAATCAAATATGCTAAATTGTTATTAGTTTCAAAGATGGGAAGCATCGTTACTTCAATGGAATTTTGTATAATCTGTGCATATAATAAAAATAGTATTTCTGATAAGTTTCGATTTTGACACGTGTTGGCAGACCTGCGCATTCATGGAGGAGACAGCTTGATAAAGAAATTGAACTGACTAAACGAAGATGGGCTGAAATAAAGTCAATGGCTAGTGATAGAATAGCTTGGAATGGCTTTATAATGGTCCTATGTTCACTGCAGTAATTTCAAGAATAAATATATGTAAGGACTAGCGGAATCTATGGTTTCCAAAAGAGAATGTAGATAATTTTTGTTTTGAAATTTCAAATTTTACACGTATTAATTAACTAATTTGAATGGCAAATCAAAATTAAGACGATTTGATCGAAATAAGATACGAAAAAATCATATTAAGTTAAATTTCGAAAATCTAATGATCACTACACCATTTCCAATTGAAATTGGGAAAATTCCAATTGAAATTGATAATTTCCATTTGTAATAGAGATTTTACATTTCAATTTGAGAAAATTCCAATTGAAATTGAGATTTTCCATTTGACTTTGAGAAAAATCCAATTGAAATTTAGATTTCCATTTGAAATTGGAAATATTCCAATTGAAATTAAGAATATTCATTTCATAATGAGAAAATTCCAATTGAAATTGAGAATTTCCATTTAAAATTGAGATTGTGAAAATTGCATTTGAAATTTAGAATATTCTTATTGAAATTGAAAAAAATCAGACATTTCTATTTTCACCCAGGAAAATGATTGTTGAATTGTCTTCTGCTACTTGCAGTTTCAAATGCTATTTTTAAATACATGTGGATATATTATGCAATTCACTGTGGTCCTACATTTGGCAGTATAACAACAGTAGAATTTATATTCGAATTGAGATCCCCATTAACCTTGGTCCATTACGATATCATTATTTAGCTACAGTTATCAAAGGTACGAAATTAAGCGTTATTGCATGCCAGAACAAGTTCATTTAAATTACTCATCTCCTCTGAACTAATTCTTTTGTTTAACACGTTTTGAATGAACCGATTCTTCTATTCAGTATAATAATTCCAGTATCTGAAATTACATTTTCGTTAGAGACATGTTGAAGGAACTCCATAGGATCGGGAACAAACTCTGAATGAGCCCTATTTTCTGTGGCACAATTAATTTAATTATGTGCATTCAATAAATCGCCACATATTGTATATTCCACTTCACATAAGATTTATGCCAAAGCAGACATATTCTCAATTTCAAATGGAATTTTCTCAATTTGATTTGAAAAATTCTCAATTTTAAATGGAATTTTCTCAATGTGAAATGGAAATTCTCAATTTCAAATGGAATTTTCTCTATATGAAATGGAAATTCTCAATTTCAATTCGAATTATCCCAATTTGGAATGGAAATTCTCAATTTGAATTGGAATTTTCTTAATTATATACGGAAATTCTCAACTTCAATTGGAATTTTCTAATTATGAAATGGAAATTCTTAATTTCAAATGGAATTTTCTCAATAAGAAATGGAAATTCTCAATTTCAATTGGAAATGGTGTAGTGTTATTTACGGATTATTTAATTATAGATCCTGCTCTTCCATCATCTGAATCGGATATAAATCTGAAACACAAATCTCAAATGTTCAACATCTCAAAAAATCATATTTTGAACGAAATTTTAGTCTTACTCGTAAGCGATTATAATTAATATTTTGAATTATTTTATTTGAATCGTATCGAAACATGAATGAAATATTGCTATATTTTGTTATTTGGTTCGAAAGGGGGACTGAGACCACAACATCGCATATTACAAATAAATCGTTGCCATCTTAACGGATAAGTGTTATACATATTCAATTGAATATTAGTCATACGCCACATAAAATATATCGAGAATATTTAATTCTTCCAGCTTTTCATCATACTCTTTACATCTTAGCATAGCTCTAGTACTTGCGTTTCCTTCCACTGACCATGTATTACAATTCGAAGTTGAGGCGTTGTTTCTTTCACAAAACACAAAGTGAATATCATACACATACAAAATGGACAAAGATGGAACAACAACAACAGCAAAACCTGTTAATAAATAAACAAACATCTCTAAGGATAATTAAAAAAACGTGCAGAAAAGAAAAATGACCAAAAAAAGAATAACAATTAAACGAATTTGTTTTCATACAGATATGCGACGATACCTTCTTCATCAGGCTCAGAAAGACTCGTTGAATGCGAACTCTCTGTCGAATCAGTCAGATCGGAGTCCGTTTCTTCGGATTCCGAATTTGGGGGCAGACTACTGCTGCCACTACTACTACTATATCCCGATGTGGAGGCAACACATGTTGTAACTAAATGTTCATTGTGGCGGCGGCGTCGTCGGCGATGGCGGTGGCGATCAACGCACGCACAATTACAATATTTATATACATATATGTACGTATATAATTAACAAATAACAGGAGGGAGAAGAGAAAGACAACAGAAAAGAAAAAGGACACAAAAGGGAAAGAAAACAAATAACGGAAACGAAAACGAGACAACATCAATATGATGTAATATGTAAAATCGGGCAACACGATGATTGTATATTGGAATAATTATCCAAAAAATGTCAATAATCAATGATGAACGATGATCGGTGATCGTATGACGGTGACAAGAGAGACGCATTGAAAGTGTGTAAGTGTTGGATGCAAAAGAAAAAGAGAAAAGCAAAGATAAAGACAAAATGCTTTGGTGGGCAGTATAAAAATGGTAGAATTGAATTGATTGATGGAATGGATAAATGAAATGAAAAAACATTGCCAGTATTTTCCATTAACGCCCATGGGACCCTAATGAAGAGGCGAACAACACACCCACAACAGACAGACAGACAGGCACGCAACCACACAAAACACCCATCAAATCAACATTCACACATAACATATAATTTAAGAAAAGAAAAAAGTAAATTGTAAAGAATTTGATTTGTCCTTAAGAAACTTTTGTACATTTTATATGGTGACAGTTGGTTGTTGGCAACAGTACAATTTGAAACTCAACGAACTTACCATTAGGATGGTCCTTATTGTTTTCAGGTCGAACTTCGACACGTATAATCTTCGGGGGCGTTTTGTCCATGTGATTTTCAATAGTGTCTGAGATTCGACTGGAAGTAGAAAGAACAATTTACAAAAAAGTCAGTTTCTTCATTATTATCATTGTTTTTTTTTGCATTTTACCTGATTTGACTAGATGGCCTTCGTTTAATGCGTTTGTTATTGGCTCTGTATTCTTCCAAATATTTAACCATTTTACGTTCGGCCACATCAATACACGTCTGACCGGCATAGTTGCGTACATCCATGTCGGCCATAGCGTCGAGGAGCATTTCAGCTGCTTCCTTTTGCCCCCAATGGGCAGCAGCATGCAGTGGTGTCCAACCATCGTTATCTTGAGCATCAACATTAGCACGACCAGCGAGCAGTAAACTTAAAACCTGTTGAAGAAGAAAAGGAAATTTGAAATTTGTGGGACCTAATGTTTTTAGAGATTAAAAATATTAAATGGGGAAAATGGGTTTCCCGGTGATACGAAAATCTTTGCTGTTCTGGAACGGTTATATGTTTTTAAGAGTAAACAACGACAAAGATTGTTTTTAACGGATATTCGAAAAAATAATGTGTGATTATGGGTACTTCTGTTAAAAAATTGTGTTGCAAAGCCTACAAATACAAACGAAAAAAACTAAAACGCCCAGAAATCCTGATATAGACGCTACGAAATAGTCTTCAAACGAAAAAATGAAATGAAACAAATTGAGGGAATATTTCATAATGAAACAATTCACAAATGAAATACCGCGACCACCACATTTTTTGAATAATTTCATTGTTCTCTTGGTTTTGAGGATTACATAATCTCTTGTCTGCAATCTTTAATAATAAATGTGAAATATAATACACAAATAATTTCAACTAATATGGCGTTTATTTGATTTGCTTGAATCTTAATTCCAGTTGAATTATTTCAGTTGCTTTTGGGGTTATTTCATTTATTTATAGCTCATTTCATTTATATATAGGCAAGTAATAAATGTCGGCTCCATGAAAAATCAAAATAATACAAAATCGCCCACAAATGTTGCTATTTTTGTATGAAAAAGAAAACAGTCGTCACACCAGAAATCATGATAATATAGAAATATCACGATGTCATTTGTAATTTGTATTCTATAAAATATAAATGCAAACAAATCTTGAGCCAGGACAAAATCCCAATTCAAAGAATGTATAAAAATGACTCAGAGAAGAAATGATTTCGAATATGAAGTTGACATTTGTGGCCAGTGCCCATTAGCCCTCATTGCTCATAAAAATCACATGATAGGTAATTTGCAAATGTTCAAAAGTTCGGAATTAAATATTTTATTACGTGTCATTATTCTAAATTTTGGCTCTAGTTTTAAGGGAACATTTAAAGATTATATAATAGTAATTTAATCTATATTTTGATAAAATGTGATTCAACGCTGCATTGTTCAATTGACTAATTTAAGACATACAGTAATAATACATGACAGTATTATTAATATATGTCTTATTAACAGCTTATGAAAAGAAACTATAATGATAATAGCAGCTATAAAAATCACTTTCAATAATATAGTCGTTTACTTGACAGGTTCACAAGCACCTGTAGAGCACTTTTTTACTATTAACAAAATATAGACCCATGAAAACAACATTATTAAATACAAAGTATGTGAAGATTTCTTTACATTTTGAAGATCGCATCCAACTCTATGAAAAATTGATAAAGAAAGAAACTAGTAAAGTTCATCCACGCCTAATCTATAGGCCTGTTCGATAGGGCTTACTACCTTAATTTGTGTATGGAATTTACTCGCTTAACAAGAAAGTAGCTTAATACTCTCTTAGCATTGTTGCCAGATTTTTCTCGTTGATTCATTTAAAAAGAACCAATGGATAAAAATGATGCCACCTTATCAATTCTCTTAATCGTAGCTAGTATATAAAAGAGTTGTGTTACTGACTGACTTATCATTGACCAGCCCCCCGACTAAACGGCTGCAGCCAGGGTCATGAAATTTTCAGCGTAGTTCCCAAATATGACTACGAAAGGGTTTTACGAAATTCATACTTTTAGGGGTAAAATGGGACAAAAAGGGATAAACATTGAACCTTCGTCCTTACAATGACCATGCGGATGAGCTACAAATAGGGACTTTTCGAAATTTGTACTTTTATGGGAGGAAAGAGACAAAAAGTCGAAATTTTTTACTTTAAAGGGACGAGAGGACAAAAGGGATACAAAATGGTACCAACTAAAGTATTGTATCTAGAATGGTATGTAAATTCCTTGACCATGTAGTAGCGCAGTAAAATTGGATTATTCGAAATTTGTACTTTTTAAGGGGTGCGCAGGACAAAAAGGGATAAAAATGTTACCGACTAAAGTATTACATCTAGAATCGTGAAATTTAGTTTGTAAATTACTCTGACAACGTAGAATTCCAACATAAATGGATTTTTCGAAATTTGTACTTTTAAGGGAGAGCGGGACAAAAAGGAATAAAAATCGTACCAACTTAAGTATTGCAGCTAGAATCGTGAAATTTGGTATGTAAATTCCTCTGACAACGTAGAATTCCAACATAAATGGATTTTTCGAAATTTGTACTTTTAAGGGAAAGCGGGACAAAAAAGGGATAAAAATGGTACCAACTAAAGTATTACAGCTATAGTAGTGAAATTTAGTGTGTAAATTCCTCTGATAACGTAGAAGCGCAATTCTAATTGGATTTCTTAAAATTTGTTATAAGTACAAGGGGTAAGCGGGACAAAAAGGGATAAAAATCGTACCAACTACAGTATTGTAGCTAGAATCGTGAAATTCGGTGTGTACATTCCTTCGATCACGTAGGCGTAGGCAACATAATTTCATTTTTCGAAATTTGTACATTTAAGGTACCAAATACAGTATTACAGCCAGAATCGAGAAATTTGGTATGTAAATTCCTCCCCCCATACAGAAGCGTAGTAAAATAGAATTTTTCAAAATTCGTACCTTTTAGGGGGTGTGCGGGACAAAAATATAAAATACAGCTATAATCGTTAAATTGGATTTTTCGAAATTTGTACTTTTAAGGGCACAAAAGGGATAAAAAATAGTGTACAGCCCTTTAACGGGACGGCAAGGGATAAACGTGTTACCGAATACAGTACATTTTTTAGGAGAAGCAAAAACACATATTATGTATGGTTATTTTTCAAAATGTGTACTTTTTGGGAAAGAGTTGCAAAAAGTAAAAAAGTGGTCGGCTGCATTTAGAAGCAAGAGATCGAGGATATAAAAGGTTCTGTGGCTTCAATTTTTTGCTCAAAACTGTGTAGAAAATTATAAAAATTATACATACGAAGGGAGTTCAGCTAAAATAGTCCACATGGACAAACGCATTCCTTTGACTGCGTATGAGTTCCAACTAATATAACTAATAAATTACTATTTTAGAATTTTCTATATCCACCATTAAATAAATTCTATCCAAAAACAGAGACGGAAAAAACAAATAACAAATAACTGGCTTTTTCGCTTGCGAAGCAGCGGGTACTGCTAGTATATGTATATGTATCATAAAAAATTACATTAAAAAACACGACGACTAGGCAAGAAATATATTTGCATATTATCATAAAACAATACAAACTCTACTTCGATGGCTGGAAATTAATTTTTATATTTATGGCCCGCGATTCATCCTACTGTACCGTACCGCGACCAAGCCTATTGTATATAGGACCACATTACCGCTGAAAACCCCATTGATGTGCATGTTTATATTTATTTATTCCTCTAACTCCCACGCGGGGCATGGAACAATAGGGAATGAAAACTATGGAGGGCATTTACCTAAGGGCATGCTCGAATTCTGGCTGCGATTGAGGGTCAAAAAGGCTAGATCTGCTAGCCGATAGAAACAGATTACAAGTTTGCCTCACTAGATTTCACATTGATGTCGCTCATGATTACTTCTGATATTTGATTAAAGCCAGAAGTATATTCACGGAAAACTAGAAAATTGGCATAGGGACAGGTTGAATTGCATTCAATACTTTCTGAAGATTTAGCCGCTTATTAGTAGTTCTTTCCATGATTAATCCGTATTTAGAATAGAAATGTTTCATGCTCAAATGTGCTACTTATGTTCACAAAATCAAAACATTTGTTCTCTCTTTTTCTTATTTCTTCTGAGTTTTTTGCATTCGGGGTGATTGTTTATAAACAAAATAACGAATTTGTTCTCCAACTTTTGGGACAGGACAGTGTCGTTAAGGTTGCTTTACGTGGTGCTTACTTTCACTTAAGGCAACGTTTTGAACAAGTGCATGCAAGTAAATGATTGATTAATAAATCAATGATTTTCTTAATTGTGAAAAACTGCTCGTACTCAAAAAAGGAAACCTCCGCCAATATAAGGTCGTAATTGGTATCTTTAAAAGGACATTGCAATTACTTGTCTTGGTTCTCTGCCCGAATAACCCGCACTTAAATTTAGTTTAACCGAACTTCAATTTAAAATAATGAAAATTGAGATAATGAAATGTAAACCATGCGATGTGATCACATACAATATTAATTCCAATTTCAACAACACAAATTCGCTAAGTGAATTATAATTGCCACCGTTGAGGGCTTGGCAAAGGGTAGTTAGTGTACGCTGCAACCTCTAATTGAATCAACCCAAATAATATACCAGAGTGATGTGGACAATGAAATCGAAAAAAATATTCATAACACCTACCTTTGTGTAACCCTTTGCAGCAGCTACATGTAACGCTGTTGCACCAGTTTTTGGATGTGGCCGATCAACCTCGGAGGCATCGCTACGCAGCCATTTTTTGGCATCGGTTAGCATTTGTTGTTGTTCGGCCTGGCGGGCTTTAGCGCAATCAATCTGTTGTTCGGCCACCATTTTTTGCATGAAATCAATCATGGGCAAATGTTGGATGTCGACAGCCAAGTCCACGGCTAAATCACCATCGCTATTGACGGCAGCAACATCGGCACCATGCTCCACCAAATAACGTGCTATGCTCACAAAGCTATAAACAAAAGAAAAAAGAGAAAATGAAAAATATATATGAATGAATGAATATAACACAAAAGAAAAGGAAAAGAAGAAAATATGAAAATTGCAACAACGAAATCCACAAATCAATTGTCTTAATCCCAATGCCTCATCCACCACAAAGAAAATAGTGGGACATTCTTTCGGCTCTGACGTTTGTTTCTTCCTTGTCTGGTTGTTCTAAAACATGTGATTATGATGATGTGAGAAGGCGACGTGTACAAATGATGAAATAAATAATTAATAATTATGCAATTTATTTGTGTTCAATTCTCATTCGACGATTCGTTGTTCTGTTGATTTGTTTGTTTGTCTTAGCCCCAAAAAATATAAATTGTTTGGCATACACCGATTCTTTCAGATACATCTTCTTCTTCTTCTTTTAAATACATACCCGCATGAGGCTGTAGCGTGCAGGGGTGTCCAACCTTCGTTGTCTTGTCTGTTTATGTCAGCGCCTTGTTCCACCAGAAACTCGACCATTTCTAAATTATCATCTATGCAGGCCTGCAAATAACAACAACAAAACAATAATGATTTAAACAAGTGCCAAAGAAATTAATATGAGAAATGTAAACAATTCAAACACAAATACATATGTATTTATTACATAAAAATTCTTAACATTCCCCCCATTGCTCGCTGGTACAATGTACGGCGCATCGCACGCGCTGTTATTATTGTAAACATTTGGGGAGGATTCGACAACAAAAATCGAATTGAGCAAAAGACTGTGTGTGTCTTATTATTGGCGTCTATCAAGAAGGTTTATTAAACAATCATGGATTATTGGTGATTGGCTGTGATTTTCTTATTTTAGATTTTATAAATAAATAATGAAAACAAGAAGCAAAAAAATGATTGACCGGGTTTAATCTCTAGTAGCCACCAGAGTGCAGGTGTAGTATTTTATTGCCATCTACGATAATATCTTAAAAATTGGATTGTAAAAAAATAAGTAATGACCTTTCTACATTAACCCCCATGTACACCAACTTCGATTAGAAATAACCAACAGTATTATTTGTCAAACCCCACAAACTCGCAGCTATAAATGTTGATTAGCCCGAACTCTAGGATAACCATATAAACATAACAGGGGGTAAGACGTTTTAAAACAATATTACATGTATAAAATCGAGAACTTATCGAGGAATTATTGCAAGCGCCAAAATATAGAATTTAACAGGAGAATATTATGAAATATTTACATAAAATTAAATGCAAAATTTTGTATATTCGTGGTAGTTGCACTCAAAAGGGAAAGCAGAAACTCTGCTGAAACAGCAGAAAGTCTGCTGAAAGAGCAGAAAGTCTGCTAAAACAGCAGAAAGTCGGCTGAAACAGCAGAAAGTCGGCTGAAATAGCAGAAAGTCTGCTGAAAAAGCAGAAAGTCTGCTGAAAAAGCAGAGTCTGCTGAAAAAGTAGAAAGTCTGCTGAAAAGGCAGAAAGTCTGCTGAAAAAGTAGAAAGTCTGCTGAAAAAGCAGAAAGTCTGCTGAAAAAGTAGAAAGTCTGCTGAAAAAGCAGAAAGTCTGCTGAAAAAGCAGAAAGTCTGCTGAAAAAGTAGAAAGTCTGCTGAAAAAGCAGAAAGTCTGCTGAAAAAGCAGAAAGTCTGCTGAAAAAGCAGAAAGTCTGCTGAAAAAGCAGAAAGTCTGCTAAAAAAGCAGAAAGTCTGCTGAAAAAGCAGAAAGTCTGCTGAAAAAGCAGAAAGTCTGCTGAAAAAGCAGAAAGTCTGCTGAAAAAGCAGAAAGTCTGCTGAAAGAACAGATTACTGCTGACAATGAGAAAGAAAGTAAAAATCGCTAAATATAGAGAAGCTAAGAGGGGATCTAATTTTTAAATGTGATATATATTTTTAATTAAAAATATCAGATTTCAAAAAAAAAAAAAAAACTTATGGATTTTTTCAATAAACTATAAGATTTATACAATGATAATGATGTTGTAATAGCTTTCACTAAACAAGTAAGTAAGCGTTAGTCAGCTTAAATTCTTTTTAAACAAAACTTATACCACTATGTAAGGGAGGTACCAGAAAGGGTGTGACAATATCACTCATAGTGCATTCGGATGCAACGACTATAAAAACATTGCCGAATGTAAAATTTCAGAGTTTACGATCATCCCTATATAAGTTATAGTAGCTTTAATTTTACGTAGGTTACGGCGATTTGTGTGGGAGGTTCTGGAATGGGCGAGGCAAAAATATAGATTATAAAAAGTTTCATTGTTTTTTATTCAACATAGGAATATGGACCATTTGTGTGGGAGGTACCAGAAAGAGTGTGGCAATTTCGCCCATCTTCAAACTTAAACTAAGTTTGGGAAATAACACCAAGTGTAAAGTTTGAATTGATTCCTTAACACCTTTCGAAAGTTATCGTATACACCAGTTGGTCGGACTGACATGCCTCAAACAGCTAAAAAGTCATTAAACGGATTTGGTTCAAATAAACTTACACTTTTTTCTGACCCAAATGATATATACCCTCCTACTCTGTAGAGTGAGGGTATAAAAATCGCCCAAAACCAATATTGGCACAAAAAAATGAATTATGGTCCAAAAATAAATGAAAAATCACCCAAAGCAATAAAAACCCGTGCAAAAAATTGAGTCATCACCTAATTTGAGTAATTTTTAATATGAAAAATCGCCCAAAAATATATCATTTGGGGTATGCTCAAATCCGGTTACGCAGAGTAAAGGTTTTCAGAGTTATCGGGCTTACAGATTTTCTCCTCTGGGTATGTCGCTCACAGTAAATTAAATGTTTTCTGGGTAGATGAACTTCGGCTGGGCTTAAAGATTTTCTCCTCTGGGATATGTTCAAAAACCTACTACGCAGAGTAATGACAAATATTAAACAAAAATGTAAGAAAAAAACATTTTTTTGATGATTTTTCATATTAGTACTAGGAGTGGGATAATGTGTTATGGTATTTTTAGGAATTCGATGGATTCCATTTTTCATAAAAAAAATATAAAAATTATGGGGGCCTTAGGTAGAAGGTAGATATGTTCTGAGAAAATATTAGAAATATTATATTGGGGGTTGGTCATACATTTGACTCCCCTTGGAGCCACTTTGGTTCAGTTAGAGCAGGAGTCCCATTAAAGAGTAGGGATAGGGATAGTAAGTGTGTTCGGAAAAAATGTTAGGGAAGGAAAACTTTGTTTTACATTTAACCCGGCTACGGGCGACTTCGGGGCAGTTTTGGGACTTTCTTTCATAAAATTTAATGTTTTTAAATATAAATTTAGAGGATAGGTTTGTTCTAAGAAAATATTGGAGTTTGAAAAATATTGGGGGTCGGTCATATATTTGACTCCTACTTGTGTCAGTTAAAGCGGTGGGAACATATTATAAAAAAATATTTTTGTATGGGAGTCTCCTTATGGAGTATGTGTGTTCGAAAAAAAAAAAGTGTTGGGGAGGTAATATTATTAATAGGGGTCGGTCTTATATTTAACACCTCTGGGGGCGACTTCGAGACAGTTTTTGGGCTTTTTGCGTATTTTTACCCCTTTTTCCACCTTTGACCCCGAGACGAGCGCCCATTTACACTCACCTCATTTTTTTGGCTAATGATTTTTTCGGAACCTCACAAAATGGGGCGTTCTATCGTATCCAAATCGAGGATAGGTTTGTTCTAAGGAAATATTGGAATTTGAAAAATATTGGGGGTCGGTCATATATTTGCCTCCTATTTGTGTCAGTTAAAGCGGTGGGAGCATATTATAAAAAATAATTTTTATATAGGAGTCTCCTTAAGGAGTATGTGTGTTCAAAAAAATGTGTTGTGGAGGTAATATTATTAATAGGGGTCGGTCTTATATTTAACACCTCTGGGGGCGACTCCGAGACAGTTTTTGGACTTTTTGCGTATTTTTAACCCTTTTTTCCACCTTTGACCCCGAGACGAGCGCCCAGTTACACTCATTACCTCATTTTTTTGGCACATGATTTTTTTCGGAACCTCACAAAATGGGGCGTTATATCGTATCCAAATCGAACTCCTAAAATTCCTATACAACTCTCGCACTCTCCAACAAATTAAGACTTTTTGAAAGAGAGAAGAGAGAGATACTTAGTTAATTTTCCTACATTAAAGGAAATTTTTACTGAACTCAAGTAAAATTATTGAACTAAATTATAGTATGGATTTTACTCAGATTTAGAAATAATATTTTTTGAGTGAAATTATTAGGCTATAATAAGAGTGAAATAGGATAAATGTTGGCTGTAAAGTCAAAAAAGTAGAAAATTAAAACAAAAATCCAGAAAACAGCTGAATTTGAATTTCTATTGGCAAATTTCTTATGTAGAATGTCCAATGTTAAAAAAAAATCGTTTCCAATTAAAAATCAAACAATTTTTGTTATTGTTGTTGTTAATCACCCTGAAAAAGCCAAAGATAAAATATTTGTCTATTGTCATTGACGACTGGAGATAAAGAAGAAAAACAAAACGACCACTTCTCGACTGTTGTTGTTATGGCCGTTATCACTCGGAAAGCGGCCGACTACGTACACCTATCGTCTAACCCTTCTTGGAATGCCTGATGAGTGTCATTCACAAAACAAAAGAAAACACAAAAACAAAAAACTCAAAAGAAAATTATACTAAACCATTGAAAAATGATTATGTTCAACAGAATGTTTAACGACAAAAAAAGTCCGTTATCTTTTGAATATTGTCGAGAGTTCTGTATTCTTTTATACAATTTTGTTTCGTTATTGTTTATTAATTTTTGCTTTTATAACCATTTTTGTGAGGAAGAATATATTTTCGGTGTAGAAAGCCCGATATTTGTTCAAAAAGTGCGAATAAACACACGAATATACAACGAAACTATTGTGATATGCGCGGTGGGGGGAGGAGAAGGAGGAGATATCACTTGGCGCTCTGTTGTGAAAGGATGGGGGTTGGGGTTTGTTGTTGTGTGTGTTTGTTTTTGCAACAACAACAAGTGGAGAAAGAGCCACCACGACCGGGCAACCGACCACCAACATCACAGGCGGACGGACGGACGGACGAACAATGGAGCAGATGGACAGACACTGATGATATCATCGAAATTTTGAACGGAAACTCAATTTCTGAAGCATGATCATGATCCAGCAGCAGCAGCAGCAGGCGCAGACACTGGCAGTAGAGTAGAACAAAAATAAAAACAACAAGTAAGAAGGCGTTAAGTTCGGCCGGGCCGAATCTTATATACCCTCCACCACGGAGTGCAGTATTACCAGCAGATTAAAGGATGTCGACTTTACATAGAAGTACCCATTCGCCATTAGGGAGCAGCATTTTCAGATACAGACAAAGTGATAAGAAAAGTATAAATTTAAAGATATCCCCATTCTCCGCCCAAATGTACAAATTTCGAAAAAAATTGTATTCGAGTCTTCATAGTCAGAATGTATACACCGAATTTCATGATGTCAACTTCAGCGGTTTGGTAGGTCCCATTTTTAGGCCTCTTTTCCAATTATATCCCTTAAAAGTACGAATTTCGAAAAATCCCTCTATTTTACGTGTCTATGCAATTAGAGGGATGTACACACCGAATTTCATGATTCTAGCTGTTGTCGTATCATTGGTACCATATTTTATCCCTTTTTGTCCCATTTCGCCCGCTAAAACTTTTATTTTCTTTGTAGTGCTTCCAAACTACAAGAGGAATGTCGGCAACAATTTTGAACTGTATGAAAATAAAAAAAAATAATTAATAAGCCAAGGCTACCAATATTTTTATACTATATATACATTAGAGCGTACCAGGTTACAAGTAAAAAAAAAGTTCGCCGTACACCTTCGAATATGAAGTATTATTGAAAGGTAGTTTCAAAAAAAAATTTTTTATTTTTTTATGCCGAACGTAGGGGTCGCGCTTTTACATTTTTCTATATAACTTCTGCATTTATAAACGGATTTTAAAGTGTGATACATCGATGTTTTTGTCTCGACGAGGCCGATTTTTTTGTCTTTGAAGTCATTGAGCTCAATAATGATTCATGATTTTATGCGAGCTTTAATTTTCTGATATTAGAGTGGTACATTAGGGTAGTAGCAACTGAGATATGATGGGTAAGTACCAGAAGGGGGTGATTGAGCAATGACTTCAAAGACAAAAAAATCGGCCTCGTCAAGACAAAAACATCGATGTATCACACTTTAAAATCCGTTTATAAATGCAGAAGTTATATAGAAAAATGTAAAAGCGCGACCACTACGTTCGGCGTAAAAAAATAAAAAAAAATTTTTTGAAACTACCTTTCAATAATACTTCATATTCGAAGGTGTACGGCGAACTTTTTTTTTGAGGTACGCCCTAATATACATATCATAAATACCCTAAATATTGGGGGATGTATTTTCAGCTACATTCGTTTGGTTGGTTGTATTTCCATTCTATTTTAACTTCGAAAGTATAAATTTTGAAAATTTCTTATCTCTCACGTACGCAGTATAAGACAACTTCATGATTTTACCATTTTTTGTCGTAAAAGCAACAAAATAAAGTACGAATTTGGAAAATGTATGGATGTATACACCGAAGTCCAAGATTTTATCAGCGGCCATTTTGTTGGTACCATTTGTATCCTCTTTTTCGAATTTTACCCCTTAAAAGTACGACTTTCGAAAATCTATGTATTTAACGTTTCTATGTAATAAGAGGGATGTTTGACACCGAATTTCATCATTCTAGCTTTAGCCATTTAGATGGTACCATTTTTATCCCTCTGCTCCCATTGAATCCCTTGAAAGTATGAATTTGGAAAAACCTTTTTATGTTTCGTGTCTACTCAGTCAGAGGAACGTATACAGCGAATTTCATGGTTCTAGCTGCATTAATTTGTTTGGTACCATTTTTATCCCCTTTTTCCATTTTACACACTAAAAGTACGATTTTCGAAAAATTCGTTTATATTATGTGTCTACGCAATCAGAGGAATGCATACACCGAATTTCATTATTCTAGGTGCAGCCGTTTGATTGGTACTATTTTTATCCCTCTATCCCCATTTAACCCCTTAAAAGTACAAATTTAGAAAAATACTTTTATATTATGTATCTACTCTATTAGAGGAATGTACACGCCAAAGTTCGTGTTTCTATCTGTTGTCGTTTGATAGGTACCATTTTTATCCCTTTTTGATCCAATTTCGCCCCTTACAATAAAAAACTCTATGGTGCCCTATTATGCTATAAAGGGAATGCGCATTGCAAATATCAAGTAAATACAAGCTAATATGTTCAAAAAACAGACTGAAATACTCTAAATATTAGGGGTATTTTCAGTTCTTGGGAGGGAAAAATTTTTCCCTCTGGGCCGATTTCGCCCACTTTCAATCCCAAACGAGCTACAACCATGAGACACATTTAGGAAAAATGTGAACCTCCTAGCTCATTTCGTTCGACCGCTATCGTGCTTTCAACAGACAGACGGACATGGCTATATCGTCTTAGAATTTTATCACGACCCAGAATATATATACTTTATGGGGTCTCCGATGAATATTTTAAGGTGTTACAAACGGAATGACAAAGTGAATATACCCCCATCCTTAGGTGGAGGGTATAAAAACAGAAGCAGAAATACTCGAATGCATTCATAACGAAACAGTCCGCCAGCCAACAACCAGCAGTTCTACGTCCATAAGTACTTCGAGTACAATTTGTAAAAATTGCAAATTGCGATCAAATGCTAAATACGAATTATTTATAACTATTTGTGACTGACTGGCTGACTGTCCGTCCGTTTGCCCGATGGCAGCAGCACCAGCAGCAACGGGTATTGTTTACATCGATCATTTCACATGGTGTTCTTGTTGTTGTTGCTCTCTTTACTATTATTGTTACACCCTATGCCGCCGCCGCGTGTTCTGTGGTTTTTGGTGTTGTTGCTGCTGCTGCTGTTTCGATGACGTCCGCAATTGTGTTGGGGATGCAAAGAATACATTATTAGCCTTACGTATGTCCGATCTACATATACAGCTTCTTACAATGTTACACGATTGTGTCTTATCGAATGGAGTTTAGATTATTTAATATTCTAGTAATCTATACTAACTGTTCGTATGTATTCCTATGCGTCAATTTAATGATGTCTTCTGACGTTTAAACTTATTCAGAGCAGCAGCTTCGAAGGTGTTGAGAATCTATACGCCTCGTCGTCCAAAAAGGAAGCTAACGAACGTCATAACAAATATGCATTTGTCAGCTGGCATCTGGCATCTGGATAGGTGGATGGTTGTTGGTGGTGACGTGTTTGTACTTTTATGGTCCTTCGAGTAAAATGGAGGAGGCAAAGGTTTCAATTTAATATTTTTTATCAACACGAAATACGTATGAATCATTTCAGATAAATATATGTGTTTAACTCAGTAAAGCCCAGCCAAATTGTTGTTTCGAACACTGGGTCAAAATGGGTTAACTATATGGAATATTGCTTTATTTTCCAATCTCCGGCAAACTCAGAAGAACGTTCATTAAAAAAAAGAAGAGCTGAAGGTACGTAAACTGATCCAACCCACAACATGTTGCTGACTGAACATTACATTAGAATATTGAACATTTTAGATTTTGGCGGGAAATATTCGAAGTTGAATGGCGAACTGCTTTCTTATATGTTCACCGTAGCATGTACAGTTTCGTAGAGAAAATTATTTTGTAACACTCCTCAACAACAACAACACCTTTTTTGTGAATTTGGCCAACAGTATGAGTAGGACGAAATTAATAGTCTATAACAATGTCCCAAAGTCCATATTACACTTGAACCAGATTATATAGAAATCGTGAAATGGTTTCAAACGTATAAAATCCGGTTCGAGTGTAAAGACTTTTTTAAAAATTGCCGTACGTATGAAACTATAGGTGAAATGGAGTTAATTGACGTTTTTAGTTTTTCACTAGCTGAACACCGCCCGCTTCGCAAGGCAAAAAAACAAAAGGTAAAATTAAAATCAGGTTTCATATTGATCTTATCATATTGATATTTTTTATTTATTTATTATGAATTACAATACAAAGTAAATTTATATTCTAATTTTGGGTCCAAGGATTGAGCCGGGGAGGATTTTTATTTTTATTTTTATTTTTATTTTTATTTTTATTTTTATTTTTATTTTTATTTTTATTTTTATTTTTATTTTTATTTTTATTTTTATTTTTATTTTTATTTTTATTTTTATTTTTATTTTTATTTTTATTTTTATTTTTATTTTTATTTTTATTTTTATTTTTATTTTTATTTTTATTTTTATTTTTATTTTTATTTTTATTTTTATTTTTATTTTTATTTTTATTTTTATTTTTATTTTTATTTTTATTTTTATTTTTATTTTTATTTTTATTTTTATTTTTATTTTTATTTTTATTTTTATTTTTATTTTTATTTTTATTTTTATTTTTATTTTTATTTTTATTTTTATTTTTATTTTTATTTTTATTTTTATTTTTATTTTTATTTTTATTTTTATTTTTATTTTTATTTTTATTTTTATTTTTATTTTTATTTTTATTTTTATTTTTATTTTTATTTTTATTTTTATTTTTATTTTTATTTTTATTTTTATTTTTATTTTTATTTTTATTTTTATTTTTATTTTTATTTTTATTTTTATTTTTATTTTTATTTTTATTTTTATTTTTATTTTTATTTTTATTTTTATTTTTATTTTTATTTTTATTTTTATTTTTATTTTTATTTTTATTTTTATTTTTATTTTTATTTTTATTTTTATTTTTATTTTTATTTTTATTTTTATTTTTATTTTTATTTTTATTTTTATTTTTATTTTTATTTTTATTTTTATTTTTACAACAACAATTGTCAAATTTTTACGTTTAAAAACTACAGAATTAATTATTTATTTAACATTACTGTGCATTAGTAGTGAGCAATTTCTTCGAATTAGGTAAGACAGAAATCGGACAGAAAGTTGGAAAAGGTTGACGATTCTAATGTTGATGTCGGTCTGAAATATGATCGACAAAGTCGTATCGAAATATAGGGCAAACATTTAAATAAAATAAAAAAGAACAAAACCAACCCGTTTTTTATCATTTAATGGCCACAAAAACATTTTTGTTTATTCATTTGATGAATATTATCTCAAGGATTTCATAAAAGAAAGAAAAAAAAAAAACAAAATGTAATGTAATTTACTTTTACTGCTGAACAACTTTCAATGAAAAATCATTTTTTCCAATTAATTAAGCCTTTTTAATGATAACGAAATAAATATCAATGACTCGGCTCTTTTGATGTAGCTACATTTTTTCAGAAGAAACCACAAAAAGAAACGCACGTTCAGCAATCAATAAATCTACAGAGAGGCTAGTCTGTCTGAGAGTCAGCAGCCAAAATTAACATTTTCACGGAAAAATATTAAAAAAAAATGAACATATGAACTTGTTGTATGTGAATTTAAATGGATTTACAAATTAACCCATAGAGAACTGTGAGCATATACTGGGGCAAATAATTTAAAATTAATAGGCTAGCTGTCAGAAGACGGCGAGGGGAGCAAGACGTCAAAACTAAGTACATATATCAAAAAAGGTGTTTTCGCAAAAGTGCGAAAATAAATTATTAAAACTTATATAGCCTTTTGAAATTAAAAGTCCAAATGGAACACAGCTTTTCTACATACGATCTTTAGTTTCATATGTATATGTCTCGTTCAGCTCCAATGAAAAAAATTAAAATTTTCGCACGGTGATATCAGTCTTTTGGAACATCCAAAACTACAGCTTGAAGACCACATTATTTCCAAATATTATTTTCCAAATTATTGAAAATTCTAGCGATTTATTTAAAAATTATTTTTTTTTGTGTGCATTGTTGGCGGCTCGAAACGGGTTTAAAATGGAAAATTTATAACAAATAAAGAAGCGTGTATTTCCAAGACAAAATCTGGACATGTGCCAATTAATTAATTAAACAAAACGAAACGAAATAAAACATGTACATTGATGTTTTTTCTCTGTTGCTTTTTGTTGTTCTTTTTCTTCTTCTTTCGTTCTTTCTTTAAAATGGATACATGACCTCCTCCCACATGGGAAATTATACAAATAATTTTAGGATGGATTCATCAGCGGACATTTCACTAAAACGTAATGAACGAATTGAACAGAAAAAAAGTGATGGTCAGTTTCGTTGGACAACGACTCTTAGGGACGCCGATATACAGCATAAAGAGGGAAAACAACACATGGAAGTTGAAACATGTCCGCCCAACTGTATATTTCCATTATGTTAGACGAAATTATTTTGCAAAATTTTAATACTGTGGTAAACCTGTATCTATATTTGTGAAAGAGTTACTTTTTACCAAATAAAAAAAGAATATTTTTTTAATATTTAAAGATTTTTTAATTAAAAACAAAATAAAAACAAACAAATAAAATATTGAAATTTAGTTTTCGTTGAAATATACGCTTAAGATATCAGTTTTAGTGGCAACTTTGAAAGAAAAAAACTATTATAATTATCTAATTATATTTTTATATTTTTTACTTTATTTTAGATAAAATAAATCTGGATTTTGTTGGGATTACTTGAAATATTTCGGATATTTTATGGGTATATTGAACTAGGACAATATTGTTGCGGCTCGTGACCATAATATATATTTTAGAATGCAAATGTATTTACTAATGTCGCGGTGACAATTATTACTTGACTAGAAGTGCAGTAATATTACAGGAAAATATAATTTTTTTAATATAACCAAAGCTTAAATACCATAACTATTGGTAGATAGTGGGCACTACAGTTGGTTGTATTTCCATTCTATTTTAATTCCAAAAGTAAAAATTTTGAAACTCCCATATTATTATAGTGCAAAATAACCTAACTTCATGATTCAAGCATTTTTTGCCGTAAAAGTCAAAAAATGGAAATTCGGAAAATCTTTTTATTTTGCGTATCTGTGCAGTTAGAGGAATGTATACAACGAATTCACTGATTCTAGCTGCGGCCATTTCGTTGGTACCATTTGTATCCCATTTTTCCTATTTTACCCCCTTAAGAGTGCAATTTTCTAAAATCTCTTTATTTTACGTGTACATGCAATTAGAGGAATATACACACCAAATTTCATTATTCTAGCTGTAGCGTTTAGTTGGTACTATTTTTATCCCTCAGTACCCATTGTATCCCTTGAAAGTACGAATTTGAAAACAACCTTTTATTTTTCGTATCTTCGCAGTCAGAGGAATGTATACTCCGAATTTCATGACACTAGTTGCGGTCATTTGGTTGGTACCATTTGTATCCCCTTTTTTCCATTTTAACCCCAAAAAGTACCAATTTCGAAAAATCCGTTTATTTTTCGTGTTGAACAACAACATAAATAATTTTAAGTGAAATTAGTTATCATGAATTATATTTAATGAAATCATTAAAGCTAGTACACATTTGAAATCCCTGTACACTTGTCCATTTGAATTATCATGACAACTCTTCTACGAAGGGAAAAGCTTTTACTCAAACGGATAAAGAGTTTCCATCTTTGCTAAAATTCAGCCATTGTTAATGCTGATTTGTATCTTTTTGGCTAATTGTATCTGTATGTTCGTTCGCTGTTGTCCCTGCAACACTCTTTCACTTCTGCTGTGGATACCCAGCAGAATCGGTAAACAGCATAAACTGTAAATAACACTGAAATTTGAACTGAAACTGCCTTGTCCTTTCTATTTCATTTATTTCTTAAACTACCATTTACCATTTATATCTGGAAATAAATACAGTCCACTTCCAGAACTGATCGCAGAATTGTACATTTCGTGTCTACGCAGTGAGAGGAATGTATACTCCGAAATTCATGACTCTAGCTGCAGTCATTTGGTTGGTACTATTTTTATCCCCTTCTTCAATTTTTACCTCAAAAAGTACGAATTTCGAAAAAAACCGTTTATTTTACGTGTCTCCGCAATCAGATGAATGTATACACCCGAATTTCATTATTCTAGACGGAGCTGTTTGCTTGGTACCATTTTTATCTCTCTATTTCCATTTTACCCCTTAAAAGTACGAATTTGGAAAAAATACTTTTATATTATGTATCTACTCAATTAGAAGAATGTACACACCGAATTTCATGTTTCTAGCTGTATTCGTTTGATAGGTACCATTTTTATCCCTTTTTGCCCCATTTTACCCCCTACGTTTTTGTTGTAGTGGAATGCGCATACTCAATATCAAGTATGTACAAGCGGACATATTGAAAAAAAAAAACATACCTAAAAACTATAAAATATTAGTGATTTTTATGGTTATTTTCAGTCCTGGTGAGGAAAAAATGAATATTTGGACGTCCTAACTCCAATCGTTTAGATACGGTCATGGCTAGATCGTCTTAGAATTTTATCAACGTGCTACAAACGGAATGACAATGTTAGTATACCCCCATCCTGGAGGTGGAAGGTATAAAATAAGAAATTGTCATCAGTTTAAATAAAAATTTACTTGATTTGAGTGAAAAGTTACTTAGGTTTAGGAAAATTTCAGCAAAATTTTTCTTAGATTTAGTAAAAATTTACTAGGTTTGAGTAAAAATTTACTTAGATTTAGGAAAATTTCAGCAAAAATTTACTTAGATGTAATTAAAATTTACTAGGATGGAGCAGAAATTTACTTAGTTTTAGGAAAATTTACGTGGTTTTTGGAAAAATTTACTTAGATTTAGGAAAATTTCAACAAAATTTTACTTAGATTAAGTAAAATGTACTTGGTTTGAGGAAGAACTTACTGCAATTTTCCTCAGATTGAGTAAATATTTAATTGATTTGAGGAAAATTGAACTAGAATCAAGTTCAAAGCATGTACTACTTTCAAGGAAAAGTTTGAACTTGATATGAGGAAATATTGCTTTATCGCTATACGAAGTTCAATTTTCCTAAATTTTAGTTTAGGGTTCACTTTCTTCTGAGTGTACAATTGAAGAGAGTTTCTAAATCTCCATGAACAAGAGTCCTGGTTTTTTATTTTTTACAAAAAACCGGTGGCAACGGTTTTTAACAGCAATTTTTTTTTAAAGTGAAAGCCTTACTCGTCTCTTCAAAACGATGTACAAAAATTTATTTTTGTATTTATTCAACTTTTCCGAACAACATCCTCCGGTTAATAATGGAAAATAATTTCATTCAAATGGCTGCCTCGGGCACCCCACAAATAATAGTCTAACGGTTGAATTAGATGGCGGACCCCATACCAATGTCTCCTATGATTTACCTTTTCCGCTCTAGAAACCACATATTTCAACAAATAACTTTTTTTTTGAAAATGCTATAAAAAACTACTGAATATTTTCTCAAATTTCTTTTTTTATTTGAAAGTACAATCCTTCCGGTTAATAATGGAAAATAATTTCATTCAAATGGCTGCAGAGGGCAGCCCACAAATAATAGTCAAAAAAAAAAAAAACGTTACATGGCGGACCCTAAATATCCTTTATTTGATTTTAGATGCAACCTACTGCAATTAAGTATGATCACACTTGTAATTAAACAAAAAATACATGTACTTATATTGAGTTAAGTGATTTTGTAAAAATTCCACAGTTATACGAGCGCGCAATAACCCATTAGATCATGCCAGAAATGAGATAATCCGCTTTAAACACAACAAATAATGTTCTGTGTTAAATTGTTTAAACATTTCACATGACCTTTTCAGATTATTTATACATATATTCAGGATTTGTGCACATTTTGTTTATATGCTTTGTGCAAATGCAAAAGAAAAATGCAAAATTCTTTTCGTTTTGTTTAATTCGAAAATATGTATTTTTTTCATCTCACCACCGTCACCACCACCATCGCCACTATGCCATGCCTACAATTTTAAACGAAATGCCAAAAATTTCGTTATTTTGAAGACAACAATAGCAAAAACGAAAGTGTTTGTTTTTATTTGATGGTGTTGTTGTTGTCTATTGCATTCTCTATTTACAAATGAAATGAAATGAAAATTAAAGGAGGGAAAACAACAAGAAAAGAAACCAATCCACGAATTCGTCTATAGCATAATAATAGATACAACAACAATAACAACACCTATTGTATGCACATAAATTAAGCAATAGAGAGCTTTTCTTTATTGGTGTTGACGTTGGTTGGTTGGTTGGCTTTTGCTAATGCTAATGCATTTCTATATATCTATCTATCTATTTAGCTATCTGTCTATATAATCAAATTGGAAATGTTATTCACCTTATGCTTCACATCACATCGGAGCAAAACAAAAAAAAAACAAGGGAAACATTCGAAGCCAAAGAAGACAACCAATAAACTCGAAAATAAAACACAAATTCAGCCTAACGTCTTGCCACAGTGGAGGAATTTCATGTTTCAAGCAACGAGAAATTTTCAAAACTTAATAAATCTCACAATTTTGGATTTGTGGTACAAACAAAAAAATGTGTTCAAGAAATAATAATATATTTTTTGTGCGTACTGATTTATAAAATTAACACAGAAAATGGATTTTTTTTTTAATTTTTTACTAAAATTTGGGGTTTCCCGGACTTTTTTCATTTCCCGGGAAAACGGGAATGAAAAATTTAATTCCCGGAAATCCCGGGAAAAAGTAATTTATTTATAGGTATGTCCAATATGGTTTAAAATATCAACATTTAACTGGTGTGTTTTTTCAATACTGTCATATTACAAATTAAAAACGAATGTTATTGTCAAAATATTTTACAAATTATTTTTCATTTTACAAATATTTTACTATACACCTTTACAACATTATATTCGGAACAGACAAATTTATATTGAGAAATGTAAATTCATATTAGGAACATAAAAATTCATAATGGGTAATGTAAATTTATAATAGGAAGATGAGAAATATAAATTCATAATGAAAATTGTTAATTTATATTGAGAATAATTAATTCATAATAGGAACATACCATTTCATAATGAAATATACAAGTTTGTAATCAGAAAATCCAAATTCATAATCAGAAAATACGTTTTCATATTCAGAAAATATGAATTCATAATGAAAAAGTATAAAATCATAAAAAAAATAAATTTATACAAAAATACATACATACATAGCTTCGACTATAAATTTTACAGTTCCTGATTATGAATTCATATTTTATGAATATATATTTCTGAATAAGAATTTATATTTGGATTTTCTCATTTTGTATTTATATATCTCATTATCAATTTGTATGTTCTTATTATGATTTTATATTTCTCAATATGAATTTACATTTCACATTACGAATTTAGAGTGCTGATTGTGAATTATCATGCTCCTATTATGAATTTACATTTCTCATCATGAACTTACATATTCTGATTATAAATTACATTTTCTCATTATAAACTTGAAAAGGTGTAGACTAATCGTCAGAATTGGACATTTATATCGCAGGTAAAGAGTGATTTTTTTGAGGTTAGGATTTTCATGCATTAGTATTTGACAGATCACGTGGGATTTCAGACATGGTGTCAAAGAGAAAGATGCTCAGTATGCTTTGACATTTCATCATGAATCGTCTTACAAACGAACAACGCTTGCAAATTATTGAATTTTATTATCAAAATGCGTGCTCTGTTAAGAAAGTTCATTGCGCGCTTCCATTTTATGGTCAGTTTAATCGACCCACTGAAGCGGCTATTCGGGCTATTGTGACTAAATTTCGCACCAAATTTACATTGTTGGACATTAAACCACCAACACGCTTACGTAGAGTGCGAACTGAAGAAAATATCGCAGCTGTATCGGCCAGTGTTAATGATGACCACCAATTTTCGATTCGTCGCCGTTCGCACCAATTGGGTCTCTGTTACTCAAAAACGTGGAAATGCCAAAATTGGACTAAGCGGATGGACCACCTAAGACGCAGCCGCGGTCAACATTTAAATGAAATTATCTTCAAAAAGTAAATGTCATGGACCAATCTAACGTTTCAAATAAAGAACCGATGAGATTTTGCAAATTTTATGCGTTTTTTTTTAAAAAAAAGTTATCAAGCTCTTAAAAAATCACCCTTTAGAAGTGACTGACAACTACACTAGATTCAAAATTGAAAACGATTAAGGCAACAAATAACTCATATGACGGAGAATGTTATGACACATTTAATTTAGAATATTCATTCGTCTGGAGACAAAAATATTTTATAGAAACAGGGGGAATATTCTAAACTGTAAAAACGATAGAAACATAAAAAAATAATATTTATTTAATAAATTCATAAAAAATAAAAATATTGAAATAGTCCAGTCATTAATTCTTACAAATGACCATTGAAATACACCTATTATATTTCTCTTGAAAGTTTCCAGCGAACAATTTTTATTGTATTCCTATTTTTAGACCATTTCTTTCTGGCTACATATGAAAAGTAAATTGTTCTTGGAGAATATGTTCCCCTCGATTCTTCTAGGAAAACAAGAAAATTTACATTATGTAAGTCATATTATTGTCGACATGATATTTTTATTTCACAATAAAGATCCTGCAAATAGCCTCACAAAAAATGTTATTCCCCTAGCTGGGTTTCGCATTAAAAAGGTTTGTTTGTAGTACTATAATATAAACAAATACTCAACAAATACTTATCAATAAATTATTTTTTTAATATTTCCCGTATTCCCGGGAAAAATGATTCGGGAATTCCCGAACCCCAAACCCTACTAAAATTCCAATTATCTTTGAAGGTATTTGTACCCTCATTTCAGTAATAGAGGTCTGATCGCACCCGTATATATGTTCAATTAGAGATGATAACGATGACTACAAATAATACGAATTTAATATAGAAAAAGTTGTTTAAGAATTATTAAAATATTTTTTGTTGGGACGAAATCCATAAAAATTAGAAAAAATTAAAAAAATATATTGTGTTTTATTTTTGAATAATAAACATTCTAACGAAGAAATGTATATATGTAAAATATCTATGAATAAATGTAGAAGTCATGTCCCTCGTTATAGATGCAAAAAATTTATTTCCAATTTTTGTTGTTCTCTCATTTTGGAAATATAAGTCCGATAACAGCTACTTATATGTCCAATTAAAAGTAATTACGGTGACTACAAATGTTGAGAATTTAGCTTTCACGTAGTAACATTGGTTTAGGAACAAAAGGAAAAAAGAGCAAAAATTGATTTTTTTTTTTGAAAAAAAAAAAATCATTTTCGTTGGGACGAAAAAAACCATAAAAGAAAAAATATTTTGTTTTATTGTTGAATAACTAAAATTCTAATGAAGAAAACAATGTCAATATGTAACTTATCTATGAATAAATGTAGAAGTTAGGGATGCAAATGTTTGTCATTTTGGAAATATAAGTGCGATAACACCCACTTATATGTTATATTAAAGTTAATTATGATGGCTATAAATGTTTTGAATTTAATTTTCACATAGAAACAGTAGTTTAAGAAAATTCTCCGAAAAAAATGAGCAAAAATTGATTTTTTTTTGAAAAAGAAAATCATTTTTGTCGGGACGAAAATTCTATAAAAATTAGAAAAATATATTTTTTTATTTTTGAAGAACTAACATTACAACGAAGCAAACAATGTCTATATGTAAAATATCTATGAACAAATCTAGAAGTTATGGCCCTTGTTATAGCCATTTTTCGTAGAAGGTACACTGAAAGAATTTTCCTTCATAATATGTATGAAGCGATTTCATAAAAGGTTTTTCATAATTTTTTTTTTGATTTGGGATATTGTCCTGGCTCAAGACCCTTTTTGCATCTATATTTAACAGAATGCAAATTTATTTACAAATGGCATGGTGACATTTATTACTTGGCTGCAGACTACCACTATCATGATTTCCACCCTGTCTAAAAGTTTCATTCAGGTGGCTTCGCAGCGACTTTTCAACATCAAACCCGGTTCTATAAGGAGATGATTCTCACAAACGAACGAGAATCACAACTCACTTGCCGAAATTGCGTAATAAAGTACACATGCCATCTTACAAGCATCTCATTGAGTTGCATATGTAAGTATGTGTATATGCAGGTATAGTTACCCAGCAATACTTCTGCCGTGCCAACGCTCATTTATTTTGGTTTTTTGTTTTTATTTTTTTGGTCTGTAATCAGTATTTGATTTGAACTGGTATATTGTCGTGGCTCAAGACCCTTTTTGCATCTATATATAATAGAATGCAAATTTATTTACAAATGGCAGCCAAGTAATAAATGCCACCATGCCATTTGTAAATAAATTTGCATAAATTTTTCATAAATTTAATGATTTTTTTTCTTAATATGTATGAAAAATTCATAAATAACATGAAATGTTTCAAAAAATTTATTCATAAACATTTCATATTTCATAAAACAAAATTGTTAAGTTAAACTTAATTTCATAAGATCAAAGAAAGATTTCATAGTCTTAAAGGAACAATTCATAAATATTATGAAGTATGTCATGACGAATAAAATAGGATTTCATAGTTTTTATGAAATGTTCATTTGTACTCTGTGAACTCTGACATAAGTATTTACCCTGATTTAGGTGCAAAGACTCTCGCAATGATGGTGTGTGTTGATTGGTTAGTCAACGAGTCAGACCTTTTTTGCTTTTTTGGTTTATATTGGAAACCTCAGTATAAATTATTACTATTTATGAAACTCTTTCATAAATTTCATGAAGTTTCGTCATAAAATCTATGAAAATTTCAATAAATCGTATTATGAAAATTAATGAAGTTCTTCGAGAAATGTTCTTAGAAATGATTCATAACTTCTATGAAACTTTTCATTGATTTGTGCTTTATGAAATATGTTTCATACATTTTGTGAAATGTTTCTTTGCGACTTTTTAATGAAAATTTTCACTGAGGTTAAGACAAAATCATAAATATTATGAGATTCTTTCAGTGTACCTTTATTTAATGTTTGTACTCTCATATTGGCAATATAAGTCCGATAACACCCACTTAAAGGTAATTACGTTGGCTCTAAATGTTTTGAATTTAACTTTCACGTAGAAACAGTAGGTTAGAACAATCTCATAAAAATTGAGGAAAAAATGTTTTTTAGAAAAAAAAGAAATGATTTTTTGTTGGCACGGAAAAAACCATAAAAATTAGAAAAAAAAGTGGACAAAATGTTTATTTTTGAATAACTATCATGGTAAAAATAAATAAAACATTTTGTATATCGTTACCAAAATATAAAAAAGACTCAACAAAAATTTTTTTGCAATTCGATATTGTTGGTTATTTTAACAAAACGCAACAACTTCGGTCATAATAAACAAAAATATCGATTTGCAAAAAAATGTTAGTTGAGACTTTTTTATATTTTGGCAACGATATGCAAAATATCTAAGAATAAAATTAGAAGTTATGGCGCAAAATAATTACAAAAAATCAAGGTTTTTGATTTAATAACGCGAAACGCCCTTTTGTAAATTGGATAACCGACTATTTTCATAATAGTTGGGTTCTAAACGAAACAATCAAGGTATTTTTTTTAAGAAAATCTATGGATAAATGTTGAAGTTAAGGTGCTAATTATATTCACCCTACATACTTCAGAATTGTAATAAATAGTAATAATCGTAAATTTGGAATAGGAATTCTCGCATATTTTTTTTAATCTACTTCCTTCTGCTACAAATTTGCAACTAACGAATTCGCCAGTGATTTGTTGGGTCGTAATTACCCAGCAAAAAGGGAGAGATCCAGCAGGAGTTTTTGCTGGGTAATGTTAGCTAAGTAATTACCCAAATTGTGGAATAACAACTACTTGAGACTAGGTGTTAACTAACTGGAGGATTTTTCAACATTTTCCTCATATGGTACTACGCTTCTGGACATCCTCCCAGCGGGGAAAAGAAGGCGTACACAGGGCCTTCTCAAAGACCTTCTTAAGGAGGCGCAAGGCATGCTTGCTGCATTCTATACTCATTTAAAATAAACACAGGGTAAGATTGGAGAGCAAGGCCTTCCCTCTCGCTTCTATTCGCAAGCCTTCTAGAAGGGTCAAAGTAAGTCTTTCTAGAAAGCCCAAAATAATAGACTTTCTACAACGTTTTAAAAATATGACGAGCCAATGGTCAGCATCTGTAATCTTTCAACATTTTTATGAGGCTCGGCTGGAATTTGAACCCATGATCTTCGCATTATTAATCGTGTGTTAACGTTAAAAAGTTTATAGAAACAAAACATTTTAGAAATAAATTTAAATCTATAATTTCCAATTATTTTAAATAAATGTATTTTAATTGGCTTCAAATCAGGAGAAATGTGAAAATCTTTTTCATAAAGTTCGAAAAAAAAAACAACAACACCATCCGTAGTGCCTTAATAATCCAAGCATGCTAACAGGCAATGAACAATGTCCATTGGATCTATCTAATAGCGAACGATACATGCCTTCTCAAAAAAGACAGTCAGGAATGAATATGAGATTTCTAAATGCTGATGCTGAGGCCTTCTGGTAGGCCTTCTTAGAGAAGAGAGGTGAGCATATGCACCGAATATTTTTTCATGCGCGAAGAAGGCCTTCTGGAATGCCTATTTTCAGACGGCGAACAAGAATGTGTTTCAGATCAAAAGAGAAGACATTTTAGAAGGCCTTCTAAAGGGAGGCCTTCCAAAATTTTCCCGCATGGTGTAGTATATATTCGTTCCGGGCATGTCAAACATAATACAATGTTTACTATAGTTTTATCACTCTATCTCCATTATTTCCAAATCCACCACTGTGTGCTCATCCGTCCTTCCGACCGTCCATCCCTTCATTGGCGAGTGAACACACAAACGATTCCATCGGCTGACATGCTATCCACACAGACAGACCATGCACTGCTATCATGGCAAAGAAAATGCATTTAAAGCAGAGGATAAAGTGGACGATGGACGATAATCAATTGCTCAATTGTTGGGTCGGTGCGTGTCTCCACCTCTAGCTCTACTGATGGTTTGCTGATGGTGTGTGTGTGTGCGCGCTGCTGACTATTGTGGCCAGCAATGATCAGATGCGACAAATACACAATAAATATTGGAAAAGAAGAGAAAGAGGAAAGAATACTAGAGAGAGCCCAAAACAACTTGTCAAGGGAATAATTAGGCATTCAATAGGAAATTAAGTTTAGGTCGATGGTCCTGGTCCTTGTCGCACAGACAGACAAGCAATTGATGATGGCGGGGACACTTGGATTAAATCAGTTTTTTTTTGATTAGATAATCACTCGAGGAGCAGAGCAAACTATTGAGAAAAATTTGATTAGATTGTCACAGCTTTAGAAGTGTGCAAAGGTACGAAAAATCCGGACTAGATTGTGTGTGTGTCTGGGGAATTTCACACACAGATTCCTGTTTTACTACCAAAAAAAAAATTTCACTTCCCAGGTATCTCTGTTTTACTGTCGAACAGTGAATGAATGTCAAGAAAAGGCTGTGTATGACAAGTGGCTGCAAAATGACGGTAGGTCATGTCATACAGACCGAATTAGATTTACAAAATCGGCAATTTCCTGGTCTTGTAATTTCCCATTTTGTTGGCAGCACAGATCATGTGATTTCCCGTCATTAGATTTTTTTCTTTTAATACCGCAAACAAAAACGTTTTCAAGGAGGATAATAAGAGCAATGCAAAAAAATCCAGCACCAACCAACGGTTATGGACAAGAGTCAAATTTATTCGCGATCCATCAAAGCTTAAGAGTATGGAGTATGACCATACATCGCTTCTTTGTGTTCATATTTGATAAAATTCGTTTTAGTATTCATACATATTTAATCATCATTTACTTCACCTTTAAAATCCGTTTTATGTCTTAATTTTGTTAGATTCCCTTTTGTTTACTATTCTATATAGCTGTGTTTTCATTATGGTGGGTGGCTGTAGCTTTTGAGGTTAATACACGGTTTACACTTGTCTGAATAACCACTTCATCTGTTGATGTTGTTCCAACATTAAAATCCTCGCATAATTTATCGCATGAGCTGAGTACATGTTGTTCAACATATGTAACAACTAATAACTATTTATTATGATGATCATGATGTATGGTCGCAGAGAAAATTTACTAAAATAAACTCATGAAATATTCATATTTATACAAAAATACATTTTTGTATATTTGTGTTGGATTTTTGGGGGAAATACTTATATTAAAGTACTGAAAGAACATCGACCGGATAGGGTGCCTTGTAATATTTTTAAAAAATATTCTATCATTATTAATAATGGCACTGTGCTAGTTAAAATTAGCGAGGATTTTGCGCTTAATGGTGTTTGTTACATAAAATGTCAAAATTTTAGAATTTTCAAAAAGGCTTTGATTGCAGAAGAGAGCTAAGTAATTATAACGTATACAATTAATTATATTAGGTTAAAATTTTTGGAAAAAAAAAATACAACTTTCATATTAAATTTTAAAAATTAATAGTTTCCTGTGTAATTAGTTAGTTAGCTCTTATTTGCAATTAAAAACATTTTTCGAAAATTCTAAAATCCTGACAAATTATCGAACTACTGCTAATCAGGAAATCCAAATATACAAGAAGCTTAGTGTAAGCCAGAGTTAAATCCATCAGTACCAACGGGGTCATTAGTTAATGCTTTAGACCAATATAAAATGTTTATCGATAACTAAAGAAACTGAAAAATGTCGATAAATTAAAAATATTTATCGATGAATTTTAAGAATGTGTATCAATAAATTTTAAAATATTTGTCAATAAATACAAGAAATATTCATAGAACTTATATTTATTTACAAATGACATGGTGACATTTATTACTTGGTTGCCGATTTTGCAAAATATCCGAACGTTTTTAGTCAATTATTAAAAATATTATCAAATAATTTGAGATTAACGATAAATTAAAAATATATATATAGAAAAATCAATGTGTGTCTGTATATTGCGTATAGGACACCAAACAGGTGGACCGATTCGCCTGAAAATTTTACTGTGGCTAACCAGTGGACAGAGAATGGTTTATGGCTATACTAGGTCATGATAGGACAGACGGTCGTGGTACTGCCCACACAAACTATACCTTAAAACTCCATTAGTACGCATTTTATTTTCAAAAGCACACGAAGTAGGGGATTAGTGATGAATAATCCCGTGCAAAGCCTGGTAAAAAGCTAGTTTTCAATAAATTAAAAAAAACAGTTCTCGATATTGTCGATTCTTTAAAAAAATATCGATAAATTAATGAAATATTTATGGAATTTTTAAGCAAAGTATTTATCGTTAGATTTGAAAAGATATTTATCCACAAATATAAATTTAATTTAAAATCTGGCCTGTGACAACCGTTTTCAGCTGGCTTCGCAGCGATTTTTCAACAAAATATCCAAAATATTTAGTCTATTTATTTTAGTCTATAATTCTCCCAAAAGCAAAATATTTACGATAAATTTAAAAAAAATATATTTATCTATAAATATAAAAAAATATCTACAATGTATTTATCGATATATAAATACAAAAAACTATTTATCGATAAATTTAATTGAATAACTTTAAAGGAATTATCGATAAATTAAAAAGATTTATAGACAAATTTAAAGTGTTTATCGATAAACGATGACGACCGTCTTCTTCAACAAAATATCCGAACTCAGTCTGTATTTCTTCCAAAAAAATATTGACAAATTAAAAAAATTAGTGATATATTAAAAAATCGACAAATTATATTTGCGATTTATCGATTTAAATTCTTTATCGATAAAATTAAAAAATAAATAAATTGAAAAAAATATCGGTAACTTTAAAAAGTTATCAATAAATCTAAAAAATATTTTTATAAATAGAAATTTTTAAGGAAAAGTATTTATACCGATAAATTAGAAAAATATGTATCGATAAGTAAATAAAAGAATTATTTATCGATAAATTTAAATAATAATTCTAATAACATCGAGAATTATTGATAAATTAAAAAATATTTATATTTGCGATTTATCGGTTAAAATTCTTTATCGATAAAATTAAAAAATCAATAAATTGCAAAAAATATCGGTAACTTTAAAAAGTTATCAATAAATCTAAAAAATATTTTTATAAATAGAAATTTTTAAGGAAAAGTATTTATACCGACAAATTAGAAAAAATATTTATCGATAAGTAAACAAAAGAAATTATTTATCGATAAATTTAAATAATAGTTCTAATAACATCGAGAATTATTGATAAATTAAAAAATATTTATCTTCACGATAAAAAAAATATCGATAAATTAAAAAATATTTATCGGTGAATTATAAATGATCGATGATCTATAAATTTTAAAAATACTACAAATAACATTTTTCAAACACAAAAAAACATAGAAATGACAGCAAATTCATTGTTTGGGTGATGAGCGGCTTTCGAAAATTCTTAAACATGCCTGTGAGACAAATTGCGAAAGTAAACTGTTCAATTTTAAAAAAATCCCAGTTGGAAAAATAGTCATACATGAAATTGCCGGCAACGATTCTGCAACAATTTCCGGGATATTAAAGACATTTCCTATTAAATGGGTGTGTCAACAAGCAAAACTGCAGGATTTGGGCTACGGAAAATCCAAGAGCAGTTCATCAGCGACAATCACACCCACTTAAGGTTACTGTTGCGGTGCGGTGTATCCTCCGAAAGGATAATTGGTCCATACCTTGAAATATGTGGAAAATATGCTAAAAAGAGCACGTATGTGCGAAGCAGAAAATGGTCATCACTTACAGGATATCATTCTTTTGAGATATATACGATGTCATAAAATTTATATGATGATATATTTATATATCACCGATCTCAAACGGAATTTGGACAAACTCTTTTTTGAAAATATTCTACTTACCAAGGGCTAAATAATTGCCTTTGGAATACCCGATTCATGTATTCTAGTTTTCGAGATATCGGACAATCAAAATTTGCTATATATATACCCGATATCTGAAAAACCTATATATCACCGATCTCAAACGGAATTTGGACCAACTCTTTTTTGGAAAATATTCTACTTGTTATGGCTAAATAATTGCTTTTGGAATACGCGATTCATGTATTCTAGTTTTCGAGATATCGAGATATTTACCGATATCTGAAAAGCTATATATCTCCGATCTCAAACGGAATTTGGACCAACTCTTTTTTGGAAAATATTCTACTTACCAAGGGCTAAATAATTGCCTTTGGAATACCCGATTCATGTATTCAAGTTATCGAGATATCGTCTCTTATATGTCACTTCAATACATGGGCTAATATAACATATTTTATATAGTTTATTGACTATTGACTGATTCGATACATTCAAAAATACTGCTAAACCAATATTTCATAATTCCTTTTATTTTTATTGTTTTTAGTATTTTTTACAAAAAAAAAAAAATATTTTTTAAATACGTCCCACAAGCTTTGTGTCTTGGGTGTGGGACGAATTTAACTTACGAATTTATCTTCACACCCTTCATTCGCTCAGGCCAGAAAAGAAAGCGTTCTAAACTCATCTTAGACGGACGGTAATTACCGGCTTCTTTTTGTCACGAATATATGTCGAAAAATGTGCAATAAATGGTCAAAGCCTGAGATACGTGTGGTCCTTGGAAACATTATTATTGTTATATTCTAGCAAGATCAATTACTTGTAACAATGAGTATCCCATTCTACTGCACTATTATATTCTATTGAAAAATTAATTTGAATTACATATTTTTTACTCTGTAGAGATTTGTTTGTGAAAATACCCAGTGCTTTGGAAAAACTGCCAGATACTTTCCAGATCTTAAAAACCCTACAAAAATATTGCCTCCTCCTTTTACGACTTCTGCATTTGCCTTTTTGCCCGGAGAAGCAAATGCGTATCGTCTGTGTCTTGTTGATACGACTGTTCATCCGCAACACCACATCTTTTGCCATAACTTTGTCGTGATAAAACGTTCGGCTTCTTCCAGAGGACTTCTCCCAACCCTACTACGTATGTGCGCGTGCATTTCTAAGCAACCTGTCCACGGTTTGAGTTGTATGTATGTATACCGGCCGGCCGGCCGCGAGTGTGTGACACCAGGCATATCGTCTGCGCAATCAATATCATGACTTGACTTTGATTGAAGTGCCAACTGTATATAAGTGTATGTCGTCGTCAGGAGCTTCCACCATTCACGTTAGTCTGGACACTGACGTTAGCAAATATGACTAGGAATAATATTGCAGAGATAATACCCAGCACCCCACCCACCATTGTCGGACGCTATAGATGACGAGGAGCGGCGAACTGACTTTGTGTTTAAAGGGAACTCAACTTGATGTGTCACAGAAAATAGCTTCAGGGTTGTGATTGTGGGTAGTGTTTTGTAACACGAACGGGATAAAATCTCAAATAATGATTGAAATCCTTCTAGATCGACGATCTACAGAACACTGGATACGAGAGGCTCACTCAGAGAGAATTTGTATTTTTTTTTTAGTTTGAGCATGTTCCTCGGGAGAAGATACTGATACGCAAAAATCCTATACTTCGCGCTGCAGACTTTGAATAAACCCAAGAGGAGAAAATCTTGAAATTAGGCCGAATGCTATCAACGTTGATGACCTTAAAAATATTCAGAGTTTCGTACGAGATATTGTGGCTGTTTTCTTTAAGACAGGATAACTAAGCTGCGATAACAAACATCTAAATAAAATGTTAAAATTGCACTCAAAATAAAAAATTCTTTTTTAAAATTGTCGCCAAAAGCAATATCAATGTGTGTGTGAAAACAAATTTTGAAAAAATAATTTTGTGCTAAAAATTTTTGACTTAGCCTTGATAATTATCCAGTGCAAGTCAAAATTATGGTTATCGAGGCTAAGTCCAATAAAGTCAACACAAAATATTTTTTGAAAATTTCTTTTGATACATATATTTATATTGTAGTTGGCGAGAATGTGAAAAAAAAAATTTAAAAAAAAAATTAAATTTTTATTAACGTTTTTGTTATCGCAGCTTGTTATCCCGGCTTAAAGAAAAACAGCCCTATTATGTATGTGGAAATAAATTCGAATACAACTAGCAAAGAGCAGCACTGTTACCAGAGCTCTGTTAGGAGTTAACAGAGGTGTGATTCTCTTTTTTCGAAAAAATTTCAAAATCAATTTATAAGTTAAGAAAATACCGATAATTCATAATTTTTATTCTTCTCAAAATGCATATCTTTGATTATATTTCAAAAAAGTAATGTCAACAATAGCCCTGATCATATCCTTTTCCAGAATTTCTGTCAAAATGTCACGACCGTTACAATTTAAATGTCTTATATTTCCTATATTCATAAAGAGATGTCGTTAATGTATACTTTAGAAGCAGTTGTATGAACTATTTCTTTGATTAGCAAAAATGAATAAAGTCATGTAATGGAAGAACATTACAGAATTCAAGAATATAAGTAAAAGCTCAATATTTTCTTCAAATCGAAGGTCACACCAGTGACGCTCTAGTTTGTTTTATATCTCAAATAATCAAAACGCTGCGACATATTTATATTTGCAAAAACAATATTCCGATTAATCTGACGTTTCCAACATGCAATATAGTAAAAATCCCAGTCAATGAATATGGGAGATATTTAAAAATATTTAAGGAATAGTGTCACACCCGTTCCAATGGAATCACCCAGAGGCAAAAAATTCTAATGAGAGTAACTTTATGGTAGGCAAATGGAAAATATTGGATGAATGCAACTTATAGCACAGATAGTCCTGGACGTGCCCTTTCTGACTTTGACCCCGACACGTTTCAGAAAAATTATTTATTTCTCAATTTTGAATTTCGTATCACTGATGTACATTTTTCAAGGAAAAGTGAGTCTACTGTGACCAAACGGAAAGTATTGGGTGATAGCCCTGAAACTAACCTTTCTGAATTTGGTCGCCACTTATTTCACATTTTTTTTTTTACAATTTTGAATGCTGTGTCACTGCTGCACATTTTTCAAGCAAATGTGCCCACTGTGACCAAAAAAATATTGGGTTAATAAAATTTATAGCACAGATAGATCTGGACGCGACCTTTCTAAAATTGGCAGCCACACATTTCACATTTTATTTTACAATTTTGAATTTTCTGTTACTGATGCAGGTTTTTCAACAATAAAGCACAGATAGCCCTGGACGTGACCTTTCCGAATTTGGCCCCGACACATTTCAGAAAATTAAATTATTTTCTCAATTTTGAATTTCGTATCACTGATGCACATTTTTCAAGGAAATGTGAGCCCACTGTAACCAAACGAAAAATATTGGGTGAATAAAACTTATAGCACAGAGATCCCTGGAGGTACTCTTTCTGAATCTGTTCCCACACATTTCAGAAAATTAAAATGTTTTCACAATTTTCAATTTCGTGTCTGTGATTCTTCACGAAAATCAGCCCACTGTAACCAAACAAAAAAAATATTGGGTGAATAAAATTTATCAGTAATAAATAAATTTCGTTCCTTGTTATTGAAATGTTATGTCAATTTTTAGGGGATTATTTAATTTCGCCTTTTTCCACAATTCCCTGTTGCACTCCTCTGATATATGCGGTTAGAAAATTAAATATTTGCCCTAATGTCACCGCAAGCATACTGAACATTTGTTCGAACATAATTTTGTTTTGTTTGGTATGTGGATGAGTTTATGTAAATAAATCAAAAAAACGTTCTTATTTTTAGCCAAATTTAAACAAAATTATTAATGGCATTTTGTGAATTTATTACAGCCCAATGCGAGGCGAACAATGGCGGCGAGACGGCCGGCAGAGATGCGAGTGATTTGCACAGATTTGTCAGATACAGCAGCAAATAACATTTATTTCTCAACTGGCAAATCTGAGATTTGATTTTTATGATGTTTAGAACAAATCGCCAAACAAAACTAAAACTAAAACTGAAAAAACAACATCAATGTTGTTAACACATAGCGACAAGAGCAACAACAACAACAACAACAACAACGAAGACGTACGCATGACAGTGAACCGGGCCAAGGTAAGAAAACACGTCAATAACTGAAATAAAAACGGCAAAACAAAAACAAACCCGAAAACGACAAACAACAATGATCGTTTTTCTCGATATTCCACATTCAGTGCGTACGAAACGCTCAACGAAAAATGCCAGGACAGGATAACAAACACACACACACACATATGGAGATGAAAATGACATGTATGTACAGTGGGTCGAAAGAAACCAAAAAACAATGCTTTTGGCATACCTGAAGTAAGAACTCAGTCACAGTATCTCGAATATAACGTTATCTAGAGTTAACAGACGTAACGAATTCTGATGGAGGTTAACTCTACGAGTTTATGGTGAGCAAATAGAAAATATTTGGTGAATGAAACTAATAGCACAGAGAACTCTGGACGTGCCCTTTCCGAATTTGGCCCAACAGAACACTGAGCAAATTTGACACTTTCATAATTTTGTGTGAAAGTTTTAATGAAAACTCAACCCACTGTGGTCAAATAGTACATATTGGGCGAATGAGACTAGTATCATATATACATCTTGAAGATTCCTCTCTTGAGCAAATTAAAAATTTTGATAATTTTGGATTTTGTGGGAAGTTGTGTTATTTAAGGAAACTCAACCTACTGCGGCCAAATGCAAATATTGGGAGAATGAAGCCCTATAGGCGTATCCCTTCGGAATCAAAGCCCAACATTGCAGAACAGTGAGAAAATTTCCCAATTTTGATAATTATGGATATTTTGGAAAAGACTTTGTGGTAAAGATGAATTATTTTATGAAAACTGAACCACTGTGACCAAATGGGAAATATGGAATGAATGAAGCTTGTAGCTTGTATATAGCCCTAGCCTTTTTCTAACCATTGGCGTAGGAGGGATATTCTTCTGGGGGTGGCTATAGCACACCAAACTTAGTTTAATTTTTTTTAATTTAAAAATTTGGATAATTATCCAGAGTAAGTCAAAACAGTCAACACAAAATATTTTTTTTAATTTGTTTGGATAAAAATATTTATTTTATTTTTATTTTAAAATTTTATTAACGTTTTTGTTATTGCAGCTTGTTATTCCGGCTTAACCCATTAATGCCCAGACGGGTAGTTTTCTACCCCTGAACTAAAAATAAGATTTCTACGAAACTAGACGGAGTAACAACTATTTGTTGATATTTATTAAATATTTAGAATGTTTTCTGTAATATAATACCAACAACCTCCCTATACAGAGCCTAATTTCCCCGATTCACACGAAAAATTTTAAAATACACAAAAATACCTAATTTGAATTTAAGATTATAATTATGTTTTCACATGAAATTAAAAAGTTTTCTTAACTGTAATGTTAAAATTTTATTATATTCTTATATGTAAAGACATATTTAAAATACTATTGACATGATTGTTTCATTTCTAATTTAAACATGCAACGGCACAAGGGGTAGAAAACTATCCCAGCCATGTCTTGAATACCAATATAGACATTTGTGTGTCTAAAATATTCATAATTGGGCCAAAATTAGGTAGTACTCAAAAAATCAAGAAAAAATTCCAACATGATCGGGTACCAGGCAGGTTTAAAAAACAGTCCTAATTTAATATTTAGGAACATTTAATCGTTGTAGGAACATTCGTTAATGGTAGTGATTTATTTAAATGTAATATTAACACAAACAACTTTAAACCGTTTTCAGTGTACTGAGCAGACAAGGGGTACATGTCTGCTCAGTACACTGAAAACGGTTTAAAGTTGTTTGTGTTAATATTACAGTTAAATAAATCACTACCATTAACGAATGTTCCTACAACGATTTGAAACATTAGGGGCGTTTACACATGAATATGTTTTGTGTTTATTTATTCACACGCAGCTAAATGTTTGACATTTCAAATTTTAATAAAATTTTGGCAAATAAACAAAAATGCAAAAATAACTTGGCAGCAGCTATTGCCCTTACTTGCGAAATTATAAAAACTGATGAAACAACTTTAATTAAATTTAACTTTTTTCACGTTCAATTTGAAAACTCACATTTTTTCTTTTTGTGTTGACAATGATTTTTACTTTTTCCAAAAATGAAAAAAATATGTGCTTAAAAAAAGATTTTTGTGTGACGCAGACAAATAGTAAATTGTATTATATTAATTTGAAATTCTGGGAGGGGGTGGGCTTAGCCACCCTAGGACCATCCGCCCTACGCCAATGTTTCTAACACCATTCCTTTGAAAGAAGAAGAAGAGCAACAACAAAAATATAAAAGTTTTAATTGTATTATTTTTTCGTTTGTATTTGTTTTGGTCTCTAATCAATATTTGATTTAAACTGGTATATTGTCCTGGCTCAAGACCATTTTGCATGCTTCAAAGTACCACTATTATGATTTCCACCCTGTAAAAAGTTATGTTCAGGTGGCTTCGCAACGACTTTTCAACAACATACTCCCGGCCTTCTTTTAGCTAATGATTCTCACAAACGAAACGAGAAGCACAACTCACTTGCCGAATATCCGTTTTTAAAAAATCGCACCAAGTGTTTGTCGTTATTTCTGTTTTTATATTTGTGTGTGTGTGTCCATTGTTTTTCTTATTTCAGTTTTTGCTGTAAAATACTAACATGGCTTTAACATCAACATTCGCTGTTATTTCTCAACGTTGCGACGGTAATAACAGACAGAGACCGAGATTTCTTGTCGTGTCTTTGCTGATGACACTTTTTCTCATTTACTCTGAAAGGGGTTCTTTCTCAGCTTCTAGTCTCTTTTCCTGGCTCTACCAACTTCACTCATTCTCTCATATTATTAAATATTAGATATTTTTTGCACTGTCTCTGCTAGACTCCATTCATGTCACAGAATTGCGCTAAATTACTATTAAATAAGTTCCTGCAATTGACAGGACAAATTTTGAGGCCGAAGATTGTACCACTAAACTAAAAGAAAAACGAAGATCTAGAGAGACTTCAAAAGCACATTTACATACAGACTTATCTGGTTGTATGTGTGACTATATATTTTTAAGTGATTATTCAAGGATGACAAGGAAATGCTCAGGCAACTGTGGATGACATTTAGCAGGCATTATGTTTATGACCTACATCTTAACAAACAACCCACCCACTCACCCAGATGAGGCTGAAAGTTTTTTGTGGTGGACAGCTTCTTCCGCAAGTTTGCGTTAACAAGTGTATCCCGCATAATGGGAATTTTCTTTGCAAAATAAATACTATTTGAAAAGTTGTCGTTTTTTAGCAATTCAAAGAAAAAAATTCAATGTCATCATCACGAGCATTTTGACAAGTGCGAAAATTGCCATTGAAATCATGCTGCTGCTAATGATGCTCACGATGACGTTGATGAGGTTGTTGCTGATGAGGCAGCATCATGAAATCTGAAATCTGCCCGACATACCGTCGGTTTTCTTGGCCACCATCGAATGAAATGCGTGGTAATTGTGTGATGTTGACGGTGGTCGATCAGAGTTGCCCACCTCCTCCTCTTCCTCCCGATAATGTTTGTTCCACAAGAATTTTAATTTTTATTTGTTTGTGTTTTTTCGTTCTTCTTCTTGGTAGCCTTCCTCTTCACCGTCAATTGGTGGTTGCGGTGGATGTCGTCGACAGATTTGTGTTCATTTAGTGGCGTTTCAATGTTGCCGTTGGCATTTGTTTCGCCGTAATGGCGTTGATGACGGCTATGCGATGTTCTTTGGCCATTTCAGAAACGTTTTTAGAGCAGCAGCAGCTTTGTGCTTTAACCTTAAACTCATGAAATTAGCAATGACATGGCCAAACATGCTAAAATACTTATATATACATAGAAACGAAATAGACAAACAGAATTGGTGGGGGAGAGAGAGAAATTGTACATCACCGAGCACGGAACAGTGCTACATTTTCTATTATGGAAGGATTGCAGCAGTTGAGATTATTTTTTTTAAAGAAAATTTGACAATTTTGGATTAATAAAATATTTTTTAAGGATTTTCCAACCGCTGTAGCCAAATTGATAATAGTGGGCCAATGAAACGACAGATTTCACAACATTTAGAAAATTTCACAATTTTAGATTTTGATCAAATTTGTTTTATTTGTTTTTTTTTCGGACCACTGTGGCCAAATGGGAAAAATTGGGCATATCAAAGTATTTGCGCATGGAGCCCAAGGCTTAGCTTTTCAAGAACATAATTTAATATTTCAGAACATTAAAAACATTCATAATTTTCGATTCTGTGACAAATTTGATTTTTTTAGGAATTTGGACCCACTGTGACCAAATGAGAAATATTGGGTGTGTGAAACTTTTTGTACATGTAGCCCTAGCCCATGTTTCTCTCCAATGATATCAGAACACTGAGAAAATTTCGGTCACAGTGGGATCACTTTCTTGAAAAATGTGCATCAAAGACATAAAATTCGAAATTGTTAAAAAAATAATTTTCTGAAATGTGTTGGTGCCAAATTCGGAAAGCGCACGTCCAGGGCTATCTGTGCTATAAATTTTATTCGCCCTATATTTTCCGTTTGGTCGCATTGGGCTCAAAAACTCAAAATGATGAAAAAATTTTAATTTTCTGAAATGTTTGGTGGCAAAATTCGGAAAGGGCACGACCAGGACTATCTGTGCTTTAAATTTTATTCACCCAATATTATCCGCTTGGTTACAGTGGGCTCGCTATGTTAAAATATATATCCAGCATCCGTAACACAAAATTGTAAAATAAATTTAATTTTCTGAAATGTATAAGGACAAAATTCGGAAAGGGCACGTACAGGGTTATTTATGCCATAAATTTGATTCACCCAATATTTTCCGTTTGTCACAGTGGGCTCATAAATTCAAAATTGCGAGAAAAAAAAATAATTTTCTGAAATGTGTGGGGCCCAAATTCTGACGACCAGGACTATCTGTGCTTTAAATTTTATTCACCCAATATTAACCGCTTGGTTACAGTGGGCTCGCTATCTTAAAATTTGTGCATCAGTGACACAAAATTGTGCAATAAATTTAATTTTCTGAAATGTATAAGGACCAAATTCAGAAAGGGCACGTCCAGGGCTATTTATGCAATAAATTTTATTCACCCAATATTTTGCGTTTGTCACAGTGGGCTCATAAATTCAAAATTACGAAAAAAAAATTTTCTGAAATGTGTGGGGTCCAAATTCTGTAGGGCACGACCAGGACTATCTGTGCTTTAAATTTTATTCGCCCAATATTATCCGCTTGGTTACAGTGGGCTCGCTATCTTAAAATATGTGCATCAGTGACACAAAATTGTGAAATGAATTTAATTTTCTGAAATGCGTGGGGCCCAAATTCAGAAAGGACAAGTCCGGGGCTATCTGTGCTATAAATTACATTCACCCAATATTTTCCATTTACCCACCATATACTCGCAAAATTACCACTCTCCGACAGAATATGTTGCCTCTGTTAACTTCTAACAGAACTCTGATATCTGCGCTGCTCTTTGCTAGTTGTATTCAAATCTATTTTCATACGCATTTTAGACAGCGGCAGTTGTTTTAGGAAATATCAATTTTGTCACAATTTATTAATTTTTATTTTTTCGTTGTTCCGTAATCTTTGAAGGCTAATATTCGAAATTAATAGCCTAGGTCTGCATGGGCCCTAAATATCATTCACCCAATAATTTGCTTTTGGCACAAAATTGTTTTCTCAGTGATCGGGAATCTATGTGACTTAGCTTAGTTTCACAGCAAGGGCACTCATATATTAAAAATACGGCCTTTCATATGACATAATAGAGAAAACTCAAAGAAAATAGTGTCATCCCATATGTATATGTCTCTCCAATCATCCGCCTCTCGCAACAACGTGTGATATTTTATTTAAATAAAAATATTCTATTTAAATATATTTAAAAAAATTGCTAGGTTTAACACGTGTTTAACCTCTTTCTAGGAGCCCATAATGGAATTTCGAACGGCAACTATGCCAAAGATGACAGATGCCGGCCAACTGTCAAAGCACACATCATCATAACATGCGTCTTTAGTACGACCATGTACATATAGACGCCCGCATATATAAATAGACGCCAAAGATTTTTCATTTTATTGCTTTTGCAAATTTTTTCTTTCATCACTCGATGAAAATTGAATAGATTTTTTCCCAATATTTCCTCTTCGCTCCACCCGAGTGGCGGGAAAACAAAAACTTTGTTGTTCACAATGAATTTTCTTCAAACAATTTGGGAAAATTTGATGACGACAAATGTTAAATTTAGACACATACAAGTAATGCGGAGTCAGTCGCTTGAGAGGATTTTTTCTGTGTGGGTCGAGTGCCGTCGTTCTGTTTTTTTGTTGTGCTGTGTTGTTGTTGTTCAAGAAGATTTAGTGGAAACAATACGAACGAGTAGAGTAGTTGTTGGTGTTGGGACTGGAAATTTTGGCAAGCGACTACAACGACGGCGTAGAACTTAAATAGAAACAGGCATTTTTAATATCCCAAAAACAAATATGTACATATGTATGTATATTGCCATGACAAACTGTTGTTTTGTGTTTTTCCGAATTGGAAAACGTTTTGAAAACTTTGCATTGACAAGAAAATTCGTTATACATAAATTAGTTGCAAGAAAAATGTCTTTATGTGGAACAAGTTAAGGATTATGTTCAGAATCCTCAACATCCCAAGGTGGGCAGATTGCTTTAAAAGGCTAAGTGCTGTGAAAAGGCTGAGAATTACAGTATTTCCCTGAAAATCCAATCTTTCCAAGCCGATTCGCAGGAATTAGACCCACAGAAACAGAATTTTTGATTTTATGACAAAGATCATTTTTATGGAAATTGTGCCCACTGTGTCTAAATGGAAAATATTGTGTGAATAAAACTTATCGAGGGCTTATATTCATAAGTGGCTATGAACCATTTTCTCGAAAATGAGATTTTGAGTTTTCAGTTTTGGATGTCATATAAATTTGGAGAAGAAATTTTTTTCTAAAGCCACTTTTTTCAATTTTCTCTGATTTGGCTATCTACTCACACGTTATGGCATATGATTGCAGACCTAGTCGAGCCCTTTATGAAATTACTCCCTCGGATTTCTGAACTCTGAGAAATTTTCACAATTTTGGATTTTGTGACATTTTTAATGAATATGAGCCCACTGTGCCATATATAAAATACTGGCCGTTCTGAATTTAGGTCCCACATATTTCAGGACACTATTTACAGAAAACCACAGGACATGAAATATGTATAAGGTTGAAGTCTGTATTCGGGTCGATTTTTTTCGCTTTTTCGATTTTAATGTGACATCAAATTTGTATTCGACTTCCACGGACTAGGTATCTTAGACCCGACCCATGGTTTCATGGAGAAATGTTCTTAGAATTTTTCCGTAGATTTCGATTTTGCCTGACACTGCTCATTTTTTTCTATCCATTCCAAGTCTTGATTCTCCTCCTTTCATTAACAAAAAACGAATTTCCTTCGTAATAAGAAAAAAAAACTTGATCGAAATAGCTGGTATTCGAATGTATTACATTTATCGACACCTAAAATTTTAATTTCCATTTCAAGGGAAAAGTGTTGGGGAAGATTTACTTAGCCGTGATATATTTTAGTAAAAACTATGTACGAGTATTTCCCGTATCAGGGACACAAACATGAACAATTTATTGCTTTTAAGTCGCCTCAAAAGCAGACCACATGTAGGGCACTACAACAATACCATTTCTATAGGAGAGAACAGATTTTTGTTATTTTCCAAATTTCAACAAATTCAACAACAATAATAATAAAATCCTAAAACAAATAAAACAACAAGCAGACAACATGAACGATATAAAAAAGATTTGCAAATATACATCTACAGTGGGGCTCAACATCAACCAAAAAAGAACACCCGCAACATAAACCGCAATAACAGTTGTCGAGGATAGAGCAAAAATATAAAACTGAGCGTTTGTTGTTCTTTGGACTGTTATAGAAATTCGCTTTTCTATTAGTTTTTGTTTTGCGTAAATTCCGTTTATTTATTTTCCCATAATGTAAACTTTCCAGATATATTGTGGACATTCTCAGAAAATCTTGTCAAAGGATGTATTGAGCATAACATAACATCAAAGAGTTGAAGCTTAGCAACATACAAATAGAAGATGACGTGGTTTCCTTATTTCCGAGTATAACAATAAATGGAGTCATTAAGATTGTAGAAAAAATGGAAAGTACTTGAAAAATATACACAGATACCACTTGTACTATTCATATAAATATTAACCTAAAAAGGACAAGAAACAACAAAAATGAATATCTATACCATTTTCCCAGGAGATGGCAAGCATAGTGATGGAGGAATTTAAAAATCTATGGATAAATGTAGATAAATTCAAAAAATCATTACCTTTACAAATTAAAACAAGTAAAAACGGCGTTTAGTTCGGCCGGTCCGAACTTTATATACCCTCCGCCATGGATTGCATTTCACAGAGGTTGTCGGTTTTCGTAGAAGTGCAGCAATATTACGAGAAAATATAAATTTTTTAATATAGCCAAACCAAAACAAATACAAATATTGAAAAAATAATTTTATTAATAAATATAATATTTTAATTATTTCAAACAACGCTTATAAGGCAAGGCTATCAATACGTCAATACAAAAAATAAATATTCTTATATTTATATTTTCAAAAAGCTTAAATACCATAAATATTGGTAGATAGTAGGTGCTACAGTTGGTAGTATTTCCATTCTATTTTAATTCCAAAAGTACAAAAATCCATTACACTAGTCAACAGTCAAAATGTACTCGGGATGCGATAATTTTTTCTGTGTAGATAACCTTGACATGAGCTCGAAAAACGCAATAAAAATTTTTTTTCGTTTGGTTTTTTTTTTTATTTTTTTTTTTTAAATTTTAAATTTTTTTTTGGTTAATTTGTTTCGTCCGGCATAACTCGGGAACCACTAGCCCGATTTAATTGAATTAAATTTTAAAAAATTTAAAATTACAATTCCCTTAATCTGTTCATATATTGTTTTCCTATACAAGCAACAGTTTCCAAGTTAAAAATTAATATATAAAGGAAAAAACTTATTTTTTGCCTAAAGATTTAAATTTTTTTTTTAAATCCATAAAAAATCCAAAATGAAAAAAAAATGTCAAATCTTATTACTTTTACGTAAAGTCACATAACCTATGAGCAAAATGAGACAAAGATCATGAAAATCGATGCACGCGTTTCGCTTTTATTCGCAATTGAGTAAAGGTATGAATTTCAAAAATTTGCTCGACATATGCACAACTTTGTCTATGGTAAGGTTTTTTCTTTTTTTTTGATTCTCAGAATTTTCCAGTGCCATTTTGCGAAGAACCAGTGGACCCGCAACCGTCCGTTTCAAGATGGGCATCTAATAATGAGGCGATACATCCAACATCAGATCCGGAGACAGTAGAAACCACATCAGAATGCGAGTCAACATATACATTGCATGGAGGTCAACGCTTATGTTCCCAAGCAGAACTGAACGATTGGGTTAGAGAATTGAAACTCTCCAAGGAAGATGCAGAGTTGCATGCATCGCGCATGCAACAGTTCGGGCTCTTGGTGTGGTGACAACAATCTACAGGAAGCGTCATGAACCATACGCAAGGTACTACACAAAAAAAGACAACATCTGTTTTTGTAAGGACATTCCCGGATTATTTGGTGAACTCGGGTACTCTTACGATCCAGGAGAGTGGCGTCTTTTCATCGACAGCAACAAGCAGAGCCTTAAAGCAATTTTACTGCACAACGGCAACGAGAAACCTTCGATTCCAATTGCTCATGCCGTTGACACCAAGGAAACATACGAAGTCATGGACAATCTACTAAAGTGCCTTAACTATGAGAGGCACGATTGGAAAGTTTGTGCCGACCTTAAGGTTATCGGTATCCTTTGTGGATTACAAGGTCGATTCACAAAGTACTGTTGTTTTCTCTGCCTTTGGGACAGCCGCGATCGTCAACATCATTACACCAGGAGGAGTTGGACAGAAAGAGTTAACTTCATCCCCGGCAGCGACAACGTGAAATATACACCACTCATAAAAAAGGAAAATGTTTTTCTCCCACCTCTTCACATAAAGGACTCATAAAAAAATTCGTGAAAGCTATCAACAAAGATGGCGAAGCGTTCGCCTATTTAAAAACCATTTTTCCTCACCTTTCATCGGCAAAGATTAAGGAAGGCGTTTTCGACGGTCCGCAAATTAAAAAGTTGTTGCAAGACCAACAGTTTGAGCACATTTTATCACCAAATGAAGCTGCAGCTTGGAACTCATTTCGGCAAATTGTTTCCGGATTTCTTGGAAACAACAAAAGCTCAAATTACAGAGAGATCGTAGAACAACTACTCCAAAATTATAAAAAAATTAGAGCAAATATGTCGCTTAAGATACATTCTACACTCGCACTTGGACTTCTTTCCGGACAACCTGGGCGATGTGAGTGACGAGCATGGTGAGCGTTTTCATCAGCAAATGAAAGAAATTGAGCACCGATACCAATGATTTTGGAACGAAGCTATGATGGGGGACTATATCTGGTCCCTGATAAGAGAAACAGACCCACAACAATATAAAAGAAAGACAAAAGCACATAATTATTTTTAATTTGAAGGTTTTTATTTTTGTGTTTAGATATTTTTTTTTTAACTTTTTTATAATTAATTAATGTTGATATCCTTAGGATAATTTCTTGTACATATATCGAATTGTTTTTTAATTTAAAGTCATATATTTTTGTCACCCAACAAATTTTATTTTTTTTTGTAATAAAAAAGAAAAAACCTTACCATAGACAAAGTTGTGCATATGTCGAGCAAATTTTTGAAATTCATACCTTTACTCAATTGCGAATAAAAGCGAAACGCGTGCATCGATTTTCATGATCTTTGTCTCATTTTGCTCATAGGTTATGTGACTTTACGTAAAAGTAATAAGATTTGACATTTTTTTTCATTTTGGATTTTTTATGGATTTAAAAAAAAAAAATTAAATCTTTAGGCAAAAAATAAGTTTTTTCCTTTATATATTCATTTTTAACTTGGAAACTGTTGCTTGTATAGGAAAACAATATATGAACAGATTAAGGGAATTGTAATTTTAAATTTTTTAAAATTTAATTCAATTAAAACGGGCTAGTGGTTCCCGAGTTATGCCGGACGAAACAAATTAACCAAAAAAAATTTTTTAAAATTTAAAAAAAAAAAAATAAAAAAAAAACCAAACGAAAAAAAAAAAATTTATTGCGTTTTTCGAGCTCATGTCAAGGTTATCTACACAGAAAAAATTATCGCATCCGGAGTACATGAAATTTTTTTCATTTTGTTGAGTAGTGTTATCAGACGTACAAGTGCAATAACTTCATGATTCCACCAATTTTTGTCGTAAAAGAAAACGTACGTGTACGTGCGTGTCTATGCAGTCAGAGGAATGTATACACCGAATTCCATGATTCCAGCTGCGCCCATATGGTTGGTACCCTTGACGTTTCTACGCAATTAGAATTTCATCATTCTAGCTGTAGTCATTTAGGTGGTACTATTTTTATCCCTCTGTACCATTGTATCCCTTGAAAGTACGAATTTCGAATAATCCGTTTATTTTCCTTCTCTACGCAGTCAGCGGAATGTATACTCCGAATGGCATGACTCTAGCTGCGGTCATTTGGTTGGTACTATTTGTATCCCCTTTTTCCATTTTATCCCCAAAAAGTATGAATTTTGAAAAATTCGTCTATTTTCCATGTCTACACAGTCAGAGGAATGTATACTCCGAATTTCACGACTCTAGCTGCGGTCATTTGATTGGTACTATTTTTATCCCATTTTTCATTTTAACCCCAAAAAATACGAATTTCGAAAAATCTGTTTATTTTAAGTGGCTACGCAATCAGAGGAATGTATACACCGAATTTCATTATTCTAGGTGCAACCGTTTGGTTGGTACCATTTGTATCCCTCCGTGCACATTGTATCCCTTGAAAGTACGAATTTGGAAAAAAAACCTTTTATTTTTCTTGTCTATGTAGTCAAAGGAATGTATACTCCGAATCGCATGACTCTAGCTGCGGTCATTTGGTTGGTACTATTTGTATCCCCTTTTTCTATTTTGACCCCAAAAAGTACGAATTTCGAAAAATCAATTTATTTTCCGTGCCTCCACAGTCATAACTCTAGCTGCGGTCATTTGCTTGGTACTATTTCTATCCCTTTTGTTCATTTTAACCCCAAAAAGTACGAATTTTGAAAAATCCGTGTATTTTACTTGTCATTATTCTAGGTGTAACCGTTTGGTTGGTACCATTTTTATCCCTCTATTCCCATTTTACCCCTTAAAAGTACGAATTTGGAAAAAATACACGTTTTTGCTATAAGGGGAATGCGCATACCAAATATCAAGCAAATATAAACTGACATATTCAAAAAACATGCTTTAATACGCTAAAATATTAGGGATTAGTATGGGTATTTTTAGTCCTTGTGAGGGAAAAATGTTTCTCTTTGGGCCGATTTCGCTCCGTTTCAATCCCAACCGATCTACGACTATAAGACGCATTTATGGAAAATTTGAACGTTCTAGCTCCTTTCGTTTAGATGCTAGCGAGCTTTCAACAGACGGACGGACATGGCTAGATCGTCTTAGAATTTTATGACGATCAATAATATATGTATATACTTTGAGACCCTATTCATGTCGATATTTCAATGTGTTACAAACGGAATGACAAAGTTAGTATACCCCCATCCTGGAGGCGGAGGGTATAAAAATTGCACACGATTTTTTTCATTGCTTCTACATTTATTCATAGATTCTCTCCAAAAATATATTCTTTTATTTAATTGTAATGGGACTTTTCGCGCAATTTAAACAAAAGTTAGAAAATCATAATTTTTTTAAATCGTTTGTAGACACAGATTGCTTTAACTTCTACATTTATCCATAGATTTTTTACATACAAAAATTGTTTCTTTTTGCGTTAGAATGTTAGACTTTTTCTTTTTTTTGTCGTGCTAGCAAAATTAGATTTAAAAAAAAAATATTTTTTCCCAAATTTTTTGAGGCTGTTCCTAAGCCACAGTTGTAGACATCACAATTACCTTTAATTGAATATGTACATCCAAAATGAGAGTACAAATATTAAAGTTACCTAGGAAAATTTTAATTTTAGTAGTAAAAAATTAAAAATATCCATAACATTCCAATTCACACAAAAATATTTTTTATCGTGTTGTACACAAAATTTTTGGCTGTTTATTTATTTCATACTTTGAAGTGCTTTTTACTAGGGTCCATTTTCATAATGAAAATATACTCCAAATTTTAGATATTTTATGCTTGGTGTTGAAGCTCCTAAACGCCATTTCGTCTCCATAGTTATACAGAGAAGAGAATGTGTAGGAATGTTTGTTACCCTTAACCTATCGTTTCCAGGTATAACTAGAAATACGATTTATATTGAGCGCTCATTAACGGTAGTTAAAAATTCAATTAACATTGTTTACAGCTCTGATTATGGCGTGTCGAGAGCAGTTCAGCGACTGCTCTTTTTTCAAGCATTCACTTTGTGCGGATTTCCCGCAAGACTAATCGCTTGTAATGATTGATCCGGTCCGTTCGCCCGCCTATCGCGGGTTGACGTTTCTTGTTTATTTTTTATGGCCGTTTTATTTTCTTTTTGTTCAAACATCTTTTTTTGGCTCGGACATCAAAGTCTGTAATTAATTATTTATTTTGACACCGCATGTTAATGTCATTTGAGGTTTACACTTTTGCTTGAGAGGGGGTTGGGGCGGCAGGGAGAGATAGGTAGTTAACGGCTGTTCTTTCTTCTGTGGAAATAGCAGCAGAAGCAACTAAATCTGATTGTTATTAATATGCATTGTTATTATTTTTTTTTATTTTGTTATTTTTATCTGTAAATATAATAAATATCTACATGTTTATGTATAGATTTATTGTTGTGTAATGCCGTTAGTATACGGTTGATTTGCTGCATGGGATTGTCTTACTGAACGTCGTTGCTGTTGTTGTTGTTGTATTTTGTCACCCACCCACTCGTGTATTATGTGACACCTTTGCTTTGTTTTTTTTTGTTTGGTTTGTTTTCTAATCGGTGATAATCTGTTTTCTAAATAATATTTCCTTGTTTTTGCTTGGAATACATGTAATTTTCTTTGTACATATGACGGAATAAAAGTTCGGCTTCACATCGGGAAATAAAATGAAGATAAGACATAGACAAGATACTAAGTTATATATCTACATTTAAGCATACAGTAGTCGAAGCCCGCATTCTAATGCAGTCTCATACCGTAACACGGTACTCAGAACAGTGCCTTAGCGCACTTCTTGACGCAGCCTTTAGAGCGGCCATGTAAATCAACGATTTTCGAGTCGATTTTCGCACAAACAGTCTAATGTACCTTTACGTTCTATTATTAAAGTCAAAATAATTACACCATTTTCAATTCTAATTCAAAAGAAACCAGTTTATAATCAAAAATATCAATTAAAACTCAAAAATTCCATTCGAAATTCAAAAAACATCAATTGAAATTCAAAAACACATCAATTGAAATTCTAAAATATCGATTGGAGTTCAATAATTCCATTTGAAATTCAACAAGTAAAAACGGCGTTAAGTTCGGCCGGGCCGAATTTATATACCCTCCACCATGTATTGCATTCCACAGAGGTTGTCTGTTCTCGTAGAAGTGCAGTAATATTACAGGAAAATATATTTTTTTTAATATAGCCAAACCAAAACAAATATTGAAAAATTAATTTTATAAATAAATATAATATTTTAATTATTTCAAACCACGCTTATAAGGTAATGCTACCAATACGTCAATTCAAAATATAAATATTCTTATATTTATATTTGCAAAAATATTTTCAAAGCCATAAATATTGGTAGATAGTGGATGTTACAGTTTGTTGTATTTCCCTTCTATTTTAATTCCAAAAGTACAAATTTTGAAAATCCATTATCAGACGTACATAGTGCAATATAACCTAACTTCATGATTCATCCAATAAAAGAAAAAGTACGAATTTGGAAAAAACTTTTCATTTTGCGTGTCTATGCAGTCAGAGGAATGTATACACCGAATTCCATGATTCCAGCTGCGCCCATTTGGTTGGTACCATTTTTACCCTCTTGACGGTTCTACGCAATTAGAATTTTATCATTCTGTAGTCGTTTAGATGGTACTATTTCTATCCCTCTGTACCATTGTATCCCTTGAAAATACTAATTTCGAAAACTTCGTCTATTTTCCGTGTCTACGCAGTCAGAGGAATGTATACTCCGAATTTCATGATTCTAGCTGCTGTCATTTGGTAGGTACTATTTTTATCCCCTTTTTCCATTTGAACCCCAAAAAGTACGAATTTCGAAAAATCAGTTTATTTCCCGTGTCTACACACTCAGAGGAATGTATACTCCGAATTTCATGACTCTGGCTGCGGTCATTAGATTGGTACTATTTGTATCCCCTTTTTTCATTTTAACCCCAAAAAGTACTAATTTTGAAAAATCCGTGTATTTTACTTATCTATGCAATCAGAAGAATGTATACACCGAATTTCATTATTCTAGGTACAGCCGCTTGGTTGGAACCATTTTTATCCCTCTATTCCTATTTTACCCCTTAAAAGTACGAATTTGGAAAAAATACTTTTATATTAGGTATCTACTCAATTGGAGGAATGTACACACCGAATTTCGTGTTTCTAGCTGTTGTCGTTTAATATATACCATTTTTATCCCTTTTTTGTCCCATTTCACCCCCTACAAATAAGAATCACTTTATGGTGCACGTTCTTGTTATGGGGGGAATGCATATAACCAGTATCAAGTAAGTACAAACAGACATATTGGATAAATATACTTAAATACGCTAAAATATTAGGGATTATTATGGGTATTTTTAGTCCTTGTGAGGGAAAAATTTTTCCCTTTGGGCCGATTTCGCCCCATTTCAATCCCAACCGATCTACGACTATAAGACGCATTTATGGAAATTTTGAACGTTCTAGCTCCTTTCGTTTAGATGCTAGCGTGATTTCAACAGACGGACGGACGGACATGGCTAGATCGTCTTAGAATTTTATGACGATCAAGAATATATATACTTTATAGGGTCTCAGGTCGATATTTCAAGGTGTTACAAACGGAATGACAAAGTTAGGTATAAAAACCTATCAATTGAAATTCAAAACTCAATATTTGAAATTCAAAAAAATCAGTTGAAATTCAAAACTCGTCATTTGTAATTCAAACAACACCATTTGAAATTCAAAAGACACCATTTGAAATTCAAAAGACATCATTTGAAATTCAAAATTCGTCATTCAAATTCAACGAATCCAATCGAAATTCGGTACCCCATCTAATGTACATTTTGCTTAAATTGTTTTGTTTACATTTTTGTATTTCGATTGGAATCGTTGAATTTGATTGACGAATTTTGAATTTCAAATGATGTCTTTTAAATTTCAAATGGTGTCTTTTGAATTTCAAATAATGTCTTTTGAATTTCAAATGGTGTCTTTTGAATTTCAAATAATGTCTTTTGAATTTCATATGGCGTCTTTTGAATTACAAATGACGAATTTTGAATTTCAATTGACTTGATTGACTTGAAATGTAATTTTTGAATTTAAATCGATATTTTTTGAATTTCAAGTGACGTCTTTTGAATTACAATTGAAACTGGTGTTGTCAGCCATTCTCTCGATTAGACTTAGTATTGATTTCATCAGTATTTTTATATATTTAAATATTGAAAACGTCTATATGAGTATAAGAAAAATAATTAAAATATTTGTCGGGGTTGCCATTTGTGGTGCAAAATAAATGGTCGCAACACATCAGTAGCCGTCACAAGAACAGCCACATTTTCTTTGTACGACGAATTCACATCCGTATTCGTAGAAGACCATTCTGAAGAAGAACAACAACAACTTTTGTGTCTCAAAAATATATTTGCATTTAAATATAAACCCAACAAAGTCATTGCGATATTAACAAATTCATTTCTAATGTAAACTGGCGGCGCGATCTTCTACTAAATTTCCTGTCGCAACGAAAATGTTCTCATCTTCTTGTCCCCTTCCCTGTTGTATTTTCACATTTCACATTCAGTCTATTTTTAAATATGAGTTTTTCCTCAAGACTTCTTTTCGTTTTTGTTTTTTTTTTGTCTGCTGCTGCTGTTGTTCAATTCAATTTCGCAAATCGTTGTTTCGTTTTTGTTTTGCTGTTTGTTTCAGCAGCAACAGCAACAAGAACAACAAAACGAATAATAGAAATTATTACAATAATTTGTTTTCATTTCGCGGGGTTTCCCTCCTCCTGTTCCATTGTCGGTTATAGAAAAAAAAATCGAATGGCACCACAATTGTTTGCGGTCGCTTTTTCTCTATATAATCAAATTGAGGCAATCGATTCGTAACAATGGTTGCGCGTGGACAGTATTAGGAAAAATAAAAACAACAAAGTGTCTTGCAAGAGCAGTTCCAAGAGATTGCATCACTGAAAGCACAATCCAAATAATTTTTGTTGTCAAACACAATCTCTTAACAGGCTACATTTACATTTTCGGATTGATATGTGGTGTAGTTTTAAAAATTTTCGAAAACTCACCATATAAATTGACCCCCTGTGACCGCTTTCTGATTTCAAATGTAAAAAAATGAATTGGAGGAAGAGATTCAGGCCAAATGAGGACATTGAAAGGGGTATTTAGAGGAATAGTAGAATGATACACAGACGAATGATTGACAAACGCTGGGCTAAGGATATCGAACTGAAATTAAAATATATTAAATTGAATAAGGAAAGGCTAAAGTCGGGCGGGACCGACTATATAATATCCTCCACTTTCTACACCATTACAATTGAATTGGGGGGAAAAAGTGATATCGGGAACGATTTTTGTATGGATACTAACATATTGAAGCAAATACAGTAAAAGTGGTATAAATCCATTTATTTTCAATGATAACAATTTACAATTTAATAAGTGTCCCAGCGCCACTTGGACATTATTGGGGCGAGTTGGCATATGTTTATGTATATGTATATGTTTCATTAGAAAATTAAGCAATAATTCACCACAGATTTTTCTAGCTGAAAAGGTGTTGTACCTATCGGTTGAAGAAAATCGGTTATAATATGTAAGGATCGGAGATAATTACGATCTGTACTTTGATTACAAGAATATATGAACGGACAGACAGACGGGCATGTCTAAATCGATTCAAAAAGTGATTCTAAGTCGATGGGTATACTTAACAAAGAGTCTCGCTTCCTTTTGGGTGCTACAAACAAATGCACAAATACATAATACCCTAGTGGAGGGTATAAAAAATAAGATGTCATGTTCTGATTGGTTACTTATTGAGCTGCGCTCGTACAGACTTTATGACAAACACGATATACCCTAAATCTCATGTCATAGAAAACAAATACTTTGTAATTCCAAAAGCAATTATCAATCGCTTGACTAGACTTTTGTAAAGAGTGATTTTTTTGAGGTTAGGATTTTCATGCATTAGTATTTGACAGATCACGTGGGATTTCAGACATGGTGTCAAAGAGAAAGATGCTCAGTATGCTTTGACATTTCATCATGAATCGTCTTACAAACGAACAACGCTTGCAAATTATTGAATTTTATTATCAAAATGCGTGCTCTGTTAAGAAAGTTCATTGCGCGCTTCCATTTTATGGTCAGTTTAATCGACCCACTGAAGCGGCTATTCGGGCTATTGTGACTAAATTTCGCACCAAATTTACATTGTTGGACATTAAACCACCAACACGCTTACGTAGAGTGCGAACTGAAGAAAATATCGCAGCTGTATTGGCCAGTGTTAATGATGACCACCAATTTTCGATTCGTCGCCGTTCGCACCAATTGGGTCTCTGTTACTCAAAAACGTGGAAATGCCAAAATTGGACTAAGCGGATGGACCACCTAAGACGCAGCCGCGGTCAACATTTAAATGAAATTATCTTCAAAAAGTAAATGTCATGGACCAATCTAACGTTTCAAATAAAGAACCGATGAGATTTTGCAAATTTTATGCGTTTTTTTTTTTTTTTAAAGTTATCAAGCTCTTAAAAAATCACCCTTTATTAAAGTTGTCAACTACATCGAATAAAGAGATTTCAGCTTTTTGGGGAATATATGGACAAATAATATACTTATAATGAAGATTGTTAAAATTGGGTTTCTATCTGCTCTGGTTAAGTATTTTAGGTCTTACTTAAACGGTACACCTTGTTTTGTGACTATCAGTAACGATGTGTCGCATATATATCGAGTCGGGTCGGGTATTCCTCAAGGGAGTATTTTGGGTCCCCTTCCTTTCATTATTTTTATTAATGACATTAGTTCTTGCTTCAAGTCTCCTAATTATCTAATTTATTAGGAGTTGTTTTTGAATCTAAGTTGGATTCAACTCGTATTGGTTTCATAATGCCTAAATATTACACTGTGTTTGTCTTTATAAAAAGAATTTTCTAATTGTTATATACAACAATTGTCAGGACCAAATTAGATTATGGTTCTTCATATATTGCTTATTGTAACGGCATTGAGCGATTACAGAAAAAAAATATTAAGTTTGCTTTAGTTTCTGCTTCGTTTGCAAGTCTGTGCCGACGTATGAGGCGAGTGCGTTAGTAAATCGTAGATCAGTGTTTAATATTATTTTTGTATAAAGCGATTTGTGATACTATTGATTTGTTTTATTGTACCTCCTAGATGTCTAAGACATAATGCATTTTTTTAATATTGCTTTTCATAGAACTACATAAATATGCCTCTTTTGAGACTATTTTGAGGTCAATGAAGGAATATAGTAAATCATAATATAGATTTTTCATCTACATTTAATCTATTTAATGAATTGTTATATATTTTTAACTTATGCTAGTCTGTAAGGATTGTATGGCATAGACTTATGAATAAGTAAATAAATATTATAATGGAAAATTATATAAAATATTATAAAACAGATATTAAGAAGGACGTAGATCTTATTTTTTAATCATCCAAAACCACTCAATTATTGGGAGAAGTTTATACGCGAAAGGAGTGGCATAGAAAATCACGTCAAGAATTCGTAGTTAAAATATCTCTTACAGAAACAGGCCCTTAGAAGCAATCGCACAAAATTTTTAGGAAGCTACCTGATATTTCAAGTCGCTAGCTCGAATATAAGTATATTTAAATTTCAATTAAAATCGAAATATGTCAGGCCAGACTCGTGTCTGGCCTAATGCAGGGCCAGAGGTGTCCTTTTGAATGCCAAAGAAATATTTAATGTTAGGCTTCCAATGATATAGGGTCGGGCATGTTACATTTAAAATTTTGAAATAGCTTGACTTTGAAAGGTAGAATAACATCCATTTTTATTTTCAGGTTTATGTTTGACATATGCCAAATGTCGCTCGAACAAAATTGGAAATAATAAAAACTTACTTCTAAAGTAGTGTGTCTTCAACGCAAACTGTAAGAAATTTCGTGGAAAATTTTCGATAAGAGATCGGCCTTCAGTTCAGCCTTCATGAAATGAAGCTCATTTTCATATTGATGGCTATTTCAATAAGCAAAATTTCCGCATATGGGGTTTAGAGAACCCAAACGTGGCTATTGCGAAGCCAATGCATCCACAAGGAGTCACTGTTTGATGTGGATTTTGGGCTGTACTGAAAGATTTGGTTAATCGGATGAGGTACTGCCGAGCTAGTCGTGGTAGTCATATGAATGATATCGTGTTCCATTATTAAATGACAAAGTTCAATCTTTCTAATAAAACCAAAAAAAAATATATTCAGTACTTTTTTATGGTCGATTCTAATTTAAAATTGTAAATGATCCATCCTACTAATGGTGGAGGACTACATATTTTTCTTGTAATACCATTACCATTATAGGTACTAATTGAAGATTAAAGCATTTTGTTGATTTTATTTGGCAGTAACATGTACATTAGAGCGTACCAGGTTACAAGTAAAAAAAAAAAGTTCGCCGTACACCTTCGAATATGAAGTATTATTGAAAGGTAGTTTCAAAAAAATTTTTTTTATTTTTTTATGCCGAACGTAGGGGTCGCGCTTTTACATTTTTCTATATAACTTCTGCATTTATAAACGGATTTTAAAGTGTGATACATCGATGTTTTTGTCCGATTTTTTTGTCTTTGAAGTCATTGAGCTCAAACATGATTCATGATTTTATGCGAGCTTTAATTTTCGATTATTAGAGTGGTACATTAGGGTAGTAGCAACTGAGAAATGATGGGTAAGTACCAGAAGGGGGTGCTTGAGCTCAATGACTTCAAAGACAAAAAAATCGGCCTCGTCGAGACAAAAACATCGATGTATCACACTTTAAAATCCGTTTATAAATACAAGTTATATAGAAAAATGTAAAAGCGCGACCCCTACGTTCGGCATAAAAAAATAAAAATTTTTTTTTTGAAACTACCTTTCAATAATACTTCATATTCGAAGGTGTACGGCGAACTTTTTTTTTGAGGTACGCCCTAATGTACATATTAATGATAAATGTTGTATTTATACTAAAAATTTATTAATATATGTTTCATTTAAACAAATTAATCTGCTGACGGCAAAGAATAGATGGATGGGTTGATTAATTACCATTCATTTTTTCTTTGGAAATGATGGCTGTTTTGAAAAGTTTATGTTTATATAAAACACACAATAAATAGTTCAATTGAAAATGATGGGCAATTATAAAATAGGATGGGCCATGAAAATAAATTACAGCGGTCACCCACCAGAAGTGAAGATTGGATTGTTTAATGATGATCTGCAAAATATTTCTTCACTGGGTCAAGCCATCTGTTAGCTAAACATCTCTAAAAATCACGTGTAACTTTTTTAATGTTGCATGTTTGTCGATTTTTTTCTGACTTAGTAGACCCTTGGAATAAAATTAAATAAAAATTTCTATACTAGTCTCAGAATAACTCATTGGACGTTTCTATTGATTTTTTGTGGGTTTTCTAAGTGACGCCTACAAACTTTTTTGTGGGTTTTCTAAGTGACGCCTACAAACTCACAGTTCTTGGTAACATTTCTCATTTTGTAAAGAAAAATAAATAGGAGGAATCAATACCTTTTAAATGATGAATAAGGGACCAAAAATGACGTCACTGACTCCATTTTTGTGAAATAATTTAATGCAGGCAATGGTTTTCACAGCCAAAATGTTCAAACACTTTTTACAAAAATGAGCGCTGCGGCGTCAGTTTTATTCCGATGTTTATCCTTTAGGCATAATTCGAAAGGTATTGACTTCAGCTATTTATTTATTTTTATAAAATACTAACACCAAAAACGAAAAAGTTTTCAGTAATCACTATGAAATTCCACAAAAAAATACTATAAACGTCCAATAATTCGAACAATAAGTTAGTCTACGACAAGATTTAAAATTTATATTTAAAGTGCTTTCAAGGGTCTTTTATTTTAGAAAAATATTTTGAGCAAAAATGTAGCACAAAAAATTACACCAGAAAAACATGGTTTTTAGGGCTATTTTCAGGAGCGTTTAGCTTACAGATGGCTTGATCTAATAACAAAATATTTTGCAAATCATCATTAAACAATCCAAACTTTATTTGCATGGGGTGACTGGAACTTGATTTTCCATTTGTACTCGAATTCATAATCTATATTTATAAAAGAGAATGCCGTCCGTGTGAACACGCAAAACTTTATAACGGATCGTCTGATTTTCACGATTTTGGGCTTGATGAATTCGTGTTGGCCCAAGGAAGGACATAGGATGTAAAATTGGTACATAAATATTACTGACCACGAGAATGATAAATATGATGCCGAAATTTGGATTTTCATTTTATGTGTGTGGCAATAGTGTTTTTTTGAGCCAGAAGGCTGCAAATTGGAACGTATATATTACTGACCACAAGAAAGATAAATATGATGCTGGAGTTTGAATTTTCGTTTGGTGGGTAGTTGGGGCGTGGCAAAAGTGTCTTTTAGCTAGAAGGCTGAAAATTGGAACGTATATATTACTGACCACGATAATATCAATATGATAAGATCAATATGAAACCTGATTTTAATTTTACCATTTGTGTTTTGCCTGGCGAAGCGGGCGGGGTTCAGCTAGTAATTTATAAAGTGTACAAAACATATTATCAAAGTACAGCAAGAAAAGGCCAAAGACGAGCGGAACCAATCGGTATGATACCCCCAATCTCTTTACAAGGTTTTACTACAATATCTGGCTGGTTAAAAATGTCGATGAAAATATACAACAAAGCACGGTGGACAATTTGTTTTTCAAAAGCATTAAATAGGAAAGATATCACTTTTTCATCATTCTGCCAATGCAGTTTTGGGCGCAAATCCCCTCTTGCGTGTTGATAAAGAAATTAAATGAATTATTAAATACGAATCGAGTATTAAATCTTTCTACTTAAAAGTTTTAGCATTTTTAAATTAAAGAAAAAATCTTGCCAACAAATTCAATGAGACAAACATTAAAACCATATTAGGCGAAACACTTTTAACTGCATTTTCCAAAATATTACAACATTCACAAAAAAACATAAACCGATTCCCTATATTCACAAAAACAAGAAGAAATCGTGCCATGACTTTGTATATAATTTCGACATAATTTCCAAATTAGACCACAAATGAAACATTTTGTGATTTGTATGCGCGCTCGCTCAGAAACTTTTAAATGTTTCTATGAATTCGAGAATATGTATGTTTACCCCTACGACGTCTACAGCAGTGCCATGCCAACGTTTCATTCGGAGCAATGAAAACCCGATCAGCGGTTGTTAGCACACAATTTTTCCGAAAATGAAAATGAATGCAACCAAAGCCGCTGCCGCGCACACAACATTTATTTATTCATAAATGCGAACGCGAACGGCAAAACTCTATGAATAGTTCTTCTTTTTTTACTTACTTACTTTCTTCTTGTTTGTTTATAAATTTGGTTCATTGTTTTTGGCAGCGGCACAGAACGCGCGCGTTCATTAAACGCTTTGACTTTTCTTCCACAGATCATCTAAATTTGTGTGAGGATCATTTGTTTTTTCTGTCTGCTTTTTTCTTTTTTTTTGTGGTCGATATGGTTGGCATGCTTTTACATTGGGCAGTATTATGTTTTTCTATTTTTTTTTGTGTAAATAGTGCGTCGTCGTCTCGCCGCCGTCGAAAGGCAATAATTTATATTTTTTTCTTTTTAACAAGCGGAAATTCAACAGCTGTGACGTAATGCCGTTTTTAATTATTGCAGTAGCAATCGTATGCTTTTTTTGTAGGGTCAAACATTCAAATTATGATATCCGCCGCCCACCCACAGTTTTCCTTTAACTACGATTTTATCACTAAAATGCTATAATCAAAAGACTATGTATACTAAGAATCTGGGTAATATTTAGTACGTACAGATCGTTAAGTATTCAATGTTTCGAAAGGATTAAAAAAATGCCGCTGTATAGGGTGAACCATTTAAAATTTTAAATTTGAACTACCCATTACTTTGCCTTTGAAAGTTAGAATAGCATTCATTTTTATTTTCACGTTTATGTTTGACATTTCCCAATTTGGGACACTATACGCTCGAACAAAATTGGGAAATATTAAAAACTTACTTCGAAAGTAGTGCGTCTTTAACGCAAACTGAAATGTGAGTGGAAATTTTTCGAGAAGAGATCGTCCTTCAGTTCAGCCTTCATGAAGGTAATTTTCATCTCGGTTGCTATGTCAATAAACAAAATTGCCGCATATGGGGTTCAGAGAACCCACACGTGACTATTGAGAAGCCAATGCATCAACAACGAGTCTATTTGGTGTGGATTTTGGGCTGTATTGAAAAATTGATTTGATCGGAGGTAGCTCTGTCGAACCAGTTGTGGTAGTCATATGAATGATATTGTGTGCCATTATTAAATGACAAAGTTTAACCTTACAAATAAAACAAAAGATTTGAAAAGGTAATCAGTACTTGTTTATAGTCGATTCTAATTTAAAGTTTTAAATGGCAGAACATATATAATAGAGGCTTATATTGAAAGTCTGATGTAGAAAAAAATTAATTTGCAGTAGCCCTCTTTCAAAGGGATAATCAATCAATGAACTATAAAAAAAGAAAAAATATTACATTCTTGTAAAACGATTTTCATATTCAGCACATGTCCAAACCAATACATTCTATCATAAATAGAATACCAATACAGAAAGTTAACCAACAATAGAAGACTGAAGGTCGATTTTCGACCAACCATTTTTATTTCGAATTCAGTTTTCAATAAAAAATATTACGCTACTAATTAAAATAGTAGCGGTAAATTTAAAAAAGGTTGTTAGGTATTGTGATTAGTCGGTTGGTTTACGTGGCGTCAAGTAATGCATTAAGGGATGGTTTTGATTAATCAGTATCAAAAGTCGTTTTCAGTATAATATTGGAAGCGTAAAATCAACTATTATACTAAATACTATTTCAGGTATTTTAAATGTAACGAAAAAGAAACAAATCTCAATAAAAGCATATAGATGCATTTTGAATAATCTGTTTTACTGTTTTCGGTCGTCTACATTTATTACATTTTTTTAATTATTATTATATCTCAATCTAAAATGTACATGGTTTGTTTAGAAACGACGGGAATACGCCTATTTTTTCGACTTTTTAAGAAAACCACAAAAAATAACAAAATACAAAATATATATAAAAATAAGCCTACATTCTTTGAATTGTACCTACCATTTTCAATGCTCCTACATCGAACGTTTTATCTTGATTTTACTAATTTTAATTTGTCATATCTTTAAAAAATCTTTTTTTTTCGTCCTCTATAAATCAAATATTTTATACAGAGCAGTTATCCAACTAAGTTGCAAAGAAATCGGAAATGGTAATTTAAAACGCGTTCGGTTTGACATGAACGTATAAATATGACTTGCATGCAAATTGTAATATATTTCTCTTCAAAGTAACGGCAATATAATAAAATCGCAGGACAGATGTAAATTTTCTAAAAGTAGGGAAGAAAATCGCCAGCTATTTTATAATTCAACAATTTTATAATCGCCATGTCGCCAAATCGAAAATAAAGTCGCCAAACATATTTAAAATTCGCCACGTTTGGCGTGAAATCGCCATATCTGATAAACCTGCCCATAAATCGACTTTCGACCAAAAACGAATGACGACCACTAATTTTTCTTATTTCGATACGCTATATCAAAATATGTGATCTGATCGCGACGCTTTAGATATCATACTCTCCTTGCTACTTTTATAATTGTAGCTAATTGTGTGAGAACAAAAATCGATTTTATTATTGACCCCTAAAGTCGATTTTATTATTTGTGATAGTGTGAACTGGCCTTTAGTATATGATCAAATGAGATCTGGCAACTACTTTCATATTAACAGATGATTAACGGTAACAACTTTGAAGTGCTTTGCAAAAATCGTAATTTCGTGCTTATAAAACATTCCTTCATATATTTCTGAAAGAAATAACTCAAGAAAAAGCACCAAATGAACTGAATAATGACGTCTTCAGCGGACGTATGACGATATGACCACAGATGATGTAAAATCGATGGGTAAGACCAACTTAAGAAAGACTATTTAACCATGAATCGTCTTACAAACGAACAAGGCTTGCAAATAATTGAATTTTATTATCAAAATGCGTGCTCTGTTAAGAGAGTTCATCGCGCGCTTCCATTTTATGGTCAGTTTAATCGACCCACCGAAGCGGCTATTCGGGCTATTGTGACTAAATTTCGCACCAAATTTACATTGTTGGACATTAAACCACCAACACGCTTACGTAGAGTGCGAACTGAAGAAAATATCGCAGCTGTATCGGCCAGTGTTAATGATGACCATCAATTATCGATTCGTCGCCGTTCGCGACAATTGGGCCTCTGTTACTCAAAAACGTGGAAATTCCAAAATTGGACTAAGCGGATGGACCATTAAATTATATGGCCCGTACTATCGATTCAAATAAAGATTTCATGCATTTTTCTGAATTTTATGTTTTTTTAACTCTCCTATAGCTTTTAAAAAATCACCCTTCAGTAATCAATCTGAAACTAACCCAATGTTCACAAATCTACACTGTGGCCAAAATAAAACTAACTGATGTCAAACACAAAAAAAACATTTTTTCTAACATAATTTATTTGTCCTTTTAGTAAACTATAACTAAACTAATTTCAAATGAATACGTACAGTGATTTTTTTAATTCTTATCAACGATCAGTTGTTCTGACGCAACAAGGAGTCTTGCAAATAATACATTCTTCTCAACTTGTCGTTGCTCCAGGTAGAACAACATTAAAGTTCGATCATTAGGTGTACCCATACAGAATTGAAATTGTGCAACAACTGCTGGTTTATATGGCCGCGTCAAGCAGTGCTTTGATGCTAACTTTTGAAGAACTGCTTCCGCATGGCCATCTCAAGTTGTAACAAGATCCAATTTTAAGTCTCCTTTTTAAAGTATACCTTCCTGTTCTTTTGTTTGTATGTCATAAGAACAATTCTTTATTATGAATTACGATAAAAAAGTATATTGTAATTTTGGATTCAAATGGAGAAGTATATTATAGTTTGTGTGTCAACGGACCATAGCCTCTGGTAGATATCGAACCCACAATATCCATGCTGACGATGGAACCTGGCTATGTCCGCCCTCCAGAAACATCTATGATTCCACTTATTCCGATAGTTTTGATTTATTCCCCGTGAGGAGTGCAAACAAGATTCTGCAAAGACTAACAAAGGTAAATTAAGATTATCTACATACAACATGAATCCACGATGCAAATTCTTCCCAAGAAATAACGTGTGACTGTGGAAAAACTCGAGACAATGAAAAAGGCACAAAATGTCAGTCTAACTAGTATTTGCTTTCATTTTTTTACCGGCAATTATTTTCTTGTTCGACTCTGTCTATACAATTCAAAATTATAGACGGCAGTAAAATGTTGTGGGTCCTTGGCGAATCAACTCTTCATTAATTTTACAAAGTGGTTTACGGAATTTAGCATCAAGTGCTGGCAACTTTTCGAAGCACTGGCAATATTCAATTTAAGATACTGACACAAATCCATAATTCCTAACAGAAATAGGAAGATGACCATAAAGTGAGCACCTCTACCCGATGACTTCCTACCAACATATTGTTGACCATAAATATAAATTTTATCATTAATGTTGTTCTAATTTTCAAACTTACCTGATGCAGTGCTGTCAACCCATCCACATTGGCTGTATTTATATCAGCACCCTGTTCAATCATTTTCAAGACTTCATCTTTATCGCCGGCCAAGCATGCGGCCAAAAATATGCAGCCCGATGAGAATTTTATGCGGTTGCCACGTTCGGGCCTTGGCATAGAGGGCTGTTGATTCGTATCCGATTCCTCCCAGCGTTTCAGTTGTTCGGCACGTTTCATAACGGCCGAATTATTGCGTATATCTAAAGATGTCATCTTGGATCTTTAACACAGCGATGATGAATGTCTATGACGAGAATTTTGATGATGATGATGAGGGCGGTGACGTCGTCGTCTTCGTCGTTGTTTGTTGTTTGGCGCTGTCCAACTTATTGACGATGACAAAGGCTGGCGTCTGGGATAATTGTTGTTATGGTGGTCGTGGTAAAGATCTGGCGCGACGCGACACTCGAGGGAGTGGAGTGTAAAATGTAACACTATGATGTATGATGGATGTTTGTTGCTATTTTTATTTTTTAACTTTTTGGTAATTCTTTTCCTTTTTTGTCGTCACAAACTTTACTATAATTTACTTAGTTAATTAAACAAAAGTGGTGGAGATTTCCTTTTATTTTTGTTTTGTTGTGGTTACTTCGCTAAATGTGTGTGTATCAAGTTTCTTCTTTCACTAGATTTCCGTGGGGTCAGAGAAAAAAAACTTTATAATTTTTTGAGACAAAAATTTAGTTTTCAAAATTCCAAATTTAATGAAATCAAATTTATCAGAAAACCCGAAATGACAGAAAAATAGAAACAAAAATTATTTTGAAGTTTCCTCCTCTATCTTTCCCCGTTTCTTATTATGTTTGTTTATTTTCTTCTTTTTTGCTTTTCGACCGCTATTCTCGGCTCTCACGTTATTTGCTTGACTCTAGGTGAGAGCGCAAGAGAGAAAGACAGAAATTATTTCAACCGAGTGCATGCATGAAGAAGGGAGGGGGAGCAGCAGCAGCAGCAGCAAAATGTGTGTGTGGATCGTTTGTTTTTCTTTTTTCACTTGGCTCCACAAATTCTTCTTCTTTTTCGTCCACCTATGTACGTTTCTCTATATCAGTCAATATCTGTGGCTCTCTGTGCCGATCTCTCTCTCTCTCTCTCTCTCTCTCTCTCTCTCTCTCTTTGATTTATTTCTGATATCGATTCTTTTGCACTTTTTTTAATCCGTTTTTGGTATTGATCTCCTCATGTACGGGGAGATTTTCTTTGGATGTTGATGTGTTTTCTTTATTTTCTACTCTCCACACTTCACTGCACTTTTCTTTCGCGACAAATAAAGAAAATGAACGAATACTGCCGCACAACGAACAACTTCTACAAAAAATATATAAAATTTTCTGGAAATTGTGTAATTTTTTCACAAATTTTCACGTTGTAATGACAATTTTGACACACTTCAATTGAGTTATGATATTTGAATATTTTTCCGTATACAACAAACGCACTCGTGCAAAACCCGATTTTCAATAATTTAGTTTCGGCCAACTTTTTGTTCTTTCGAAAGATCAACCGAAAAAAAAGAATAATTTATACAACGAACGAACGTTTTTTTTATAAAATCATCGAGTGGCACGCGTTGTAGCGGCGCAACAGCTTTTGCAATGGAACGCGACGACGTACGTCTGTGTGGCTGGTAGGGTAGACTGGGTTGGTTGGCTGGCTGTCAGTGGCCTGCCTGCCTGGCCGTTGGTTGGAACTGATCTAAAAAAGCGCAATTTCCCCCCGTAGAAAATACGCACAACAACATCGTCGTAACCGATGGCATTCGTTAAAAATCACTTGGATCTCTCGAGAAAACTGGCGCTCTCTCATCTATTCCACACACTACACTTCTTTCCCAGCCTAGTCTCTTCTCGGCTGTTCAGTGTATTTAGGTATGTGCTCATAATCATCATCATCACACATTTCATAACAATAGAATCCTCCTAAATCAAAAACACAGTGAGCCCAAACGAACCAAAGCAAAATCAAACAGAAAACGGGGAGCAAGCCGTATAGTCTTGGGGATGGTGGGGAAAAAGAATGCGGAATGCAAATGAAAGAAAGACTATAAAATTAAGAAATGATCAAAACATAATCACGAATAATAGATGAGAGCGAGAATGGATGGACGACGGACGGACGAGCAGTTGAGGTGCCTATGAAATTCTTAACATGATCGATTACAAATAACAAAACGTTAAGTATGTGCAAGAATTCCGTTTGAGCGAGGTGTTATAACGGCGACAGTGGGTTTCGAATTTGTTGTCAATCTTTTGTGGGGAAAAATTAAGTTTGATTTACATTTTTGGAAAAATAGGAAATATATCAAATGTTTATTGGCATGGAGGAAATCCATTTGGGAACAACAAGGTAACTCATCTCAAAGTAGTGGGGATGGTGTGTGTAAACAACAGTGTTCCTATAGGTGACTCTAAGTGAATTACCCTAATGCTTATATGCTGGGGTAGAGCTCTCTTTAAGAAAGTCGAATATTAATCTAACATTTGCATATCTGAGGTGTTAGGACAGCCTTACCATTTTCAATTGTAATTCAAAAGACATTTGAAATTCAAAAAATCCATTTGAAATTCAAAAGATATCAATTGAAATTCAAAACTCGTCAATTGAAATTCAACACTGCTCATTTTAAATTCAAGAATTTTCAATTGAAATTCAAAAATTATTCCGTTTGTAATTCAAAAATGTAAAAATTTATTTATCCCCTTCTGGTAACCAAGACTTTTGAATTTCAAATGATGCCTTTTGAACTTCAAATGGTGTCTTTTGAATTACAAATGATTGCATTTCAATTCATATTTTTTGGAATTTCAATTGATATTTTATGAATTTCAAAAGTAATTTTTGAATTTCAAGTGACGTATTTTGAACTGCAATTAGAAATGTTGAAGTAATATTTGGACATGAAACTATAAATAATGAAGATGCCTTCTTCACAATAGGAGGTTAAGACATACCAAAGAAATTCTAATAAATTTTAAACACACAAAATATTTACGCAAAACGCCGCTTTGCACAAAATTTTGTGTTTGTGGGGAATTCAAGAATATGTAAGTAGTGTTATATCGCATTTTGCGCAAACGGGCTTAATACGTTTTACATACTCTACTGTTGACCCACAAATTCAAAATTTTGCGGTATTTTGTGTAAATATCGTGTCTGTTTCAAATGACCTTCGACAAATCATCTATTTGGGCAAAAATATGTTGTGCAAAATTCGAGGTTGTGCATTTTACATACCCTGGAGATGACCAACAAAAACAAAATGTTATGGATAAGGAAGTCTTCTTTTTACTAGGTAGTTTAGAGACACACATATTTCTTCAACATCGTATTGCCCACAAACGCAAATTTTGTACAAAGCCGTCTTTTCCGCAACTAGCTTGTCCGTTTAAAATGACCTGAATATGTTGTTTAGACACACCAATTATTGGGGCATAAACCAACTGCGCAAGCTAGTACATTTTAAAAATTTTGTGCAAATGTTTTTTTTTTTTGATCCACAAATGTCTTAAAGTGTTGAATAACACACAACAGAATAAAAATTATTTTTTTAATGCCACATTTACATGAATTATTGTACCATTTATTGGGAAGAGTATGATAACTGATGTCCAAAGATCTGACTACATTTTTGGATAGATTTCCAAACGTTATCAATAACGTGTTACCTATTTTTTCTTGTTTTGAGGTCCGCTTTCCAAAGATATAGTCTGATATTTAGGCCTCGGTTATCATATTCTTTCACAAAATAAGGGGAAACATTAAGTAAAACCCATACATTTTGACTGTGGTATAAAAGCGAGTTTGCACAAAACGCAATGCAATATGTTTCAAATAAATTTGCGCAAAATCTGAAATAGTAAGTTTTACACAACCTGTTGTTGCCCCAAAACAGAAAAACTCCGAGCTAACTACTTTTTGTGCATTTAGTGTGTGTGTCTACTCTTCAGTTGTTGCACAAATTCATGATAGTACTTTTTACTCACCCTGACTTTGCTCTACAAAATCAAATGTTGTGCAAAATTTTGCACAAATATTGTGTGTCTAGAAATGTCTTAAATAATAATTCCCTTGTCGGGATCAAATTGACCCAGAATAAACAACGATTATTTTTTAACTTTTAACTTTTAGAAGTTATAATACTGAATACTTTCCCTGATTTTAAAAATTAATTACTTTGAGGCGTTCCACAAAAATGATCTCAACTAATAGCGAAATCTAGTTTGCCATACAATTTTGAAATCGACCTTATGTCAATTAAACTAGATTTCGCATGCAGTGTGACAAGGCTATAAGGCAATGAAAAAGTGATTGTTCGCACTTCCCTACTATTTTCACAACCTATGGCCACACTGCTTTGCATGACAGATTCCCATAAAACACAACACTGCATTCTATTTGTTGATTTCATTATGCTTTTGTTTCACTTTTTCTTATCACAATTGCAATTTGTTGACAAAACTTCCAGGATATGTATATTATTATTCATTTATATTTCTACACAAAATTACAAAATGTTTTTTATAAACACAACAAATTATATACATATGTATGTTTCCAACAAACATTTATTTCGGCTACTACTGAATAAATTCCGGTAACATTCTCTTGCATTCTCTTTTAGACGTCTCATTCATCCTTCTCGTTTGCGCAACTGTGTCATTCGTAGAAGTGCATTCTGTGTTGCCAATTTATGGGGATTTATGACAAAATTGGGGATGTTAGTACTTCAAAAGGGGGTTATAACTTTGCCTTTTTTTACTTAAATATTTTTTTTTAATAGAGGCCTTGATTATATACATTGCGGAACCACAACGACGGTCAGGAGCTGTGAACAATCTCTTACTTTAGGTTACTTATCGATTTCAATGTAATTGCGAAATATCGGAATTATATATTTGCATACAGAGGTAAATAACCAAGACCTCGTGGATTCTCTCAATGTCTCCTGTCTATGTTAAAATATAATAGAACTAAATTTAGGAATGGTAGTTAGTATGGAACATCAGTTTTTGTCGAAAAACAAAGTTACATCATGAACATAATGAATCGAAATAATCAAAACCATAGTTGCAAATTTGCAAAAACAAATTCGGGTAATGTTGTTGGGTTCAAGTTGACTCGAAACTCACACAAGGACTATATTACATTAACCCCCGTTTTCATGTAGCTCCGTTAACATAAAATTAGGACTAACCGAGAGTTATTGATGTCAGTTTGTGTGAACATTGACATCTATAACTCTTGGTTAAGCTACATGAAAACAGGAATAACACGAGTTGAAATATTGTGGCTATGATAAAACATTGTTTTAGGCGATTCCATATCCTAAGTTGGGTATTCGGCCGAGAAGAAAACTGGTAACACTGAGTGCAGCTTGACATAAATTACAGCCGCTCTTGGAAAAGAATATTAAAAGCAAGAGAGACTCCACAATAAGAGATAAAAAAGACCGATACAATTAAATGCGGATAGGGGATAAGGTGCAATTGCGAAAGTTAATAAAACGGAGATGTGTGCATTCGCCCTGAAGTTTGTTCCCTACTTCTATTTTGCCCCACATAAACGTTTGTATTGTCAAGGGAGCGGTCGTTTGCCTTACCCCTCTCCTGGACAACTGAGTCTCTCGAAAGCGTTTGTAAATTTGCGTTTTTTAATTTTGTGCAACAACTACGTAGCACACAATCCCTTATAATCTCTATAATCAACGGAACCGCTTGAGCAAAACGACGGCCCAATGACCGAACACCTCATTATTTTTCTCAAATTCCATTTTGGCCAAGAAGAACACACACACACTAGCCGCCGCCGCCAGCCTTACATTAATAGTAGTTTGTTGTACATCAGAGCATTTCGGTTGATTTACAAAACAATAATAACAACACCGCCAGCCAGCCAGCCAACAGTTCAGTTCATCGACGATACGATATACACAACGTCTGAAAACACACAAAATGTTATTCTTATTCGTATTTATGTTGGCCTATATAGATCCCGTTGTATTTGTAAAGGGGGGTTTTTGCCTTTTTTGAATAGAGGAGGTGGAGAAAGGGGGCACCACGAGGAGAACAGTCTACATTCTTTGTGTAGTATTTGCTGCTTCGTATGAATTTCACTGATTTTCTTCGTTTTTTTTTCTGTGTTTTGCATTCTACTTATTCTTTTTGATTGTTGCTATGATTTTTCCAATCTCTTTTCACATTTCATATTAATTTTCCACAAGTTTTCTGCTCGTTATTTCATAGTATTTTTTGTGTTAACATTCATTCCAAATTTTGCTTAACATATGTATACATACATATGTTTTTTTTTTAATTTTCTTACTTTTGCGTAATATTTTCTTTTCATACAAAATTCCTTTTTATCTTTTCTGTAAGATTCACACAAACACACGCACGAATGGCGTACGTACGTACACACACAGCCGCACAGCGATATATTCCGTCAGGCAGAAAATGAATTGAATTTTATCTCTATTTATGCACTTAAAATTTAGTTTTACTGAATATTTGGCAACGCAAAATCAGCAATATCCACAATATACATGCGTAAACGTTTTTATATCATTTATTTTCTATGAAAAATAACTGTATAAATAAATGAATTTGACTGTTGCTCGGTTTTTTAATTATTTTTTGTTTCCACAATTTAATTTTCTCCTTCACAACAGAGAACGAAGCCGACCCTAAAGTATCCGCAGAGACGCGTATTTTACTGAAATGCCGGCGTCGTCGCTTATTTGTGCGGCTCTGGTAGATGCAAATTTAACGAGAAATAAAACTTATCGAAGGCAGATTGAAATTACCGATTACGTAACGTAACGCACGTGACATCGAACTTATAATAGTAGATTTTGTTCAAAATCGAACTTCAAGATTAAACTCTCTCATACTGCACTATGAACCACTTTGGAATGACGGGAATATATACTAGGAAAATATACTGCACTTCAGTCGACTTGTTGTGATGTAAAAAATAGACAGCCGAAGGCCATGTTCCAAAATCCAATTAATCGAAATTTTTACATGATTTTTACTGATATCATGTTTTTAATAAATTTTTCATACGTTTTCAGTGATTTAAATCTAAATTTTTATTGCGCGTTCAGATATACACAGAAACTCGCTATTTCCGGATTTCGCCTGTCAAACTTCATACGAAAAATGCCAAAATCCGAAAAAATGGATTTCCGATGTATATCCGAACGCATCATTAAATATAATCTCAGACAGTAAAACTGTAAGTCGTGTTTATGCATGAATATTTGTGTACAATTTCAATGTAAATTATGACCAAAAACATAAAACTTACGAATTAGTTTTTTCTGTTATTTATGTCCCGTTTTTGAGTGGATATTTAAATACCGCATTCAGTAAAATGACTGATTTAAATTCAATTTAAATATAATTAATTCCCCAAATACTGGTCGATAAGATTTTGTTTTATTTATTTATTTATTATGAATTACAATACAAAGTAAATTTATATTCTAATTTTGGGTCCAGGGATTGAGCCGGGGTGACTAAGACCATAGTAGCTAGTTATTGCAGCGACAGACCAGAGCCTCTGGTGGGAATCGAACCCACGACCCCCACGCTGATAGCCGAGCACGCTACCAACTCGACTACCGGGGCGCTCTCGATAAGATTTATATCAGCTAAATTAAGCAATATTTTTCTTTGGAAAGTATTCACAGAAGTGGACAATTTAAAACTTTAAATTAGAATCGGCTATAAGAAAAAAGTACTATTTTTTTCAAATTTCTGGTTTTATTGGAAAGGTTGAACATTGTCATTTAATAATGGAACACAATATCATTCATATGACTACCACTACTCGTTCGGCTTATTGACATAGCCACCGAGATGGAAATGAACTTCATGAAGACCGATCTCCTCTCGTACATGTCTTACAGTTTTCGTTAAAGACTCACTACATTGGAAGAAAGTTTATAATATTTCCCAATTTTGTTCGAGCGTATACATCCCATTTTGCAAATGTCAAACATAAACCTGAAAACAAAATTAATATTATTCTACCTTTCAAAGTCAAAGTAATCGTTGTTCAAATTTAAAATTTTAAATGACTACACGCAGAAAAAAACTTGTGAAAAATACCTAATTCAACTTTGTAAATCTTTTTTTAAATAGAGTTGACAGAAGTCATACAAGTAAATGCTAAATTTCCCTCGTACATGTGTAAATTACACATGTGCTTCTTTTGTATAAATAACTAAGTTTACTTGGTAGGTGTTCAGTGCTTATGTACCTTAAAATATTCAACCATTTTCTTTTTCCCAATTTATAACTTTGTAGCTTTTACACAAGTTTCTTTGTTAAAATTAATTAGTTAGTTGGATAATGGTGTAAGTATGAATATATAAAATGCCAATTTCATGAATTTTGTAGCAGATAGTTGCAAAAATACGTATATGGACAAAGGTTTCTATAAATTTGTCAAAGTGAATTTCGTCGATTACAATTACAAGAAAACAAAAGCAACAGAACAGAAAAAACAACAGACGAAGAAGTAAGTATTTATTTTATTTTTTATTTATTTTTATTTTTACTCGCAAAATCAAGATTGATAAATTTAATTTCTCAATTTATAAATATCAATTTTAGTTACATTTCGGAAGCCTGGAATATAATATGATGTTCTCCTTCAATGAATGTCGATGAAGTTAATTTAGGAATTGTTGGAGCAACATTATGCAATCTTGACAAGTGGTGCCATAAATGGTTTCGCCAGCAGTGGTATTTATGCACTACGCACAACAACATTTGGTTCTCCGCCCGGTGGTGCTGGGACATCTTTTGTTTCTAGTAATGAAACCAGCAATGGGCCTCTGGTATCAATTGTTCACAAAGACAGTGCGTGTTTTTGGGTGGGAAATAGAAAATCAATAAAAAGATTTAGGCCTTTCATATTATTAAATTTAGTTAAAAAACATTCCGAATTAGATAAATGAAACATGGCGTTGGATTACTTATGTTCTATTAATTTGTGTATTTATTTCTTTATTTTTAATACTGCTAAATGCAAATTGTTTAAGAGAACAAAGTGCTTGGAAATACAGCCAAAACATACAAGGTAATTTTACACAAATTTTATTATATTACTGGCAGTAGTTTTTTTTGATACCAAATTACCCAAGTGTTCTGTATGAGTTGCCAAAGAACTTTTAAAGTTGTATTTCACCTAAGAAACTTAGGTAAATTGTACGCTTTTCTTGTATGATTTCTCACATTTTTTCTTTGCGCGTATAAGAGGGCTGTTCGATTGGGCTTACAGCTTCATTTTTGTATGGAATTTAGTCGCTTAATACGAAAGTAGCTTACTACTCGCTTAGTGTTGTTGCCGGATTTTTGTGGTTGATCCATTTAAAAAAACCATTAGGTAACAATGATGCCACCTTATCAAGTATCTTAATCGTAAACTAGTAAGCCCAATCGAACAGGCCTAAAATCAATGTTGTAGAATAATTCTTCATGTGTAAATATCCCAATAAAGGTCAAAATACAAGCAAAGTATGTATACATGTGTGTATCAGGCGTATGTTAGTTTGCGAAGTTTAAATATTTTTCTCTTTTTGATGCATACTTTTGGGATGCATATTTTTATTGTGTTCATAGGTTCCGGACGACAAAACCGTTACGAAAAATCATGAATAAGTTTATCAGAAAGTTCGTTTGTTCTACAAAAATTCTATTGAAACAGAAAGGACTGAGTAAATCCATACATACTTGATCTTCGACCTTTCTGGTTTCGACTGTATATTTCCACATTCTGCTGCCATCTTGTGCAAAGTAGCCGAACAAAGATAATGAAGCAACTAGATACACAAACTCAAATACATACGGATTAACTCAGTCGTTTCTGTTTCAATCAATATTTTGTAGACTATTTGAGCATGCAGACAAATTTATTTATGGATTCAAAAATCTACCGTTCTGTAATATAAGTTAATTTTCTCATTGATTAAGATTTGTGTGGAGAAAGCTGTACATCAACGACATCTATTGCTTACTTTAAAAGTTTACTGAGAGAGTTGGTGAATCTAGTAGTGAATTCTCTTTGTTAGCATTTCGGTTGGCAACATTTACGCACATAGAGGGTTATCAAATGCAACACGAAAGCTCGTGATTATGATAAAAATATAAAACAAAAAAATACAAAATGCTCACCTGTTGGTTGGTTGTTGGGGTTTTGTTCACACACAAGTAGGTGTTTGACGATTTCATTTTTGTGTAAAGAGGCTCTCATTGCAAACATGCCAATGTCTAGTTGGTCAATTTGTTGTCCGACAAGTGGAAACTATAGGCCTTTTCGATTGGGCTTACTAGCTTACAATTAAGAGACTTGATAAGGTGGCAACGTTGCTACCCATTGAGTTTTCTTAAATGGATGAACAAAAAAAATCTGGCTGCAATGCTAAGAGAGTAGAAAGCTACTTTCTTGTTAAGCGAGTAAATTCCATACAAAAATTAAGCTAGTAAGCCCAATCGAAGAGGCCTAATGCATCCGAAAATACACTCAAAATCCATTTTTAAATCCGGCCAATGTAGATTTTGGACATTATAAGATTGCAAAGATTTGAGTAGCTATTATAGTGGCATATTTTTAATAATTCCCATCAGCGTAAAGGGTATTCGATTGGGCTTACTATCTTAATTTGTTTATAAATTTATTCGAATTAGCTATTGTTGCCACATTGTTCTTCCAGTTCTCGAATCCATCAAGCCATCTCGCCAAATCTCTTAGCTCCTTAGCAAGTAAACCAATCAAAGTCCATAAAATGGTAAATTGTAATCTGGTTTCTGGTCTGTAAGGGAATGACAACAATCAATCATCTATTCTCCATTCGATGGTGGAGGGCATACAATCAAAATTGCTTGTTCAATTAATTGTCAGCCAAATTAACTTTTAGTCTTATCACTAGTTCGCATAGTGTGTGGCAAAAAGCTTTGAAAATATATTTTGTGACTGCACTTCGTTATTGTGTTTTTAATCTTTACAATGTAATTCTGTTGTTATTATGTAATGTGAGTTGGCAAGGTATTTAAACTTATTGTAGGTTGACAATAAATCAGAGACGTTCGCGCATATTTCATTTAGGCCATTCCAAGGTCACTTGTGGAATATGAATTATTTGCAGTCACAATCACTCAGTAGTACTCAATGTGCATTAGGGCGAATACGATTTTGTAAAAACTGATTGAACTTTATGCTTTTCTACAAATAATATATGGGCAATTTAAAATTTTAAACTAGAAATGGCTGTAAAAAAAGTACAGATTGTTTTTCAAATTTCTGGTTTTATTGAAAAGGTTGCTCTTTGTCATTGAATAATGAAACATTGAATGACTACCACGACTGGCTCGGCAGTACCTCATACGATCAAGCCAATTTTTCAGAGCATGGTCCAACGATGCAGGCAGTCAGCATTGGCTTCTCAACAGTCACGTGTGGCTTATCTGAACCCCATATGCGGCAATTTTGCGTATTGATAAAGCCACCGAGATGAAAATGAGCTTCACCTGAAAACACGGAAAATTTCCACGTAAATTTCTTACACTTTGCGTTCAAGACTTACTACTTTGGAAGTAAGTTTTTAATATTTGCCATTTTTGTTCGAGCGTATAGCGTTCCATTTTGCAAATGTCAAACATAAACCTGAAAATAAAAATGAATCGTATTTTACCTTACAAAGTCAAAGTAATCTGTAGTTCAAATTTAATATGTTACATGGCTCACCCAATATATTAAGTATATAACATAAAACGAAATGTCTTTTTAAAAATATTTAAATTAAATATTATTCCTAAAGGAATTTGCTTCACTGCAATTTCATTAATTCAGAGACGTGATTCATAAGAATTCCAAAAATGATTAACGTTCACCTATGAAAAAATTTCATGTAAGCATCGAACATGCAGTGCTTGTGAACACTCATTCGAACTAAATGTCGGAGATCTGTAAATGAACTCGTTCCTCCCGTTGACAAGCCTATGTTAAAAACATTCGCCCAAAAAAGAATTACTTCCATATCATCTTTTCACCAGTTGATCCCATGTTTAACCACTTCTCCGTCATTTTATTTTTTGGTGGGTTTACATGTGTCCTCAGTGGTTCAAACCAAACGATTTGTAGCTCAAAAACTGGACATAAATTATACAATATTTTTTATTTTGAAATCATTCACAGAATTACAATCAAATTGAAGTCTAAAGGCAGTTAAACTAGATTTCGCCGTCAGCGTGAAGTGATTTTAGGATTTTCCTTTCAGGTTAGTCCCATAACTTAGCGTATGAGTAATATTATCCCCAATAAATATGACTCATACGCTACGGATATTGTATAAATATAACTCATACGCTACCAATGTCTAACACAAATTAAAGATAGGATACAACAGTATCCACCTGAAAATAGAATGCAAACTTAAACGTTAACATCTTCTGATTTTGGTCTAATCTTTTAAAGCGGTGTATACCACTGGATTCTACAACACGAAATTAAGTTTACGTGTCTCGGCGTTTTGCTATCTCCCTTCATTGATATTTTACTTACAGTGCAATTATCTTCAATGCAGTCGAGTTTCAGAATTATTTAATAAGTTGTAGTATGCAGATTATTTACTTTTTTGGCGTGTACTCATAAGAATAGTGTTGGTGTGCGAAAATTTTTATAAAAATTAAAAAAATATATTTAATTTGCTCAAAAACTATAGAATTTAATTCATTTGTCCAGCAAACTAATTACTCCTCGACAATCAATGTAGGGTATTTACATATAGAACAACTAACAAATAATTTGCATACATTTCAAAGTAGCAATCTGCCATAAATGCAATCGCTAGTGGCCAAATTCCAATCTCCCATTGAAACAGTGCATTTGGTGCGCATATATTAAAAAAATCATATTTCTGTTTTGCACACAGTTTGATGTTTACCGAATGGATTGAACTTGTGTACGAGGTAGGTATGATGAACAACGATTACTACAGGAAATATATTCCAAAGACAATGCAACTTCACTCACTTTGCAAATCGCGTACTTTCGCGTTGCGTTTCTATGTAAATTGTTTATGTAACAACGGCAACAAGTACAGAAAATATGTTTAATAAAAATATTACAGTGTAAAGACTCGGGCTTGTCGCGTTATTCTTAAATTTTGGGCCTGCCTCAAAAAATACAACAGATGTTTTCTTATCAGATTCTGCACACCAACACCGAGACCCTTTTTAGACAGAGGACTTCAAAATAAAGCATTAGCACACGTTTTGACGTAGACGCGTAGAGTTAATGAATTTCATGACGCTTCGATAATGTGAAGACAGTGCACAAATTTTTGACGCCAGCGTCAAAAAAGTGAGTTTTGCCCAATGCTTAAGAAGGAAAATTGTTAAACAATTTAGTTATCGAACGTTAACTATTAAAAAAATCATTTTTTCGTTGCAATGGGTTCAAAATCGAAAATTAGAAGAACAAATCGAAAAAATTTCGATAACTTTTCAAATTTTTGGCTGCAACAATAAAGATCTCACTTTGCCTTTTTGCAAATTTTGGGTTCTGCTGAATACTTCAGCACAACCTTTGGTATTAAACACAATTTCGATAACACAGTTATCGATCGTAAAATTTGATAACAATTATAATTATGTGTATTTTTATTTAAAACACATTTAAAATTTACATGTATGTACATTGTTATTAATTATTAAGTTTTCATAAAAGTTAGTTTTTTCCTATATTTATAGTTACGGTTACTCGAAAGTTATCGACAATTTTCGCCGATTTTTTTAGTTTCTTTTTTTATTCAAATGGGCTCATAATAAAAAAGTGAATAAATCTATTTTTCAATTTCGATAACTAAGAAAAGTATCTAAAATTTTATTTTGCTTTAGAAAAAATCTTTTTCGGGAACATTGTACAATTATTCGGGTTATATATCTCGACAACTACGTCAGTTATCGAAAACAATACTTTAATTTACTTGCCTATTTTTTTCTGAAAAGTTAGTTTTTCTGTTATTTTTAGTTTTGGCAACTCGAAATCTTATCTTAATCTTATCGAAATTTTACCAAAACAATGAATAATAGTTTTTTTTAATTTCTAAAGGGTGATTTTTTAGCTATTATTACATTATTGGCAACACTGGTTTAAACAGCTGACGCACGTGTTTTGTTTCACTGTCAAACATCTTCAGTTTGGTCTATAATTTAACCATGAATCGCCTTACAAACGAGCAACGCTTGCAAATTATTGAATTTTATTATCAAAATACGTGCTCTGTTAAAAAAGTTCATCGCGCGCTTCCATTTTATAGTCAGTTTAATCGACCCACTGAAGCGGCTATTCGGGCTATTGTGACTAAATTTCGCACCTAATTTACATTGTGGGGCATTAAACCACCAACACGGTTACGTAGAGTGCGAACTGAAGAAAATATCGCAGCTGTATCGGCCAGTGTTAATGGTGACCATCAATTATCGATTCGTCGCCGTTCGCAGCAATTGGGCCTCTGTTACTCTAAAACGTGGAAATGCCAAAATTGGACTAAGCGGATGGACCATTTGAGGCGCAGTCAAGGTCAACATTTGCATGAAATAATCTTCAAACATTAAATTATATGGACCGTACTATAGATTCAAATAAAGATTTCATGCATTTTTCTGAATTTTATGTGTTTTTTTTTTGAAAAACTTTCCTATAGCTTTTATAAAATCTCCCTTTATAACTTTATCGATTTTTTGTTTCTTTTTTGTCGTTATTTTTCTTCTATTGAGCTCCTTTTAGAAAAAAAAATTGCTCAAAATGAAAAAGTAAAAAAAAATAGATTTTATCAATTTTCAATTTCAATAACTGAGAAAGTTTTCGAAAAAATAGTTTTTTTGTTATTTTTCTTATATTAATCTCATTTTAGAAAAAAAAATCTATATTTGTCTCAATTATTATTTTTATTTTTAAAAGAAGTTAAAAAATATATATTTTCTTATTTTTCTTATATTGAGCTCATTTTAGAAAAATACAGATTTTTTTCTCAAAATAAGAAAATATTTTTTCGATAATTTTGTAAGTTCACACATATCACAGTATTGTCAAAAAAAATATTTTTTGAATTAAGTTCATTTTTATAAATCCATGAGAAAATACCTTTCAAACGCATCTTCGCGAGTGAAAATATCTTATCTATGTCGGACCTTATGGAATTTAGAAAAAAAATAGTAGCACCAATCGCTCACCCAAAACTTCGCTACCGCATTGAGCGGAAACGATGCTACAGAACCACTCCCCTTTAACATCGTATACTTCACTTTGTATAAGCTTTATGATCAACAAAAAAATAAAAAATAAACAAGACTTTTTTCTTTGATCCGTTTTGCGAAGAATCCCACATATATAGTACCAACGAATCCTCCCCACAACATGCATGCCACAAATCGCGACGCCTCTGCTTGACAACATACTCGATTCGGTTGACGGCTACGGATGGGCTTGTTTGGAAATGACAACATTTTTTTATGCGCCACGTTCTCTTGTTCCGGCATCGTTTTATGTTCTCGCTCTCTATCTCTCAGAACAACCACCCCCAGAGACATACTCACATAAATAACTAACCTATGAATGGTACACGCTCTACGCTCTAAATACTTATTATTACGTATGAAAAGTTGGCAGTGTTTGGTTTTATTCATTCATTCAACAAACATTTTTGCGTTAGATTTTAGATTGCAAAACAAAAGCACACACAGATACAACGGACGGTGCTTTTTCCCCACCCATCATGAGAACGAAGGGTGTATGAGAAGAAAACTTAACAAGCAGCAGCAGCAACCTTTGATAATACTGCACAACGAAAACTCAAACCAAAGTGTTGGTAACAGTGCTAGATAGCGGTATTGCCGAATGTGTGTCTATCGCAGCGAATGTAGAAATAAATACGAAAAAGATAATAAACAATTGTGGGAGAAAACAAAAACATGTAAATAAAACAATTAAAAATAAATACATAAAATAAACACAGATAAAAAACATCAATAACCAAAAATAAAGACAATGTGTTATTTGTGATAACCGAGATAAAATTGGACGAGTTTTGTGCAAAATATAAAATATTAATTGTTCGTTTTTTTGTGAATAAACATTTGCTGTCAATATGATTGTGGTAAGTCTGACAAATGCAACTCTCCCTTACTACCCCATAAATACACACATCCATATATGTACATGTATCCTCTTCTCTCTGACATTGGGGTGAGTGTTTGTGGTCTCTTCCTCTTTATGTTGTTTGCCCAGTACGCCTGAGCACCATAATAGTACGATAGTAGTAGTACGCCGCTAGTACCGTTACCGTTATTGTATTTTGTGTTCACATTTATATTAAAATATAAATATGTATGCGGGAGACGATTTCCGGTTTTGTTTGTGGTGTGAGTCCTTGTTTGAATATTATGAATTAGGCGAACAAAACAAAAAAGACAAAAAGTTATGTGCAGCTAGGGCTCGGAATTTGATGTTTAATCTAATATTGTTCAACGATAAAAAATGTAAAAATCCTTGAGATAATATTGCACTTTTTAAAATCAGTTTATGAAATAAAAGCTTTTGCTTTTGAAAATTCGATGTTTTAAATAAAAAAAAATAAATTGAAACAGAATAAAATACTATGAATTTTACAAAATATGACGTAATTAATTAGGCTATGTAAATATCTCAAACTAAAAAAGGGGTCAATTTTTCTCAATGATAACTATGATAAATAGTTATCGAAACATTTTATTTTGTTCTTTTTTTCGTCGGTTTTTCTTTCTTATATTAAGTTTATTAAAACATCCTATCTTTTTCGGAAACATTGTACAATTTTCGTGTTATATATCTTGATAACTACGCCAGTTATCGAAAAAATACTTGCCTCTTTTTAAGTTTTGAGATAAGTTTTTTTTTATATTTATATATTGGTCTATATAAATATCTCAAACTGCACACTACTTATATTTTATGTTCACACTTGATTTTAATACGTCAAATATTTTAAATACAAAAAGTTTAAATATTCACAAAAGATATTTAATTTACAGCTATTTCGTTCTGAGGTTGTGTCATTTTTTTTATGTGACCCTTTTATATGTAAAACTTAAAAATCAATTAATTCACACTATGCCACAAAAGTCTACAAACTATAGTAAATTGGGAATAAAAAAGAATTGTTGTTGTGTTATTCAGACCCACAATATTTTTCTTATGTGGTTAGGGAGTGATTGTCATATGTATAACGTGAGATCCAAGTTGAACAATAATCTCCAGTCACCAGAAAATAATAAATACATAAAAGATAATATGTAACAACATTCGTAGACTTTTGTGACATAGTGTACAACAACGCAGATAAATATTCGTATTTTGCAAGTATTTTATTTGATTTGATCTGGATATTGACCTCGCTCAAGACCTTTTTGCATCTATATTTTATAGAATGTAAATTTATTTACAAATGAGATGGTAACGTTTTTATATATCTATATATATTTCTATTTGCACTATATATCTCTGCCAGCTATTTCAAACTAAAAGAAAATATTCTGTTATCTAATTTGCAAAAGGATTTTTCGCGCTTTAAAAAATCCTTTGCGTCTCCAAAGAGTACCATTACTTCTATATTTATCCATAGTTTTTTTAAATATAAACATTAGGCCATACAAATGGAAAAACAATTTCCAGTCACCCCACGAAAATAAAGTTTGGATTGTTTAAAGATGTCTGCAAAATATTGCGTCACTGTGTCAAGCCATTTGTGAGCTAAACGCTCCTGAATGCACCTTCAAAATCATATTTTTCCCATGTAATTTTTTTACGTTGCATTTTTGTCCAAAGTTCTTTTCTGAATTAATAGACCCTCGGAAGCACTTTAAATGAATATTTTGATTCTTGTCTTAGAGTAACTTATTGGTCGAATTATTGTAATTTCATAGTAATTTTTTGTGGATTTTCACAGTGACAACTGAAAACTTTTTCGTACTTGTTGGTAGTATTTTATAAAAAATAAATAGCTGCAGTCAATACCTTTCGAATGATGCATAAATTTTGAAAATCGGAAGGAAATTGTAAAAAGAGTTTGAAAATTTTGTCTCTGAAAATCCATCTCCTGTATTAAATTATTTTACAAACATGGAGTCAGTTACGTCATTTTTCGTCAAATATTCATCATTTAGGCATCATTCGAAAGGTATTGATTCCTTCTATTTATTTTTCATAATATCATATTTTCCCAAGAAATATGAGTTTTTAGCTGTCATTTTGAAAAAAAACGCTAAAAATAAAACTAAACGTCTAAGAATACGAACAATGAGTTATTATAAGACAAGAATGACAAATTATATATAAAGTGCTTCTAAGTGTCTACAAATTCAGAAAAAGATTTTGGACAAAAATGCAACACAAAAAAATTACATGGGAAAAACATGATTTTTTAGAGGTGTTTTCAGGAACGTTTAGCTCACAGAAAGCTTGATCTATGAACGAAATGTTTTGCAAATCATCATTAAACAAACCAATCTTCATTTTTGGGGAGTGACCGCAGCAATTTATTTTCGAGACCCATCCTAATAAAAATAGTTTTTTGCCTTAAAAAATAAAATATTTTTTTTCGACTTTTCTATTTTTTATGATTTTTTTCGAAAACAAATGTTTCTAAGTGAATGTGAAATTCACAACATGTGTAGCCACAATGAGCTCCTTTAATTTAACAAACAACCAGCTGTTATCGGACTTATATTTCCAAAATGAGAGTACAAATATTTAAGGTACCTTCACCGAAATATGGAATTTTAATAAAAAATTGCCATAAAACATTTGTAATATCGTTTTCGAGTTTAGAAAGCAAAAATACATCAGAAAATGCTATACATGTCCCTTTGACAAAATTTTTGTTGCATAGTGTTACGTTTCAATAAATTAATTTCGCATTCTACATCATTTTCAATTATAATTCAAAAGACATCACTTGAAATTCAATAAATATCATTTGATTTGATTATAATTCAAATGACATCATTTGAAATTCAAAAAATATCATTTGATTTGATGGTACATTTGAATTTCTAATAGGGTCTTTTGAATTACAATTGAAAATGGTGTATTTATAGTTCGCAATTCGATAAGCGCTGTGCCGAAAATAAAAAGCATTGATTTACCCGAAGCTTTATGGATTATTTATTATCTTGTACTTTTGCAACTACAAGGATTATTTGGAAATGTCCCCGGAATAGCAAAACAAAACATGTCATCAAAATCCGTGCCCTGTTTATGAGAACTGTGTTGTTGTTGTTGTTCTCGATTTATACTGAGACATGAGAAGAGATGATGGAAATTCTCACGAGTTTAAAGTTCATTGGCATTTTTATGTGTGAGACTAGGCATAGTTTTATTCTTTCTCTTGGTCACACTTTAAAGAGTTCTCATATCCCCTCCTTTTTACGTTAAACTCACAATGTGAACATATATACATATGAACATATAAGCCCACCAATGAAAAATATCGAGTTTCGTTGTGTAAATATGACGTAAATCGAGAAAAATCCTTGTCTCGGGTTTCTTTCATGCATAAAATTGCCTTGGAATTAATATTTACATTCATCCAAATATAATTATGTGTGTGTGTGTTTACATGTTATTTATTTGCTTTTGATTTCCGCATTTTTCTCACTATTATTTGTTTGAACTATGACATATCCAACCCCGAAACCCACATTGGAAAATCATTTCACACACATGTGCGAATGTAAAAATTTAGTATTTAGTCAAGTTGTGAAATTTATAGTTTTGCATTTCGAAATTTGTACGTATTGCGTTTTCTTTTGTGAATTACATTTTTCCGCATTTGTATAGCAAGATGCATCACATTTACACATTTACAGTGTAAATATGAGATCACCGCCAGCCACCGTCATCCTCATCGTCATGTACGCCCCCCACAATTTCCCATTAAAAGTTTTATAGTTGAACGAGTAATTGTTCTCTAAATTAAGCAAACCGACGTTCATTTGTTCGATCACCATCAGCATCATCGTGTGCACAGCACTTAGCTAGTAGCTATATATTTATTTAGGAAATAACAGCTTTCCATGTGGAAGCAATGATCAAAAACTATTCTTGATCTACAACCTTGCATGAATGGCGTGGTAATTTTGTGTAAATAATATCTGAGCTTGTGTTTGCCAAACTACCCTTGATAGAGAACGCTAGCTATAACACGCTATGTGACACAATAAACTATTGTTGGTTGGCATATGACGACACCCTACATTGTACATTTCATTAATTCAAAAATATCAATCAAAATTAAATAAAATAATTATTTAAAATCATAAAAATAAAAAATCACATGAATTTACAAATACATCAATGTTACTAAACAGCTTCAACTTCTGACTTCATTGTCAGAATAAGCTGATTTCGTTATTAGGGGAGTATTTTTGTTGATTCAAAATTCAAATCAACACAAAACAATTTTATGGATATATTTTTTTAATTTTTATTAAAATAAAAATTGTCTTCCTTTAATATGTGTACTCTCATTTTGGATATATTGTTCCGAATGTACCCGCTTATCTGTTCAATTAAAGGTAATTATTATGTCTACAAATGTTGTGAGTTACACTTTCACATGTAAACAGTTTAGCAACAGCTTCCGAAATTTGGAAAAACATGAATTTTATTTCGAAAAATCTATTTTTTTGCTGGCACGAAAAAATAATAAAAAATAAGTCGGAAAAAGTGATTTGTATAATTTTTTAATAGCTGACATTCTAAGGCAAAACAAAAACAATGTTTATATGTAAAAAATTATGGATAAATGTATAAGTTATGTTACTCTTTGTAGAAGCAAATGATTTTTTTAAATTATATTTTTTTAATATCACGAAAAGCCCCATTACAATTTATAGAAAATCAAGGCAATTTTGTAGAAATTCTTGTTTTTTTCGTTAAGATACCAGCAATTACAAACTAAAATAAAATATTCTGTTGTCTAATAGGGAGTGCGTAACATCCCTAGGACAAAATGGACAATAATCTGTGATCACTACATTCGAGTCAAAAATTTAAGATTATTAAAACTGTCATAGCTCCCTAAAAATATAGCCCGTAGGACAAAATGGACAATAATCTGTGATCACTATATTCGAGTTAAAAATATAAAATTCATTTTCAAAACTTAAAGCTGTCATAGCTCCTTAAATATAGCCCCTAGGACAAAATTGACAATAATCTGTGATCACTATATTCAAGTAAAAAATTTAAGATTATTAAAACTGTCATAGCTCCCTAAAAATATAGCCCCTAGGACAAAATGGACAATCATCTGTGATCACTATATTCGAGTTAAAAATATAAAATTCATTTTCAAAACTTAAAACCGTCATAGCTCCTTAAATATAGTCCCTAGGACAAAATGGACAATAATCTGTGATCACTATATTCAAGTAAAAAATTTAAGATTATTAAAACTGTCATAGCTCCCTAAAAATATAGCCCCTATGACAAAATGGACAATCATCTGTGATCACTATATTCGAGTTAAAAATATAAAATTCATTTTCAAATCATAAAAGTGTCATAGCTCCTTAAATATAGCCCCTAGGACAAAATGGACAATAATCTGTGATCACTATATTCAAGTAAAAAATTTGAGAGTATTAAAACCGTCATAGCTCCTTAAATATAGCCCCTAGGACAAAATGGACAATAATCTGTGATCACTATATTCGGGTTAAAAATATAAAATTCATTTTCAAATCATAAAAGTGTCATAGCTCCTTAAATATAGCCCCTAGGACAAAATGGACAATAATCTGTGATCACTATATTCGAGTCAAAAATTTCGGAATCTTAAAACCGCCATAGCTCCTTAAATGTAGCCCCTAGGACAAATTTGACAATAATCTGTGATCACTATATTCGAGTCAAAATTTTAAGTATATTAAAACCGTCATTGCTCCTTAAATATAGCCCCTAGGACAAAATGGACAATAATATGTGATCACTTAGAACACTTTCAAACTAACACTAATGGCAATTTTGGTGTGCGTAAAATGAGAAATGTCATTGTAAGGGTATCTTTTTTAAAAAATGTCAAACACATTAGAGACTTTATCAAAGTAAAGAGACAGATTGGCATATCTCGATTTTGTTTTGGATTTTTGACTTAGAACAAAAAAATATGATTTCGAAAAAAAATTCCTCTACAAGGAGTATTTTAACTTCTACTTTTATCTATAATTTGTATACCATATACCACAGGGTATAATGACTTTGTGCATTTGTTTGTAACATCAAAAAGGAAACGAGATAGATTTAGATCGATTTAGATTCACTTTCTGAGTCGATTTAGCAGTGTCCGTCCGTCTGTCCATCTATTCTTGTAATCAAATTGTCGTTTGAACTAAATGAAACTTTGTACAACGAAGTATAGTATAAGGACGAACGCTATTTAATTTGAAGAAAATCGGTTCAGATTTAGATATAGCTTGCTCCCGATATATATAGATATAATTTGCTCCCGATTTTACCCTTTCCGCTCTAGAAACCACATATTTGAACAGATTTTCTTCCAATTTGGCAAAACGCCATCTATTTCAACTAAAAACAGCTCTGGTAAAAATCGGCCAAATGTCTCCCCCAATTTGACTCTTTCCGCTCTAGAAACCACATATTTTAACAGATTTTCTTCAAATTTGACAAAACAGATTTATATATAGCTCAAATTGTCTTACAAATACGGACGGTATGAAATAGAAGTATATTATCCTCTTGTAGCTGTATCGGACATCACCCGGTTCAAATGTAATGGCCTTTTTATATCCTACTACTATTACTATTATATAGTCGGCCGCGTCCGACTTTATCCTTCCTTACATTGTTTACATATAATCATAGTTTTTGCGTTAGAAAGTTAGTTATTAAAAACTAAAACAAAATACTTTTGTTCGACTTTTTTATTTTTTATGATTTTTTATTTTTTATGATTTAGCCCACAATTTGAATGAAGATTATGATAAAAAGCTGAAAAATAATTCCAATTCTGTATCTCTTAGTTTACTTAAACGCTACATTCTGCAAAATACCCACAGAACCAGAATCGACTTTCAACCTGTACTATAAATATTTAAGTGTAAACGCCCCTATTACGTTTGCTTTGATGTAACGAAGTCATGCTTTATTCTCAAAGATCAAGCTTGTTATCATTATCATTCGATTGATGGGACATCTAGCTTAAATTTGGGACATCTAGCCTTAATTTTGGTTATAAATTCAAAAAAAGTTTTGCAAAGTATAGGGTGGCCCAGGTAACATTTTAAATTAGAATCGGCTATAAAAAATTACTAATTATTTTTTGAAATTTCTGATTTTTTGGAAAGGTTGATCTTTGTCATTTAATAAAGGAGCACAATACCATTCATATGACTACTACGACTGGCTCGGCAGTACCTCATCCGATCAACCCAATTTTTCAATACATGGCCCAATGATGCCGCCAGCCTAAAATCCACACCAAACAGTGATTCGTTGTGGATGCATGGGCTTCTCAATAGCCACGTGTGGGTTCTCTGAATCCCATATGCGGCAATTTTGCTTATTGACATAGCCACCGAGATGAAAATGAGCTTCATCTGAAAACAATAAAAATTTACATATTCATTTTTTACAGTTTTCGTTATAGACTCACTACTTTGGAAGTAAGTTTTTAATATTTCTCAATTTTGTTCGAGCGTATAGCGTCCCTGGGCTATATACGCCCCTGTTGTAGCTTCCGCAGTGGTTTCAAAACACTGATTTCATGTTATTAAATATGTGATTTGGCTTCAAAAAGACTGGTTTTTCAACTAATCTCTTTATTAGCATGATCTAAGAATAATTCGATTGAAGAATAAAAGTTTCGAAGCAAGAGACAATATCTAAAAACATGAATCTGCAAAAGAAATCAGTAATTTGAAATTACCGTGGCAGTCATCACAGGGCTGGATCGTTCGTCACAGACGGACAAAGATAACTTATAGAAACATGTCCATAGTCTTCGCAAATTTGAATAAAATCTATACTTATATTTAGCTCAACAAATTTCCTCCAGTTTGATTAAAATAAAATTACCCTAATACATAGTAGCTTTTTCAAATTAATTTTTTTTTAGATTGAATAAAAATTTCGTCGATTATTTCGACTATTGTTTTTCTTCATGTGCATCAATGCACAAAGAATTCAGAACCAAACTGACTGCGTCTGTATGTATATTTAAAGAAAAATAATCTTTCCGTGGGAGTTCGCAATACATTGCACATTAGGTAGAATCTTGCACATGCAAATTGTATTTATTTAGGTTTCCACCAGCGCCACTGTGTCTTTTCACAATTTGCATTTCAACATCCACCCTGTTGTTGTACACATGCATCCATCCGTACGTATTTATTATGACGTTGACATTATGCTCGCCACTCGTCAGTTGTCTCTGGAAATCAGTTGACAGTCGCTCAGATACGCTCCGGCGATTTTTGACTAATCTAATCTTAAATTGCATGATGAAGCCAACCGAATTAGTAGTGCTTTTTTGTGTTCATTTTGAATCATTTGAATAATTGCGTTTTAGTCATTAATATCTATCTAGCATGGAATGGGTAGTGGATGACGGAGCAAGGTAGCTGAAGTGTGAAGCAATTAATTTATCTCATAGTCTGTGGTGCATATCTGAAAGGAGACGCACACCGGACGTGACCTACTTCATAGAAAATTGAATAAAAGTTTTCCAATACCCTTTATATAAAGATCGAAACATTCAAAATATTTTAAAAATATTATTATATTATTGAAATCATAAAAAAATATTTATTATAATTGCACGTCAATGCAGTTATCACGCCGTTAATGTTGAATCAATTTTGCTATTTCGTATGTTCTTACATGCAAATGTGTCGTAGCGACTGCGACAGGTCGATCCACGCGTGCCTAAAATCAAGATTCAAAGCGTGACAATTATGTTCCAAGCTTTGATATAAAATGAAATCGAAGCTTCATACATTCTGACAGCACCCTTTCGTAAAAACATACATTAGTCCATAAAGATAAATGTAATTATGAAGATAAATTTGAGTACACTTATTAGGGAGAGTCGATGTTTTTTAGTACAAAGCATGAGGTAAAAACGTAACGTACGGAAAATTCCAAGAAACCATGAGCCTAATATGAATTCCTAATTCATATTAGGCAGACAGACGAAAATGTATTTGAATTATTATTTTTCTTTAAATTGAATCGTCTTTGAATTTGAAGTCGATTTCCGAGGGCTAGGAATTCATGTTAGACCTATGGTTTCTTGGAGAAATGTTCTTAGAATTTTCTGAAATTATTCTTTGTATAAAAGTTTTTAATTTGTTCTGTTTAAAATAGCTACCTTATCCAAAAACACTATCACTTTCAGTTACACTAATTATTCGTAATTTCCTAATTGAAATTTGTTTGTGTTTTAGCGTTTTTCGATTCAAATGTACATCACTGATCTTGGTAAATTTCAACTTCAACTTCACCACCATCACAGTTGGTTTGTGAATCGACTAAAACTTGCAAGGTGAAAGCTAACGAATGAATGGCTTTTGCCGCAACCAACTCCACTGAGAGAAAACATAAGGCGTGATTTATTTGATTGAATCAAGTTATTATACCCTCCACCTCCAGGATGGGGGTATACTAACTTTGTTTGTATTTAAGCATGTTTTTTGAATATGTCTGTTTATATTTGTTTGATATTTGGTATGCGCATTTCCCTTATAGCAAAAACGTTCACCATAAAGTGATTCTTATTTGTAGGGGTGAAATGGGGCAAAAAAAGGGATAAAAATGGTACATATTAAACGACAATAGCTAGAAACACGAAATTCGGTGTGTACATTCCTCTTGTTGAGTATATACATAATATAAAAGTATTTTTTCCAAATTAGTACTTTTAAGGGCTAAAATGGGAATAGAGGGATAAAAACGGTACCAACCAAACGGCTGTACCTAGAATAATGAAAGTCGGTGTATACATTCCTCAGATTGCATAGACAAGTAAAATACATGGATTTTTCAAAATTCGTACTTTTTGGGGTTAAAATGAAAAAAGGGGATACAAATAGTACCAATCAAATGACCGCAGCTAGAGTCATGAAATTCGGTGTATACATTCCTCTGACTGTGTAGATACGGAAAATAAACTGATTTTTTGAAATCCGTACTTTTTGGGGTCAAAATAGAAAAAGGGGATAAAAATAGTACCAGCCAAATGACCGCATCTAGAGTCATGAAATTCGGAGTATACATTCCTTTGACTACGTAGACATGGCAAATAAAAGTTTTTTTCCAAATTCGTACTTTTAAGGGATACAATGTGTACGCAGGGATAAAAACGGTACCAACCAAACGGCTACTCCTGGAATAATGAAATTCGGTCTCCTGATTGCGTAGACACTTAAAATAAAAAGATTTTTCAAAATTCGTACTTTTTGGGGTTCAAATGGAAAAGGGGATACAAATAGTACCAACCAAATGACCGCAGCTAGAGTCATGCAATTCGGAGTATACATACCTCTGACTGCGTAGACACGGAAAATAAACGGATTTTTCGAAATTCGTACTTTTAAGGGATACAATGGTACAGAGGGATAAAAATAGTACCGACTACGGCTAGAATGATGAAATTCTAATTGCGTAGAAACGTCAAGGGGGTCAAAATGGTACCAACCAAATGGGCGCAGCTGGAATCATGGAATTCGGTGTATACATTCCTCTGACTCCATAGACATGCAAAATAAAATTTTTTTCAAATTCGTAATTTTTCTTTTACGGCAAAAATTTGTTGAATCATGAAGTTAGGTTATTTTGCACTATGTACGTCTGATAATGGATTTTCAAAATTTGTACTTTTGGAATTAAAATAGAATGGAAATACAGCCAACTGTAGCACCCACTTTCTACCGATATTTATGGTATTTAAGCTTTTTGAAAATATAAATATAAGAATATTTATTTTTTGATTTGAAATAAATAATGGTTTGAAATAATTAAAATATTATATTTATTTATAAATTTATTTTTTCAATATTTGTACGTGAGATAATAGATTTTCAAAATTTATACTTTTGGAATTAAAATAGAATGGAAATGCACCCAACTGTAGCACACACTATCTACCAATATTTATGGTATTAAAGCTTTTTTGAAGACAAATATAAAAATATTTATTTTTTGAATTGACTTGAACTATTATTTCGATATATAGTGTTAACGTATTGGTAACCTTGCCTTGTAAGCGCGGTTGGAAATAATAAAAACATTATATTTATTTTTAAAATATTTTTGTTAATAAATATTTTTTTGATTTGGCTATATTAAAAAATATATTTTCCTGTAATATTACTGCACTATGAAAATCGACAGCCTCTGTGGAATGCAATCCATGGTGGAGGGTATATAAAGTTCGGCCCGTCCGAACTTAACGCCGTTTTTACTTGTTTTTATTTTGTCATATCCCAGTTATGTTCATGCCTATATTTACTACTTTACTAATTACACTATGCAACAAATAAAGAAAAAAATTGTGTCCAAGACCTAAAAATTTATTATACCCTCACTCTACAAATAATATAATTTGGGACAGACACCAAATGTAACGCATTGAAGGAGTGTCTTAAGACCCTAAGTATGTTTGGACCAAACACGTTTCACGATTTTTTAAGCTGTTTGAGCCATGTCCGTCCGTCCGTATACACGATAACTCACGAAAGAATCAATTAAGGAACCAATTCAAAGTTTGCAAATGGTAATATTTTTCTCAAACTTAGTTTAGATCGAAGATGTGCGAAATTGCTACGCCCCTTCTGGTGCCTCCCGCACAAATGACCCACATTCCAATGTTAAATTAAAACCGGGATAACTTCCGCACGGATATTCGGAATCAGCTATATTTTGGTATTTGATAAAGGTTTTATAATCACTTTAAACGTACAAACGGGTTTTGCCCGGCTCCACACAAATAAACCTAAGCTTTTAAATTTGATATTTGACAATGTTGTTATAGCAGTTATATCCACATGGAATATGGGTCATATTGGCACACCCCTTCTGGTACCTCCCACATAAATGGACATAAGCTTTGGTCAAAATAAACCTAATATAACTTCCATTTGGATTGTCGAAATCAGTTGCAATTTTTATACTGACTTTAAACCTTTTGCCACGACACTTATATTACCTTCCACACAATTGTCCCTACACTAGGTAATATAACCTCTTTACTGTAGCTTGGACTCCACTATGTTTTTAACATTATACTATAAATGTGGAAGCTGGGACAATGTGCCACGAACCTTCTATTACCTTGCATACAAATTACCTAAGTAAAATTGAAGCCCTTATAACTTCCGTACATATGTTCTCTGAGAGTTTCGTTAAACATACGGCAACATTTTATTATTGCTTTATAAATTTTGCTTATAAAATTGTTTCCACACACCCTATCAGTATAACCTCCACCTCCAGGATGGGGGTATATTCACTTTGTCATTCCGTTTGTAACATTCTGGGTCGTGGTAAAAAGACGATCTAGCCATGTCTGTCCGTTCGTCTGTCCGTCCGTCCGTCTGTCTGTCTGTTGAAAGCACGCTAACTGCCGAACGAAATGAGCTAGGAGGTTCAGATTTTCCGTAAATATGTCTTATTGTTGCAGATCGCTTGGGATTGAAAGTGGGCGAAATCGGCCCAGAGGGAAAAATGTTTCCTAACAAGGACTGAAAATACCCCCAAATATTTAGATTATTTAAACATTTTTTTGAAATTTTTTGTATTTTATACACTTGATATTTGTTGCGCACATTCCGCTATTAATGTGAAAATACCAAAAAGTACAAAAAAATTTAGCGAGTGAAATGGAGCAAAAAGGGATAAAAATGGTACCAAAGATACGACAACAGCTAGAAACATGAAATTCGTTATGTACATCCCTATAATTACGTAGACACGTAAAATAGAGGGAATTATTCGAAATTCGTACTTTTAAGGGATACAATTGGAAAAGAAATGGTACCAACCAAACCGTTGAAGTTGAAATCATGAAATTCGGTGTATGCATATCTGACTGTATAGACGCGAAACATAAAGGAATTTTTCGAAATTCGTACCTTATGGATAAAATTGGTACCAAGCAAACGGCTGTAGTTAGAATCATGGAATTCGGAGTCTACACTCGCCTGTCTTCGTTCTCACGCAAAATATGAGCATTTTCCCAAATTCGTACTTTTAGGGTCAAAATGAAAAAAGTATGAAACTGGTACCAAGCATACGGATGTGCCTAGAGTCATGCACCCAAAATACAACGAATATTTGAAAATTGTACTTTTCAGTCACTTTGTCCGTATCTGAATCAAGAAATTGCAAATGGGGGGAAATGTTTCTTCCTAATGACGCCTGACAATGCACCTAATATTTAAGACACATTTTTGAAGAATGCTGCCTCATGTTCACTTTTTGATTACAATTGCAGTATTATATTTATATATAGCAAGACTATATGTTATTTTGATAATGAAGCAATGCGATTTTTTTAAAACAGTGAACATGCCTTATAATTTCAAATAGTAAACAAATATAGAAATATGCTTAAAAATATCAAAATTTTCCTAATATGGTTCCGCACTTCTATGTAAAGCCGACAGCCACTAATCTGTCGGTAATACTGTGGAATGCAGTCTGTCGTGGAGGGTATATAAGATTCGGCTTAACTCCTTTTTACTTGTTTTATTTACTATAGCCTTTTCAGACTGCATGCGAAATCTAGCTGAATTTACATAAGGTCGCTTTTCAAATGTCAAATTTGTATGCGATCTGACGTTTGTAAATTGACTATATGTCATTTCAGCTATTACACATATGTATATTTATTTGTAAACTAGGTTTACTATTCAAGATAATAATTTCGGTACTAAGAGTAAATTACTGTATGCGTCACTCCCATTGGATAGTATAGTTAGTTAGATAGGCTACATTTCCCCACCGTATCGTACAAAACATCACCAACATCCCCGCATAGGAGGGTGAGTTTAAGTACTTAAGTATGAATTAATATGACTATTGTTGTTTACAAATAAATAAATCTCTTTGTTACAATTTATACAAGCTGGCGATAACGACTACAATTAAAATATATTAATATTCTTGTACGAGCATGTACTCACTCGTACATGCATAAATCTAAAGAAAGTTTAAAAACAACAAACTGCGGTGATTGTTGTTGTTACAAAGTTGTTTGTTTGTTAAGTCAGTGAATCCCGCCTTGTAATTACTCAATATAACATATGATTATAAATAAGTATATACATTAAGAGGGCTCACAAAATGTTCTTATAGAATATGAATATTCGAAATACATACATACAGTTAAATCTAATATTTGGTGTATAAATCTTTTGTGGTTTGACCTAGACCACTATCATATATAATAGGCACTTATAAAACTGGCCACGGGTCAATTGAACTTGTATGTAGAGAGAGAGCGTAATTGTTAGTCATTTAAAACTTAAAATTGCCATATAAAAGTATCTGTAGTGGCTTCACATTTTAGTAGTTTATTCTGCAAAAATGCTTCATAAGGCGATTCAATCCCGACAACAGATTCTTTTTCAAAAATGTCACCGTTTATTCCGGCGTATGAGAACAATTAAAATGTGGAGAGCAATGTATACACTATGACTATTCAAAGATATTCTAGTTATGCCAGAGTGAATAAACATTGTTTTGAAATATTAATCCAGTTCGCCAACACCATCAGTCATCTGGACAACCTTGGGAATTTGAGAAAGGAAGCTTGTAGTCTATACTTTCACTTTTTTATAATACACACTTATGTATGTATGGTTGTAGCCGTGACGTTTTTGTTATAATTATGCAACTTTCATATATTCTGATTTTTGCAGTGTATAAGTTCAAACAGTTCAAATTACTAATTTGAAAATTGTAGAAAAAACAGATTAACACTAACGTGAAACCTAAAATCTAACCACAATACAGGGTGCTGCAAAAGTCGCAATCATAACTTTTTTAATTTTTAATTTAAATTTAGTTTTCTTACATAATAATAAAATATTATATCTGTAGAATTTTTAAATTTATGTGTGAAAGATTACGTCACGTAAGTGACCACCATTTTCAGCCACGCAAAGTTGAGCTCTTTCATGCGCATTTTCCATGACACGAATCAGAGTATCTGGCTGCAACGCTCTTATTTCGGCTCGAATATTCTCCTCCAGCTGTTCAAGGTAGAGATGTGCGCTTGAGAAGAAGAAAAAATATTGAATCACACACGAAGATTTTTTTGTTCCTGAGTAAAATAAATTTTGCTCACGATCACGCGTGATTCACCCAATTCACGTGAGTCGCGTCCATCTCTAGTTGAAGGGTTCTGGGTTTATTGATATACACCATCTCTAGGGTTTGGGGTCCGGGAATACCCTAATCGTTTTTCCCGGGAATTCCCGAAAAAATTTGGACGGGAATTCCCAGGAAACAATTTTAAATTTCCCGGGAATACGGGAAATATTATTAAAAATTTTATTGACACTAATTTAGTTATACTATATAAAAGGAAAATTGCGAAAACCAGATAGGAAATACACACTTTTTGTGAAGATATTTGCAAGATTTTTATCGTGAAACAAAAACATCATACTGACAATACTATGGCTGATATCAAAATTCCTGTTTTCCCAAAAAAACGACGAAATAAAAGGTGAACATTTTCTCAAAGAAGAATTTACTTTACATGTGAAACCCGTAAGAAATGGACTACAAATAGGAATAAAATTTAAAATTGTTCACTTGGAAACTTTCAAGAGAAATCTAATATGAATAGTAATATTTAATTGGTCATTTGTGAGAACTAAGGACTGCACTATTTCAATGTTTTTATTTTTTATGAATTTATTTAATTAATATTAAAATTTTTTAATGTTTCTATTGCTTTAGTTTAGAATATTTGTCCTCATTTTCAGTAAAATATTTTCCTCTCTAGACGAATGGATCTTCGAAATTAAACACGTCATAACATTCTCAGTCAGACAAGTTCTTTGTTTCCTTAAACATTTTTTATTTTGAATCTAGTGTATGTGTCAGTCCGTGATTTAAATGTCCAATATTATGACTCCTCCAATCCTTTCTGATTTGTGTAGAGTAAAATGTTTTTAAAATGGAAAACAATTTCTTAAATATTTTAACAAAAACGTTCGTTTTTAATACCTACCTAAACTAAATTATGTTTTCCTGGGAATTCCCGGGAATGAAAGTTTTCATTTCCGTTTTCCCGGGAAATGAAAAAGTCCGGGAAACCCCAAACCCTAACCATCTCTTATAAATAACCCCAAAGGAAATAATCCGGCGAACGGTGCCGGCCAATTGAATGCTGAATTTTTTGAAATTAAACGTTCAAATTGATGTTCAAAATAAAATTCTATGACATCTTCCATGATTAATCTCCCAGATTTATTTTATAAGTCCTAAAAAGAAAAAGCGGGAAAAAATTAAATTAGAAAAGTTGTTCATTTTTAAAATCCCTTCGCGACTTTTGCCGCACCCTATATATGTATAGGGTGTGATATTTTAAATTAGAATCGGATATATAAAAATGTACTGATTATTTTTTCAAATTTCTGCTTTTAACGGAAAGGTTGAAATTTGCCATTTAATAAAGGAACACAATATCAATCATATGACTACCACGACTAAGTCGACACTGTACTGTACCAGTACTGCCCAAAATCCACGCCTAACAGTGACTTGTTCTTGATGCATTGGCTTCTGAATAGTCAAGTGTAAGTTCTCTGAACCCCATTTGTGGCAATTCTGCTTATTGCCATAACCACAAAGATGAAAATGAGCTTCATGAAGGCTGAACTGAAGGCCGATCCCTTCTCGAAAGTTTTCAACGTAAATTTCTTACAGTTCGTGTTAAAGACTCACTACTTTGGAAGTAAGTTTTTAATATTTCCCAATTTGTTCGAGCGCATAGTGTCCCATTTTGCAAACGTCAAACATAAACCTGAAAATAAAAATCAATGTTATTCTACATTTCAAAGTCAAAGTAGACTACCGACTACTAAATTTAATTTTTTATTTAAATCAGTTTTTTATTGATTTATATTTTTCTGTGACATTTATTTGTTATTGTGTCCAGAATTGAAACAAAACTCAATAAGGGAATATGTGAAACTCTAGACTCTAGTTGCGGTCTTTTGGTTGGTACAATTTTATCCCCTTTTTCCATTCTAACCCCAAAAAGTACGAATTTCTAAAAATCCCTTTATTTTGCGTATCTACGCAATCAGAGGAATGTTTACATCGAACTTCACTGTTTTAGGTGGTACCATTTTTATCCCTCTATTCCCACTTTACTCCTAAAAGTACGAATTTGGAAAAATTATTTTTATATTATGTATCTACTCTATTAGAGGAATGTACAAACTGAATTTCGTGTTTCTAGCAGTTGTCGTTTGATAGTACCATTTTGATCCCCTTTTGCCCCATTTCACCCCCTACACATAAAAAATACTTTATGCTGTACGTATTTGTTATATGGGGATGCGGATACCCAATATCAAGTAAGTACAAGCAGACATATTGAAAAAACATTATGGGTATTTTCAGTCCTTGTGAGGGAAAAAATTTTCCCTTTGGACCGATTTCAAGCAGTTGCAGTCCCAATCGATCTACGACTATAAGACGCTTTTATAGAAAATTTGGACCTCCTTGCTCCTTCTTTTTAGATGGTAGCGTGCTTTAAACAGACGGACGTACATGGTTAGATCATCTTAGAATTTTATGACGTTCAAGAATATATGTATATACTTTTTAGGGTCTCAGGTCGATATTTCATAGTATACCCCCATCCTGGAGGTGGATGGTATAAAAATACTAAATTTGTATAAAATAAAATTTGATAAAGAATCATATCATTCATTTTCGAAAAACGCAATCGTACACTTCTGATAGTGAATTCGCCATGCTTGGGAAATGAACGACATGTGACATATTCCCATATTGAGTATTTTTGGTCCAGACTACACGAAACTTTTCGACGAATTAAAGTTCTTTTCTTGAGTTTGCAGTCGCTTTAATTTGTTCAAAATCAAAAAAGGAACATATCATTGTACCACTAACTATACTTTCTGAAACTGATCCGATCTCATATATCACAAAACCTCTTCTTTCCGTGAAATGTAATCATTAGCTTTTTGCGAGCTGCCTTAATGTGCTGCCATATGTGTATGAATGAAGCTTTCACAAGTCAAAACGATTAACTAATATTGTCCTGTTTTTTAAATTAAATATCATATTACACTAATTACACTCGTCACTAGTGCTGTCAATTTAGTAGGGTTTCCTCTAGATATGTATATGCCTGTTTATGTAGGGGGATTTTTAACGGGGATGAATATGTTAGGGGAGGAAATTATAGGGCAACACGATATATGCATTAATTAGAAGAAAGTATTCGTTCTGATAGAAATCTAGCCTAGTTTAAAGTCCACAAGGCATAGTAAGATTCCAAAGTATATTTAAGTTGACTACACTGAAATTGAAAATTTATAAATATGTACATACCGAGCGGTACGATTTTTGACCTCGATAGTTTGGATTGTATGTATTCTTCTCATAAAAATATTCTATAAGTATTTTTGGAAGAAAATAAAAAAAAGTTTTCACAATTTATGACCAACTTAATGGTGGAGAAATTACGATTTTTTTTTTCAAAAAGTTGTGTTCATTCAATAGAACGCACCTTACCATTTCAATTACTTTTAAGAAATTGAAGGGATACGTAATCGTCCCCGCAACAGAGTTACAAGCCGACCCATAATAATCGGCGGCGCTACCCAAAATGGGTCGGCGGCTTTCGACTGATTTACCGGTTCGTTCTGTCATTCGATCACCCCCATCTCGAAATTTATTTGCCAATTTTGGGAAAGGTGAAGAAATAATTTGTATTGGCTTTTAATACATTTTCTTTTATTTTTTGGCAACAAGTTTAATATTCTTTAATATTAGCCAATGTTCCCATAATTTCATATTATTATACCATACAATTATTTTTAATGAGCGGGAATCCATTCTCAAAATTATGAATGAATTAAATAATTTGTATACACTCCACGAGAGTATTATGTCTTTATGCATTTGTTTGTAACACCCAAAAGGACGCGAGATAGACCCAATGTTAATTATACCGATCGACTTAGAATCACTATTTAAATGGAGCTGACAATGTCCGTCTGTCCATTTATTATTGTAATCAAATTACAGGTCGCAATTATAGTCCGATCTTAACAAAAATTGGATCAACGACGAACGCTATTTAATTTGAGGCATATCGGTTCAGATTTTCATATAGCCCCATATAAATGTCGCTCTCGATTTGACTTTTGCCGCTCAAATTTGGCTTAACACCTTTAATCTAACTAGAAACAGCTATGCTGAAAGTGGGTAATGTCGGTTCAGATTTAGATATAGCCCCCATTGCTCCCGATTTGCCGCTCTACAAAACACATATTGTACCCGATTTTCTTTAAATTTGGCACAACATCTTATAATCGAATTAGAAACATCTATGCTATATGCAAAAACCCCAATACAAATGTTGCTCCTAAATGTTTAACCGGTTTTAGCCAAACTATACATATTATATTTCACCTATTTCGTTCCAGGTTTCAATATACCCCCGATTTATCATTTTTTGTCAAACACATACATTTACAGGACACAAAAATCCTTCCCGTTTTCACTTTATTACCGAATTGAATTGTATTCGGATAGAAAGTGGAGTGTATCATTTAGTCGGCCCGCCCGACTTTAGCCTTTCCTTACTTGTTTTTAATTTAAATTTGACCAGACATCTTGAATATCATAGGATTATGGCCTTCCAAAGGATGGTAAAGCTCTACCTACTTTTACACACTAAAGAAGCTTCAGATATAAATACAATCATACAATTTACTATAGACGTCATCATATAGTGGGATATTAAATTCAAAGAAAGATCGGCGGTGTGTTTGAAGTCGATGTGAGCCGATGAGATCAGCGGCGGCGCAGCTCGTGCAGAAACATGCGGCAGCGGCGGCTGGTCGGCTCAAAATCGGTCGGCTGGTATCTCTGCCCCGTAAGATTTATTAGAGTTTTTACAAATTTATTCTTTATTTTGATTTTTGAAGTGATTACATTAATTGTTTTTTTTTTCTTAATTTTAACAAGCAAGTACAATTACCTTTCCAATAAGCCCTGTTTTCGTACTATACCATTTTCCCGCCTCGGCACTTTTTATACCCTCCAGGATGGGGGAGGAGGGTTTGTAACACCTTGAAATGTCGACCTGGGACCCCTTAAAGTTTATATATTTTTATCGTCATAAAATTCAAAGACGATCTAGCCATGTCCGTCCGTCTGTTGAAGCACGCTAGCATCTAAATGAAATGACACACAACATTTTACATTTATTTATAAAACTATTTTTTCAATAATTTTTTTAGTTTTGACTATTTTAAAAAAATTAACATTTTCCTGTAATGTTACTGCACCTATACGAAAAGGGACAGCCTCTATGGAATGTAATCTATGGTGGAGGGCATATAAAGTTCGACCCGGCCGAGATTAGCTCAGTTTTTACTTGTTTATTTAACTAATTTTTAATTGGCCATAACATTTGAGTTATTCTACCAGTTTGAAAGAAATCGGAAATGGTGATGTAAAAATGGTAGATATAATAGACCATTCCGAGTGGAGTGGTTCATTCAAAACGGGCACCACTACTTGACGATAATGTGAGCGGTCACTTAAAACCACCAACCAACCAGGCTACAATGTTGCCTGACAGCCTTCGATTCATGCATTTTTTTACTGGATTTTAATATTTTTATTTAATACCCAATAAATGAGAATTTAAATAACTGAATGACGAATCATCTTCTGTCATAATAAATTAAGTTACAATATAAATTAAAAAATCATCGCTATATTTGTTTTTGCAAGTAATTGACAGAGAATCAAGTTGTCTGTATGGAATGTCGAGGGTTTTTTCTTAACTCACAAACAACTTCTGAGAAAGTCGGGAGAGTCATTTGCAGTAATTGTAAAATTATTTTATTTATTTATTTCATTATTTATTACAATTAAAATTATAATAAACTTATACAATAAGGGCACTAGCAACTAAGGCTATCGGCCAGGGTATGATCTATATGATATGTTAGATACCTATTGGTTATTAAATAGTAAAAATAATTCATATTTAAAGTTTTGTAATATTATCTGCGGCTGGATGTTTGAGAAAGTCAAAAGCATCGACTGTTTTAAAAATATTTAGACGAATATGTTGAAGTGCGGAATCGTAAAATTACATCATTTTGTTGATTGATTCTTTTCATTGATTTTTGTGATCAGCATTTATTCGCAAACCCTTATGCACCACGTCCTTATGCTAATTGTGGTGAGAATTTGTAATTTCAATAAAAACTAATGACATAATATGTATTTAGTTTATTGACAAATATAAAAGCAAACGCTAGGAAACCGGTTTCAAACAAAATACTTTCGAGAGTGCATCGAGTACTGACTGACTACTGTTGTGTAGTCGTCATATATTCACACTATGAAACCCAGCAAACAATTTCACTGAGATACAGAAAGTTTTAAAGTGAATGTTTTCCAGTTTTCCACGACAGGTAGGTAGGAAGTAGTGCAAGAAGTACTGGGACAGGGGATAGTCATTTGTCGAATATGGGACTGAGGCTGCAACATGTAGAGTTGGCTTATTACGACTCCTTTATGAGCTTATTTCAGTCGGAAGTTATTGCATTTAAGGAAGCATGCATAGGAATCTTTTTAGACATTTTATCTAACCGCATAACATCCACTCTAGCAAGTCAGTGCATTTAGGAGCTGTCCACACTGAGTCATTTCTCTGAAGTCACTCTTATATGCATTCCTGGCGATAGGGATTTTTTGGAAATGAACTAGCCAACTCAACCGGACTAGGATTGGATATACGTTAAGTACTTTAGTATAGCATCTCTTATCTTCATGTACTATCTAGAACTTATACACTTGTGAAATATCCAGACAACCGTCTCCTGAATATAAACAAGTAAAAACGGCGATAAGTTCAGCATATTTTTAGACATTTTATCCCTAAGATCTAACCGCACACGGAGTCATTTCTCTGAAGTCACTCTTATATGCTTATATGCGGGCTAGGATTGGATATACTTTAAGTACTTTAGTGTAGCATCTCTTATCTTCATGTACTATCTAGAACTTATACACTTGTGAAATATCGAGACAACCTTCTCCTGAATATAAACAAGTAAAAAAGGCGATAAGTTCGGCCGGGCCGAACTTTATATACCCTCCATCATAGATTGCATGTCACAGGCGGTAATATTACAGGAAAATATAATTTTTTTAATATAGCAAAAAAAAATGTGATAAAATAATTTTATTTAATTAATTATTTTAATATTTTTATTTTTTCATGCCACGCTTATAGGCAGGCTACCAATACGTTTACACTATATTTATCGAAATAATAATTCAAGCCAATTCAAAAAATAAATTTTCTTATATTTATATTTTCAAGCATAAATACCATAAATATTGGTAGATAGTGGGTGCTACAGTTGCTTGTATATCCATTCTATTTTAATTCCAAAAGTACAAATTTTGAAAATCCATTTTCTCACGTACATAATGCTAAATAAATAAAGTATACTGCGAATTTCATGACTCTAGCTGGGGTCATTTGGTTGGTACTGTTTTATCCCCTTTTTCCATTTGAACCCCAAAAAATACGTTTATTTTACGTGTCCACGCAATCAGATGAATATATACACCGAATTTCATTGATCTACATGCAGCCGTTTGGTTGGTACCACTTTTTTATTATTTTATTTGTACAAATTCCATATAAATAACTTTCCTAACCTCAGCGCCATAGTCACATTATTGAGGCAAGCCGGCAATATATTATTCTAATTTATATACAAATAAATTCAATTACAAAAATAAGTTACAAAATTCACATTTTATACCGAAGGTAGAAGCGTTTCAAATGAATTATATTGTAGAAATTTCTTAAATGCTGTTTTAAAAGTAGAAATTCTGTTGACAGATTTCAAAGCTGATGGTAGGTCATTATATGTAATAGCACCCACATAATCAATATGTTGTTTTGTCCTTTCAAGTCTACACCGTGGAACTCTTAAATTATTTCGATTTCTAGTGTTAAAGTTTATTTGTTTCTGATAAAATGATATGGTGTGATAACCAATCTTATTAATGCACTTAAACACGAACATTACAACTTGGTACTCATACAATCCATATATTGGCAGTATAGTCTTCCCCACATCCCTATACAATGAAATCGTTGGATAGGTCAATGGTAAATATATATCGTCTTGAGAGCTTTGTTTTGCATGCATTGTAGGGATCTCAAAGAGCTACTGTTCTTATTGTTGGCGTAGGCAATAGCTAAGTATTTCAAATGCGATTGTACTAACGATTGAAATATCATGAGCTTCGATTTTTCATTTAACTTATATTTCAATTTATATAATACACCTATTGCTGGGTCTATTTTCTTCTTGATATCAGCAATATGTATATCCCAGTTCAAATTGTTTTGCGGTGTCACTCCCAAATATTTCACGGAGTGATCCTCACTAATTGATTTACCATCGACGTATACCGAGAAATTATCATTATTACTTGCTGGGTGGGGTCTAAACCGAACTACTTTAGTCTTATTTGGATTAAGCAATAAGCGATTCAACCTTGCGAATTCGAAAATCAATGAAGCATCTCTTTCCATGTGAGTTCGTAAAGCCAGATCGTGCTTGAATGGGTAAAACAAACACACATCGTCCGCAAACATAAATAGTTTACCCGACAAATCTAGGTTCTTCATGTCATTCACATAAATCGAAAATAATAACGGGCCTAAACCACTTCCCTGTGGGACTCCATATTCTACTGCGCCAATATTACTTCGTGCTTCGTTAAGGTGAACATATTGTTTTCTATTCAATAAATAATTTTTGTATAGTAGAAGTTCTTTTCCCTGAATGCCGTAATATTCCAATTTTTGAATTAATATTTTATGTTCTACAAGATCAAAAGCTTTTGTAAAATCAAAAAATATACCAACAACACCGCAGAATCCACCATCTAGTCCCTTACAAATATACTGCAAAACATTTAATGCAGCTTCTTCTGTACCACAGCCTCTTCTGAATCAAAATTGACTATCAAACAGTAAGCTGTTTTCCTCCAAATAAAATAATAGTTTATCAAAAAGTATTTTTTCAAAAATTTTGTCAACTGTGGACAGTACAGCTATTGGTCGGTATTCATTTAAGGAAACAGCATTAACTTTCTTCGGGATTGGAACAACTTTATGAAGTTTTAAGGTGTCTGGGTATATTGAACAACTGTTCATTTTGTTAAAAATTTCCACCAAAAGTGGAACCACTTCCTCAGCACATTCCTTAATAAATTTTGGTGATATATTATCATATCCTGGACTTTTCTTATCTTCCATTTCTCTTATAACTTTACTCACATCATTTATACTAACGTTATCTATTTTAAAACGGTGATTTGATTGTGAAAGAGTTCTCAGCAAATTAAAATTGTCTCCAGGCTGAATTTCAATTTGGGACTTCAAATCAGATACGGAGGAAAGAAAATAATCATTAAAACAGTTTACTTTGATCTCATCACTGCATATTCTGGAACCTGGTGAATCATTAAGGTTAACATTATTCCCTTTGGACCTACCAAGGGTACTATAAATAAATCTCCAACACTTTTTCTGATCATTTCCCATTTTTTCTAAATTGTCAAAATAATAGTGTTCTCTGCATACTTTAATCACAGTTTTTATGACTTTACTTACTCGCTTCAACACATCATTTACAATACGTTTATCTTTTACTCTTCGTCTTTTCTTCAATAATTTATCCTTCCATAAAATCAGTGCCTGAAGATTTTTGTTGATCCATGGAGCAATTTCGCTTTTATCTCTCTATTCAAATTTTACCTTTTAAAAGTACGAATTGGAAAAAATACTTATATATTATGTATCTATCCAATTAGAGGAATGTACACTCCGAATTTCGTGTTTCTATTATATTTTAGTCCTTGTGAGGGAAACATATTTCCCTTTGGGCCGATTTCGCCCAGTTTCAATCCCAACCGATCTACGACTATATTTGGACATTTTTATCTTCAGGTTTATGTTTCACATTTAGGACGCGTCCGATACGTTTTCGGTTCGCCCAATAGGCTGAAGACTGTTTGGCAGGAGATGAAGAATTTTACCGAAAAATCGTGTTTTCAGATGAAGCTCATTTTCATCTCGGTGGCTATGTCAGTAAGCAAAATTGCCGCATATGGGGTTCAAAGAACCCACACGTGACTATTGAGAAGCCCATGCATCCACAACGAGTCACTGTTTGGTGTGGATTTTGGGCTGTACTGAAAAATTGGGTTGATCGGGTGAGGTACTGCCGAGCCACTTATGGTAGTCATATGAATGATATTGTGTTAAATGACAAAGTTCAATATTTTAAATAAAACCAGAAATTTGTAAAAAATAAACTTTATTTTTGTTTATATAGCCGATTCTAATTTAAAATGTTACTTGGCCCACCCTGTATAATCCTTGGCACTAAGATCCTCAAAATTCAAATCCCGAAGACAATGACTAATAATTTGTAAGAAGAGTAATTTTATATGTTACATGGCCCACCCTATACATACGACATAACGGAAATTGATAGAGATCTAATCAAATCTCTATCTTTTGAGGCTGCATTCAAAACTGTTCGTCTTACAGACAGGTTCTGGTCTGGAGTATGGACAGGGCAAAGTAAAGGGTTCTTGCATTGCCGGCCTTTGACTGGACTTCAAATATTTCTCCGCTGCAGTATGCTCAATGCCTGCTACACAAAGGAAAGGTTTTCTGTATTGACGGCTTTCGGTCGGGCTTAACGATGTTCTCCTTTGGCGTATGTTCCTGTATTGCCCAGAGGATAGAATATTTTTCTCTCTTCGGTTATATTCAATACCGACTGCGCAGAGTAAATGTTCCATGCGTTGTCGGTCTTCGGACGGGCTTAAAGATTTTCTTTGGTCGGGTATGTCCAAAACAAACTAAATGTTTTTTACGATGTCGGGCTTCGGTCGGGATTAAGGATTTCCTCCTCTGGGATATGTTCCTGCGTTGTCGGTCTTCGGCCAGGCTTAAAGATTTTCTCTTTTCAGTTATGTTCAAGACCAGCTAGGCAGTGTAAAGGTTCCCTGCGTTGCCGGTCTTCGGAAGGGCTCAAAGATTTTCTTCTCTCGGGTATGTCCAAAGGTTGCACATAGACCAAAAGTTCCTTAAGTTGCTGTCCTTCGGCCGGGCTTAAAGATTATCTCCTCTGTGTGTCTGTCTCCTAAGTCCAAGGAGATATATCGGGCTTCGTAAGGAACCTACGTATATATATATATATATTGCGATCCGGCTAGGATTAAAGATCTTCTCTACTAGGTTGTCCAAAGCAGGTTACGCAGAGTAAAGGTTCCCTACGGTTTCCTAAGTTGCCGACCTTTGGCTGGGCTTTAGGATTCTCTCATCTTTGCGATTACTCAAATTAAGGGCTTCTTGAGTTGCCATCCTTCGGATGGACTTTAGGATTTTCTCCTCTAGTGTTTGTCCAAATGCGACTACGGAAATTAAAGGTTTCCTGCGTTAGAAGATCACGTCCTACTTACTCAAATTTAAATCAGATCTCTTTAGCTTTTTTGTGCACCAATCCCGCCAATAGAACCGAATTCAAATTATAGAATGGCTCTGTAATTGTTTGCTGGGTTTTGGCATGTCTGTAAGCGCTTAGCCACTACAACTAACACACATACACCTGATTGGCAACTTTCAGTTCCAAGCACAAGTGGTCGTCGTCGCGCGTTACAAAGATCGTCGTTTAGTGTATGCTGCACATACAAAATCAATACAAGAACAGCAACAAACGACCAAATGTTCCCTGCCTTAGTCATAAGGGACAGACGGACATATGGATACGTACGAGTATGCAGTCATTCGATACGTGTGTAAATATTGAAAACAACTATTCCATAGATAGAGAGCCAGCGTCAGAGTCCGAGTCAAAACTAGTCTGTCTGTCAAGTCAGTCATTCACTCAGCTTTGTAACGAGCCAGCCAGCCAGCCAGCGAACGAGCAGCTACTGTTCAATATATGGCCAGCAAGTGATCAGAATCATTTTTAATGGCCAGCGCCAGCCATGCCAAGGCGGCACACCACACAGTCGACACACGTACATACATTTTTTGTATCTCAAAGATAGAACGATGTCTGGGTGTGTATGTGTGTGATTGCATCTGTGTTTGCTTTCAGCCATAACTTGCACACATACCAACACATCAATACATTCTGCTTAAAAGGCCTTGCAAGGTCGTTCTCAATTTGTTGTTGTTTTGCAGTTTTCAATATTTTTAGACAATTCTAGCAACAACAACCACACCAGTAAAAACAAATTAAAAATATTTACGTCATTTTATATGCAATCACCCTACGGGTTAGGATGAGGTGAATATCATTTAATAGGGACAAAGAGTGTTACATATGGGCGGGCATCTCCCAAAAAAGGTCTACCAAAAAAATGAAATCAGACCTCATTAATAGCTTTTAACTTTAATTTTTTGCTTATTTCGACAACTTTTTTATTATGAATCTTAAAGTGAACTTGTTCTCTTTTATTTTTATTAAAAGTTGAAGTGTTATAACGAAAATTACAAAATTTTTTTACTACGAGTGGAAATTGCTGTCCCGTCCGTTTTGTCGCGTCCGTATTTCTGCTGTACCTAATTAAAAAAATCGAAGAGATGATTCTCATATTTCATAAATCTACGAACAAAATATATCCTCTGACCTTCATTTACATGTTTATAAGGAAAAACAAAGTTCTTAAAAAATCGCTAAACTTTGTATATTTCTATAAGACCTTCAAAAGTACTTCTGTTTTTTGTCGCGTCCATTTCGATGTAAGATTGTTTATAATTTTGTACTAAATCCTGACGATATATTTTTTAAATGTTGTACTCTTCAAGCGCTTTAGAACACTAAAAGGCTGATCGACTTTTTAAGTTTTTTCTTGTTTTTGGCGTAGTTTAAGGCGCGTCCGGGCCACTGGGAAATGCCCATATTAAATGATATTTACCCTCCTACACTGTAGGGTGATGTAGAAGGAGTATCCTAAGACGCGTGCGTAAACGAACCAAAGACGCAATCTATACTTGGACTATACTTGGGTTTGGGGTCCGGGAATTCCCGAAAAAATTTGGACGGGAATTCCCGGGAAACAATTTCAAATTTCCCGGGAATACGGGAAATATTAAAAAGTATTTTATTGATTATTTTGAGCACTAATTTAGTTATACTATATAAAAGGAAAATTGCGAAAACCAGATAGGGAATACACACTTTTTGCGAAGATTTTTACCGTGAAACAAAAACATCATACTGACAATACTATGGCTGATATTAAAATTCCTGTTTTCCCAAAAAATCGACGAAGTAAAAGGTGAAAATTTTCTCAAAGAAGAATTTACTTTACATGTGAAACCAGTAAGAAATGGTCTAAAAAGAGGAATAACATTTAAAATTGTTCACTTGGAAACTTTCAAGAGAAATCTAATATAAATAGAAATATTTAAATGGTCATTTGTGAGAACTAAGGACTGCACTATTTCAATGTTGTTATTTTTTATGAACTTATTTAATTAATATTAACATTTTTTAACGTTTCTATTGATTTAGTTTAGAATATTTTTCCTCAATTTCCGCAAAAATATTTTTCTCTCTAGACGAATGAATTTTCTAAATTAAACACGTCATAACATTGTCAGTCATATATGTAAGTTCTTTGTTTCCTTCAACATTTTTTATTTTGAATCTAGTGTAGGTGTCAGTCCGTGATTTAAATGTCCAATATTATGACTCCTCCTATCCTTTCTGATTTGTGTAGAGTAAAATGTTTTTAAAATGGAAAACAATTTCTTAAATATTTTAACAAAAACGTTCGTTTTTTATTTGTAATATGCCCATATTTTAACTCTTAATTTTAAACCATAATGTTAGTTTCATTTATTAATTTTCTTTTCAATTATTTTCGTAATAACTACTACAATAAAAAATATTCTTTTCTTCCCGATCCCTTGTGCCATATAGTTTTATTAGGAATTGCATTCATATTGAATATTAGCATAAAAGTACGAAAACCTTTAAATAGTGTACACGGACGTATACGGTGTACATCATTGGGTTAAAAAAGCACGCCGATGTTGATATTTTAAACCATATTGGATGTACCTAAAATAAATTATGTTTTCCCGGGAATGAAAGTTTTCATTCCCGTTTTCCCGGGAAACCCCAAACCCTAACTTGGACCAAACCTCAGACAAAAGTGATGAATAATAAATTCAAACTTTTCACATTTCAATATTTTGCTCAATCTTAAGTTGATATTACAAAAGGACGAAATAGTCCCAAACCTTCTGGTCGAAGATCGGATAGTGCCGTTTTGCTCTTCAACACTTGATTCGCTACATATATCCGCATCGGTTAAGGGTACATCATAAATATGACCGAACTGTAGAATGGCTATCGGAGCCCGCTGGGGACTTTCGCCAAAAATCGTTCATTCGATGGTAAAAGGCGTACTTGAATCCGCTGAAAAGGGTGCAGAGAATGACCTGCATTAAGGGAGAGATGCAGTATCTCTCGTTTATTAACCTGCAGATTAAGCGCTGATTTTTGTGGGGGATGTCTCGAATTGGAGTAATTACTGGGAGAAAGTGGGCATAGTCCAGAGAAAGTGGACATATACCAGAGGAGATAATATTAAAGCACGGCTCAAGGACGGCTTCGCAGTAAACCTTTAGATATATTCTATATATAAGACCAGCCGAAGGTCTGTCCCGCATGAAACCTACACAGCGTAGTCACATGTGGGCATAACCTAGAGGAGAAAATCGTAGCTATCTCCGTAGTCGGCTTTGGTTATACCTTAGAGGAGAACATATTTAAGTCCGGCCGAAGGCCTGCAACGCATTCAACTTTCAGCCTGCGTAGCCGGTTTTTGACATACCCCAGAAGAGATAATCTCGATCGAATGTCGTCAAAGCAAAATACCTTTGCATGCATCCCATAGGATAAAGTCGTTAAGTCTGGTCGGCCTTGGATTTTTCCCATAGGAGAACCATTTTAAGTCCGGCCGTTTCAATATTTTGTTTAAATAATGAAAACGGGCATAAATCCAATTGGATATTATGTCCGCGGACGACACAAACTCCAATGTACATTTTGTACTTCACAGACATACTTTTTGACAGTTCGGAAGGTCCTATAAGGTAGTCTGAATGCGCCTTAAGTTAACAGGGTGTGTTATTTGGGTGGTTAATCATGAAGAGAGGAATACTAGGCCTGTTCGATTGAGCTTCTGATTAAGAAACAAGTAAGAAGGCGTTAAGTTCGGCCGGGCCGAATCTTATATACCCTCCACCACGGAGTGCAGTGGACAGTATTACCAGCAGATTAAAGGATGTCGCCTTTACATAGAAGCTCAGTACCATATTACGTAAATTGTGATATTTTTATGCACATTTACTATATTTGTTTACTATTTCAAACTATAATGTATACTTATGCGCACTGTTTAAAATCGACTACTATATAAAGAGTGATTTTTTTGAGGTTAGGATTTTCATGCATTAGTATTTGACAGATCACGTGGGATTTCAGACATGGTGTCAAAGAGAAAGATGCTCAGTATGCTTTGACATTTCATCATGAATCGTCTTACAAACGAACAACGCTTGCAAATTATTGAATTTTATTATCAAAATGCGTGCTCTGTTAAGAAAGTTCATTGCGCGCTTCCATTTTATGGTCAGTTTAATCGACCCACTGAAGCGGCTATTCGGGCTATTGTGACTAAATTTCGCACCAAATTTACATTGTTGGACATTAAACCACCAACACGCTTACGTAGAGTGCGAACTGAAGAAAATATCGCAGGTGTATCGGCCAGTGTTAATGATGACCACCAATTTTCGATTCGTCGCCGTTCGCACCAATTGGGTCTCTGTTACTCAAAAACGTGGAAATGCCAAAATTGGACTAAGTGGATGGACCACCTAAGACGCAGCCGCGGTCAACATTTAAATGAAATTATCTTCAAAAAGTAAATGTCATGGACCAATCTAACGTTTCAAATAAAGAACCGATGAGATTTTGCAAATTTTATGCGTTTTTTTTAAAAAAAAAAAGTTATCAAGCTCTTAAAAAATCACCCTTTATAAATAAAATGTTGAAATTGTGAAAGTGAACATGCCTAAATATTGAGCGATTGTCAGTCGCCATTAGAAAGAAACAGACAAAGTGATAAGAAAAGTATAAGTTTTAAAGATATCCCCATTCGCCCCATTCTCCGCCCAAATGTACAAATTTCGAAAAAAAACCTCTTTCTAGTCTTCATAGTCAGAATGTATACACCGAATTTCATGATTTCAACTTCAGTGGTTTGGTAGGTCCCATTTTTATCCCTCTTTTTAATTATATCCCTTAAAAGTACGAATTTCGAAAAATCCCGTGTCTATGCAATTAGAGGGATGTACACTAGGGCGTACCTCAAAAAAAAAGTTCGCCGTACACCTTCGAATATGAAGTATTATTGAAAGGTAGTTTCAAAAAAAAAATTTTTATTTTTTTATGCCGAACGTAGGGGTCGCGCTTTTACATTTTTCTATATAACTTGTATTTATAAACGGATTTTAAAGTGTGATACATCGATGTTTTTGTCTCGACGAGGCCGATTTTTTTGTCTTTGAAGTCATTGAGCTCAAGCACCCCCTTCTGGTACTTACCCATCATTTCTCAGTTGCTACTACCCTAATGTACCACTCTAATAATCGAAAATTAAAGCTCGCATAAAATCATGAATCATGTTTGAGCTCAATGACTTCAAAGACAAAAAAATCGGACAAAAACATCGATGTATCACACTTTAAAATCCGTTTATAAATGCAGAAGTTATATAGAAAAATGTAAAAGCGCGACCCCTACGTTCGGCATAAAAAAATAAAAAAAATTTTTTTGAAACTACCTTTCAATAATACTTCATATTCGAAGGTGTACGGCGAACTTTTTTTTTTTTACTTGTAACCTGGTACGCTCTAATGTACACACCGAATTTCATGATTCTAATTTTTGTCGTATCATTGGTACCATATTTTATCCCTTTTTGTCCCATTTCGCCCGCTAAAACTTTTATTTTCTTTGTGGTGCTTCCAAGCTACAAGAGGAATGTCCGCAACAAATTTTAACTGTATGAAAATAAGAAATTTAATTAATAAGCCCAGGCTACCAATATTTGTATATTATATATATATAATGGATATAATACTTCAATTTATAAAGTAAATATAAGGGAGCAATCATAAATACCCTAAATATTGGGGGATAGAGAGTGTATTTTAAGCTACAGTCGTTTGGTTGGTTGTATTTCCATCCTATTTTAATTTCAAAAGTATACATTTTGAAAATACCTTATCTCTCACGTATGCAGTATAAGACAACTTCATGATTCTACAATTTTTTGTCGTAAAAGCAACAAAATAAAGTACGAATTTGGAAAAAAATATTTTACGTGGCTATGCAGTCAGAATTCCATGATTCTATCAGCGGCCATTTTGTTGGTACCATTTGTATCCCCTTTTTCCAATGTTGCCCCCTCAAGAGTAGGACTATCTAAAATCTCTTTATTTTACGTATCTACACAATTAGAGGGATGTACACACTGAATTTCATCATTCTAGCTGTATTCGTTTAGTTGGTACTATTTTTATCCACTGTAGCCATTGTATCCCTTGAAAGTACGAATTTGGAAAAAACGTTTTATTTTTCGTGTCTACGCAGTCAGAGGAATGTATACTCCGAATTTCATGATTCTAGCTGCTGTCATTTGGTAGGTACTATTTTTATCCCATTTCAACCCCAAAAAGTACGAATTTTGGAAAGTTATTTTATTTTACGTGTCTACGCAATCAGTGGAATGTACATATCGAATTTCATTATTCTAGGTGCAGCCGTTAGGTTGGTACTATTTTTATCCCTCTATCTCCATTTAACCCCTTAAAAGTACGAATTTAGAAAAAATACTTTTATATTTTGTATCTACTCTATTAGAGGAATGTACACGCCAAATTTCGTGTTTCTATCTGTTGTTGTTTGATGGTACCATTTGTATCCCTTTTTTGTCCCATTTCGGCACCTACAAATAAAAATCACTCTATGGTGCCCTTTTATGCTATAATGGGAATGCGCATTGCAAATATCAAGTAAATACAAGTTAATATGTTAAAAAACATGCTGAAATACTCTAAATATTAGGGGTATTTGCAGTCCTTGTGAGGGAAAAATTTTTCCCTCTGGGCCGATTTCGTCCACTTTCAATCCCAACCGACCTACAACCATAAGACACATTTAGGAAAAATTTGAACCTCCTAGTTCATTTCGTTCGGCCGCTATCGTGCTGTCAACAGACAGACGGACATGGTTATATCATCTTCGAATTTTACCACGACCCAGAATATATATACGTTATGGGGTCTCCGATGAATATTTCAAGGTATTACAAACGGAATGACAAAGTGAATATACCCCCATCCTGGAGGTGGAGGGTATAAAAAAATTAAAAAAGAACAAGATAACTTCAAGTTCCATAAAAAATGAGGAAAAAATAAGGTTAAAAGCTATTAGTGTGGTCTGATTTCATTTTTATGGTAGACCTTTTTTGGGAGATGCCCATATGTGTACAGTTTGAATACATTGTCTAATTCTTGGCAGATTTGTTAGTGCCTCACAATTTAGATGTGTTGAATTTTTCCTATCACAGCTTTCTCCAACTTGTGATATGCTGATGGATCATGACGAGCCCAGTTCATCGACCACAAACTATCAACTACTCCGTTTCTGGAGGCCAAAAAACGTACGTAGATATAGGTTATCCTCAACAATCGATCATAAAGACAAAGACTATGAAAGGGCGTTTAATATTTGCCGCTAGCTAATGTGGCGCCTGCATTCCACATTAATTACCCTGACTACCTTCAGCATTTTTATGTGTCATGTACTCCCTCTCCCATGAGTGAATGAGTAGTGCATGTGCATACATGTGTATTTTTTTTTAATTACAAAGTTCAATTGAATATAGTTTAAAAATACATTTGGACAACGGCAACAACAACGACAAAATTGTCATTTTGGCGACAGACATAAAACATTTTGTTTTCATAAAACACACATTTCCAATGTCTAGACGGGACCGCAACAAAACAGAATTGCACTTGTCGTCGTATAACAAACACAACAGCAACAAGGCAACCGGGGCGACATAAGCTGCAGCGCCAGCAACATCAAGTTATTATTGCCCACCAAACCGCAAGAAGACTATTTTATAGATCCGATACGAAAAGTAGTTTTACAATATTTTTCTTTATTTTATTTCTCAAATAGAATCACTTTGTATTCCAGTGCAATAAAAATGAGTTAAAGTTAACATGATCGAATCTGAAATACCCTGCACCATGGTGCAAGCTTCTCTGTATACAGTGTTTGTTGTGTTGGTTTATCTACTAATTCCGGCTGAGTAGTAGGGTGAAGTTTTCACGACCCTCTAAACTTCACCCTACTACTCAGCTGTAATGCTGTCCATGGTACATATATAGGGTAAGGTTCCCTAAGTTCGGCATGCACCAGTAGTCGGTATTTTAGAATTCCAACATAAATAAATGAGAATAGCGATTGTTAAATATTTATATAAAATGAAGTTTGTGTTGCAAATATAGTCAGCTCCCTCTATCCAATCATTCAAGGGAGTGAGATGAGTATACTACTATGCCGACTACTGGCAAATCCCATGAATTTTACAAAATATATTATTTAATTTGTTCTTTTTGTTTAAACCGTTTATTAAATATAAAACAATACCCTCTATTGAAGTAAAATATATAGTTGTTACCCCATTAGCATATTCAAATTCGTAAGGACATCAGTTACAAAACAAACATGTAAAAATGGCGGTAAGTTCGGCCGGGCCGAACTTTATATACCCTTCACCATGGATTTTTTTTCACTGAATCAACACTCCCCTATAAATGCAGTGCATTGCGTTGGTGGAAGGAAGATCAGGTATCGGAAGGAGGAAAGAGGGAGTAGTGTGTGTTGACATCTGTTTTGAATCTCTGAATGTCGTAATTGGAGGGAAAGATATTTGCCGGAAATCGATTCCACATAGTACGGGCGAAGAACGAATTTATTCTGTAATGTGTAGTGCGGCCGGTTGTCCAATAGACGACAAATGGGTGAGCGTTCCTGGAGAGTCGCGTATCTCTACCGAACGTTCTCACGGGCGGTATAAGATCACGAATTTCCGAAGAAAAAACACCATGAAAGTATCGATAGAACAATGACACACAACCAACATTACGACGGTGTTCAAGGGAGACAATAGAATTGGATATCCTACCGTCACCTATCAACACCATCGCCCTCCTCTGGACACGATCAAGTAGCTCCAGTGATGAAGCTGGAGCACCTGACCATATATGGGAGTTGTATTCCATCTTTGGTCAGATGTAAGTAGTATAGATATTGAGAAGATCAGAGGGTGTGAAATATTTCTTACATCGTTTTAGAAAGCCTAAACATTTGAATGCTTCTTTCGACACATCAAATACATGTTTTGTCCAACGAACATCACGTTGTATTTTCATGCCAAGAACATCGAGAGTATCTGATTGCTCAATATCTATACTGTTCATTAAAATCGACGACACCGTTGGATCAGTGAATCGCTTATGAGACAACAAGGAGCACTGAGTCTTACGTGCATTAAAATCTACTCTATTCACTAAACCCCATTCAGAAATGGCCAGCAAATCCTGGCTAAGTGACTCATCCATCGATCGCCTTTTTTTCTCAATTTCTTGGCGACTAGGTCTATGATCGAATGAGTATGAATGACAGAGGTTGCTGTCATCCGCAAATGAGTATATTAGATTCGAAGTCCGATCGATGAAAATAAGAAAAAGGGAGGGGGAAAGGACAGAGCCCTGTGGTACTCCTGCGGTTAACCTATGCTCGTCGGAAGAGAACCCATCTACAACAACACGTATAGTGCGATCTCTGAGGAAGCTCGATATAAATCGAGAGAAGTCACTACCAACACCAAAAGCGATAAGCTTTGATAAGAGTGCGCCGTGCCAAACTCTATCAAAGGCCTTGGAGATATCTAGAGCAACGACCTTACTTTCTCCAAGCTGGTGGATGGATCGATTCCACTTTTCGGATAGCAGTGTCATCAGGTCTCCCGTAGAACCATGCTTGTAAGGCAAGGCTACCAATATGTTTATATTATATATATCAAAAAAAATACTTCAAGTCAATTCAAAAGGTAAATATAAGACAGCAATCTTCAAAAAAGCTTAAATACAAGAAGTATTGGGGGATAGTGGAAGCATTTTCAGCTACAATCATTTGGTTGGTTGTATTTCCATCCTATTTTAATTCCAAAAGTACAATTCCAATTTCTGTCGCAAAAGTAAAAAAGTAAGAATTTGGAAAAATAGTTTTATTTTTTCGAGTCTATGCTGTCAGAGGAATCTATACACCGAATTGCACGAATCTAGCTCCGGTTATTTGGTCCCCCTTTTCCCATTTTACCACCCCCTTAAAAGTACGACTTTCGAAAATCTCTTTATTTTGCGTGTCTACGCAGTTAGAGGGATGTACACACCGAATTTCATCACTCTTGATGTAGCCGGTTAGTGGGTACCATTTTTATCCCTCTGTTCCCTTGAAAGTACGAATTTGGAAAAAAAACTTTTTATTTTTCGTGTCTATGAAGTCAGAGGAATGTATACTCCGAATTTCATGACTCTATCTGCCGCCATTTGTTTGGTACAATTTTTATCCCTTTTTCCATTTTATCCCCAAAAAGTACGAATTTCAAAAAATCCCTATACTTTAAGTGTCTACGCGATCAGAGGAATGTATACATCGAATATCATTATTTTAGGTGCAGCCGTTCGGTTGGTATCATTTGTATCCCTCTATTCCCATTTTATCCCTTAAAAGTACGAATTTGAAAAAAAAAAACACTTTTAAATTCTGTATCTACGCAATGAGAGTAATGTACACACCTAGTTTCTAGTTGTTGTCGTTTGATAGGTACCATTTTTATCCCTTTATTAGCCCCATTTCACCCCCTACAAATAAAAATCAAATGATTTAATAACGCAACTCAATATTATTCATATGACTACCACAACTGGCTCGGTAGTACATCATCCGATCAACCTGCCCAAAATCCACACCAAACGAAATGTCAAAATGAATTAATGCTTTAGAAGCTGTAGGGCATACGAAACTCCCTTTGTTTCGTTGCGTTATCAGTTTCCTTACATAAAGTCCATTCGAATGCCTTTGCAATGCACTCTTGGCGTTTATCAATAAAATGTGGTTTAATTCAATATAAATATTGTATCATAAATAAATAATAATAATATATGTATGTATGTAGTAGTATTCTAAAAATGAGTCATAATATTTAACAATTTACCAAGGATTTCTTGTTCTGTTAGGAAATACCCACATACGACTAGGCTTTCTGCGGGAAACCCCTTTTCAACTGTACATCTTACATCAGAGAATGATATTTGATAAAGAATGTGTGGTATCAGTTTTGTAAATGCAACGATCAGGTTTTGTCAACTTCCTTTTAACGACAGGTTTTTCCATAAGCAAAACGAATAATAATATAATTATAAAAGAATAACTTCAATTAAACCAAAATTAAGGAAAATAATACATAATTGTTTGTTTCCTTATCCAAGTAATTTTTATAGCCTTTTCTTACTGCATGCGAAATCAATCGATTTCAGCTTGAAATGACAAATTTGTATGGGATCTGACATTTGTAAATCGATCGGCTATTATAGCCTTGTCACACTGCATGCGAAATCTAGCAGAAATGACATAAGGTCATTATGTCATTTCAATTAGATTTTGAATGCAGTGTGAGAAGACTATTACATAAAATAAGACATTAAATATTTGAAGTGTGCCACTGAAATATGATTATTTTGAAAATCCAGTTCCATTAAACGACTACTCGTAGGGTACAGCGTTGTGTGGTTATTTAATAGTCTTGCCACACTGCATGCGAAATCTAGCTGAAACGACATAAGGTCGATTTACAAATGTCAGATCACATACAAATTTGACAGCTAGATTTCACATGCAGTGTGACAAGGCTATAAGTCGAAATAGTAAATCATATTATGTCATTATTAAGAATTATAATGAGTTCTTTATAAGATAAGGATTTGTCGTTCTATCTATTATTTTTCAAAGGCTACAAACTTGAGCTAACGCAAAAACCACAATTTAGATTACAAATCTTTTTTATTTATTTCTTGCCTCTTTTCAGTTGCATGCCCTTTTCTTCCGTTCGTACTGATAGGGTTAGTTCATTGTTTCTGCATTAATGTAACTCACTTGACAACAATTGTGAGCTGGATTGTAAAATGTAGAATTATTCATGCGAAATGTCAATGAATAATAGCCTTTAATCGTATCTGATAAATACGTGCTCGATTTTCGACATTTCCTTTGTATTGTTTACAGAAAAATTGGAAATATCGTTATTATTCACGCTAGAGAAAACAATAAACAATTTCACGAATCGATTACGATTACTGTTTACATTGCGGGATACGTTATTACGTTATTTTTGATTTCGAGGGAATTTTAAATGAAATCCATTCGGATTTCATATGAAATCATTGCCGATTTTTTCCATACATAGTTTGTATATTTATATATGCAAAATTGACGGTAATTAGTTTTGGTATTTAGGATTTTGGTAAATAAGTAATGTAAAGGGAGAGTGGGCCATTTAATTTTTTTTTAAATTCTGATTTTATTGGAAAGGTTAATCTTTGTCATTTAATAATGAAACACAATATCATTCATATGACTACCACTCGACTGGATCAGTACAGCCCAAAATCGACACTAAACAGTGGCTCGTTGTGGATGCATTGGCTTACCAATAGTCACGTGTGGGTTCTCTGAACCCCATATGCGGCAATTTTGCTTATTGACATAGCGACCGAGATGAAAATGAGCTTCATGAAGGCTGAACAGAAGGTCGATCTCTTCTCGAAAATTTTCCACGTAACTTTCTTACAGTTTGCGTTAAAGAAGTAAGTTGGAAGTAAGTTTTTAATATTTGCCAATTTTGTTCGAGCGCAGAGCATCCCACTTTGCAAATGTCAAACATATACCTGAAAATAAAAATTAACGTTATTCTACCTTTCATAGCCAAAGTAATAGGTAGTTCAAATTTAAAATTTTAAATGACCCAGCCTATATTAAGGCGTTCTGAATTTAAAAGCCCTTCAGACTGACCATGAGAGCGTTCACGTAAACCAACAGTATTTAAAACGTGTTATCTCAGATTTTGCGCAACACGTTTTTGTCCACATATTTGGTGTGTCTAAACCCCCTATAAATGTATTGAGAACATAATTTGAAAGAGGCTCGTGTCCTTCCGAAAAAATACTATTTCAAATTTCCTTTTAATGCAATCGAGATATTATTTTGGCAGCTGGCCCTAATCTCTGAATCGAACAAAGTTTTACGTAAATAACGCAATTATTGGTGCGTGGCAAACAACAACAAAAACAAGCGTACGAAAATCGCTTGCGTTTCTTTTGTTCGTCTTGGGGTAAATGACAGTAAATGAATGAATCTTAAGACCTGCATAATCTGGTATAATGCGAACGGGTTCATTTCTCGTTTTTTTGGTAACTGGTGGCAATAAAACATCTGCAGCAGCTGTTGGTAATGTACGCTCCATACATTAGGAGTGTTTTATTTGCCGAACTGCTAAATAAAAGAAAAATGTCAAACTTCTTTAAAAAAAATTTACTAAAAATGTGTGCATTTAATTAAATAATTTTGCATAAAACAATTTCATATAAATCTGCGGTATGTTTATAAAACAAATTTTCAATGTAAATATAAACAAATAGACACAATTGTCTGATCTAGAATGAAAACAAAAATTATTCAAAATTTCTCTCTCAATATAATCTACTTCTATAGGGTGAGCCATTTAAAATTTTAAATTTCAACTACTGATTACTTTTACAATTTTAATTTTAAACTACCGATTACTTCGACTTTGAAAGGTACAATAATAGCATGCGAAATCTAGCAGAAATGACATAAGGTCGATTTTCAAATGTCAAATTTGTATGGGATCTGACATTTGAAAATCGACTTTATGTCATTTCTACTAGATTTCGCATGCAGTGTGACAAAGCTATAACATTCAATTTTATTTTGAGGTTTATGTTTGACATTTGCCAATACGCTTGAACAAAATTGGGAAATATTAAAAACTTACTTCCAAAGTAGTGAGTTTTAACGCAAACTGTAAGAAATGTACGTGGAAATTTTTCAAGAAGAGATCGGCCTTCAGTTCACCTTTCATGAAGCTCATTTTCATCTCGGTGGCTATGTCAATACGCAAAATTGCCGCATATGGGGTTCAGAGAACCCACACGTGACTATTGAGAGGCTAATGCATCCACAACAAGTCACTGTTTGAAGTGGATTTTGGGCTGTACTAAAAAATTCGGTTGATTGGATGAGGAACTGCCGAGCCAGTCGTGGTACTCATATGAATGATATTGTGTTCCATTATTAAATGACAAACAAACAACATTTCCAATAAAACCAGAAATTTTAAAAATAATCTGTACTTTGTTTATATATCCGATTCTAATTTAAAATGTTACATGGTCCACCCATAGGTTGATGTACTTAGGTCAGCGATCTCTAATTTCATTATGACGATTTTTCAAGTCCGTCTAATTTTCTTGCCAATCCTTTTTAAGTTTGGGAACAGGTAATACTCACAAGGGGTAGAACCGAAATATTGCGGATTTCGCATCGAAACAAATCTTTGTGTAATTCATACGATTTCAAATTCCGCAAAACAATATTCTAAAAGTGGCCTTATCAAAAAAACAGTTTCTTGCTTAACATTAGCAACTAAAACACGCCTACTGTCTGTCTTTTGCCCCAAACAATTCAAACACCACCGAACGCACATCGAACAACACAATGGATGAGGGAACATGATGATCCTCTCCGTTTCATTCGATGGATAGTGTCTTCAATTTCAATTTAGAGGGGTAATCATTGAATGTTGAAATTTACGGTTGTATCGTCGCTTCGCTTCTTGCAAATGCAGGTGTTGCTGTACATACATATATATGTACAATACCTCAGATGTATGTAGAAACAAAAAACAAAAGATTAGCGTACAAAATTGGTTAATCTATAAAAAAACGCCATGTGGGAAACTTCAGACGAAATATGAATTGCTTAATTGTGAAGGAAAACCGATCCAAATCGATCACATCAAATTAATGTCTTCTATTCAGACGATTTACACACATATGTTAAATATTATTCAGCTGGCTGGTAAATATGGCATCGACATATAAACGATAATAGCCGCCTTTTTAGAGTGATCAGAACCATGGTTTAAAATCGACCTGAAGCTATACACCGCATATACAAATGCCAAATTCCGTACAAATTTGACATTCATCGTCTGCAGTCTGCAGAAATCGATCGTATAGCCTTGTCACACTGCATGCAAATCTAGTTGAAATGGCATAAGGTCGATTTTGGAGTGTGACAAGGTTATTATGTCATTTCAGTTAGATTTCGCATGCAGTGTGAAAAGGCTATTATGTCAATTTCAGCCCTATTTCGCCTGTCAGTCTGAAAAGGCGATTATTGTCGATTTGTTTAATTCCAAATTATTTGGGATTCGAACCACTCCCATTTTCATTTGGACAAGTGGGCAAAAATTTTGCTTAATTTCCCAGCAAAAAATGGAAGTACTTCCACAGAAGGCACATTTTGGTCGCATGCCAAAATCCTACAATAACTTTTGTTCTATAGGGTGTGTTATTTAAAACCAAAAAATACTGATTATTTTTTAAAATTTCTGTTTTTTGAAACATTGAACTTTATTAATGGAACACAATATCATTCATATGAATACTACGTCTGGTTCGGCAGTACGTCATTCGATCAACCCATTTTTTCAGTACAGCCCAAAATCCACACTAACTCGTTGTGGATGCATTTCAATGGTCACGTGCGGGTTCTCTGAACCCCATATGCGGCAATTTTGCTTATTGACATAGCCACCGAGATGAAAATGAGCTTCATAAAGTCTGAACTGAAGGCCGATCTCTTCTCGAAAATCTTCTTACAGTTTTCGTTAAAGATTCACTACTTTGGAAGTAAGTTTTTAATATTTCCTAATTTTGTTCGAGCTATAGCGTCCCATTTGGAAATTGTTAAACATAAACCTGAAAATAAAAATGAATTCTACCTTCAAAGTCAAAGTAATCGGTAGTTCAAATTTAAAAATAACATGGCCCATCCCAGAAATGAAGATTGGATTATTTAATGATGATCTGCAAAATATTTCGTATGTGTACTACAAAAATTATATTTTTCCCCTGTTTTTATACCCTACACCACAGGGTATAATGTCTTTGTGCATTTGTTTGTAACACCCAAAAGGAGGCGAGATAGACCCATCGTTTATTATACCGATATAGAATCACTTTTTGAATCGATTTAACCATGTCCGTCTGTCTGTCTGTCCATCTATTCTTGTAATCACGATACAGGTCACAGTTATTGTCCGATTCTAACGAAACTTGACACAAACGATTTGCATGCATGCCGAAGACGGACGCTATTTAATATGAAGCAAATCGGTTCAGATTTAGATATAGCTCCCATACAAATGTTGCTCCCGATTTGACTTTTTCTGCTCTAGAAGCCACATAGTTGAAGCGATTTTGCACAACGCCTTTTATCTAAGTTAGAAACATCTGTGGTAAAAATGAGTCAAATCGGTTCAGATTTAGATATAGCCACCATACAAATTTCGCTCCCGTTTGACATTTTCCGGTCTGGAAAAGGTAAATTTAAACAAATTTTGTTTAAATTTGGCTTAACGCCTTATATTTCTACTAGAAACATTTCTTGTGAAAATGCGTCAAATCGGCTCAGATTTATATATAGCTCCCATACAAATGTCAGACCCGATTTGACTTTTTCTGCTCTAGAAACCACATAATTTATCCGAAACATCTGTGGTAAAAATGTGTGAAATCGGTTCAGATTTAGATATAGCTCACATACAAATTTCGCTCCCTATTTCAGCTTAACCGCTGTAGAAAGCACATATATTAACCGATTTTCCTCAGTACATCTTATATTTACACTAGAAACATCTATGGTAAAAGTGGATGAGATCGGTTCAGATTTATATATAGTTCCCATACAAATGTCGTTCACATTTTCACCGAAATGAAATAGTGTAGTGGAGTAGAAAGTGTAGGGTATCATATAGTCGGCCTCGACCGACTTTAGCCTTTCCTTACTTGTTTTATGTTGTACTTTTGTCCAAAATATGTTTTTGAATTATAAATTGTTATTCTTGTTTTAGAGTGATATGTTGTGGCTTTTCAAAGTGAATAAAAACACAGTTTTGTTATGTTTCGTGTCAACTATCAGAATTATATAGACTTAACCATGACACAGAAAATTTTACATTTTGTTGCACGGTGTAATAGTTCAACATGTTTGCTTATTTATTACACTCCTTCGCCCGAGATTCAAGAAGAAATATTTAAATGAGATTCAAGTCCATAAATAATTTGCATATAATTTTGTTTGTGTGTGTTTGAAACACAATTAAATGATACTTTTATTTTTGACTGTCTTGCCTTGTCTTTATTTATTTATTGTTCTAACATTTGCATAAGCAAAAAAGTCGACATAAGATGAAATCGATGGAGAAATGAGACACTGGCTCAAATAAATGTCAATTTAGAAAAAACCCATATATATATTTAGTTATTTGACTACTCTGTTTACTAGTGAGCAACTCTTCAGAGCAACTGGAAGTCTGTTTAGTTAGTAAAGAAATTTGGATAGCATTAAAAATAAATTTTATTCTGTCCGTAAGTTTTGTTATCAAATGTATTAAGCAAACATTTACATATAGTGAAACAAAATCTTAAAATCGCTTGAATCATAAATATACATATTTTTTAAAATAAGAATCGGCTATAAAAAAATTAAAAAAAATAAAATTTCTGGTTTTATTGGAAAGGTTGAACTTTGTCATTTAACAATTGAACACAATACCATTAATATGACTACGACGACTGGCTCGATCAACCCAATTTTTAAGTACATTTTCGATTGTTCCGGCTCGAATCTCTTCAATGGCAAATAAGATTTCATATTTCAACGCTCCAATTGTTTGCGTAACATTTATCCTTAATGGCTCCCCACAGAAAATAATCCAAAGGGCTCTTATTAAACATCACAATTTCGACTGATTATTGGATTTTCAAAAACACTGTGTAAAATATCGATGGTTGCGTTGTCGTCCATGTCATTCTCTTGAATTTTTTAGAGCAAGGCGGCTCCTTGCTCATTTTCGAAGAAAAACTGTCCCAATGATGCCGCCAGCCCAGAATCCACACCAAACAATGACTCGTTGTGAGTGCATTGGCTTCTCAATAGTACCGTGTGGGTTCTCTGAACCGCATATGCGGCAATTTTGCTTAATGACATAGCCATCGAGATGAAAATGAGCTTCATCTGAAAACACGATTTTTCGGTAAAATTCTTCATCTCCTACCAAACAATCTTCAGCCCTTTGGCTGACGCGTCCCATTTTGCAAATGTCAAACATAAACCTGAAAATGAAAACGGCGTTAAGTTCGGCCGGGTCGAACTTTATATACCCTCCACCATGGATTGTCGATTTTCACAGAAGTGCAATAGCATTACAGGAAAATGCCAATTTTTTAATTAATGCGTTTACATTATAAAGGGTCCGCCATCTAACGTTTTTTTTCAACTAGTGCTTATTTCGTGAATGGTAACACTTAGCCCATGTCTGATTTGACAGATAATTAGTTTTATCCTTACGCTGAACGAATATGGTTGTGTATACGCTTGAACAACGCTGGGAAATATTGCGACATTATTTTGCCGATTTTGCCCAAAAAAATCATCTTTTCAGATGAAGCTCATTTTGATCTTGGCGGGTATGTAAACAAGCAAAATTGTCGCATTTGGGGCACAGAAAACACGCACGCATACATTGAAAAGCCGATACACCCAAAACGTGTCACTGTTTGGTGCGGATTTTGGTCCAGAGGCATAATTGGGCCATTTTTCTTCGAAAATGAGCAAGGAGTGGCCGTTACAGTCAATGGCGATCGTTATCGGACTATGTTCAACGAATTTTTGTTCACAAAAATTCAAGAGGAGGATATTGCCAACATTTGGTTTCAACAGGACGGCGCTACGTGCCACACAGCCGAAGCTACACTCGATGTTTTGCGCCCTGTTTTTGAAGATCGCATTATCAGCCGCAGAGCTGATGTCGTTTGGCCACCTCGGAGCTGCGATTTGACACCGTTGGACTATTATTTGTGGGCTGCCCTCAAAGATAAGTGTTACGCCGACAAGCCAGAGACAATTGACGCTTTAAAGGACAATATTCGTGAAGCCATTGGTGAAATACAGCTGCACACAACCGATAATGTGTTTAAAAATTGGACCGATCTGCATGACCAGCCGAGGCAGCCATTTGAATGAAATTATTTTCCATTATTAACCGGAAGGATTGTACTTGCAAATAAAAAAGAAATATTCAGTAATGAGTAATGTATACGCCGAATTTCACGACTCTAGTTGCCGTCATTTGGTTGGTATTATTTTATCCCCTTTTTCCATTTTAACCCCAAAAAGTATGAATTTCGAAAAATCCCTTTATTTTACGTGTCTTCACAATCAGAAGATTGTATACAACGAATTTCATTATTCTAGGTGCAACCGTTTGGTTGGTACCATTTTAATCCCACCATTCCCATTTCACCCCTTAATAGTATGAATTAGAAAAAATACTTTTATATTCTGTATTTACTCAATTAGAGGAATGTACATACCGAATTTCGTGTTTCTAGCTGCTGTCGTTCGATGGGTACCATTTTATCACCCCAATTTCACCCCCTACGAATAAGAATCGCTTTATGGTCCACGTTTATGTTATATAGGGGGAATCCACTATGTACAAGTATGTACAAGCAGACATATAGAAAAAACATGCTTAAATACCCTAAAATATTATGGGTTATAATGGGTATTTTCAGTCCTTGTGAGGGGAAAAAATTGTCCCTTTGGACCGATTTCGCCCAGTTGCAATCCCAACCGATCTACGACTACAAGACGTATTTATGGAAAACTTGGACGTACCTAATAATAAATAATGCTGCATTTCCGGATTTTCAAAAAATAATAAAAGAGACTACACTGAAAAAAATCCTTCATAATATTTATGAAGCGATAAAAGGTTTTTCATAAATTTAGTGAATTTTTTCTTAATATGTATGAAAAATGCATAAATAAACTGAAATATTTCATAAAATAAAATTGTTAAATTAGTGAAACTTAGTTCCATAAGATCAAAGAAAATGTCATTGTCTACACTCAGAAAAATAGCATTCCTAAATCTGAGTAATACCCATACTACAAGACGTATTTATGGAAAACTTGGACGTACCTTATAACGGGTGATTTTTTAAGAGCTTGATAACTTTTTTTTTTAAAAAAACGCATAAAATTTGCAAAATCTCATCGGTTCTTTATTTGAAACGTTAGATTGGTCCATGACATTTACTTTTTGAAGATAATTTCATTTAAATGTTGACCGCGGCTGCGTCTTAGGTGGTCCATTCGGAAAATCCAATTTTGGGCAACTTTTTCGAGCATTTCGGCCGGAATAGCCCGAATTTCTTCGGAAATGTTGTCTTCCAAAGCTGGAATAGTTGCTGGCTTATTTCTGTAGACTTTAGACTTGACGTAGCCCCACAAAAAATAGTGTAAAGGCGTCAAATCGCATGATCTTGGTGGCCAACTTACCGGTCCATTTCTTGAGATGAATTGTTCTCCGAAGTTTTCCCTCAAAATGGCCATAGAATCGCGAGCTGTGTGGCATGTAGCGCCATCTTGTTGAAACCACATGTCAACCAAGTTCAGTTCTTCCATTTTTGGCAACAAAAAATTTGTTAGCATCGAACGATAGCGATCGCCATTCACCGTAACGTTGCGTCCAACAGCATCTTTGAAAAAATACGGTCCAATGATGCCACCAACCCATAAACAGCACCAAACTGTGACTTTTTCTGGATGCATTGGTAGCTGTTGCAATGCTTCTGGCTGATATTCACTCCAAAATCGACAATTCTGCCTATTTACGTACCCATTGATCCAAAAATGAGCTTCTTCGCTGAACACAATTTTTCGGTAAATGAACTTTCTTAACAGAGCACGCATTTTGGTAATAAAATTCAATGATTTGCAAGCGTTGCTCGTTAGTAAGTCTATTCATGATGAAATGTCAAAGCATACTGAGCATCTTTCTCTTTGACACCATGTCTGAAATCCCACGTGATCTGTCAAATACTAATGCATGAAAATCCTAACCTCAAAAAAATCACTCTGTACCTTCCAAAGTAATCGGTAGTTCCAATTTTAAATGGGCCACCCTGTTTTTGTCCCTTTTACTTCTGCAAGGAGCATATGGCCAAAAACTTAAGTTGCTAAATAAGTTATAAAATCACTAATAGCTTTCAACCATCATACGAAATCGATCGATTTCAGCTCAAGGACGATTTAAAATTGTCAGATCCCATACAAATTTGGCATTTGTAAATCGGCCTTATGTCATTTCAAGCTAAAATCGATTGATTATGCATGTAGTCTGAAAAGCCTATAAAGTTATGGAATTCGCCACATCTGACAGCCCTTATTACACTGTAAGAAAAAGGTTATTCAAAGTGACGAGTTCCTGCATTAGTGTGCATGAACACTTTTTCCTATCTCTAGGCTAGTTAATTTTTTGGGACATTTTACATTCTTACTCGACATCAACTGTGCCATGTAATTTTGCCATTAGTGGTGTTGTGGACAACTGGGAAATTCCAAAAAAATTGTGCATATACTACATTCCATGGCCCCTTCACAATTAAAGCCTATAGCATGCATGTTCCAAAGGATGTTCCTTCTATGCTGTTGCTATTGCTGCTGGTGTTGGTAACAAACAAGGCAGTTCAATGACATGACTACTCCTAAATGCTGCCACAGCCACTGTAGCTGTTGCAATTTCGAATATGTTCTCTCTTTCGTATTACAACTAATGTCTGGCAACCAAAAGAAGCGTATAAATCAGTTGGCATGCGCCAACCATGTGTTGCATAATACAAATACGAACTTATCCTGTGTGTGCATGGTATTCCCTGAGTTTCGTCCCCTTCTTATTCGTATGGGCCGTTTGTTCATCCGTCCGCTCCAATCCTTTCCTGATATAGTTGTGCGAGCCTATTTGGGATCCTACAATGAATACACACTTCGCTCAGTCAGTCATCTTTGCTTTGGTTTTTGTTTTTATTTTCCAACTCCTGGGTTGCCTTCTCCCTGCGTTGGCAAAGATGTCTGTCGCTGGCTGGCTGATGGCTTGGAGCCAACGTTCGCATGTCCTTATAAGGACATGTCCTGGGTTTTTTCCAAGTCATGTATGAAAGTAGGGGGGTTTTAACATTGCCAGTCGCCATATTGCTTTTACAAGTTTTACAATTAGTTGTAGGAGTAGTACGACGCCTACTACTACTACTACTAGATATAGTACCTCGTATACGGGATTGTTGCGTCGCTTCACTCACAGTCATGGCTCCAGAATTTCGCTCAGAAGTTCGCGCAGTTTCTGGCAATTTCTAGTTAACTGGCAGATTTATGAGATTTTATTTTATATGAATATGAATGCATTCTTATTTTTTATATTCGAAAAAATATAGTTGTTTTTTTTTGTGCTGTTGGGAATCACATGCGCATTTGGTTTCTGGTGGTTTCCTTTCCAGGAGAAGAATGCATTGTTTGTTTGTGCTGTATGCATGTACATAAGTATACGTTTTAGGCTTCGGCTCAATATAATATTATGAGATTGTCTAAAACAGTTCATAATTATTTAGTATGTTTTACATTCCGGGGTGGTAGCACCTACGCACCTACCACTTTAGTGTTATTTTCGGAGAACGGGCGGACAAACTTCATAATTTTTAAAGACTTAAATAAAGTTATTGTGTCGTTTTTGTAATATATCATACAAATCGAAGGACAATATTGCCATGGTAGAAGCGAGCCATCTACCCCCACAATCAGAGGTCAGGTAAACACGATTTCAGAACTATATCTATACACTCCAAGAGAGTATTATGTCTTTCTGCATTTGTTTATAACAAACAAAAAGAAACGAGTTAGACCCATCGTTTATTATACAGATCGGCTTAGAATCACTTTACATTTATTGTTGTATTGAAATTACAGGTCGCAATTACAGTGCGATCTTAATAAAAATTGGCACAAGTAAGTTTTGCGGATAAAAGACGAACGCTATTTAATTTGGGGAAAATGTCGCTGAGTACCCGATTTCCTTCAAATTTGGTCTTTCACCTTAAAATCTAACTAGCGCTCATACAAATGTCGCTCCCGATTTTACTTTTTCCGCTTTAGAAACTACATATTGTACCCAATTTTCTTTAAAATTGGCACAACTTTTTATAATCGAACTAGAAACACCTATGGTGAAAGTGGGTAAGATCGGTTCAGATTTAGATATCTGACCCCCATACAAATGTCGCTCCTGAAACACCTATGGTGAAAGTGGGTAAGATCGGTTCAGATTTAGATATAGCCCCCATACAAATGTCGCTCCTGATTTGACTTTTTCCCCTCTAGAAACCACATATTGCACTCGATTTTCTTTAAAATTGGCACAACATCTTATAATCCAACTAAACACAACTGTGGTGAATGTTGGTAAGATCGGTTCAGATTTATATATATAGCCCCAATACAAATGTTTAACCGATTTTGGCCAAACTTTACATATTATATTTAGCCTAAGTTCCAAGTTTCAATATACCGCCATACAAATGTCCTTTCCGATTTAACATTTTTTGTCAAACACATGCATTTACAGGATACAAAAATCCTTCCCGATTTCACTTTTTTACCGAATTGAATTGTAATGAGATAGAAGTGTAGCATATAGTTGGCTCTGTCCGACTTTAGCTTTTCCTTACTTGTTTTTCTGTGCATTCTACACAAGAGTAATGTCATGTGGAGCGATCACATAAATTTTGTCTCTTCCCTCCGATTTTGATGAAATTTTCCAGATACTTATGTACTTTTCTATATGGCGAATAATGCTGCATTTCTGAAAAAAAATCCTTCATAATATTTATGAAGCGATTTCATAAAAGGTTTTTCATAAATTTAGTGAAAATGCATAAATAAACTGAAATATTTCATAAAATTTTTTCATAAACAGTTTATATTTCATAAAATAAAATTGTTAAATTAGTGAAACTTAGTTCCATAAGGTCAAAGAAAAATTTCATTGTCTACACTCAGAAAAATAGCATTCCTAAATCTGAGTAAAACCCATACTAAATTTAGTTCAACAATTTTACTCCACTTCAGTAAAATTTTTCTTAAAAGTAGGAAATTTAACTAAGTATGAGTAAAGTTTGCTTCTTTCAAAGCCATAGTAAATAGTTCATTTACTAGAAATAGGGTAGTAAATTTACTTACAAAGATTTCTTTGGATCTAATAAAAAATTATTACATATTTGAGTAAATTCATACTTATGAGGAAGAATATTTCCAAGGTTTTAAGTAAGAAAAAAAACAGAAATTTTTTGTATGAAAAAAAATCGATTTAGGAAATTTTAAACAAAAATGTGTTTTTTTTCCTAAAATTAAGTTAATATGTTTACTGAAATTTATGCCAGTTCTTCATACATTTAAGTATTAATGAACTTATAAAAAATCACTTAAAATTGTTAAGAAATTTCTTTCGTTTCAGAGAAATTTTACTTAAATTTAGTAAATATTTATTTGGTTTTAGGAAAAATGTACTTAGATTTAGGAAAATTTCAGCAAAATTTTACTTAGACTTAGTAAAAATGTACTTGGTTTGAGGGAAAACTTACTTAAATTTTCCTCAGTTTGAGTAAATATTTACTTGGTTTGTGGGAAATTGAACTAGAATAAAGTTCAAAGCATGTACTATTTTCAAGGAAAGTTTGAACTTGATATGAGGAAATATTGCTTTAGAGCTATACGAAGTTCAATTTTCCTAAATTTTAGTTCATTTTAACTTATTATAGGGTTCACTTTTTTCTGAGTGTAAATAAAAAATTCTTAAAGATTGGTTATGAAATATTTCATAATCTTTGTGAATTGAGTGTTTTGATTGTTGACCTACTATTATTAATTGTTTATGGTATAGTTCGGCTCAAGGTCATTGCTTATAAAAAAGGCGTGATATTCTTTTTAAATTTATTTATTTTTGGCCAATATATGGACTAACATCGCTCATTAATTTGTGCTTTATGATACATGTTTCATACATTTTATGAAGTGTTCTTTGGCGACTTTTTAATGAAAAATTTCACTGAGATTATGAAAAAAATCAAACAATATTATGAAGATAATTCTTTCAGCGTAGGGCGGATCGAAAAGAAAGTATTTTTGTATAAGGTGCATCTCTCATTATTTTATGAATTGGCGACCAATAAAAGTACCTAAAATTCATTAACACAGAAAAAATGGTATAGAAGCTGATGACCATTTTAATAAAAGATCCCCAATTTTTGAAAAAAATTTTCCCCACTTTGGGAATTCGAGTATTTTTTTAAGTATTTTTATTGGACTTCAAATTGGTAACATAATGAGAGATGTGAATTGGATGACCAAAACTTGTGGTTTTGCAAAAATTAAGTATTAAAAACAAAGCGGCGTTTTACTACTTACTAAATGTGAGATTAAAATAAATTTACATATTGTATGGTTAACAAAAAAATAATTTGCAAAAACATTGCTAAAGTTGGAAAATGTTTAAAATTGTTTTAAAAATGTGTTTTTCTGTAAAACTAGAAGAAATTTGCTTGAATATATAGTTGTATCTCATACCTGCAAAAAGTTTTAATTTTATTTTTAAATTATCTTACAGCCTTATATCTTATGACACAAGGTCGATTTTCAAATGTCAAATTTGTATTTTTCTTTGATGCGTAGATTCCTGCTGCTTTTTCGTTTAATTAGTCGTTTATCCAAAAAAATACGTGTGCAAAATTTTTGCGTAAAATTACGCTGGCGCCAAAAACTTGTGTTCGCCATAAAATTCCTACAATTTCATGAATTCTACGCGTCTACGTCAAGACGCACACCTAGGTATGCCCAATGCAAAAACTGGTCCTAAGAGCTACTAGTGCTATCTTTATAAATTGACAGTTTTTGGCGCGAATAAGATTTGGATTGGCGAACTCGTTATTTACATTGCTACTACAATTACTTCCTCCAATTAGGTGCAAAACGAATTAGACAAATAAAAATACGAAATAAATTTTCAACCATATCATATAGAGTGGGTCATTTAAAACTTTAAATTAGAATCGGCTATAAAAAAATTCTGATTACTTTCTAAAATTTCTGTTTTTATTGGAAAGGTTGAACTTTGTCATTTAATAATGAAAGACAGTATCATTCAAATGACTATCACAGTACCTCATCCGATCAACAATATGCGATAAAAACTGTTAATAAAAATAATAAAATATATTTTTCACATTGTCCCTATAAATATAAATATTTGTATCAAAACAACGTTTCAAAAAGAATATTTTGTGTTGACTTTTTTTGACTTAGCCTCGAAAACGATAAATTTGACTTACACTGGATTTTTATCCAGGCTAAGACCAAAATTAAAAAAATAATAATAAAATTAACAGCCCAAGACGTCCTATCTATGTATAACATGGAATAAAATCATCTTATTATTTATATACACACGTAGCTTTCGTTGTTTTGTGGGTTAACGATAAAATTTAACCCATTAACGCCCAGAAAAAATAGTTGTTCGTATGTTTCGCACTAAACAGGTGTCCTCATATGGGGCCAGAGGGCGGTAATGGGTTAATTCAACTCATAAATATAAACATTTGTACGTATGTATGTATATTCACCCAATTCTACCATTGACTAATAAAAACAGCACACAGACTTTTGTGCAAATAATTCTTGGAAAACAATATATTAATAGTTACATATTTATTTATATAATAAATATTTTTGTATATTTTTGCCATTGGCGTAGGACGGTTGGTCCTGGAGGGGGGGCTAAGCCACCACCAGAAAAATTTTAGCCCTCAGAATTTTATATTAGTATAATACAAACTGTACTATTTGTCTGCGTCACACAAAAATCTTATTTTTTAAGTATATAATTTTTTCAGTGTTGGAAAAAGTAAAAATCATTGTCAACACAAAAAGAAAAAATATGAGTTTTCAAATAAGGGCTACAGCCGCTGCCAAGTCTTTTTTGCTGTGTTTTCTGATTACCAAAATTTAATAAAAATTAATTTTTCTAACATCTAGCTGTGTGTGAATAAATAAATACAAAACATATTCATGTGTAAACTCCCCTAATGTTTCAAATCGTTGCAGGGACATACTTTAATGATTTGTGATTTCTTTAACTGTAGTATTTACCCATTTGAACGGAACAGGGGTACAGTGTTATATTAGGGCTGTTCCATTCTTTAAACCGGGATAACAAGCTGCGATAACAAAAACTATAATAAAAATTTAATATTTTGCTAAAAATAAAAAAATATTTTTCTCATTGTCGCCTGCTACAATATACATATTGTATCAAAACAAATTTTCAAAAAAAAAATATTTTCAGTTGACTTTTTTGAACTTAGTCCATTAATTTGACTTATTTTTCAAAATTTGTTTTCATACACACATATTGCTGTTGGCGGAAATTTTAAAATATATATTTTTGTTTTGAGTGAAATTTTAACATTTTCTTTAGATTTTTGTTATCGCAACTTAGTTATCCAGTCTTAAAGACTTTAACAAAACAGAAATTTGGGGGCAATAATTCCCAAATAAGAATATCCCTTCTACGCCAATGTTATTGACTGCACATTCACAAAATACAGCTGTTATTTGCTTGCTGGCTCTCTTCTCACTCCGTTCAATACACAGTGTTCACAAACCAAAGCCAATAACACAACATTGGGCATTTTGGAAATTAAAAGCAAATCACCGTAGTGGCAACTATGGTACGGGCACGGGCACGGGCACGGGCACGGGCACATTGTGTAGAGCGATGACAAAACGAGTACACTCGTTAGTTATAGCTACGATCTTCGTTCGTTCGTTTCGGTTAGACAGAAAAGTAAAATAAAGAAATGTTTTAATAACAACAATAAAAGATAACATATTTATCATTTGTTATAAAAAGACAAAAGCAACAAAAATAAATAATATTTTGGACTAAATTCAAGTGATAAGTGATTTTAAACTACTGAAGCCAACCGCAAAACACCATTGCAGATATATTTTGATTTGTGATTTCTATTTTTGTGTGGCATATTTTCGTTGGATTTAATAGTGCCAGAAATAGATATATTTTCCTGTGTTACAACTTGAATATTTTCAACAAAAGAGAAAATCTCTCAAGGTACGTACAACACAACACAATTTCGCAGTTATTTAAGTACGCACGCTGTACATAGTACATATTGACAAAACGAAATTTTAATTAAAATCGAACACAAAATGGCAGACGAATTATTGTGGATTTTGGAAAATTGTGATATCATACAAAAACATCAAAAGTACTGCAATACATACATATACACCAAGCACAATATGTTCGTTCGTATGTATAAAGAAAACCAGTGAACTGTTTTGCCCCACTCGCGTTCAGCAACCAACCATTTGTGTAAGATTCCATATGGGATGAATGTGTATGTGTGTTTGCTGTTTTTCAACATTCGCTTAAATGTTTGTTGGTGTGTGTGTGTGTTGTGTGCTGTTCGTTGCTTTAACCTACGTGCGTTTCCATTGATTTCGAGTTCGTTGTTTTGTTCGTTTTTGTGTGTGAATGTTTTCTCGTTAAACAGCGAGAGGTCGTTTCGAGCAGAGTTGCCGAGTCAATAAAATTTGTCTATACGGCATTTCTGTGGTTTTCGTGATTAACAGCTATAGGGGTGTTTAGATGTTCATATTTATTGTACAAATTACTCGAGTCGTTTAATAAGCATATAATATGAACAACACCTTTCCACAAATTGGAAAACTTCCTATGTCTTTATGTGAGTGAAGTGTAGCTACAAAAAAAAATATTTTAAGTCCGATGCAAAAACTGCTAAAATATAGGGTGGGCCATTTAAAACTAAAAATTATAATCGGCTTTAAAAAGGTACTGATTAATTTTTAAAATTTCTGATTTTGATGGAAAGGTTGAACTTTGACATTTGATGATGGAACACAATATCATTCATATGACTAAAACGACTGTCTCGACAGTACATCATCCGATCATACCAAATTTTTAATACTGCCCAAAATCCACACCAAACAGTGATTCGTTGTGGATGCATTGGCTCGTGTGGGTTCTCTAAACCTCATATGCGGCAATTTTTCTTATTGACATAGCCACCGAGATGAAAATGAGCTTCATGAAGGCTGATCTCTTCTCGAAAAATTTCCACGTAAATTTCTTAAAGTTTGCGTTAAAGATTCACTACTTTGGAAGTAAGTATTTAATATTTCACATTTTTTTTCGAGCCTAAGCCTCCCATTTTGCAATTGTCAAACATAAAACTGAAAATAACTTTCAAAGTCAAAGTAATCGGTAGTTCAAATTTAAAATTTTAAATGGCCCACCCTATAGAACCATGGGACCCGAAACTCATAATATATATATATATATATATATATATATATATTATTGTGATCCCAGAGGCCCTATAAAAATGTCGATCTGAAACTAAACTTAAAAGTGGATACTCAAATGAAACTAAATACGATGATCTAATGCGGAGAAGGAACCTTATAATCTCTGGGTAACTCCAACCATAGTAACTTATTTGTAATTTAATACAATTATGACTTCTCAAATAATATTCAAAATTGTTATAACAATATTTTTTTTCAGGAAATCGTGCTATTTATTGAAAACAAATTTGGTCTGTTTTTCTTTAAAACTGTATAACTAAGCTGCGATAACAGTAATCTAAATAAAAAGTTGAAATTTCAATCAATATTTGTTTAATTGTCTCCAACATCAATATCAACAATGTGAGTGTGAAAACAAATTTTGAAAAAATTATTTTATGTTAAAAATGTTGGACTTAGCCTGGATAATTAATTGTCCAGTGTAATTTAAATATAGGGTTATCGAGGCTAAGTCCAAAAATGTCAAAACAGAATAATTTTTTGAAATTTTGCTTTGATACACACATTGATATTACTGTTTACGACAATTTTTTATATTGTAGTTGGCTAAAATGTGATTTTTTTATTTTGAATAAAAAAAATAACGTTTTTACCTCAGATTGTTATCCCGGCTTAAAGAAAAACTGTTCTTGTTGTTTTACTTTTACTTTTTATATTGATGTTGATTTTTTCAAAGTATAGTTATTTTATTCGTTAATGTCCAGTTTTTTTGTTGGATATTTAAATACCCCATGTTTACTTCTTTGATTTTACATATATTGTCAGTAATTTAAATCCAACTTACAGATAAGTAACCACCCATAAACTGGGCATAAGCAAAGTAATCGATGGTGAAGTTATTAAATTTTAAGTCAAATGACAGATTTAGTTTGAAGCCAAATTATGACACATTTCGGTTTTAACCCCCTCATATGTAAAGCTAAAAATTACATACATACAACACTATTATCGACAAGACCAATTCACACCAAAATTTGTTTTCGTATATTTAGACGTACAGTCGTTAAAACGAGCAGCCATACTACCGCCTTATTTAAGATTGGTCCTCATCGCGTGTATTTGTTTACCATGTCTTCCCCACTTTTTGGCATTCGCTTGTATATATAGAATGGCAACAGTGCTGGTATGCCAATTCGTTTCCAGAGAATGTTGCCGGACCTGTCGAACGTCAAATAATACCAGCTCATAAAGTTATTTTTGGGGAATATAATCATGCAAAAACAAACTACGCCTTGGCAAGTACACATCACCGACAGCAACCAAATTAAAAAAATACTCGATGACAATAACAACTGTTGACGTGACGCCACCATTCATGTACATTAGGATGGGACGATTTTTTGCGCAAAGCATAAGGCAAAAATGTAATTTACGGAAAATTCTGAAAACATTTCTCCAAACATCCATAGGTCTAATATGAATTCATAGCTCTCGGAAATCGACTTCAAGTTTGAGACAGACAGATGGCAATAGATCGCCTTATATGAATTCCTAGCTCTCGGAAATCGACTTGATGAATAGATCGCCTTAGAATTTGAAGTCGATTTCTTGGAGAAATATTCTTAGAATCTTCGTTTTTGCTTACGTTCATTATTTTTCCTCCCAAAAAAGATTGACCCGCCCTAATGTACATGCATATAAACAAACAATCTTAATTGATTGGAATGGAATGCTTTTGAAATGTTTGTTATGCATAACGTCATTACACAGTTCCAAGAATGCTTCTCATCGCCTATAATTTACGCTCTGAATCATCACTTGTTGCACAATATGAGAATTGTAGATATTTTTCTAATTTCTAATTACTTCCGTTGCTCGAATTGAGCAAGTACTCACACCCATTCATACACATGTAATTCTATCTGCTCTTTCAATTATTTATTAGTACAATACCCCAACTGCAGGTACATACGTACATACTTCCTTCCTTCCTATCGATACAACACAACGTCTTTTTGTACCACCTCTGCTTATTGGCGTAGTGGCAACTCCACTTTGGGTCTTGCGTTTACACCATAATCCCCAAGTACGATGTATCATTCTTCCGTTTTGTAGTTATTTTTTTATGCTGATTATCGGTCGTTAGGTTTCTTTTTTGTTTGTAGTTCTTCTTTTTCTCTGTAGTTTTTGTTTTGTTTTGTTGTGTTGTGTTGTGTGTTTTTTATAATTATTTCCTTTGCCAGCGGAAGTAGTGCATTCAACCATGTCTTCCATCATGCATGGGGATGGGTTGTGCCATGGCTGTGGAAGAATGAGTGTGCGTAAAATACTACAAACAACAACAACAAGAACAGCCAATCTACCATTTGGTATTAAGACCATCAGCACAAGACAGCAACAACAACATTGCAAGCAGTTCCATACATCCGTCCATGTATATGTATACCATTCATTGGATTTGAACTCATTTCTGTGACACCAAGAAACTTTGCTTTTTTCTAACAAAGAGTCGTAAATGTAAAGAAAAAAGAACGGAAACGTAGTATTTGGTCTTCGGAGTGAATGAAGTGAACGAACGTCTTGACTTCTTGTTACAGAAATTGTTGGTCTAAAAATAAAATTTCTTCTATTGTTTTTATGTGAGATCAAAGCACTAGAGATACATTTTTGTACAAAGAAAATTCAGTCCACTGACTGACCACAAAATAGAAAGTAATACCCTACACCACTACTCTTAGCCAAGGGGTACTATAAGTTTCATGCCAAATGTTTAACACTAAGATATAATCCAGCTAAACTGTGCTCCAGCTAGTGAGCAAAATACAAGTTACATGTCCATTCGGTTAATGTAATAAATATTTAAAAAACAAGTAAGGAAAGGCTAAAGTCGAGCGGCCGACTACATATATGATACACTCCACTTTCTATCCGAATACAATTCAATTCGGTAAAAAATTGAAAACGGGAAGGATTTTTGTATGTTTCCTAATCATAGGCTAATATGACTTGACCCAATTTGTCAAATCGAGAAGAATATTTGCATCGGGCAGTTCAAGTATATCATGTTATGCTCAATTTGAAGAAATTCGGTGAAAATACGTTGTTTCCGGGCGGAAAAAGTCAAGCTGGGAGCGAAATTAGTATGGGAGCTATATATATAAATCTGAACAGATCTGACCCATTTTTACCATGGATATTTCTAGTGGAAATAAAGGGTGATTTTTTAAGAGCTTGATAACTTTAAAAAAAAAAAACGCATAAAATTTGCAAAATCTCATCGGTTCTTTATTTGAAACGTTAGATTGGTCCATGACATTTACTTTTTGAAGATAATTTCATTTAAATGTTGACCGCGGCTGCGTCTTAGGTGGTCCATTCGGAAAGTCCAATTTTGGGCAACTTTTTCGAGCATTTCGGCCGGAATAGCCCGAATTTCTTCGGAAATGTTGTCTTCCAAAGCTGGAATAGTTGCTGGCTTATTTCTGTAGACTTTAGACTTGACGTAGCCCCACAAAAAATAGTCTAAAGGCGTCAAATCGCATGATCTTGGTGGCCAACTTACCGGTCCATTTCTTGAGATGAATTGTTCTCCGAAGTTTTCCCTCAAAATGGCCATAGAATCGCGAGCTGTGTGGCATGTAGCGCCATCTTGTTGAAACCACATGTCAACCAAGTTCAGTTCTTCCATTTTGGGCAAAAAAAAGTTGGATATCATCTCACGGTAGCGCTCACCATTCACAGTTACGTTACGATTCGCATCATCTTTGAAGAAGTACGGTCCAATGATGCCACCAGCCCATAAACCGCACCAAACTGTGACTTTTTCTGGATGCATTGGTAGCTCTTGCAATGCTTCTGGCTGATATTCACTCCAAAATCGACAATTCTGCCTATTTACGTACCCATTGAGCCAAAAATGAGCTTCGTCGCTGAACACAATTTCTTTCTTTCTGAACTTTCTTAACAGAGCACGCATTTTGATAATAAAATTCAATGATTTGCAAGCGTTGCTCGTTAGTAAGTCTATTCATGATGAAATGTCAAAGCATACTGAGCATCTTTCTCTTTGACACCATGTCTGAAATCCCACGTGATCTGTCAAATACTAATGCATGAAAATCCTAACCTCAAAAAAATCACTCTTTATATGATGTTTTGCCAAATTTGAAGAAGATCTGTTAAAATATTTGGTTTCTAGAGCGGAAAAAGTCACATCGGGGCGAAATTTGTATGGTGGCTCTATCTAAATCTGAACCGATCTGACCTATTTTCACCACAGGTCTTCATAGTTTAAATATAAGATGTTTTGCCAAATTTGAAGACAATCTGATAAAATATTTGTGTCTAGACCGAAAAAAGTCGAATTGGGAGCGAAATTTGTATGTGAGCTATATATAAATCTGAACCGATCTAAAACATTTTTTACCGCAGGTGTTTCTATTTCAAATATAAGATGTTTTGCCAATTTTGAAGAAATCTGTTCAAATATGATGTATCTAGAGTGAAATGAGTCAAATCGGGAGTGAAATTCGTATGGGAGCTATATCTAAATCTGAACCGATTTTCTTCAAATAGCGTTCGTTCTTATCTCGAAAAATTTCGTTGTACAAAGTTTCATTTGGTTCTGGCCACAATTGCGACCTGTATTCTGAATACAAGAATAGATGGACGGACGGACGGACGAACATTGCTAATTCGATTCAAAAAGTGATTCTAAGTCGATCGGCATAATTAACAATGGGGCCATCTCGCTTCCTTTTGGGTGTTACAAACAAATGCACAAAGACATAATACTCTCGTGGAGTGTATAATTATTTGAAAAATGTTACACTTTGAAACGTTTTAGTCCTTTTAGGGGCAACAAGATGAGGAAATTAAAAACTGAAACGAAACGAATAAACATTATAGAGATCGACACAATTTATGTGGAGCGAAGAAAAGTAAGAAATGTTGCCGCGCTGAAAATTGATGTTTTATGATCATTCCTTAATTATTTCGTCTCCAGCAACATCCGCTGGTGAGCTAAGCCAGTTATCAAACCACCCTTATTACATGCATATTGCAAGTATCTAATACCTTCAGACATGCATTATTAACTTTGGAAAAAATTCCCTAAATTTGAATTATTCATTTCCATTTTTTCCATGAGATGAATAGTCTAAAATTAAGTCTGTATAGCTGGGGTTTTGTAATCTTAACAATTCGTATGACTCACAAACAAATTTGTCTCCTGGAAACCGACAAAATTTTCCAATCATGGTCGATTTTGTCAATTTACAATCCCGAACAATTAAACAACTCAATTTGCCCCAAACTTACTCATTAAATGCGGGCGACATTTGTGAGTAAACAACTTTGTAAAACTTTCCTAAGAAGTGCATAAGTCGTTCGGAGCTGTCTGTAAACAATAGGTTCCAATCAAGTGTGATCTGGTATGTTATTGGTATTAATTGTACAGACTAGTACTGTATACAATTGATGTAATTAAGTGATTTTGTTTACAACATTTAAATAGTTTAATACGCGAATAGAATTGTGAGGGTTCACTAAAAGCATAATTTTTATATTTAATGATTATTTACATACAAAAGATGGAATGTGATTAGTCATTGACTATAAAAATACAATAATGTTAGGTAAAAATCGTGAGGATCTCTTGTATAGGAACCATATAAAAACAAATTACTTTTCTTCACATTCAACAGAGTTCTAACAAAACACCGCTGGAATTTTTTTGTAGGGTAGCATGGTTTGACATGGTCAAACTATTCTCTTTATATATGTTTTGTTATACTATTTTCTTTACACTATTTATTTAAGAAGTTATAAACAAACATAAATCCCCAAAAAGAAATTTGTAAAAAATCCTAAGTTCCTTTGTCGTCGATCCACCGTTCATAAGTAGACCGATATTAGAATTTTGCAGGCGGCACTATCATCTACTAAATGTTTATGTACACAAAGAAAATCAATCCAATAAAACCCAAGGGTTTGCGTCAATTGGAAAGAACAATGCGTTTTCATTTTGTATAAGGTTTTATTGACTGATAATAGTATATATAATATATATTCCTATCAACTGGACGATGTATACATGTGCTTGTTTTTTTACTTATATGCCGATAATCAAATGAGAAGTTGAAGTATGAAATTTGCGGACAACTGGCGAGCAATTAGTGCTGACATTTAATTAAGTATAAAAATGGAAAAAATAAATTAAAGGAGTTATATTAGTTCAGTTCATGGTGCAAGTTATTTTATTGCAAGCGAAGATGCACTTTTATCACAAAATATTGGTTACAACAATAATCAACTAAAATAATATACAAGAAGAATAGATCAGTTTAATGCAAAATTTGTATTTATGTAATGTATCAAAGATATAATTTATATCACACGTCACGTTTTACACAATAGGTTGTACTTACATATTTATTAAGGTCCTCTTTTTACCTTTCAGTGTAGAGGTTTTTGCAAAGATTTCTCCCTTTAATTCTGTCTTTTGTCACGATGACGCGTACGACTTCAACATATTTGACCAGAGAAATGTCCATATTTAAAATATTAAAAATGAGATGCAATGAGTATGGGTCGAAGTTTTCAATTAAAGTTTCTGTCCAATGGAAATCTTATAGGAATTTTAAGATATTAAAGAAAATACAGATTTTACAGAAAGATTGTACATCAGATGCTATCGCTAGATAAATTCAACAGCTCTTTTTTTAGTTCTTCTTCTTTTTATTAGTTGAATTACTGGTTCCTTGGTAGGTATTAGTATCATGTCACCATTACAACCCACTACATAAACTTATTTTCAATTTGACAATATTTTATATTAATTTCTTATACTGGTAGAACCGTCACATCCTTCCGTATATATTTTTTATTGTTATCTATTCGTTCTTATTCCAGAGTGGAACAGAGCACCACTATCATTTTTATGGTATGGATTATTTTTTCCCCATGAACGTTTCAATTTGCACCTCAAAAGGATGACATCGATTCAAAATAACATTAAACAAACTCACCTCACTCATTGATGGGAGGGAATGGACGACGGACACTTAAAATAGTTGATCAAATATACAAATTGACAGTAATACATAGCCTTTTGTGCTAAAACAGACTTGGATGCGGTGTTACGTTGGAATCAAGGCAAAGCCTATTTATTATTCTGTTGAGCTAAAATCTCACCACTGTCACAATAAATCTGTATCAGAGAAACAACAGAATGCATGCTCATCGTTCCAGATACATACGATACTTAATTTAAAATGTACGCTTGGAAATATTTAAGTAACTTTTTGCCAGCTTTTGTTGTACTGAGTAACAGCAGTGGCAGCAGCAGCGTTGTTCATTGAATGATATCATCATCTTCACCACAACGAACTTGAACGCTGATCAACTTTATTTTTATGCGGTTATTTTTATACATTTACGTCCTTCTCAGAAATTCCAAAAAAAAAAAGAAATGTCTTAAACAAAAAGGAAAAACAAACAACAATAAAAGCGAATAAGCGATAAATAAATAAAAAGGTATTGGAATGAAACAAAACACGCAAACATAAGCCACATATTGAAGTAATGAGTACACACCAGTAAAGGGTGGAGCAGGCCCCAAGATGCATAAAAAAGTTTCACACAAAAACCACTTAAAGCCTATTTGAATCGCATTCTTGAGTGCGGAGAAATTTATTTTATTACATGTTGTGGTTGATTTTTCCCTCCAATCACGTCTAAATAACCCGTCAAAATAGATCAATTGAGCGCCAGCCTTCTCCTTCACCTTCCCCACCTCTCGTCATCTTTCTCCTTGTTATGTGAAAAGCGCGGTAATGGCGGCGGCTTTTTTCAAAAAAGACAATTTGAATCGATTTATTGTTAACTTTTTCCCATAATCAGCTGTACGCCGCCTCGTTCAGCCCCGAGACAAGAAGAAAAGGTTAAACGAAACCATAACTAATGGCAGAGCGCAGGCGCACATTGATGCTGAAGTTGGTGGGGGAGACGAAAGCGGGGCTTGCACGAAAAATTACATTGTTAACGGCCCGGGAGGTATGCGACGTTAGATGGTGTACTTCAATAAGAGTCATTTGGGGAAAACGCCACAAAGGTCGTCATCTGTGATAAGTTGTTCTATGGCAACGTAAAGGGGGAAAAACTCTTGTCTTTTCTAATCAATTCAAACAAGATTGGAGAGGCCATTTACTTATGAACATTTTTCTTCGGGCAACATCACAATTCCAAGAATTGAATGAATTCGAGACGATGACGATGTTGCTTGCCCGCTGCGGCTGCAGCACTACAAAAACAAAACAGTCTTTGAGTGTAACTGGCGGCACAGGCAGCGGCGCATGCCCAACAATACCAAGTGAAGTTGAAGCTGAGCAAGGCTTGCCTACAGAGCACTAAACCGACGACGACGATACAAACAACATGACCAAAGAAGCTGGGGAACAACAATAAATACTCACAAGACTTTAAGAAAAGATGCATTTTTACGCAGCCTCATCAAGCCACAAACCACCAACAAAGCGAAGGCAAGCAGGCAGGCAGCCGCATTAACTTCGGCCTCAACATCTCAGCATTCCCAGCATCAGCAGCTTTGTTTCCTCGAGATGCCGAATGCATTGTTTTCCTGCAGCTCTTGTATTTCTTTGTTGCTGTTGTTGTTGTTGCTGTTATCCCTCTTAGTCTTCTCGCTAGCTGTTGCTGTTGTTGTCGTGTTAAGGGTTTAACCTTCAAAAGGTGTTTTTGAAAGAAACCAAAAAAACACAACACAACAATTCGTGAGAAGAGATCTCTTGTCCCTGATATACGATCACAAATGAAAAATAGTAAAGAAACAGAAAAAAATGAAATTTAAAAGGAAAATACCGACACACGCTCGCGTACTGTCTTTTCCTTTTCTTTCCCCCCGTAGATTTCCTTAAAGCACCAGGGACACATTCGACTAGTATAAAATGATCCATCAGGGGATTAAACAGAGAACCGAGAGCGTTGGTTAAGCAGAATGAGAGGAATTTAGTCCTTTGTGTTTTTTTCCACTTTAAGATGTATTTGGACCACCTAAAAAGAGCGATAAATTGTTATATTTTTTTGTATGGTTCTTATTTGCTATTGTTTTTGCCTCTGTGTGTATGTCAAAAAATAGGACGATGCCATACAATTTGCAACATCGTGAAATATTCATCGAGCTAGCAACGTCCACCATCAGTCAGCCAGTTCAAAGCACGTGACAGTACATTTCTATAAATTTAGGTGATTGCAATTTTTTAGATATATATTTGATAGCTGTTCGTTTGTCTTGTGTGAATGTAATCCCCCTTTTCACAATGTCTGATTAACCTGCCGCCTGTGGAATTGAACATTTATTGCTGTTGTGGTTATCTCTGTTCAGACATGGTGAAAATGGGGTGTTAATGTTACTGGTAAGAATTTTTTGAATCAATCAAAATTCGTTTTCTACTATCTACTATTATATTTTATAAAGTAACTTATTTCTTCTAGGGCTGCCAATTCAAAGTCTTCTGATACAACATTTTGTTCATAGCTAGCCCTGTGATGACTTCCATGATGTTTTCCGGCATACCTTTCTCCAAAATTGAGAACATTGCATGTACATACATGTATTATATGAGTCTTAATTGAACATATGGTTTGGAAATGTGGAAAGTGAAGCTAATCCTATAAATCCTTTTTCCTCTATCCCTTCACTCCCCTATCCCCTCTCCTTATAATCATTACCTTTTCAGGTACCAAGAATACGTACAATTGATCCAAAGGGGTCTCTGAGTGCACAACATGAGGGAGCATTCTGGTCCTTTAAACCTAACCTAACCCTAACCTAAGCTATCGGGGCTGTTCTGTGTCTCACCTCACTTGAAACTAGATAGAATTACTGTTTATAGAAGCAATTTCATATGATTGTTTGGTAGGGTTTCGGAAATCAGTTTGATTCACTGATACGAACAGTCTCCAGAAAACATAGACTTTTATCTGATATATACGCGATTCTGAGACTCACTTCACTTACACCTAAAGTGAAACTCATACGGGGGTGCCGTATGTTCGAATGTGACTAAAATTGATTTAAAAGTCATGGGTATAGTTTAGCCCAAACAGGACTATGGCCTTAATTGGGTTTTATTTTTTGCCGATTTTTTATAATTTTAACATCTACAATAACACTGTCCAACAGCGTTTTTAGAACAGAGAGCGCTATTATTCTGAATGATCTGAGTTTCGTTTTACAGCAAGTCAAAATTTTCATTTGTTGGTAGAAGGGAGCATTATGCTAAGTTGAAAAATGTTGTCTGAGAGAATTCTTAGTGTCAGAACTATATTGTGGAATTTTATGAGGGTCATTTTTATGGAAGATCTTAAACTTCTAGCTCCTCTCTTTATGGCCAATTTAACTCTTTTTCTCGAGAATATCAAAAACAAAAAAAATAACATTTAAGGATAAAAATTTGACGCGATATTTCAGTGGGGGCAAAGACACCAAAGTTGTAAATAAAGCAAAATTATATTTTTCGACAAAAATTTAGGTATATCGGTAGAGAACGGTAGACAAAAAATGCGAATTTGATTTTTTTCTTGCAAAATTTTCATTTTCGTGGGAGATATGGTTAAAATGATTTGTAAGCATGACATTTTTGTTTTGTATTTTTCGCGATCTACCCAACGAATCCGCCTGTTTGCATGTGTATTAAAAACAAATGTAGCTTGTTTGTAATATATATGTAATCAGTTGCGAAAAAAGCTGCAATTATTGCAGAAATTCGCAATTGCATTTACTTCAAATTTATCCATCTGAAACTGTCACAAATATTCCCTATTTAATCAGTAATCATCAAATAATAATGTCAAAAAATATTTTTTATATTCTGTATATGGTAAAAAGTTACACGGTTTTTCTAAATGCGCTTTTCACAATTTTTGACTTTCCACCTAACATTTATCCTATTTCACTCTTATTTTTTCTTTAGAGTAGTAGAGTATAGTAATGGTCTGTACTTGATTTTACTTAGCAATGTGGCGATTGACAGTTTTGTAATCCTTTTAAAGATGAGGAAATAAAAAATGAAAACGCCAATTAACTCAATTTTGCTTATAGCTTCAGAAGTATATTATCCAGTTCAAGTGTAACGACTATCTTAAAAATTGCCGTACAGTGAAATCACCAAGTCTTTTAAAAACTTAGTTTTGACAGAATATGTATTTCTTTTTAGACGAATGATTCATGTTCTAACGACTTTGTAGAAATTTGCTCAGTTTAACCCATTAAAACCCAGCTAAATTTCTTTTTCGCTTTTCTTACTGTTTACTGTTCGATTAATCGAACTCTGGGTCAAAATGGGTTAAAAGGCGATCAGTTCTTAGAAATCTGCTTCAACTCAATCACTTGACTATGACTTCATTGATTGAGGCCATTTACATACAGTTTCTTATTTGTACCACAAAACAGAGCACTGAATATAATTGATTTTTTCCATTTTAAATTTCCCCGAGCACAATCTTTATCGATCATAATATTGCAATAACAATTCTCTAGATTTAATTTCTGAATTGCATTAGCGTCTACTACAAGTATGTGGTCGGTGTATGTATGAACACAGTAGATGCTGTTGCTGCTTGCAATTTGCATTTGGAATGGAATCCAGTGGTAAAGTACGTTTGTCCATGCCCTCACGATTCCTGCGAATAAATCGTTCGTTTTCTTCTTATTCTTCGTCTCTTAGACTTTGCTGGACTCGTAATTCTTATGTTGTGTTTTTTGTTTTTGTTGTTGTTCACCCTTTTCTTGTTGTCTTATAAGGTTGATGATGTAAATTGAAACTGCAGCCGAGTGCAACAACAACAACATCAATAAGCAGCAACAATGCACTTTTATATCTGGTATCGCCGCATTCCAATCTCCGGTTCTTTCTCTCGGTCGCTCGATCTCCGTTTGGCTATGTCGATGATGTTGGTTGAAAAAACCCCCCCAAGAAAAATGCAATACAATCTGTTGTTGTTGTTTTCCTTCTTGCTGCCATAGAACCACTACCAGCAACCAAGAACTTCTGTTCGTTCAGCGTCTGTGACTTCAAGTGTAACCGCATTCAATGGCTTTGGAAAGAGTTTTCCACCAGATACTCACTTAGTATGTGGTTTGGCCGGCCAGGAGTATTTTTCATTTACGTATTTTCCCAGGAAATTTCATGGTTTCCATAGAATTCTTTAATGAAGTACAATTGCATTTTTTTCTCAGCGCTTAAGAAGGTTTTCTTTGCGTTTTTTTTCTGTAAATGCATACTTTGGGGGATTGGGTGGAAGTGTAGGGTTGATGAGGAGAGATGAATTGTACAGTAAAGGAATGTTGAGGTTTTGATTGCAGAGTTCTCGGGGTATCCGATTATCATGGCATGTTTATTTCATCTTATCTTAGTTGACATCTTTATTTTAAGGTTAAAGTTAAGGGATACTCGTAGAGATGTTAACGACATTTTCGCTGGTAATTGTTTTCTAAGGGAGAAAGGAAACAAATTAGCTACAGTTATGTGTATTCATCTTATTTAAATGCTCATTTACAACCAGTCCATTTGACGCACATGAATTCCAGTAGGTTCTGCCTCCTCCATTCTGCTACACAAAATTTGCATAAATCTTCTTAAACTTAGTCTTTCCATTAGAGTTTCGGCCATTCTCTTCTGTACTTTCCAACCCTGACCTCAGGTTCGGGTACATTTATCAAATTTATTCGTGCTTGCAAATCCTTAAACCATAGTTTTCAGTCAGTTATTATATTGCAAAGCCATAAAACAGGGTTTTGAGTCTTTTATTAGATCAAACCTGGAATGAAACTCCCTATTCGAGCGTCAGACCTATATCCCAGCTTCGACTAGGATTTTTATTTGTATTTATTGTCTCAATCTAGGTTTGAGCTTAGTTATACAGAGCAAAATTAAGTATCGGGCCTAAATTTCAGCTTATTTCATGTGAAAGTTTTGGGATATCTTAGCACTACGATTTAATTTTGTATTTATACAGGATATCCCAGATTTTGAATTTTGCATACATACGCCTGCCTTGTCCCATTCTGTTGAACGCCTTTCTTGTTTTAACTTGAATATTGGCAGTTAATATGCATTGGCCTTTACTTTGGCATTCCTCTTGTAAGCTGGTTGCTGTTGCCACCATCAACATTCTTGAAAGCAAAGAAATTGTTGCCGAGAAGACGAAGACCAATAGCGTATCAGTCTTAGTAAAAGAAGTAGTCGAGAAACACAACTGCAACCAGTTGTTTGTGGGGTTTTATGCTGGCTAAGAAGAAACCTAATACCATAAAAAGTGGTTAGACTGCATTCCAATGTTTTCAATATATGTACGGACGGTACGAGTGGACTGGTGGAGTATGCATTTGCCTGGCCATAATGTTGTTTGCCGTTGCTGCTGTTGTTGTTTGTTATGATTATTCTCAGTCTTTTAAAGAGCAAACCACCAAGATATTTTATATGCATGTGGGGATGTGGTTGTGTGGTGTAGGCATGCCAAGACGGCGAGTAGGTTGTATAGGTTGGAAGGTGTCTTTCTAAGGTTGTTTGGATGAAGCAGCTTGTCGTTAAGTGCATGTGTACTCATTGCGCTGTACTATATGTTGCTCTCTCGATTTGTATATATTTGTCTGTAGCAGCTCCTCCTGACATCGACATCTTTCCATAAATGACTAGAACTTGGTCTCTCTCGCGCTCTCGTCATGCTCTCTTTCTCTGTGTGTTGCTGGTTGGTCTGACATGTTTGTGGGTATCTGTTGCACTTATTCCTCTTTTTACCAAGAGCCGCTGCACCGGGGGTCTGGCGTTTGTGTTTGCAAGATGTGGACTTCACTAGTGCTGTTAGTTTGCTGGTGCTAAGACGCGCGTAGTCACATAAAAATACAACCAAACAAGTCCGAATTCTCCAAAAAGAGAAGAAAACCACACAACTAAAATGAAAATAATTTAAATCAAAAAAGAAAAATAACAATAAATTTAACATCAACGCCAACGTATTTGTAAACTAATTAAATAATTACTTACAATATTGTTATACTTTCATAAAAAGCAAAAGTTACCAATATTTTCATTGTTCAATTAGCATTGTAAACGAACCACCGCCGCCGCCGTCACCGAACAACGATAACGAATTGAAAACGAAACGAGCAGCACAATTGTTAAACAAAAACAAACATTAAACCATAATTTTTATGATCACTGGAGTTAAACGCTTTAATATTTATTGTGGTGAGTTGATTTCTCCCTTTAATTTGCTCTCTTTTTTGTTTTTAAAACAAAGATAACGGATAACAACTTTGAAGGAAAGCGGGATTTAAAAAAGAAAGGCAAAATGTTAAACATATGTACATACATACATATGTATGCATGAAACGAATTGTGCGACAAATAAACAAACAGCAAAGTTACAGTGTTGTATTTTAACGGCAATGTAGACAATTTCTCTCAAGTTGTGAAAACAACTTGAAATGTGCTTTCGCAAAAACCGTTGTGTAGTGATTTGGTGATGTAAACACTATCCCAGTAAGACTTTGATCAACGTTTCTGAGCACAAAGATTTGTCGTTCACACTAAACTAAAATCGCCTATGAAGATTTTGGATATAAGAAATCGGAGAGTCGTGGTTTGTTAAGGAGAATGCTGGTGATATACATATCTAGAATATGGGATAAAGCTGAAAGATTTTAGTTTAGTGTGAATGGACCTAGGCTGCCAATAATGAACTTTTGCAATTGCTATTTTTATTAGAATCTAAACAGACATGGTTCAAATCTCACGGCAAAATAGGCTCTGTTTTATAAAACCTTCATTCGCCAGTTCCCGCAGTTGATTGAATATTATGAATAACCGATAAATAATTGGGCTATTCCTAGTATCAGTTCGATATATGATGTTTACTTTGTTATAAAAAGAAAATGCCATTTTTTTATTCAGAGATCTTCTGGCTTCTTCGTTTTCGAGTTAACATTTGTTTAAGCTCTCATTCAGTCTTTGGGTAGGTGGTAATCCAGTGTTTTTCAGCCAAATTCGTTTATCCGTTTAAACCTTTGTTAAACCGATGAGTTAGCGATCATTGAAAACTGGATCGTTAGATTTAAACTAGAATTATTATATTCTAAACTGACATCTGTTAGCGCTACTCTATGTCAAGGGAATTACATGAAAAGTATTACAAATATTTGCATATTAAATTAGTATTATTTTTGATGCTCTGAATTTACTCACTTAACTGGTGAATAGTTTAGTTCTCGCTTAGCTATATTACTGCCAGAACCATTTTATACAAACCCAGTGATGAAAATGCTGTCACCTTGTCTCTATAACTCTTTTAGCCTTTTCACACTGAAGGCAAAACGGAGCTTAACTCACATCGATTTCGTCGTCAGTGCGAAAAGGACATTAGTTGTTTAGCAAATCAAACAAACACTACGACCAATATTAGGTATCTCATGTTGAAGTATATACTTAACTGAATTTGAAGGAAATATAAAAATCACCATCGTTTCTAATACACGGTGGTGAAAAAGTAAACATTTTTCTGTAATTTTGCAAATGAAAAACTAATTTCACTAGCATTCAAAGTTTTTCATTAAGTAAAATATTGGGCGATTACTTTTGTCCCACCTTGTATGTATTTGCAGATATGACATGTTTATTTATATTAATTTAACGTTAACAACAAGTACGTCCGCTCACAATTGCGTCTTTCATCAACGTTGCCATTTTTAATTGCAAGGGGATCATCGGCTTTTCACTTCATCGAAATTTCATAACGTACAGCGATCCCCATTTATTTTTAGAGCAATTTTAATAAATTCGTATTTATTTTGCGGATTAACCAACACTATCTGCCATATGTTTATATCAATATCAATTGGATTTGCAATATGTCTGTTGAAAATTTATAAATACTTTGCTTTTGCACTGGATATATCGGAAAAAGTATTCATTTTCAAAATTTCATAAAGCCAATTAAACCCATGGTTAACTTACAGTTTCAGCTAACCAACAGTTGTAGCTGTCAGTTTATGTGGAGTTTAACATCTCTGGTTGGCTATCGCTAAACAGAGTTGTTGAGAATGGGCGAGAGAATGTTAATTGGTTCTTCATAATAGCGCAATTAGGGGACATTTACACTTAAACTTTTATCGATCATCGATCATATGAGCATTTTACTATGACAAATAAATGATCAAAGCAATCTTCACAGAACTGGAGTCGATCGCCACTAGTATTCCATATCTATCAGTGTAAACGCGCCTTGCCGTCCTATGTCTGTTAGCAACAGCTTTTTTACACTGCGAGTAACAAAAGCCTTCAATGAATTAATTCATCATATCTCGGATTGCATTAATCATTATTTATAATAATGATTTTTAATAGAGACAAAATTGGAAATTTCCGCATATTAAACTTACTGGTGGTTAGGGCCACATCACAGTACACACTCACATATATGATCGAGATTATTAATAAGATAAGATATTTATGTATAAATATAATTTTTATTCATATCATTTTTATTTATCTCATGTGGGTTTATGGTTATGCAGCTCATGCTTTGGAAAATTTGCAATGATTCAGTGAGTGGTGTGGTGGATATGTATACGCTGTTAATGCTACTCCCATACATATTTTTTGGATTTTCTTTGTAATCCATTTTCAACATACTCCTCGTCGTCATCATCGCCATCGACGACGACGACGACGTGCTTACTTACATACATATGGACGTATACGACGCCATCCATCCAACATACACATGGTATGTAAGTCCGCTCTGTGCATTGAACCTTTTCGAAAAGTTTTTCACTTCCCATTGATGTGTTTTTTTAATTCAGCTTTTTTTATACGACACAACGACCATGGAAGATATAGTCGTTTCTTTCTAACCAGTTGGCGAGGAGGTATTGGAGTGTTGGACAACAATGCGGTGTGTTGTTTGCTGGCTTGCTTGCTTGTTGTCTGTCTGGCTGTGTGTCTACTCCTCTTACGCGTCTTTGGCATTTTTACTATAGCGCAGCTCATGGAGTAAAACAATACTACTGAGTCGAGTTTGGGGAATTTTAACGACACGACGGTGCTGTGCTGTGCTGGGTTGCCTTGTATTTATGTTGCATGTTGAGAGTGGTAGAGAGCATATCGGGCATCGGGCTTGGCTGACTGGATAGATGGTTGTGCTCGCTTGCCTGGTCGGTTTGTGTTGTTTGTCATTGTACGGCTGGCTGGCTGGCTGCCAGTCAGACTGTTGGTTGTTGTTTGTTTGTAATTGCAACGAACGAGGCTTGCTTGACAGCATTCCATTGAAACTTTCTCACAGTCTTTGAGGTTTTCAAAAGCTGTGCAAGATGCTGTTGTGCTATGCTGCTGCTTTAGAAAAGCCAACAGCCTCCACCACCTCCCTTCTCTTCCTTGGCCGGCACAGCTTGTCTGCAGCAACATCTCGTCGGTGTGTTGCTGCTGTGTTAAGTTAAGGCAAGAAGTACTTACAACATCCCCAGTAACAAAAAACCGAAGAAGAGGAGGTAAAAAACGTTGATTGCTTTGGTTTCCATGTAACTCCAAGCCAGCATCTCATAATGGCTAAAATCGGGCCGCTCATTCAGTCCAAGTGAAGTTGAGCAATACACATACATACACACATATAGATATAAACTTTAGCCAGCCACCATTAAACAAAAAAGCCGTAGAGATATGGGTATGGTTCAGCTGGCTTGGCTGGATTGGATGGCTGGCTAGCTATTGCAATTGTGCTGATATAGTAAACTTGGTTGGTTTCTTTGAAAACAAAACAAAAAACACATTTTTACAATCTCCTGTTGGTCGTACAAAAAAAAAAAGAAACGTGGCTAAAAGACTTTGCTGCGATGGCTTTGTTGTATGTAAAAGACAGCAACAAGAACAACACATCATCAACTTCAGGGAAAAACCGAGGCGAACTTCAAAAGAGACCACCATCACCACCACCGCCATCATCATCATTTATGTTGTACAACAAGAGGAGTACTTAAATTCAACCAGCAACTTGGCTCACCATTATTCTGTTACTGTTTTTCATTTCTGTCAAAGATAAAAAAGCTTAAAGGCTTGGTTTGGTTTGGGATTGTATGTGTAGTGCGGCCGCTGTCTTTTTGCTGTAATTGTTCGTCTGTTAAAGGCAAAAGAATGGGTTGGTGGTTTGTCTTCTTGGGATTTTTGTTCATTAATTGGAGCTGGCCAAAAATAGTGGGCATAAAATCATCATTAGGCAAAAGCCTATTCTAGAGATGTTAGCAAACAACTGTCTGTACTGTCCAAACAACAGAATGTTAACAGTAGCAGCACTTTTCAGCAATGCATTTTTAACATATGCATATACATTATTGATGTAATGTAATATTAATGTTATTTTATCTAAGGAAATATATCGTAAAATTCGACATCAACAGTCTCTGTTGACATGAACCACCACACAGTTACGTTATGTTCATAACATTCATAACATCTTTTACAGAAACGAACATTTGCCACGGGTAGTGTAAACAGCCCTATGTTTCTCTCATGAATAAGAGGGCTAAATATATAGTGTAAAAAGTAGAAGAATCGCCAGATTATTTCAAAGAAACTTCAGGATGGAATTTGTAAAATGTAAGGAGGCAAGTGGATGGAACTGCTTTCGTGGAGGATACGTTTTTGTGTTTAACCGCTTTCCTGGTTAGATATAACCGGGGGTTATAGATGTGAAACTCCACTGAAACTGAGAGCTGTTTAAGACTGGAAAACTAAGTTGCAATAAGAAAAACCTAAATAAAAATGTCACTCAAAATAACACTTTTTTCAAATTGTCGCTAACAGCAATATCAACGTGTGCGAAAACAAGTTTTGAAAAAAAAAATTGTTAAAAAATGTTGGTCTTAGCCTGGATAATTATCCAGTGTAAGTAAAATTTATAATTATCGAGGCTTAGTCCAAAAAAGTCAACACAAAATATTTTTTTTTTTGAAAATTTGTTTTGATACAAATATTTATATTGCAGTTGGCGACAATGTGAAAAAATATTTTTTTAGTAAAAAATTAACATTTTAGTTATCACAGCTTAAAGAAAAAAGCCCTAATGATTACAGTAACAGAATGTGATATACTTTCCAAGATGCACCTTAATATGATTCTGAGACAGTCTGAAGTGGACGGTCGATCGTATTGCATTCGTCTCGTTGTCGTCGGTAATTTGTTTTTGTTGTTCCTCATTTCGTGAAATAAGAAAACAAAAAACAATTGTAGACTTTGTACACTTCACTCAATAGTGATTGTATGTGTGTGTGACGTTGGCTATGACTATGTTGGTGCGGTTTGGTTCGGTGGGATCTCTGTAAAGTGAGTGGGTTTTCAGATTGAAATCGTGGTCTTTTATTTTTAGTATTATGGGAACAAGAAGTTGTAAAGCAACTTTAACTAGAACTTTGGAATGTTTGTTAAAATAATTGATTTCAAACTTAAGAATAATAAACAACAACAAAAAAGCAAAGAAAAAACACTGAGCTCTATTGAAGTAAATGTAAATGCTTTGAGAAGCGGATAGGCGACGGATTGCATAGCAACAAACTCGAAACCGAAAACGAAATTGAACGCTGCTCTTTAATGCGGCCGAGTTTTCAACGATAATATCAATTTATTTGTAGGCAATTGTTGCAAGCTCTGGGAATGGGAACAACTAAATTCTACGAAATCAATATTTATGAAAGCTCATGTTTCGAGGAATGACGTTGTGTTTTTCTCTCTTCTAAATATTAACATGCATATGCACTCGTATGTAGTATGTTTGTACTGAAATATGTAAATAAAGACTGGGTATTTATTTGTATGACTGGCGGTTATGACTAAACATCACTGTGACTGGCATTGGTTGAACGCCATCATAATTGTTAGGTTTTTGCATTCTGTTTTTGTTTTGTTTAATAAGGAAACCGTAGTTGCCCAGAGATAAATAAAAAACAAACTCTGATAAATAAAAAACACTTGCGCCGTCGTCGTCTGGTACCACTTAGCGCTTTCAATGCAAATCTGTGTGTATTACTCTCAAGTGTCAGAGAGGGACAGAGAGATGTATAAAGTTTTGTGTTTAAATTGCAAATCATCATTTGCGAAGTCGTCAACTTTTCCTACCCTTCTTCAATGATAAAACTTTATTTCGCACGTCCCTTTCAAATGTCACCGCTCTCTCAAACGCTTAAATTCCTCTCTCTCTATCTCTCTCTTTCGCTCATTCCATTTATGTTTTACTATGTAATTACAATTGAAATTCGAAATTGAAAAAGATAAGTAGTGAGTACTACTAATACTACAACATTACACTTGCATATTACAATCACAACAACACCACTATGCGGCGCAGACATGTCCACACTGTGAACTTCGAAAATGGAAAATTGTATGTATTCTTTATAAACAACCAATGCATAGACTGAGAGAGATCGAGAGAGTGTGCTCACTCGAAAGTGGTGAAAACTGTGATGGTAATTTGTAATTTGTGTATTTAGCAGCTGTTGTTGGCAGATGGTGTGGCGTATTGTTTTGGGGGTTGTGTGGGGATACTTTGTGTGAGAATGAGAGCGAAGGAAAGATTTAGAGATACCAGATTGTTTTTATATATTATTAATGCAGTCCCCACAGCATGGATTATTTAATTGTGCTGCATAGAATACGATAATGATGAAAAATCTAAAATTATTTTATATTTTTAGCTAAAAATCACTTTAGAAAAATAAATCAAAAATACAACCTTCAAAAGTATTAAATTAATTAAAATTAATATTTTTATAATAAACTAGCTGAACCCCGCCCGCTTCGCCAGGCAAAAACACAAATGGTAAAATTAAAATCAGGTTTCATATTGATCTTATCATATTGATATTATCGTGGTCAGTAATATATACGTTCCAATTTTCAGCCTTCTAGCTAAAAGACACTTTTGCCACGCCCCAACTACCCACCAAACGAAAATTCAAACTCCAGCATCATATTTATCTTTCTTGTGGTCAGTAATATATACGTTCCAATTTGCAGCCTTCTGGCTCAAAAAAACACTATTGCCACACACATAAAATGAAAATCCAAATTTCGGCATCATATTTATCATTCTCGTGGTCAGTAATATTTATGTACCAATTTTACATCCTATGTCCTTCCTTGGGCCAACACGAATTCATCAAGCCCAAAATCGTGAAAATCAGACGATCCGTTATAAAGTTTTGCGTGTTCACACGGACGGCATTCTCTTTTATAAATATAGATTATTTAAAAATGATAGATGTGCAACGTTGTTACAATGACGTTTGTGATTTTTTTGATTCAATCTGGGATATGAAGTTCCTGTAATTTTTTAATTGTGATAGGTTTATCTAGTTTTCGCTTATAAATAGTAGAAGAATTTCGTAGAATTTTTTGTTATATGCCTTTTTTACAAAACGGAGGGGTCTGTAAAGTTAAGTGTAATATGGCCTAAAAATTGTTAAAAACAAAAAAAAAGCAATTGGAAATAAAATTCTACTTCTGTAGATAATAGGGCTGTTTTTCTTTAAGACTGGATAACTAAGTTGCGATACCAAAAACCAAAAAAAATGTTAAAATTTCACTCAAAATTAAAAATTCTTTTTTAAAATTGTCGCCAAAAGCAATATCAATGTGTGTGTGAAAACAAATTTTGAAAAAATAATTTTGTGTAACAATTTTTTGACTTAGCTTGGATAATTATCCAGTGTTAGTCAAAATTATGCTTATCGAGGCTAAGTCCAATAAAGTCGACACAAAATATTTTTTGAAAATTTGTTTTGACACATATTTTTATATTGTAGTTGGCGACAAGGTGAAAAAAGGATTTTTTTATTTTGAGCAACAAAAAAAAATTTTTTGTTATCGCAGCTTGTTATCCCGACTTAATGAGAAACAGCCCTATTATTGTGTGTATGAAAACAATTTTGAAAAAATAATTTTATGTTAAAAATTTTGGACTTACCCTGGAGTCACTGTAAGTCAAATTTATGATTATCGAGGCTAAGTCCAGAAAAGTCAACACGAAATATAGTTTTCGTAAAATTGTTTATTGTAGTTTGCGACAATGTGAAAAAATAATATTTTATTTTGAGTAAAAATGTATTTCTGAATACATATCCAAAATGGATTCGGTTGCAAATTTGAGTTGATTGAGTTATGTTTCCGACCAAGTTGAAAAAATAACTGTTATAAATTAACGCATTTAAAGTTTTGGCTAGCAACTAAAAACGATGGCTAAAAACCGGAAATGGGACAATTCGAAAATTTTCTCCGTCCTAATCTTTTTATCTTATAAATCTTATAAATTATTACTATAAATTAACGCATTTAAAGTTTTGGCTAGCAACTAAAAACGATGGCTAAAAACCGGAAATGAGACAATTCGAAAATTTTCTCCGTCCTAATCTTTTGGGATAGCATTTTTGAGTACCTAGTGAATCATTTACAAGAAAAATAAAACAATCGTTTATTCGAAAATCTTAAGAGTTTCTAATTTCATCATTTACAAATGAATGCGAAAGGAAAATAAAGAACAGAACTTTAATCCGTCCGAAAAGGGTACATATATGTTTAATTGAAATCTTAAATATTTCGTGTATTATTTGGATTTTGCACATAAATAGCAAATAAAAAGTTATATCCATTCGTATCAAACTGATTTTAATTAGAAAATCGACAATTCCGTTTTTTGGCCGGTAACTAAAGTGTGCCGCTTATATTCGGCGTATCTTGGGAATTACTATAGAGAGTAAACTGATTTGTGAACATGTTATCACATTTTTATGGAGTATCGATAATTATATTATTTAATCGAATTAAAAAATATTTTGTTATAATTCCTTTTAAACTACACACTTTGGTAGTATCAATCGGTGGGAGGAAGTACCAGCACATACGTGAATGTCTTTGATTTATGCCGGTGATAACGATGAATTTATAGCCTTTACAGATATTATTCGAACAAAGTTAAATACTTACAGATATTTTGTATAAAAAAATGCATGGCGTCTAATGACAGTCTTACGATAAACTTGTTGACATTTTTTGCAAGACACGATTAGATTGGCATTTTTCGTTGATAATTGTTTGGTCATGATAAGAATTTTTCAAGGTCTGGCAACTAGGTAAAATGCAGCAGATTGCAAACTACACTCTTCTAAGGGTGAACAATTTTCTACCCTTCTCTCTTTCTCTCTCTCTGTATGCGACAATGAGAGATAGTTGAGTATTGCCATTGACCAAAGTTGTTTGGATTCAAGTGCGCATTCTCTCTCCTTTAATAACCCTAATTAGTTGAAAATTCTCTCTCTCTCTTTGTATCGCTGGATGTTTCTCGTTATCTCTAGTTTACTTAATGAACAAATAGTGTTTTGTTGCCCTCTGCTGCTTTGCTGTGGGAAAACTACCACATATTTTTCCATATAACAAACGGGAACGTCGTCATTTGTAAAAGTGAACGCCATCGTGTGGTATCGAAAAGAAAAGTCGCGTGAAAACTTTTTCTTTAACAAAAAACAAAAAAAGTAAAGAAAGTATTCAATCAAATGCATATTTATTGAAAATGTCTTTGTGTAAAAAAGTCAACTAATAAAAAGTAATTACATTTTTTCTAAGAATATATTTTTACTGTGTCTAGAGAGATAAGAACTCTGGAGCCAATTAAGTAACTGATAATTTGCTGTGTGTGGTGTGCTATCAAAAAAAAGCAAAATAATAATATTGAAGTTGTCCATATATATATGAACCAAAATCCACTCATGATTGAATAGTAGTATTAAGGTGGGCCTTTTAGCAACACCTTTTAAAGGGGATATTAGCGAAATATTAGAACTTTACTACGTTTTATTTTAGTTACGACGACATCTGTCCATATAGTGTTTATAGCAAACGAAATAAAAATCAATATTTCAACGTCGGGGTTCCGTGCAGTGGTGGTGGTTGCTGCTTCTTCTATTTTGCTTTCCACCACATTTTCCAGTGCATATATATGCCTGACAGTGTATATACAAGTAATCGCATTTGGATGGTGCGTGTTTCGAAGTTTGTCTCTCTTCGTGGGAATTGAAATAAAAAACTAAATAAATAAAAGTGAATTCTCCATATTGTGATTCTCTTCAAAACGCAGCTCTCTCTCTCTGGATTAAATTTAAATGGAAATTTTCAAAAATCCCAAACAAAAATTATAAATAAAAAATCTCTGCATTAAAATTAAATGGAAAATTTCAAAAATCCCAAACAAAAATTATAAATATTCATTATTTTGTATTTGTACTCGTGTGTACTGTAAATAAAAGTGGAACATGCCAGCATATTTACAAAATTCTTCCTTGGATATGACAACGTTTCACTCTGATTAACCACCGTACAGCTGCGGGGGAGATATTCCTCCAGTATACAATACAGATAATATACAAATGTGTAATTTCCTTTCGTTTATCTTGGATTTCTTAAGAAATAACACTCATTGTTTATCTAATGATTAAAAACAATGAAAGGAATCTTATCTGAAGTACATTCATTAATTTTAAATTGTTAATACACCTAGCAAAAAATTCATGGACGGGAAGCCTTCGAATGACACCGCCATCCGGTGTGAATTAACGAGAGGAAACTTCTCTCAATCAATGAGCTTTACGCCATATAAATTTTAAACGCAGTGCAAATGGACCTACTGTTTATAGCTGGCTGTCTCTGAACAGCTAAACCAAGCGACTTCGGCTTGGAATATGTATAACATTTCATAGTTTTTACCGGAGTATGGATTATTTTATTCCGCCCCTATAATTAGAATTAGGCCAATCCGATGGCATCTGCAAATAGAAAACACAAAGTTCGGTATCATATCGGAAAATTAGTGCTTCACATCACACAGGCAGAGTGCGCAACAATGAAAAATTCAACAGTTATATTCTAAATGTTAGGATAAATGAGAAGAAACATTCCAAGATATAGCTGAGCTTGAAAACTCTGACCATTTGTTAATATCTAGATTGGTATCATAGGAAACCAAACACCATCCACCAGTGCGAATCTAAAAGTTGATTAAGTTTTTCTAGATAACTTACTTTATTCAACTTACTTTATTTGAAACGAGCACTCCTTTGTTCGTAAAGAAGGAACTTCGAACATATAAGAACTTCGCTTCGGGAGTGTCAACACTCCCACGTATATTGCCACAGTTAGGGAAATTTGTTATCTGTTACCATCTTATCTTTAATTATAATCGTACAATATCCTTTTTTTGTAACTTTACATTAATTTACGCATTCCGTTTATTTTCTTTTATTTGCAGTTTAAATCTTTTGTAATAAAAACAACAGCACCAGCACCTTTGTCGCCAATTTCTTCAAACAGTAATAGCAACAAGAACAAGCATCAAAATGCCTGGAGATTTAATAACGCAAATGCTGCCTTTGCAGTCATCCCTGACGTTTCCCTGTAATCGTTTCTATCAAATCAATCCGAGGTATCAGCAAGTCGCCTCGACATCAACGAGCCAGGACGAAACGGACAATAACACCCATCACGATTTCTTACAAATTGGCCAGCTGAAGCCACGTTATGCCATGGACGATAGATTCCATCGTGAGGATGAACGATTAAAAACGTTCGAGAATTGGCCATTGGATTTTTTGAATCCCAACGATTTGGCCATGTCGGGTATGTTTTTCATGGGCGAATCGGACAAAACAAAGTGTTACTTTTGCGAAGTGGAAATAGGTCGGTGGGAACGTGAAGATCTGCCTGTACATGAACATCTGCGCTGGTCGCCGAATTGCCCATTGCTGAGGAGACGCACCACCAACAATGTGCCCATGAATTCTGAAATGCTGGAGCGTTTACTACCGGCTCCCAGCTATGATATTTGTGGAGCCAATGATATAGAAATACGTCGTAATGCCTTTGCAGAAGGCACAATACCTGCTGCTCATTTAATGGCTGATGTGCCGCCTGGTTCACCGCTGGCCCTAACTAGCAATATTGCCGCCAGCAGCAGTAACAGCGGTGCAGCCGCTACCGGTTCATTTTTCCCTGAAGTACCGGAATACGCTATAGAAACTGCACGCATGAGATCGTTTGCCGAATGGCCCAGACACATGAAACAACGACCAGAACAATTGGCCGAGGCTGGATTCTTTTACACGGGTGTGGGTGATCGTGTCAAATGTTTTAGCTGTGGTGGAGGTCTTAAGGATTGGGATGATGACGATGAGCCCTGGGAACAACACGCCCTCTGGATGAGCAAATGTCGTTTCGTGAAGTTAATGAAGGGCGAAAGCTACATCGAGAGTATTGCCAATAAATTCAAGAAAACTGGAATGTGTCCCGCTCCTTTGGCAGTAGCAGCAGCAACAGTTGCCAATTCGTCAATGTCATCATCGTCTTCGTCGTCATCATCAGAAGAAGAGGAGGGGGAGTCATTAGCTCGTGCTGTGGAAGAGGCAAAACCTGCCACAGCAATGCCACAATCGGAGCCAACATTGGTGGCATCTCCTCTAGCTGCACGCATACACGAAAAAGTGTGCTCGGAACCTGCACGCCCGGCAGAGCCAAAAAAATTCTCTTCGGCCATACCCGAAGAGAAGCTGTGCAAGATTTGCTATGCAAACGAATACAATACAGCGTTTTTACCCTGTGGCCATGTGGTGGCCTGTGCCAAGTGCGCCTCGTCCGTGACAAAGTGTCCCATGTGTCGGAAACCGTTTGCAGATGTTATGCGTGTATATTTCTCTTAGGCGCCAATCACCTCAACTACTGTACTAAATCAGCAGATTTGAAACTGCAACAATGTCACCACCACCACAACCACACCCTCAAATATGTAAATAAATGTTTTATATCATCCTGCCTACACAACAAGCTTACATTAACCAGACGAGTTTAACGGCCAGTTGGGATTTGTACCGCCTTATGGGCACATGAGTCTTAACTGGCCGTTAAATTTTCATGGAGAAATAAATAATTAAAGAGAATAAGTTTATTTCCTAAGTATGGCTCGAATAGCCATTTCTCGGCTTTGAAAGGAAAGGCATTTGAAAATCCCCCACTCTGTGTCTATAGACCCTCGCCCCCTACCACTTCCCATGAATTATTTAACAAAGACGATTTAAACTCTTGAAAGAAAAAATGAAAAAACGAAAAAATCCAAAAACATACTTGTTTAAATTATTATTAATCCCCTGATTTCTAAAATAAAAATAGTGTATAATCTGTATAAAAACACACATTTAATTAAAAGATCTGTTTTAAGGCACTCTATAATTACGTATAAATATTTAGAGCGGGAGAGTTGGTTAATCGATTCTCTCTTGTTTGAATTGTTAACACAATTAAATTATCTTAAACGTAAACAACACTTTATAGTAATTAAACAACAAATAGCTGTACTATATATATATATTTTTCCAATTCTTTTACAAAAATTTAGTTTACAATAAAACCAAAATGTTCTCTCAAACACTGACATACATTTATTTATATACAATAGAAACAACATTGTTTTATTGAAATATTACACCACCACCCCCCCCTGACGTGACTTTGTAATTTCTCTTAGAAAAACAATCGCCAATGACCGTTTTCAAAGTGTTCGGCTTACAACAGGATGGAATATCTATAAATCATTTTATTCTTTTAAACTCTGGAAGGAAAGAAAGTGATCCTCAAAGGACACTGCACATTTGTTTGTGACCTCCTAGCGGAGCATTTTGGAAACGGCCTTTGTTTAAGTACTAATCCATTTTAGTTTAGTTACCAACTCTGAGACATACATACACAACATATAACCGACTGTTACATTCTAATTAATTTATAACAACAACAACATACCATCCCGTATAATATTATTTGGTGTATACTAAACAAAATAATATCTCTAAACATCAACAAAAACAACAACAACTGGCATTAATGATTTTTTGATAATAAATGAAATAACATATTTTACAAAAATAGTTGTGTTTTCATTAATTGCATTGCGAGGATGAAATGCTAAAGCGCCCCATTAGTTGCCAAACAAGTAAGAATGGTCTAACCTCCACCACGGAGAGACGGTCGAGTAGAGTGATGTTTCTTTATTCAAATAGTGATATTAGTATGTGTGTGTACAAGGGCACAACGTGGACTCTTTCAAATTGCTCTTATAAATCCATTATAATACAGCACGCTGGTATCTGAACTAATCGAGTTGAGAGGGCTGTCCAAGAATTACCCGACCTGGCAAAGAGAATACAAACGTTTTGGAGTCGAAATCTCTGGCTAAATATGGTGAATAGGTAATTTTAACAGTAAATGACTGATTTTGGCCATTGCAACAACGGATATGTGAACTGGAACGTTGTTTTGGTGAAACAGCAAACGCAGCACCCATATTGCGCATAGTTTTTCAACTACTGTGTGAATAGCATCATTTTTATAGACTCCACGAGAGTATTATGTCTGCGCATTTGTTTGTAACACCCAAAAGGAAGGGAGATAATTGTTAATTATACCAATCACGTTTTGAATCGATTTAACAATGTCCGTCTGTCCGTTTGTCCATCTCTTGTAGTCAAATTACAGGTCGCAATTATTATCCGATCTTAACAAAAATTGGCACAAGTTCTGTGGATCAAGGACGAACGCTATTTAATTTGAGGCAAATCGGTTCAGATTTAGATATAGCCCCAATACAAATGTCGCTCCCTATTTGACTTTTTCCGCTCTAGAAACCACATATTACAGCCGATTTTCTTTAAATTCTGCACAACGTTTTATAATCCAACTGTAAACACCTATGCTGAAAGTGGGTAAGATCGGTTCAGATTTATATATAAATATATTTATATATATACAAATGTTGCTACCAAATGTTTAACAGATTTTGGCCAAACTTTACATATTATATTTCACCTATAAACATACATGGTGAAAGCGGGTCACATCGTTCCATGTTTCAATATACCCCCATACAGATGTCCTTTCCAATTTAACATTTTTTGTCAAACACATACATTTACAGGATACAGAAATCCTTCCCGATTTTCTTTTTTACCGAATTGAATTGTAATCGGGCTCCGCCCGACTTTAGCATTTCCTTACTTTTTAACTAATGTCTCTGATATATTCTTATTTTGCTGGAGAGATTTCCAGAAGCAACGCAAATTTTTTGTTATACAATTATACCAATTAAAACGGCCGGCTAAATACCACGAGTGACTTTCGAAAAATTAGGAAAGTTTTAGATTAAATTAGAGGAAAAATCTCAAACAACCACTAAGATTTACAGTAAGTAAGGACTAGAAAAGATGCCTCCTTTCAACCCATTGACTAATCTTATGATCTTCTTAGATATTTTGAAGCCATGCACCAAATATAAAAACAAAAAACCACGAATAAATCAGGAGTCTAATTGTGGAATTCGATGTCGAGAAGTTACGAACGAAATCAAATTTTTTTTTACTCTGATTTGGATTTTTCTTTAAAACAACTTGTTTCAGTTGAAAAGGATGTTGAGTTAAACAAACATTTTAAAAAGAAATGCAAAATTTAGAAACTCGAAATCGCCAAAAATGCGATTTGAAAATCGAACATGGCTGATAAATTTCAAACAATGGCGAGATTTAGTATATTGGAACTAATCTCGATAGATTTTGAATAGGGTTTGCATTTCCCGTACTTTTTATTTCCCGGGAAATAGGAATCATTTTCTCGATTTCCCGGGATCGCGGGACAGTACGGAAGGACAGGAAATCGTCGACATATTGTATTTTTTTTTGAATAAAATATTCGAACTTTAACAAAGTAAATTATTATATTTCGCCTACAAAACATAATGAAATCAAGTTTTAAAGAATTTATAGAAATAACCCTCATCCGATTTGTAGAGAAATCTTCCTGGTTCAAAAGAATCAAGGGGAATACAGAATATTAGATAACCCTACCTTTCCCTTCACTCATTATTCATTCCTTCACCCTACCTCCTAAATTCTTTTCTCCTACACTAGTTACGGGAATCCCAATGCACCGAAATTATTTGGCATCGAGTGAACTTGTCGGTTGGGCCCACAACCGACGGGCATCCCCATTAACTTAACCTATAAGAAATAAGTGAAATCAACTCTTTCCAAGGATGAAAAAATAATTAACTAAGCATATTTTGTAAATTAAGAGGTTTTCTGAAATATACTAACTTTTTGAAACAGACAATGCATTTATAGACTCATCAGATATTCTAATTTATTGGAGAAAGTGAGCGCGATAGAGAATTATATTTCCACTCGAGAGATGTATTGTTAATTGTTAATAAATCTTAAATTAGTAATTGTATATAACATCTGTATGATTTCTCCACAGATATCATATCAGCCGAAAATGAGGCCGGTCAGGCAGTTACTGTGAATGGTCTTCGCTATCCTAAGATGATAACGATCTTTTTATGGCCCGAATTGGAAGATATGGATGTGGACGATATGTGGTTTCAACAAGACGGTGGCACTTGCCACACAGCTAACGAAACAATGTCTCTTTTGCGGACAAATTCAATGACCGTGTTATCTCATGTGGTGGCGATGTCAATTGGCCGTTGGACTTCTTTCTTTGGGGTTATTTGAAAGGAAAGGTGTACGTCGATAAGCCAGCAACAATTCTAGAGCTAAAGGATGAGGTAATTCGGCACATTAACGGCATAGAACCTCAACTATGCCTAAGCGTCATCGAAAATTTGGAACAATGTTTTGTTCCATACATAATTGAACCATACCAATATTATCATAATAAAAAGAAATGACAATATTTTCCTAAATAATTTGTGTTTTATTCAAAATCAACATCGGCCCTTAAAATTTATCCACCCTTTACAATCGAAAACTTATTTGCTGTGTGTGTGTACTGATACAATTACACTGTCCAACAAATTAAGACTTCCAGCTGGTCTGAGTTTCTTTTTACAGTGGGCCATTCTAAGTGAAAAAAGTGTTGTAAGTTAACGTTTGAGAGAATTCTTATTGTCAGAACTATATTGTGGAATTTCATGAGGATCATTGTTGTGGAAGATATTAACCCTCTAGCTCCTCTCCTTTGACCTTTTTTGAGAAAATCAAAAAAGTCCATTCAAAAAGGACATTTAAGGATTAAAATGTTATACGAAGAAATTTGTTGGAAAATTATATAATAATAATAAAATATTCTACAAAAATGATCTACTCAACATGCCCTTTCAGGAATCCGAATTATATGGTCGCTACTCTGTTCCAAAAATTCTATTGGACAGTGTTATCGATTATATTACTGAGTTGTACAGAATAATATTTCTGGGACAGTCCTTATATCCTTCATTGCTTTGATAGTACTGTGCTGGTTTTTATAGATGTAATGTTAACTCATAATCAAATCGTTATCTGTCATATTTGAAGCTACCGAATGCAGCGGCATGATTGTATTGCAGCAAATGCATTTGCATAAATATCAACATTTTAAATTAGTTCGCCATAATACTAAGTACGAGCATCGCATGGAATGCATCTGTTTAACCAACGCAAATACATAGAAATTATCTGCAGGCAGGCACTAATGACGCCTCAATTGAATTGAACCAGTTTCAAAGTAAGTTTCTTGTCGGCTGCTGCTGTTAACTCCAAATCATCCAAATAAGGAAGCGAGTACTGGGGTAGGCTGGCACACTAACAGTGGTCCGCCTTTTTAACGCCTAATAAAGTTCGCAAAACCAATAACAATGTGTGGGCTTGTTGTTGTTCGCCTGTTAATGCTCCGCTCAGGCTGTGACACATTTGGCTTGGCTTGGTGGTGGTGGTGGTGGCATGTTTAACTCTGACTTAAGTTGATGGCTTAGTCTTTAGTTGGGGCCGTTTGTTAGTTCGTTATTAATTCATATATTCTGTCACCGTGTATCAACTTTAATTAAAGGAGACTTTGCAGCGACACAGCACACTATTGGCCTTGTTGTTGTTGTTGGTAATTCGACAACAGAATCGTTTTATATCTTAATTTATGAACAATAACCATTTATGGTAATATGTAATAATGCTGTTGTTGTTGTTACCATGGCCAAACAAAGTGCTAATTGCATATGCATGTACCGGGTGTTTTATTAGAGGTCCAATTTTTCGAAATTAGTCAGATAATGGGTGCATTTTCAACTACAGCAGTTTGTTTCGTTGTATTTCCATCCTATTTGAATTCCAAAGTACAAATTTTGAAAATCTGTTTCCTCTCACGTACACAGTTCATTGAATTATACACATTTTAGCCGTAAAAGTAAAAAAATGGAGAAATCATTTTATTTTGTGAATCTATGCAGTCAGATGAATGTACACACCGAGATTCATCATTCTATCTGTAGCCGTTTAGTTGGTACCATTTTTATCACATTGTATCCTTTGAAAGTATGAATTTGCAAAAACCTTTTTATTCTTCGTGTCTTTACAGCGATTTCATGACTCTAGCTGCAACCATTTGATTTGTACCATTTTGATTCCATTACCTCTAGGGGGAGAGGGGTGGGGTAATAGAGCGTACCAGGTTACAAGTAAAAAAAAAAAAGTTCGCCGTACACCTTCGAATATGAAGTATTATTGAAAGGTAGTTTCAAAAAAATTTTTTTTATTTTTTTATGCCGAACGTAGGGGTCGCGCTTTTACATTTTTCTATATAACTTCTGCATTTATAAACGGATTTTAAAGTGTGATACATCGATGTTTTTGTCCGATTTTTTTGTCTTTGAAGTCATTGAGCTCAAACATGATTCATGATTTTATGCGAGCTTTAATTTTCGATTATTAGAGTGGTACATTAGGGTAGTAGCAACTGAGAAATGATGGGTAAGTACCAGAAGGGGGTGCTTGAGCTCAATGACTTCAAAGACAAAAAAATCGGCCTCGTCGAGACAAAAACATCGATGTATCACACTTTAAAATCCGTTTATAAATACAAGTTATATAGAAAAATGTAAAAGCGCGACCCCTACGTTCGGCATAAAAAAATAAAAAAATTTTTTTTGAAACTACCTTTCAATAATACTTCATATTCGAAGGTGTACGGCGAACTTTTTTTTTGAGGTACGCCCTAGTGGGGTAACTCTCCCCCTAGAGGTACGAATTTGGAAAAACCTTTATTTTACGTGTCTACGCAATCAGAGGAATGAATACGCCGATGTTCATTATTCTTGTGTTTTGGTACCATTTTTATCCCTCTATTCCCATTTTACGCCTTAAAAGTACACTTAAAGAAAAAAGTTTGTTATTAACAGGAGCTATTGTCTGCTGGCTATCAACAGACAATTTTTAGCTATTATAGCAGTTTTTCTGCAATCTTGCCTTTTTTCTTTATTGCTGAAAACAGCAAAATAGCTGTTTGCCACTTCAGCAGATACAAGCCTGATATCTCTTTTTCTGCAGAAAATCTACTCTTGCAGCAGACTTTCTGCTTTCTTTTACTGACAAATTCCTTTGAGTGTACTAATTTGGAAAAAATGTTTATATTTTATGTATCTACTCGATTGGAGGAATATACACACCGAATTTCGTGTTTCTAGTTGTTGTTGATATACACCATTTGTATACCTTTTTGCCCCTAATTCACTCCCTACGAAAATAACAATTTTATGGTGCAGGTTTTTGTTATAAGGGAAATACCCAATATCAAGTAAGTACAAGCAGACATATTTAAAAATACTAAAGGATGATTTTTTAAAAGCTATAGGAAAGTTTTTCAAAAAAAAAAACACATAAAATTCAGAAAAATGCATGAAATCTTTATTGGAATCGATAGTACGGTCCATATAATTTAATGTTTGAAGATTATTTCATGCAAATGTTGACCTTGATTGCGCCTCAAATGGTCCATCCGCAATTTTGGCATTTCCACGTTTTTGAGTAACAGAGGCCCAATTGCTGCGAACGGCGACGAATCGATAATTGATGGTCATCATTAACACTGGCCGATACAGCTGCGATATTTTCTTCAGTTCGCACTCTACGTAAGCGTGTTGGTGGTTTAATGTCCAACAATGTAAATTTGGTGCGAAATTTAGTCACAATAGACCGAATAGCCGTTTCAGTGGGTCGATTAAACTGACCATAAAATGGAAGCGCGCGATGAACTTTCTTAACAGAGCACGCATTTTGATAATAAAATTCAATATTTTGCAAGCGTTATTCGTTTGTAAGACAATTTTTGGTTAAATTATAGACCAAACTGAAGATGTTTGACAGTGAAACAAAACACGAAACGTGCGTCAGCTGTTTAAACCAGTGTTGCCAAAAAGATAATATGTAAAAAATCACCCTTTTTTATTATTAGTGGTATTTTCAGTCCTTGTGAGGGAAACAATTTTCCCTTTGGACCGATTTCGCCCAGTTACAATCCCAAGCGATCTACGACTATAAGACGCATTTATGAAAAAATTCGAAGTCTTAGTTCCTTTCGTTTAGATGCTAAAGTGCTTTCAACAGACGGACAGCGGGTGCACATGGCTAGATCGTCTTAGAATTTTATGACGATCAAGAATATATATAATTTATAGGGACTCAGGTCGATATTTCAAGGTGTTACGAACGGAATGACAAAGTAAGTATACCTTCATTCTGGAAGTGGATGGTATAAAAACACTTAAACAATTGGGATTTTCAATTTTTGTGGAAATTGCAATGTCTATAACACTGTAAAAAATATTTTAAGATTTTTCCTAAAACATAAGAAATTCCTAAACTTAGAAAAATAGCATTCATAAATTTGAGTAAAATCCATACTCCAATTTAGTTCAAAAAATTTAATCCAGTTTAGTAAAATTGTCCTTGAAAATAGGAAAATTAACTAAGTTTGAGTAAAGTTTTCTTATTTCAAAGTCATAGCAAATAGTTCGTTTACTAGAAATAGGGTAGTAAATTTACTTAAATTCATACTTGTGTGGAAGAAAATTTCCAAGGTTTTAAGTAAGAAAAATATTAAGACTTTTTTTGTATTTTTATTTTGTTTTAACTAAAAAATGTGTTTACTGAAATTTATGCCGAGTTCTTCATACTTTTAAGTATTAATGAACTTATAAGAAATCACTTGAAATTGTTTAGAAAATTCTTGAATATTAATCTAAGAAGCAATTCTCATTCGTTTGCCGAGACTTATTTCTTAAACATTTCAAGTATTATTCGCAGCAATCATGAAATAATAGCTCAACTATTTATGGCAGAGGTATAATGAATTTTTTGAGAAATATTTCATGTTGCCAAATTTTTGTATCAGTTTTGCATACTCTGAAGCAAAATCATTTGTTTGAATTATTTTTAGATAAGTTGATCTTATTTGAAGTTCATTTTTTTCCTTATATCAAGTAAAATTTTCCTCAGTTTAAGTAAAAATTTATTCGTTTTGAGGAAAAATTAGGCAAAATTGTCCTAAGTAACGGGTGATTTTTTAAGAGCTTGATAACTTTAAAAAAAAAAAAAACGCATAAAATTTGCAAAATCTCATCGGTTCTTTATTTGAAACGTTAGATTGGTCCATGACATTTACTTTTTGAAGATAATTTCATTTAAATGTTGACCGCGGCTGCGTCTTAGGTGGTCCATCCGCTTAGTCCAATTTTGGCATTTCCACGTTTTTGAGTAACAGAGACCCAATTGGTGCGAACGGCGACGAATCGAAAATTGGTGGTCATCATTAACACTGGCCGATACAGCTGCGATATTTTCTTCAGTTCGCACTCTACGTAAGCGTGTTGGTGGTTTAATGTCCAACAATGTAAATTTGGTGCGAAATTTAGTCACAATAGCCCGAATAGCCGCTTCAGTGGGTCGATTAAACTGACCATAAAATGGAAGCGCGCAATGAACTTTCTTAACAGAGCACGCATTTTGATAATAAAATTCAATAATTTGCAAGCGTTGTTCGTTTGTAAGACGATTCATGATGAAATGTCAAAGCATACTGAGCATCTTTCTCTTTGACACCATGTCTGAAATCCCACGTGATCTGTCAAATACTAATGCATGAAAATCCTAACCTCAAAAAAATCACTCTTTATAAGTAAATATTTACTTGATTTGAGTAAAAATGTACTTTTTTAATTATATTGTTTATTTCAAGTTTTTATACACAATTATATACATTAGAAGCCCCAGCGTAATTTCAAAATTAAGATTACAATTATAGTAATTTAGATTTGTTCATATTAGAAGTGTTTCTATATTTTGCAAAAGGTAAAGTTTTAGCTCTTGTTTAAAAGTCGAAATTGTTGATATATTTCTTAAATAGGCAGGCAACCGATTGTATTCAAATGGTCCAGCGTACGTAATGCGTTGCTTAGTCAATTCCAATCGGCATCTTGAGACCTGAATGTTTTCCGACTGTCTAGTATTCCGTCCAGTTCGGACTATATTTCTATTAAATGTAATTGTTCTTGCACCTATGCCTCTTAGACACTTAAACATGTACATCAAAATGTGTTGTTTATACAAACCACAGACCGGCAATGTCTGTTTTGCTTTATATTTGTATAGGTCATTCGATGAGTAACGCACAGGCAAATTGTGTACTATCTTTAAGGCTTTGTTTTGAGCTGATTGTAAGGATTTCAATGAGTTGTGCGATGCAGATCCATATATCATAGGCAAGTATGTAAGATGCGAGTGAACAAGTGATTGATATATAATCATGTTAACGCCAGTACTCAACTTATGTTTAAATTTATGCAGAATTCCTACAGCTGATGATATCTTTGCATTAATGTCCTTTATATGAAGATCCCATAACAAATTATGATTTAAATGCATGCCCAAATATTTCATTCTCTGGGACTCAGCAATTGGTGTTCCCTCCACATGAATTACCATTTCACCATTATTTGAGCTAATGTAAGGCTTAAATCTTATAAATTTTGTTTTTCCGGCATTTAGAACTAATTTATTAATGCGAGAAAATTCAGCCAAAATTGTACTCGATTTGGGTTTGAAGAACTTTTTCGTATTTGTACTTATAGATAAGACATACATCATCAGCAAATAAAAACAGCTTTCCATTAAAATTTATATTTTTTACGTCATTTATATAAATCTTAAATAACAATGGACCTAAAACGCTCCCCTGAGGGACACCATGTGCAACTGGCAACATGCAACTACTCGACGAACCAACTTGGACGTACTGCAATCTATTTTGTAGGTAATTCTTAAATAATGCTAGGGTTTCAACCGTAATTCCAATATTACTTAACTTGCTTAGCAAAATATCATGATGGACCAAGTCAAATGCTTTGGAAAAGTCAAAAAATACACCAGCTACTCCCTTAGTTACTCCCTTACTTAGTTTTAGGAAAATTTCAGCAAAATTTACTTAGATTTAGTATAAATTTACTTGGTTTTAAGAAAAATTTACTTAGTTTTACGAAAATTTTACTTGAATTTAGTAAAAATTTACTTAGATTTATGAAAATTTCTGCAAAATTTTACTTAGATTTAGTAAAAATGTACTTGGTTTGAGGAAAAACTAACTAGAATTTTCCTCAGTTTGAGTAAATATTTACTTGATTCGAGGAAAATTGAACTAGAATCATGTTTAAAGCATGTAATACTTTCAAGGAAAAGTTTTAACTTGATATGAGGAAATATTGCTTTAGTGCTATAATTTTAGTTCATTAGTAATGAGTTTATCTTTACAGGTTTCACTTTTTTCTGAGTATATAAAATATTAATTCAAGTCGAATCTTTCCTGAAATTTTCAGAAAAATCGGAGTCATGAAACCACATATTTTAACCAATTTTGTTCATATTCCCCAAAACGCATTATATTTCACCTAGTAAGATCAGTGGTCAAATTGGGTCACTTAGGTTCAAATGGCCTAGTAAGTGCCGTGGTCAAATTGGGTCACTTAGGTTCAAATGGCCTAGTAAGTGCCGTGGTCAAATTGGGTCACTTAGGTTCAAATGTCCTTCCCCATGTGATATTTTCTGCTGAAGAAATTACATATTTTAATGGATTTTCTTCAACGTTAGCACAATACGGTATATTTTAATTAGATGCAGCCTCGGACATCTATAAACATCTCTGGATCACATCGATTCTTGTTTTGGAGATTTTGTTTAATTGTTCCCAAAAAGTGTCGATATATTCGGGACATAAGTTTTGGTGGACGTAAATGTCTCTAATGATTTGAATTTTTAGAATAAAGCCGCTATTGAAAATATACTTAAAATTCAGGCTTTTCCAGTCTAATTTTTTGTGATGCATTTTTGTCAATTTTTTTCTGAAATAATAGACCTCTGTCTTAGAGTAACTTATTGGCCGAATTATTGGACCTTTATAGTATTTGTTGTTTTTTTTTTCATAGTGAGAACTGTAAAAATTTTCATATTTGTTCTTATTATTTTATAAAACAGTCAATACTTTTCATTTATATTTCATAATCATATATTCACTTTGTCATTCTGTTTGTAACACCTTGAAATATTCAACGGAGACCCCATAAAGTATATATATTCAATATCCTGGTAAAATTCTAAGACCATTTAGCCATGTCCGTCTGTCTGTCTATTGAAAACACGCTAGCAGCCGAACGAAACGAGCTAGGAGGTTCAAATTTTCCCTAAATATGTCTTATGGTTGCAGATCGGTTGGGCGAAATCGGCCCAGGATTTTTCAAAATTCGTACTTTTGGAATGAAAAGGGATAAAAATTGTACCAATGTTAAGACAACAGCTAGAAACATGAAATTCGGCGTGTACGTCCGTACGTACGTAAACACGTAAAATAGAGAGACTTTTCGACATTTGTACTTTTAAGTAAACACTTGGAAAAGAGGGATAAAAATGGTACCAATCAAACGCTGAAGATAAAATCATGAAATTCGGTGTTTGCTTTTATCTGACTGTGCAGATGTGAAACATAAATTATTTCTTTTCGAAATTTGTACTTTTAGGCGGAAATGGGGCGAAAGGGATACAAATGGTACCAATCAAACGCTGAAGATAAAATCATGAAATTCGGCATTTGCTTTTATCTGACTGTGTAGTCGCGAAACATATAGGATTTCTTTTTGAAATTTGTACTCATAGGGGGAAATTGGGGCGTAAGGGATAAAAATGGTAAAAATCAAACGCTGAAGATAAAATCATGAAATTCGGCATTTGCTTTTATCTGACTGTGTAGACGAGAAACATAAAGTATTTATTTTCGAAATTTGTACTTTTGGCGGAAAATGGGGCGAAAGGGATACAAATGCTACCAATCAAACGCTGAAGATAAAATCATAAAATTCGGCGTTTGCTTTTATCTGACTGTGTAGTCGCGAAACATATAGGATTTCTTTCTGAAATTATTACTTTAAGACGGAAAATGGGGCGAAAGGTATAAAAATGGTACCAATCAAACGCTGAAGATAAAACCATAAAATTCTGCGTTTGCTTTTATATGACTGTGTAGATGTGAAACAAAAATTATTTCTTTTTGAAATTTGTACTCCTAGGCGGAAAATGGGGCAAAAGGGATAAAAATGGTACCAATCAAACGCTGAAGATAAAATCATGAAATTAGGTGTTTGCTTTTATATGACTGTGTAGACGCGAAACATAAAGAATTTCTGGGGCGAAAGGGATACAAATGGTACCAATCAAACGGATGCAGTTACTGCGTAGACACTAAAAATAAATCTTTCTATCTTCGTACCTTTAGGATCAAAACGTCATAAAATTTTTACCACACAAACGGCTGTAGCTAGAATCATGAAATTCAGTGGTTACACTCGTCTGTCTTTGTAGACACGCACAATATGAGAATTTCTCCAAAATCGTCCTTTTAGGGTCAACATTTTAAAAAACGATAAAAGTTGTACCAAGCATACGGATGTACCTAGAATCATGAAATTAGATGTCCAATATGGACGCGAAACATAAAGGATTTCTGAAATTTGTACTTTTCTTATCAAAATGATACAGTCACTCTGTTTGTAGCTGAATAAATAAATTGCAAATGGGAGAATTCGGCCCTGGGGAAAATGTTTCTCTCTAATGATGACTGACCTAATATTTAGAGTATATTTTTGAAGATTGCTCCCTCATTTTCACTTTCTGATTACAATTGCAGTATTATATATTAGTAGACTATTAATATTATTATAATGAAGCAATGAAGTATGCCTTATAGTTTGAAATAGCAAACGTTTATAGTAATGCTCATTAAATATATCATAATTTTCAAAATATGATATTTATCTTCTTTGTAAAGTCGACAGGCACTAATCTGTCGGCAATACTGTGGAATGCACTCCGTGGTGGAGGGTATATAAGATTCGGCCCGGTCGAACCTTTTTACTTGTTTTTATTTAAAGTGCTCTCAAGGGTCTATTAATTCAGAAAAAAATGTGGGCAAAAATGCAACATAAGAAATTACACGGGAAAAACATGTTTTCAGGAGCGTTTAGCTCACAGATGGTTTGACCCAGATGACGAAATATTTTGCAGATCATAGGGGGGATATCTTTGTAGAACAAACAAATCTATTATCTATTATTTTGAGTGTTTATTAGTAGTGATCGAAATAAATAAAAAACACTTCATCAGTTTGCAAATGCGTGAGATAATGTATAATGGGTACAATAATAATTTATTAAACTCTTCAACAATAATGAATGGCTTACATAACTAATGCGAGTATCACCGCCTACATATCTTCGATCTCTAAACGGTTATTTCAAAATGTACATAATTTTTATTGGATTTCAAAAATGCCTTCTGTATATTGACATTGATGGCAATGTCTATAATGTTGGTACTACTGAAATAGTCCAAGGCGACGACATTTGCTGTCGATCCCCAAGGACCACGTAGCCAATTCGAGACCTTGCTATTGATGTGTGCGGCGCGTTCTTTGGCTGTTTGCAATTTGTTGGTGTTCTGAAAATGGGGAAGGAGAAAAACAAATCAATATAACCCTAATACACGGATATCTATGTTGCTAATAAATAATAATTAAAGTCTGTCCCAATATAGATACATATATGATTCAAGCAACTTGATACTGGGGTATTTATTTTTCAGAGCGTAAACGCAAATACATACCAATGATTGTTCCATGCTTTTAATGGCATTGAATGACCAACCTTCATCTTGTACCGGAGACGATTTCTTTTTGCTGAACAACAGGCGCATATAGTCCAAGGCTTGTGATGTATTCATGTATCCGGTTGAAAAACGTTTCCAAGACGAACATAGAAATGGTGATTCTAAAAGGGTAAGTCGATTTTTAATTTAATTATATTTAATATAATTATAATTGTGCGGAATTCTACGCACTTTGACACGTATTTTATGAAACATGTTTCATACATTTTATGAATAGCTTTTTTGGCCATAAATCATAAATATGGCAAAGATAATTCTTTCAGTATTGGAATATATTTTTTCCATAAAGAAATCAGTAAGGAAATGCTAAAATCGGAAAGTTTGTACGATTTGGGTCAAAAATCTTAAACTCTTTTCCATATGATATGAAAAACACGTAGAAACGGCATTAAGTTCGACCGGACCGAACTTTATATACCCTCCACCATGGATTGTATTCCACAGAGGCGGTCTATTTTCATAGAAGTGCAGTAACATTACAGGAAAATGTTAAATTTGTTTAATATAGCCAAACTAAAACAAATAAAAATATTAAAAAAAAAATAATATTATAAATAAATATACAATTTTAAATATTTTAAGCCACGCAAAAGTAAATATCAGGCAGCAATCTACAAAACAGTTTAAATATCCAAAATATTGGAGGATATTTTTCAGATTTTCAGCTACAGGCGTTTGATTGGTTATATTTTCATCCTATTTTAATTCTAAAAGTATGAGTGTTGAAAATACATCCTAACTTCCAGATTCTACCCATTTTGCTGTAAAAGTAACAAGTACGGAAAGGCTAAAGTCGGGCGGCCGACTATATAATATCCTACACCACTCCCTGCGTATATACCTCGCTTTGATTACTAAACCCAGGTATTTCATGGGAGCAATTTTATGTAGTTCATATAAATTATACAGTTACAATAAATTCATTTTTAGTCAAATTTAATGAATATGGTAAATAATAAATTAATTCTTCCAATTTTCCGGCAGATATTCAGAGTAAAGTAAATATAACATGATATGGAAAAATTGATCAAGATCCAATGATAAATACAGATTATACAACGGTAATAGGATGAGTCGGACAGACATTTGAAGGCGGTCTATAACAACACTTGAGGCCTGTGCCAAAATATGCGCCAATATATTTCTCACTCACGGTAGGTAAGATGTAGTTTCTAGAGCTGTAATAGAGCAGAATGGGGCCCAATTTGGGTTATACTAAAGTATAAATTTATGGGCATCTCCCCAACAAGTATGGAAAGGCTAAAGACGGACGGAGCCGACTATATGATACACCCCACTTTCTATCTCATTACAATTCAATTCGGTAAAAAAGTGAAATCGGGAAGGATTTTGGAATCCTATAAGTGTATGTGTTTGACAAACAATGTTAAATCGGAAGGGACTGTATGGGGGTATATTGAAACATGGAATGATGTGACCCGCTTTCACCATGTATGTTTATTGGTGAAATATAATATGTAAAGTTTTGCCAAAATCGGTTAAAGATTCGGGAGCAACATTTGTATTGGGGCTATATCTAAATCTGAACCGATCTTACCCACTTTCATCAGTTGTTTTTAGTTGGATTATAAGATGTTGTGCCAATTTTAAAGAAAATCGGATACAATATATGATTTCTAGTGCGGAAAAAATCAAATCGGGGGCGACATTTATATGGAGGCTATATCTAAACCTGAACCGATCTTACACACTTTCTGTGCCAATTTTAAAGAAAATCGGGAACAATATGCGGTTTCTAGAGCGGAAAAAGTCAAATCGGGAGCGACATTTGTATGTGCGCTATATCTAAATCTGAACCGATTTCCTCCAAATTCAATACCGATCGTCCTTGGCCAAATTTCATGATAATCGGACAGTAATTGCGACTTGTAGAGTGCGAACAAGCTTAGATGGACAGCAGGCGGACGGACGAACAGACGGACAGACAGACATCGTTAAATCGATTCAGCTGGTGATTCTAAGCCGATCCGTATACTTAAAGGTGGGTCTAGCTCGGTTATTTATTGGTGTTACAAACATTTGGCGGAAAACTAACTTATAATACCCTAGTCCACGAAGTGGTGTAGGGTATAAAAAGTACGAATTTGGTAAAATCATTTTAATTTTGCGAGTTTATGCAGATGAATGTATATATTGAATTCCACGACTCTACACTGAAAGAATTTTCCTTCATAATATTTATGAAGCGATTTCATAAAAGGTTTTTCATAAATTTTGTGAATTTTTTCTTAATATGTATGAAAAATTCATAACATTTCATATTTCATAAAACAAAATTGTTTAATTAGTGAAACTTAGTTTCATAAGATCAATAAGATGTCATAGTTTTTATAAAATGTTTCATAACTTACAACTACACTTTTAGTGTGTCGACTTTTTTCGTTGAATGCTAACAATTCTCATTTGTACTCTGTTAACTCTGACATAAATATGAACCCTGATTTAGGTCAAAGACATATTCATTGCAAAGACTCTCGCAATGGTGGTGTGTTTATATTGGAAACTTCTGTATATACTATTTATGAAACTATTTCATAAAATTAATGTAGTTTCTTAATAAAATCTATGAAAATTTTCATACATCATATTATGAAAAATAATGAATTTTTATGACAAATGTGCTTAGTTTCTAAGAAATGTTTCATATATTCTATGACACTTTTCATTGTTTGTGCTTTATGAAATATGTTTCATACATTTTATGAAATGTTTCATTGGCGACTTTTTATTGAAAAACTTCACTGAGGTTAAGACAAAATCATAAATATTACGAAGATAATACCTTCAGTGTAGCTACGGCCATTTGGTTGGTACCATTTTTATCACTTTTCGCCTAAAAAGTACGACTTTCGAAAATCTCTTTATTTTACGTGGCTACCATTTTTAGAGGAATGTACTTACCAAATTTCATCATTCTAGCTGTAGCCGTTTAGCTGGTACCATTGTACCCCTTGAAAGTAAGAATTTGGAAACCCCCTTTTTATTTTTCGTGTCCACACAGTCAGAGGAATGTGTGCACCGAATTTCATGATTCTATCTGCTGCCATTTGGTTGGTACCATTTTCATCCATTTTTCCCATTTTATTAGTCCCTTAAAAGTATGAATTTCGAAAAATTCCTTCTATTTTACCTGTCGTCGCAATTAGAGGATGTACACACCAAATTTCATCATTGTATATCTCTGTTTCATTGTATCCCTTGAAAGTACGAATTTGGAAAAACCTTATTATTAGACCCTCCGTCTATTATACGAATCGACGCACTTACCGGTAAGCATAACTAAGAAAAGGAGCCGGCTATTTTGATTAAAAATTTAAATTAAAAAAATTAAAAAAAAAATAAAATTAATTTTTTTAAATTTATTTTTTAAACAAGATGACAAAATAGCCGACAAATATCCTATGAAATTCGCAGTCAAAAGAATTAGAAGAAATTTGAATTTTCAGTTGAAATTAAAATTTGTGGAAAATAAGGAAAATCTGATTAAGTTACAAATTGTCTTTGTCAATCTACACAAAAATAAATTAAATTTATTTTTAAAGAAAATCGATGAATAACCCATTTATTATTTAAAAAAAAAATCTTGCACAGTGAAACATATGCATACAAGATGAGGCAAAAAATATTAGTAGCTTCGACATCTTGCATACCTCTCTCATCTTTAGCGAAAAAGTGGAAAAGGGAACTTTTTAGACGTATAGAACTGAAAATTCTTTGAAGGGTGTAACACTGTGTGTAATTTTTTAAGTCATGGAAATATAACCATATACGGACACCACTACGTGATAAAAGACTAAAAAAAATACCCTAATCTCATCGTTCTAGCTGTAAACGATTGGTTGGTACCATTTTTATCCCTATGTTCCCATTGTATCTCTTAAATTTGGAAAAATATTTTTATTTTGCGTATCTACGCAGTCAGAGGAATATATACACCGAATATAGTTATTCTAGGTGCAGCCGTTTGGTTAGTACTATTTTTATCCCCTTTTTCCATTTTAACCCCAAAATGTACAAATTTTGAAAAATACTTTTATTTTACGTGTCTAAACAATCAAATTTATGTATACACCGAATTTCATCAATTTAATTGCAGCCGTTTGGTTGGTCCCATTTTCCCTCTATTTCCATTTTATCCCTTAAAAGTACGAATTTGGAAAAAATACTTTTATATTATGTATCCACTCAATTAGAGGAATGTACACATCAAATTTCGTGTTTCTAGCTGTTGAGGTTTGATAGGTACCATTTTTAACCTTTTTGCCCCATTTCACCCCCTACGAATAAGAATCACTTTATTTTTGTTACAGGAGGAATGCGCATACCTAATATCAAGTAATTACAAGCAGACATATTGAAAAAAACATGCTGAAATACTCTAAAATATTAGGGGTTATTATGAGTATTTTCAGTCTGTGAGGGAAAATGTTTTCCCTTTAGACCGATTTCGCTCAGTTGCAATCCCAACCGATCTACGACTATAAACTCATTTATGGAAAATTGGGACGTCCTAGCTCCTGTCGTTTAGCTGCTAGCGTGCTTTCAACAGACGGACATATCAAAAATATAAATGAGTCATTCCATGTCAAGCGGTACGGGTTTTGACCTCGATTGCTACGATTGTTTTGATAGTTTATGTATGTATTCTTCCCATAAAAATATTGTATAAAAAATTTTGGAAAAAAAATTGAAAATTATTTTTTACGAGTTATGACCAATTTAACAGTGGAAAAAATACTACTTTTTTCAAAAGGTGTGAATGCCTGTAACTCCTGAAAAACTTTACCGATTTTAACGTGTTGTACCTTGTTCCGAAGGTAATTTCAATTACTTTTAAAACACTGATGTAGTGTGTTATAGCAGGGTTAAATTTTTTAAAGTTTTTGCAATTTTAATTTTTTTATTTTGATTTTCGAAATGATCCATTTTGTTGAAATTTTAAAGTAGTATGGTTGGTCTATTTTTAAGCGACTGTGTGAGTTTGAAAGTGGTGAAATGATAGAATCTATTTTTACGATTTATTTTATTTTTTTTTTTACAAAATCAACCAGAAATCATTAGTTCATAAACGCAAGGTATAAAAACAATAAAAAATTCAAGAAAAATTGGTAATGGAAAAAATATTTTTTTTAATTTTTTTATGGAGGTCAAACACCGCTTGACATGGAATGACTCATATACTTTATAGGGTCTCAGGTCGATATTCCAAGGTGTTACAAACGGAATTACATTCTTAGTATACCACCATTCTGTAGGGTATAAAGGTTGAAAAAAAAATCTGATGACTCTTCAAAGTTGTTCATCTCAACACCTTTTTCAGAAATCTAGGGACTTCGTTTTAACTTTTCCACAATTTACTCACTCACTGTTAATTATTAATGTATTTCCCATTAAACATACCATTCGCCGGATGCGGTAACTCATCCGATGGATATAGGATGATAATAGTCCTGTTCGTATTGACTATATCTTGAATGGTCAAATTGTAACAGGGTACACTTGTGTCATTGTGTATGTAAGCCAGTGCACCCAATTCACGATTGATCATTGCATACAGATCCATGTGAAGTTCAGGATGTTTATAAAAGCCTAAAGTTGAAAATTGAACATCAGTTACATACATAGAACTCCTCTTAAACATAAAACGCTCACCGATGGGAAATGAACTAAAATCCAAAATAACCACCTCACCCGTGAGCGCGACAAATTTCCGGACATCTTTCAAAACATAACGCAGTTGATTGATGAACATATTCTCGTTGACTATCCAAAAGTTGCCGGGATTTTGTGCATTGTAAATATCTACAGCCTTGTAACTGAAATCGAAGGGAGAAGGATATATAAAAAATTACAAATATTTATGTTTTTGCATTATTATTTACTTTACCCTATACTTAGATCCAGATAGCGTATACCAAACACCAATTGTGACCAGACATCAAAATATTGCGAGATGGCGTGTTCCTTAATGAAGATGGACTTGGTTGCACCATAATTTGTGAGATATGCTCCGGAAGCATGGGTACCTGAAAAATAAATAGGGGATACAACTTTATTATCGAATTGGAGGTTCGGTGGTGCAGACGTTGGATACATTTTTGGATGAATAGCTATGTTAATAGACAACATTGCGTCGCACAGAGGGTTGAAATCGCCAAAAATGGAGATTAATTCAAAAATCAAAATTTATTTTTTTGAAAAATTTTTATTATACGATTAAAGAATGTAAAATTCTACATCACTACCGAAAATATCAATGGCATGTGATATTTACTTTCCCAGTTGCACTACCTTAAAGTCAAGAAATTTTTGAGATTTTCGCGATCAGTTGCGAAAAGTTCAAATTGAAATATTTTAAAGGGTTATAGCTTTTTGCCCATTGATAAAAGTAACACTTTGATTATGAAATCTTCAAGTTTAGTTATTTTAGAGTATTTTTACAAAAAAATGTTTTAACAAAAGTATTGTAGAAATATTTTTAAAAAATTTTTGAAAATATGTCTAAATTGAAGGTATTTTCAAAATATATGTGGAGTTTTAAATGTGAATTCTGTAACATACCGCCAGATGGTGAATTTCTAATTAAATTACTATGTGTTAGCTTCAATATTCCGCAATTACATGTTGCGCGTTTTTGCGCTAATTTATTTTATTAAATAAATTATGAAAATAGCCACACTTTATTTAGGTATTTTGTAATGAAAAATAAGTCTTTTTATTTACTTAACACTTAAATGAAACAATCATTTTCACAGAAGCAGAATGAGATTCCAAGTTGCACAATACATCTTAATTTATAAACATCCCTATACAAAAACGAAGTGGTGTAGGGTATAACGAGTACGGAAAGACTAAAGTCGGGTGATGCCGGCTATATAATACCCTGCATCTTCTACCCTATTTCAAGAAATTTACTACCAATTCTAGATGTATGGAAATATCTGTCACATTTTCGGACACATTCGAATCATTGTGCTTTAGGAGCGAATGTCACCAAATCTGGTGGGACATTTGTATGGGGGCTTTATCAAACAATGGACCGATGTCACCGAATTTAACTACAGCTTTTTGTAGGTGCAATGTAATGTTATGTGTCAAAAGCGAACAAAATTAGGTAAACAATTTTCTCACTAGAGCGGAAAAGTCACATCTGGGGCGACATTTGTATGGGAGCTATACCTAAATCTAAAGCGAAGTGACCCACTTTCACCATAAATGTTTCTAGTTGAAATATAACGTGCTGTGCCAAATTTGAACAATGACGGTTAAATCAAATCGGGAGTGACATTTGTATGGAAGATATATCTAAATCTGAACTGAATTGCTTCAAATTTAATAGCGTCCGTCATTGATGCGAAAAAATTAGCTGTACCAAGTTCTGTTGGGATTGGATAATAATTGCGACTTGTACTTCGATAACAAGAATATAGACACGGACGGATTATTAATTTATTTTCCAGGAAAAACTTTTTTCCGCTAAATTGTACTCAAATTGTGTTTTCTTTTACTGATTATGGTATTAATATTGAAAAAATACAAATATTACCTGACCCGAAGGCTTCCCCGAATTAATCTCCATTTTTGGCCATTTCAACCCTCTGTGCGTCGACACCAACCCACACGAAGTTCATACAGTTTTGGAGGTATATTTTCTAACCTTTTTTTTGTGCTAAATAGCGTTGGATTTTAAAAATATTCAAAAACTAAATTTTGGACTAGAGCTAGGGTTTGGGGTTTCCCGGACTTTTTTCATTTCCCGGGAAAACGGGAATGAAAAGTTTCATTCCCGGGAATTCCCGGGAAAAAGTAATTTATTTTAGGTATGTCCAATATGGTTTAAAATAACAATATTTAGTAACGAATGTGCTTTTTAAAAATACTGGTATATTACAAATTAAAAGAGAATGTGTTTGTCAAAATATTTTACAGTTTACAAATATTTTATTCTAGACTAATTGTCGTCATAAAATTGGACATTTAAATCATGGGCACAAGTGCCTGACAACAATAACTCGTACGGCTGAGAACGTCTTTAATTTAGAAGATTCATTCGTCTAGAGACGAAAATATTTAACAGCAACGGGGGAAATATTCTAAACTGTACAAGCAATAGAAACATTATACAAGTTAATATTAATTAAATAAATTCATAAAAAAATAAAACATTGAAATAGTCCAGTCATTAGTTCTTACAGAAGGTCATTTAAATATACCGTAGGATATACATATTTCTATTCCTATTAGATTTCTCTCGAAAGTTTCCAGGTGAACAATTTTAATGGTTTCCCTATTTTTATACCATTTCTTACTGGCTTCATATGTAAAATAAATTCTTCATTAAGAATATTTTCACCATTTATCTCGTATATTCTTCTGGTAAAACAAGAAATTTAAAGTTAAACCAGATATCACGAGGGGTTAAGTTTGACACTATGTCAGCCATAGTATTGTCAGTATGATATTTTCGATTTATATTAAAAATCCTGCAAATATCCTAATAAAAAGTGGGAATACAGACCTAGCTGTGTTTCGCACAATAATATTTTTTTTGCAATAATATGCTGTAAAGAAATGTTCATTACTGTTATTAATAATGTAAATATATGAATTTAAAATATATATACAATTTCCCAATTGTACAGTAAAACTAAATTAGTGCTCATAATAATCAATAAAATATTTTTTAATATTTCCCGTATTCCCGGGAAATTTAAAATTTTTTCCCGTCTAAATTTTTCCGGGAATTCCCGGACCCCAAACCCTAACTAGAGCATATAAATAATATTAGTTTATTATTTTTCAGCAAATTAAAAAGCTGAAAAGATGAGAGAAATTTCTTTATCGTTTATATTTGACGGTGTTCTGCCCAAAAATTAGAAGATTAACTGATTTTTAAGTACGAAAATTTTAATAACCTTTTATACCCTCCACCACAGGATGGGGGTATACTAACTTTGTCATTCCGTTTATAACACCTTGAAATATCAACCTGAGACCCTATGAAGTATATATATTCTTGATCGTTATAAAATTCTAAGACGATCTAGCCATGTCCGTCCAAACACTGTCCGTCTGTTGAAAGCACGTTAGCATCTAAATGAAAGGAGCCTGGACGTCCAACATTTCCCAGAATACGTCTAATAGTTGTAAATCAGTTGTTATATTGGGCAAAATCGGTCCAGAGGGAAAAAAACCCTCACAAAATAAATGAAAATATCCCTAATATTTCGAGTATTTAAGCATGTTTTTTGAATATGTCCGCTTATATTTGTTTGATATTTGGTTTGATCAGTTTCAGCAAATATTTACTTGGTTTTAGGAAAATTTTAGGAAAAGTTCAACTAGAATAAAGTGGAAGTTATATTTATGGAACAAATATCATGTCATTATACCATCCACCCACAGGATGGGGATATACTACCTTTGTCATTCTGTTTGTAACACCTTGAAATATCGACCTGAGACCCTATAAATTATATATATTCTAGATCGTCATAAAATTCTAAGACGATCTAGCCATGTCCGTCCGTCCGTCTGTTGAAAGCACGCTAGCATCTAAACGAAGGGAGCTAGGGTGTCAAAATTTTCCATAAATGCGTCTTATTATAGTCGTCGAACGGTTGGGATTGTAACTGGGCGAAATCGGTTCAGAAGGTAAATTTTTCCCTCACAAGGACTGAAAATATCCATAATAACCCCAAATATTTTAGAGTATTTAAGCATGTTTTTTCAATATGTCTGCATGTAATTACTTGATATTGGGAATGCGCATTCCCCCTATAACAAAAACATGCACCATAAAGTGATTTTTATTCGTAGGGGGTGAAATGGGACAAAAAAGGGATAAAAATGGTACATATTAAACGTCAACAGATAGGAACACGAAATTCGGTGTGTACATTCCTCTAAATGAGTAGATACATAATATAAAAGTATTTGTTCCAAATTCGTACTTTTAGGGTTAAAATAGGAATAGAGGGCTAAAAATGGTACCAACCAAACGACTGCACCTAGAATAATGAAATTCGGTGTATACATGCCTCTGATTGCATATACATAGAAAATAAAGGAATTTTTCGAAATTCGTACTTTTTGGGGTTAAAATGGAAAAAGGAGATACAAATTGTACCAACCAAATGAAAGCATCTAAAGTCGTTAAATTCGGAGTATACATTCCTTTGACTACGTAGACATGGAAAATAAAAGTTTTTTTTCAAATTCGTACTTTCAAGGGATACAATGGGAACAGAGGGACGCAAATGATACCAACTAAACGGCTACAGCTAAAATGATGAAATTCGGTATGTACTTCCCTCTAATTTGGTAGACAAGTAAAATAAACAGATTTTAGAAAGTCGTACTCTTAAGGGGGTAAAATGGGAAAAAAGGGATAAAAATGGTACCAACCAAATGTCCGCAGGTAGAATCATGGAATTCGGTTTATACATTCCTCTGACTGCATGGACACGCAAAATAAAAAGATTTTTCCAAATTCATACTTTTTTACTTTTACGGCAGAAATTGGTTGAATCGTGAAGTTAGGTTATCTTGCCATGTGTACGTCAGATAATGGATTTTCAAAATTTTTTTCTGTGGAATGCAATCCATGGTGGAGGGTATATAAAGTTCGGCCCGGCCGAACTTAACGCCATTTTTAATTGTTTTTATTTGGCTTGAGTATACTCTGAAGCATAGTTATTTAATCAGAGTAATGGGGAACATTTTCCTTTGTTTTAGTTAAAATTAACTTTTTTCCTTAGTTTAACTAAAACTTCATTTGTTTTGTCTTCTTCTTCATATTTGGTTGAGAACAAATTTACTAAAATAAGCTTTGCTATGCGTTAGTAAAAATTTACTTAGTTTGAGAAAAATGTCAGCAAAATTTTAGTCAGATTTAGTAAACAATTTTCTTACTACAATTGAGTAAATATTTACTTGGTTTGAGGTAAATTAAACTAGAATAGAGTTCATAGCTGTCATGCATTCGAGGAAAAGTTTGAACTTGATATTAGGATATATAAGCGGTATACGAAGTTCAATTTTCCTAAAATTTGGTTCATTTGCATCATTGTAGGTTCTCATTTTCCGAGTGCGGATAAAATTATGATTTTGTACATCTACGTAAAATCGGCAACCTCTAATCTGTCAGCAATACCCTCCACCCGTATACATATGGTAAATATAAAATCTTCTTCTTACCCGGTATAAATAAATCCTTTAGCTGCATTTGACCCATATCCTCATGACTCCTCATCCAATTTGGATAGATCTTGAGACATTCCACACTCAACAGTTCATTGGAACGAAAACTGGCCACATAGTAGTCCAGACATGTCATCTTTTTATACTGTTTCACCGGCTCATCGCTGGCATCATTGCGATTCCAGCCGTTTGGAAATTTCAATTTACCCACTTTTTGCTTAATGGCCAAATGATGGATGCCATCGCTGACATTCTGAATGCGTATGTACGGATGTAGCAGAATCGTGGAGGGTTCCTCGGTATAAATGCCATACCATTCGGGACGGACATAACAATCGGAGGCCCAGTTAAGGTGCAAAGCTGACTCCTGATAGATTTTGCCCTCCAAACCAATGGTCAAGTAAATGGGACATCCTGCAAAATGTTTCGATGGAATTACAATTCTTTGATTTTATTATTATATTTATGTATGTGTTGTTGAAAAGTCTCACCTTTGACCCAGGCGCCAATCATTAATTGCAAAAGGAGGAGGGGTAGTAGGGGGCAACTGCATTTTAAATCCATTTCGTGGTCGATCTTACATGCGAACAATTTGGAGAAGCTGTCCGCAGTTGTTCCTCACACGCCGGCATTCGTTTCGAAACTGTAGTAAATACGCTGACAAATTGCTACTCACAAACTCAAGTGAGATTATTCTATTAAAATTAATTTAGTAAATCTTCCACAAAAATACTGCCGCAACGGCAGTAATGATGGGCACGCTGAACAAGTCACAGCACACTGAAAGAATTTTCCTTTATAATAGTTATGGAGCGATTTCATAAAAGGTTTTTCATAAATTAAGTGAATTTTTTCATAATATGTATGAAAAATTCATAACTAAAATGAAATGTTTCATACCATCTTTTCATAAACATTTCATATTTCATAAAATAAATTTCTTAAATTAGTGAAACTTAGTTTCATAAGATCAAAGACAGATTTCATTGTATTAAAGAAACAATTCTTAAAGATTATGAAATATTTCATAACCAATAAAATATTTGTGTTATGAAATATCTTCATAAATATAATGAAGGATTTCATAGTTTTTATGAAATGTGTCATAACTTACAACTACATTTTTAGTGTGTCGGCTGTATTCGGTTGAATGCTAGCAATTCTCATGTGTCCTCCGTTAACTCTGACATAAGTATTTATTTTAAAGACTCGCGCAATGATGGTGTGTGTTGATTGGATAGTCAACAAGTCAGTATAAATTATTAATATTTATAAAACTTTTTCATAAAATTAATGAAGTTTCTTTATAAAATCTATGAAAAGTTTCATAAATCATATTATGAAAAATAATGAACTTGCGTGATAAAAGTTCATCGAATGAAGAACTGAATCTCATAGTTTCATAAATTCTATGACACTTTTCATAGATTTGTGCTTTATGAAACACGTTTCATACATTTTATGAAGTGTTTCTTTGACGACTTTTTAATGAAATTTTTCACTGAGGTTATGGTAAAATCATAAATATTATGAAGAGAATTTTTTCAGTGTACGATTGAGTTGCGTGTGTCATGATGTGAATTAAATTTTTGATTACCCGTACTTTCCCAATATCGAAAAGAACTTCTGAATTTATTTGTTCTCCTTTTCAATAGAATAATTCACTTTCTTTTAGTTTCAGTTTTCAATTTAATTTAAATTTTATTTTAAGTACCTTCTCTTTTCATGCTTTCATTAAATAACAATAATTATAAATTAATAATGATTAAATAATAATAAATCTACACAAATAATAATAATTTACAATGTATACAAAAACAACTTAGAATACATACAGTACATACATACACATATAGTACAGGGCGATCTAAAGACAAATATTCGAGAATCTATGTATTTGATGTTATGCATAACTTAAGTCTAAACAAATAAATAATTTAACATTTAAATTAAACAAAAATAAAATAAGGAATGTAAATTGTCATTTGTTATGAATTGATAGTTTGTTTTGCAGTTGTTGCAATTAGTACAGGTACAACATATTAGTTATTGTTTTGTGTGCTTTAAAGAAAACTATTTTGATTATTAAAAATGGAAACGGTATAACTTTAAGGAAAAAATTGTGGTTTTTAAAATTGGATAATGTGTGCGTGTGTGTTTGTTTAGTATAATAATTATTTTTTAGTTGAGGTAGGTTTTCTATGTGTTTTCACTAAAAGAGTTATGCTGCCATTTCATTTGTTGAGTGCTTTAAAACTTTGACAACGCGAAGTTGAGAAGGCGGGTGGCTAGTCATACATTTCTACCGAAATTACTAAAAATCTAACGAAACTGTAACTCCTGAAATACTTGACCGATTTTAATGTGTTATTCGGTGTTTTGATGAGCAGGATGCACGCACAAATTTTCAAAACAATCGCAACTATCGAGATAAAAATTCGTACCGCTTGACATGGAATGACTCATATTCATTGTGGATTCAATGATAAATCCGATAACCATTTCCACAGCGTCAGATCAGGGTATCTCGTGAGTGGAAAGCACTTCTTTTTAATATTCAAGAAGGCAAAAAATTTATCTTTAAAATGGTGTGACTTATTTTCCGAAATACTAGGGCTGTTTTTCTTTAAGACTGGATAACTAAGCTGCGATAACAAAAATCTAAAGAAAATGTTAAAATTTCACTCAAAATAAAAAAAATATTTCTTAAAACTTCCCCCAACAGCAATATCAATGTTTGTATGAAAAAATAATTCTTTGTTAAAAATTCCGGACTTAGCCTGAATAATTATACGGTGTAAGTCAAATTTATGGTTGTCAAGGCTAAGTTCAAAAAAGTCAACACAAAATTTTTTTGAAAATATATAGCCACAAATAAGACAATGAATCAGGATTTTTAATATTTCTGTCAACAATGTGATCGAAAAAAATTGAATTGACGATTTTTTTAAAACGATTCTTTTTGACTTTTAAGATAGTGCTGCCCATCATTACTTTTCTTCGTACTTTTTGTTTTCAAATATTTTAATTTAAAACGTCAAACAGTTGTGTAGAGGGAAATTAAGAAAAGTTACTATTAAACAGTCTAAGTTAACTATAAGAAAAGTTAATATTGAATAGTTTAAGCTAACATTTCTACAAGCAAAATTAATGTCAAAAAGTTAATATTGAACAGTCTATGCTAAATTTCTACAAGTAAAGCTAATGTCAAACAGTTTAGCTAACTTTTCTATAAGACAAGTTTAGATTGGACTTTCTGAGATTACTTTTCCATCATTATAGGACTCTTGATCCAAATTATCAATCTGTAATTACAAATTGCTCCTTATTTCTGTTTATATCTTCCAAATATGGAAAAACATCGTTTAGACCAGAATGATGGGATAAGTTAACCCTCTCATGCCCGAATTTTCTTCTTAATAAATATATAAAACAAGATACCGAATTTATTGGTTCCCTTCTAAATATTCCTTGTTACATGTGTAAACAAACATAAAAATTATTAATCCTGCCAAATATGTGATTTTAAAGATTTTATAGGACTAACTCGTAATGTTGCAACATTGGGCATGGGAGGGTTAATAATTTATATTTTTTTCGTTAAATGTTGATTCAAAAATCTTGATTTTCATACGGCTTTTGAACCAAATTATCAATCTGCAATTACAAATTCTTCCTTATTTCTGTTCATGTTTTTCTCAAATATTCCCTGAAAATTTCAATCTTTGTATTTTCCATATGAAAAATCTACCGAATTTGTAAGAAATGAATATTTTTGAACCAAGATAGAAATTTCTCAATATTCAAAGGTATTTTCATTTTGTTTAATTTGTCATCTTAATTCAAATTTCCTCCGTTCATTGTATGTGGTTCGAAAGTCTCAACATGACCAAATTTCCTTAACAAATCCTCATGATACCCGCCTCCCTACAATCGCTGCAAATATATAGTTTTTTTTTCCTAAAATATATAACAAATGAATTGGCATTAGATATTTGATTTGTTTGTTTAATTGTAAGTGAATTAATTAAAAATATTAATAAATTATTTAAAATATTGTAACAAATAGCAGTCTTATGTGTTGCATAAATTTTGTGTTAGCATACAATGGAGATGAATGGTTATAGTAGTAGTAGCGGTAGTGGTGGTAATGATAGTCCTTTCTAAGATATTCTTACTTTGTTTCTATGAGTCTTAAATACATACAACACATCCTTCGTAAAGATAAATAAACAATAAACAAACAGAAATGATATTAAATCAAGCTTAAAAACTACTTAAACAAATTTTAACTGGGATGTTGTCATTCTGTGTCTGCGTCTTTTCGGATAAATAATTAATACTTTACATCAATTTAGCTCTACCAAATCAAAGCACTCCCTATAGTAGATCACCAGAAATGTTGTGAACATTTTGCACAGAAAATCAATACTTAAGTATTTTTCTCTTAACTGTGAATTAAAATTATAACTTTCAACTAAAGCTTTGTAAAAGAACAAGCTTTTAATTAAAAGCTTTACAAGTTTGCGCACATTTGTTTGAAAACATGTTGAACATTTTTGACAACAGAAAAGCATTTCAATTTTCACAAAGACAATAGAATTTAATATAGATAACGTAAGTAAGTCTTTCTGTTAATACAGTTGTATGAAAGCTCTCTCTCTCTCTCTCTCTCTCTCTCTCTCTCTCTCTCTCTCTCTCTCTCTCTCTCTCTCTCTCTCTCTCTCTCTATGTAGATGGCGTTAGCAAATTGTCTGGGAATTTAAATCAGTGTCCATCTTTTGCGATAAGTTTTTATAAACTTACGGAATCTATGGTAAATTCTTTGGTTTTCAACATTTCACAAGTGATCTATTGTAATAGTCCTCTCTGATTCGATCTATTTTTCTAACGCCAGATATTTACATCTGTAAACTTTCGGTGTTAAAGCTCTTAATAACAATGTCCTATGTTACTTTTTCGTACCACTAATTTGAACTTTTATGTACTTCTTAAAGCTATGTAAAACGAACGAACTGTTATTTACAATATTTACATGGCAATATCTTTGATTTTTTTTCTTTTGCAGAGAAGAGATTTCGAAGCAAACATTTGCTGCTCAACTAGCTGCTTTTGGAGAATGTACACACTGCGAGCAGCAAGAGTATCAAGAGTATTCTAATATTTCTCTTTGAGGTAATTAACTTCTCGCCCAGTGTCTTTCATATGAAATCTCTGGTTTAATCTCTTTAAGTACTTTGGAAATTTGATCTCAACTCCCTCCTCGTGTGGGGAATCGACTAACTGACTTGCTGGGTTAGTAGATTGACCAATTCGGTGCGATCCATATTGTTGAGAGTTTGCATATCCACGCCCAAAGCTGTTGCCACCGCTTCAATATCCAGGCCAAATGATGCCAAAAGTTCGAGAAATCGCATCTCCTCGCCCGTCACGGGATTGGTGAGTGTCGGGCAGGAGTGATTGCATTGGGGCCAACTGCAGCGTTCCAATAGGCGCAGCGAACACCGTTCGGGTACTCGTGGCACACCACTACGACGATTGATTTTCGAGGCGTTGTTATGACGCCGTTCCATCACAACCGTCACTGGCTGCTCCTTTTGCAACTCCCGCTCCGGTTCGGTGGTGTCGGTGGAGTTATGCTCCTTCTTTCGTCGTTGACGTTTCTTGTGTTTTCTCTTTTGTTTTTCCTGTTCGGTACGCTTGCGCTTATGTTCTTTGCGCTGATGTTGAGTATCGGTGGAATTCTCGGTTATTCGAATAGCATTGGTGAGATTACTTTCATGATCGGCCTCGGCCATGTTGTTTTTGCGGCGATTGCGTCTCTCCTCTCGACGTTTTTGCTGCTCATGACGCATGCGCTTGCGTTCTTCTCTCTCCGCCTTAGTTAAACGTTTGCGTTCCATGTTGTTGTTGTTGTTATTCTTTTTCTTTTCTCGCTGTTTTTCCTTCTGCTGCTGCTGCTTCTCGCGACGCCTCTTGCCTTCCTTGTGGCTGACGGTGGCTTCTGTAGAACGCTTTAGTTTGTCGTGACGCTTCTTGCGGGGCCGGGTAGAGTGCTCCCAACATCTGAGAGCAGTTGGCAAGGAGATTTCGTCGATTTTCAAGGACAACCATTCACGTTTCGACAGTACCGCATGACCAATGCACGAGGGAGCAAAGACGGCAGTTACATTATCCAAAGAAGAGCGTAAAGCTCCGCCCATCGCATGGATATAATTCCACTGGTGGGGAGTGACTGGAGCCGCCACATTGTCAGCTCTCATTTGGGCTTCATCGAAAAGCCATTGGAACACAAAGAGAGGGGCTAAAGAGAGAGATACAATTAGTAAGTTGCTTACACGAAACCCTTACAAAATTAATACTTACTTTTTAAAGTGGGATAGAGCCTATAGCCGAAGTAGCAACGCCAAGGTTCGGCTTTATACTGTTCGACACAAGCTTCTGGCAGTTGACCTTTCCACAGAGACCAGCCTTGGCGCACAGCTTCAATGGAGGCCACGGCTGAGGGTGTATATGGTTCACGATCTATAAACCAACCCGAATCACTGACTCCTCGGACGGTAACCTGTAGTTTTCGTTCGACTTGCAAATAATGCGTTATACGATCCAGGTTTAACATGACTCCCAAACCGCCGGCCGAAGAACCCACCAATAGCAGCTCAGCACCCGGAACCCGACCCAAACCCATGGGTATCAGGTCAGCTATGACTTGTTTCAAAATCAAAGCTCCCATAAAACGAAAAGTAAACTCTGCAGAATCAATTGTTGAATTGGTGCCAGACCAAGAATCACTGCTGCAATAGGGTACCAAAACATGATTGGCACTGTGCCAATAGGGATTTTCCTCGGGCAAAGGGGACAAAATACCACCAACTGTAACAAAAGAAAAAATATAATTAAACCCTGCCGGTATTATACTTTTAATGCTATCGTCTTACCATCTCTAGTCTCCGGCCAGTCCGTGGAGGTCATCAAATGGCGCAAACGGTTCCAACGTGCTCGACACGTCTTCACATCATAACAGTGCCAGCCACCCTCGAGGAATACGATCCATTTCTTTGAATTGGGATTTTTGCGCAAATAAAAGCTCATTGCTGAGCCGTCATTACAAACGATGCTGCGATTCGAGAGCAAAGCTCTCTTCAAAGCGCGTGCTCCATGTTCATGATGCGATCCCGGTGCATTGGTGCCATGCACCGAATTATTCTCCATGAAATTATTCACCTGCTCCTGCATTAGGGCAGTTGAATTGAGCGAATTGGAAAGCGTGGGATTCAGTATGAGCGGCGAAGCTGCCGCCGCCAATGTGGGTGTATGACTTTGGTGTGAGGGAGCTGCTGTGACTATAAAGTTCCCACTGTATACGGTCAGTGTGGAAAGCAGGAGTATTTGTGTTATCTGCAGTAGCCGGTGGCACATAACGGCCGGTTGTTGTGGGCTGTATGAGGAGGCAGGTTGTCGTCGACATACACATTTCGTCGTCGGCGTTGTTGCTGAGACTGGCGGAAGTGATGATGGGCTATTATTGTTGTTTGTGTGGGTTGTGGTATCCATTTGGCTAGAGGTGGTGTGTGTCTCGGATATCATGTTTATGGGTTGTGTCTGAAATGAAGAAGAATAAGGAACAGGGTGAATATTATTTTTATTTTGTACAGGGTGATTATATTTTTTTTAGTTTTACAGGGTGAGTATTAGAGTGATTTTAACTTTACACAGGCGTCATTGTTATGGGGGAAGGGAGGGTTTTTAGATTTTCGATTTATAATTATTTTGCGTGGTTTCGAGAATTATGAGCTCAATGTTCTTTACTTAAAACTCATACTAATCTGAGGGCAACCACGGAACTAAAAGGGGTGTTGGTATTGACATTGTGGTTGGTATGAGTCCTTTTAAGGTCGATCGGAAAGCCCGTAGAAGGACTCATACCACTCAAGATTCTGCAGTGGATTAGGATGAAAGAATATGTTATAGCGCAAAAATCACATCCACGGTTTGGAAGGGATCTTCATGTCTACTCTCAAAACCTTGAAGCTGAGCTACCATCACAGTGGTTCTCCAAATTAGTACGTGAAATGCGACGTCTCTGACGATTTCCTCTTGCTCTCTCCCTCTCTCTTTACTACCGTTCTCTTACGATCAAGTACCACTCGTTAACTTCTTATCTCTTAAGCTAACAATGTTGCTCTTAACACATTTTGTGTGTAAAGATCACAAGAAATGTATGACTTGTTTTTGTTTATGAATGTGGCGTACGATGAGTATCTTTGTTTTTGGTTATTTTTCACATCGTCATGTTGCTGGTGGTGTTGTTGTTGTTGTTGGTGGTAGTATATTGGTGGTTGTTATTGTTTTTTGTTTCGTTATTTGTTATTATTATTGTCTTTTCTGTTCCTCTACCACTTTGGCGGAAAAACTCGCTTTGATCAAAATACGAGCAAGAAGCTTTACGATAAGATCAAAGACTCTTAACCGACAGAGTTGACGGCGAACGACGACGACTACAACGATGATGATGACGATGTTGAGGATGTTAATGATCATGCTGCTGCTGCTCACGATGATAATAATGATGATGATGGCAATGATAATGATGACGACGTTGTCGGTGATGACGAGGTAAATATTACAATGTGTAGCTTAAGGTACCTACATACATACATATTCGCGATCACAATTCGGCTGGCTGGCTTTAACGAAATCAATGGCGATTATTTTTTATGACCATCGTGGTAACCGTAAACTTATCAAACAAAACGGCGGCAACAAAAGCGGCATTTATTTGCTTAAGACCGCCGTCAACGAAAGGAAACCATTTACAAAAGCACCCACTCCTTCCTTCCCACTCTCACCAAAAATAAAGAGAACAAAAAAACGGTGGGATTCGTTGACGTCGCTGTGAATTAATGAATGAATTGCTAGATCGGCAGAAATGAAACGGCATACGTTGCCAGAGAGACTGAGAGAGTCTAACAAGAGAAGAGGTGTCATCCAGTGCTCGTCAAATGCACTGTATACTTAAAGAGTTGCGATTTTTGAGATCTGCTTGGCGTTTATGCAGAGATACAAATGTGGGGTCTAGTTTTGCGGGGAAATTCAGAATTCCTCATGTAGGCAACCTCTTCGGTTTAAAGTATTTGTACTCAATTTAAGTTTTAAGATTCCGTTACTGTAATTCGAGCAATAGATGACTTATCAGTTTTTTTGTTGGCATACGATTCAAATTTTAATAATTGTCTCTGAAGCATAGTACTTAGATGTGTTTTAACGCTGCCGCTGCGTTTTTCATGAACAGCTGAGCCGACACTGCAGGTCGGACGTTAATAAAAGTGCCGTGTACACACGGTGTGTCCAAGCCTTTATAGATTTTTTTAATAATAATATAATAAAAGCTCGCGTACACCAAATTTATTATCAACTATGATGGTCCTGAACCACGGTATACTTTCACACCTAGGATCATCATTTTTCGACACCAGCACACCCTAGAGTATTTTCCCACTCTGGGTTAGAACCGATGTCTATCTTAACCTCCCCTACTGCTATAGATCCTAGCATCTTGTTGACATATCCAAAGGATCTAACCCCCTAATTGTACATCTGTCATCTGGTGGTACTGGTCACCAGAATATCAGTGGACCCTATATCAAAACAAGGTCCAATATTTTCAACAGTTTCGCGAGCTTGGTTCATCGTATTTAGAGTCTTATAGCCTTTTCAGACTGTAGCTGAAGTGACATAAGGTCGATTTACAAATGCTAGATCCCATACAAATTTGACATTTTAAAATCAACCTTATGTCATGTCAACCAGAAATCGATTGAGTTCCCATGCAGTCTGAAAAGGCTCTTAAAGAGTGATTTCAGTTCGTATTATTATAAAAGAGTTATGAAGTCACCTCTTCGCATTATTAGTCTCTTTGATAAAAACTGCCGAAATTTGTTGTTCTTCTTTCAGATCGTTTTGCTTTCAATTCAATTGATTTGGCGGCAAAATGTTTTTGGTGCTGTTTGTTTATTATCGTTAAGGAAAACGGGCATTTAGTAACGGCATAATTGTTTATTGTTTGTCTTGCTTTCAATTTGTGTGAGCGCGAATGAGTGATAAACAACAAGACGTCTGTCTCATTAGTATGCAGTTGAGATACCCTCATGTACTAAAGGGTGATTTTTTAAGAGCTTGATAACTTTTTTTTTAAAAAAAACGCATAAAATTTGCAAAATCTCATCGGTTCTTTATTTGAAACGTTAGATTGGTCCATGACATTTACTTTTTGAAGATAATTTCATTTAAATGTTGACCGCGGCTGCGTCTTAGGTGGTCCATCCGCTTAGTCCAATTTTGGCATTTCCACGTTTTTGAGTAACAGAGACCCAATTGGTGCGAACGGCGACGAATCGAAAATTGGTGGTCATCATTAACACTGGCCGATACAGCTGCGATATTTTCTTCAGTTCGCACTCTACGTAAGCGTGTTGGTGGTTTAATGTCCAACAATGTAAATTTGGTGCGAAATTTAGTCACAATAGCCCGAATAGCCGCTTCAGTGGGTCGATTAAACTGACCATAAAATGGAAGCGCGCAATGAACTTTCTTAACAGAGCACGCATTTTGATAATAAAATTCAATAATTTGCAAGCGTTGTTCGTTTGTAAGACGATTCATGATGAAATGTCAAAGCATACTGAGCATCTTTCTCTTTGACACCATGTCTGAAATCCCACGTGATCTGTCAAATACTAATGCATGAAAATCCTAACCTCAAAAAAATCACTCTTTACATGTGCCGTACACCCCTCCTCACAAGACAACTGTTCTCTTAGTGCTTGTCACTTGTGCGCTCTCTCTTTCTCTCTCTGCCCATAATTGTGACATTTTAATTACCTTTTGACAGTAAACGAGTTGTGTTCCCTTGTAATTTACAACATTCCATTCCAAAGTACAGACGGACGGAAAGCGATCAGCGGAGAATGAAAAAAAGAAAACTTGTGGCCGAAAGAGAGCAGCGCGGGTGCAAAAGAGAATGTTCGCAGGTATGATCAAAACGAAATCAAGTTTTTCTATTTATTTTATTGTTGCCGCCGCCTTAGCACCATCAACAATCAACAATCGATCGAGTGTCTGTCTGTCTGCCGGAATGCACAAGCACAAGCTCTTTGATCCACAAGCCGAGGCGTTGTAATTAATTGGCGCTTGTGAAAAAGCAAAGTCTACGAGTGTGATTACAGCTATGCGAGTTTGCTTGGCTGCGTGAGTATGTGTGTGTGTCTTATATGGGTTTGTTCGAGCAGAGCACTTGCACCGCTCCTCTAATAAATCATATTAATTTAAATTTTATTAACAATATATAGCGTATTGCGGGTTGAGATAATACACATCAATTGGCTCAGTGCCGGCATTTGATCTTTAAAGTGTGCCGGTGTACGTCGTTTATGTGTGTGTGTGTCTGAGAGACTTTAATGATCGTGATTTGTTTAATTAACGCAATTTGTTGTTTCATGTGGCGCCATCTACTCCCATAAGCCATCAATTACATCTCAATGTGACAGTTGACAGTTGCAGTGCAATGTGTTGAGTGGTTGCTATCAGCATCAGTAATGCATCATCGATTACTTTTATATTCGTAAATCGTGGTAATCGTTTGTTTTCGCAAAATTAACGGCGACAAACAAATCCATAGATCTACACAACTCTGACAGATCGTACAAATAATTCACACTTTAGCACTTGTACTAGTTAGTCGCATAAATTAATCTTCACTATTATGCTGAGTCTTGGGTCTTATCGGGCCTTTGAAGAAAAACTAAGGTGGGGGCCTTTTTGGTATGTCATCCTTTTACAGACACACTTGACAGTGAAGATTTTTATCAACGATTTATCATTAGATTAGACCCGTTTACACTACATTAAAAGCATTAGAAGGGCGTCAATTTGCATGGAATCTCGACATTTGTCCACGTTCCTTCACGCAATACGATAAAAAATGTGTTTAAGGACAGTTTACACACAAAGTTTAATCCTGTGATTAATAGCATTTTTAGACTGCATGCGAAATCTAGCTGAGTAAGGTCAATTTACATATGTCAGATTCCATACAAATGTGACATTTGAAATCGACCTTAAAGCTTTTCAGACTGCAGGCGAAATCTAGCTGCAACGACAAAAGGTCGATTTACAAATGTCAAATCCCATACAAATTTGCTGAAATCGATTGATTTCGCATGCAGTCTGAAAAGGCTATTTTCATTTCAGCTAGATTTCGCATGCAGTCTGAAAAGGCTATAAGACTATTTTAAACACACAAAATATTTATGCAAAACGCCACTTTGCACAAAATGTTGTATTTGTAAAGCAACTCTGATCATGTGAAACAAATTATCTCGCACGTTTTTGCACAAATATTTTGTGTGTCTAAAAAGGCCTTAGATACATTCACACTTACTCAAAATCTACTACTTAGGTCTGTCTGTACGCCAACATTAGGGCTGTTTTTTTTTAAGCCGGGATAACTAGCTGCGATAACAAAAACGTTAATAAATATTTACTTTGTTGTTCAAAATAAGAAATTATTTTTTCAGATCAAAAAAAAAATTTTGTGCTGACTTTTTTGGACTTAGTTTCGAGAACCATAAATTTAACTTACACTGGATAATTATCCAGACTATGTCCAAAATTTTTAACACAAAATTATTTTTTCAAATTTTGTTTTCACACACACATTGATATTGCTTTTGGCTATAATTGAAAAAAATATTTTGAGTGAAATTTTAAGATTTTATTTAGATTTTTGGTATCGCAGCTTAGTTATCCAGTCTTAAAGAAAAACAGTCATATTGTTCTTGAAATAACGACATTTATACGGCTTCCTTCACATACTGCGACCAATCAGACCTTAATATGTCTCCTGAGTTAATAGAGTTCAATGAGCGAAATGTAAAATTATCCATGATTATTTTTTTTGTGCAACTATTGCCAAAACATATCCTAAACTTCGGCAAACGCTCTCGTATATAATGCTGAACTAGTGAAATTTCCCCTTCCATCTTCAACGCCAGTGTGAAGAAATCCCATTGTGGTCATTTGCATACGCTTCTATTTTTGGCTCATAACCCCAAATATAGACAGACGACTGACTGGTTTTGTTTTATTTTTGGTCTCCTCCCAAAAGCCATTTGTAAACATGGCCCATAAAATAACTATTAGTCAAACTTGTGGCTAACTGTCCGTCTGTCTGCTAAGGCATTCATGGGATGATGTTTTTTCTTTCGTTTTCGGCCAGATAATTAACACGAGTAGCATTTTAGGTTATCACCAAACTAATTTAATTTATTTTCCTACAATATTTTATAAGCTTTTATCCAGCAAATTTAAATAATCGTTTCACCTCCTTCTCCTACTGATCGCCACACTTGCAGCGCGCCCCGTGCTCAATGTCTGACCGGCCGCCTGTCACAGTGGCTTCCATAGGAATTTACACAAAGATTTCTTAATTAACTCGGACAAAATGTTGAAAAACAAAAAAAAACAGTCTGACACACAGACATACATGCACACTCGCATAATACAAAATCAATTTGAAATGAATTTTTTGAAGCACTAAACATTAAAGCGGTATTTCAGCTTTGATTTGTGCCGCCGTTTTTTTAATCGTCGCTGGTGTTGGTGGTGCTAGTATTTTTCTTCTTTTCTTTACGAAAATAATCATCGAAATTCAAACAAGATCCAAAGGCCTACAAAATTAAATGGCTCAGCAATTACAGCAACAACAAGAAGTTCCAAATATCATCAAATAAAATAGACAACGGCCAGCAATCAAATACATGGTAGCGTTCATCCGCTCGCCCGTCCGTCCGTCATCGATTCCAACGCATCAAATTCAATTTGAATAAAATTCAAATCAACGGCGTCTGCTCAGACGTTCCAAATTGATTCATAGCGCCAGTGATTACGGAAACTGATAAGTCAGCAAAAACCGTTGAAGCCGCCCTTTTCTGCTATACGGCTCTCCCCGGGTGACTGGGCCGGCCAAATGGGGTGAGTTACAGTAGCCGTGTTTGGTTGTTGACGCTGCTGGTCGTTATTGCTATCTTTGCAAAAATATAAAAAAATCTATGTACAATAAAAACAACTCTCACACACACGGTTGTACATGTTGTTATTAGGTGTTTTTATTTAATGTTTTATTAAACAACAAACAATTTTTTCACAACCTAACCTTTTGATGTCTGTGAGGTTTGCCGCGGTGTTCACAACGCTCTTGGGTGCAAAGTGCAATCTTGAAGTTGTTAATGAATGAGTGGCGTAGAGAGTGCTCTAAAACTATTCTATTTTCGAAGAATGTTCGAAAGTTGTATTTCCTTGCAAAACTCTATGCACAAGAGAGAGTCTCACTCGCTGTGTTTGCCTAAAGTCGTTGTTTTGCCGAACAGAAGCTTAGAGACTTCAACATTACGCTCAAGTCAACCTGTTTTTGAATCAAATTAGATTTCGCTTTCGAATTTCCCATGTCGATGATTGGATGTGGAAGCTGGTCATATTAATATTTGAAAATTTCGTATATGATCTGCAATTCAATGTGGAAGATCTTACGACAGTAACAAGGAATTCAAAGATATTTGAGTTATCAGGATGACGAAGAGGTTGAGAATGGTGACATGAAGAACTGCAATGTGGGCGGATCTGTGCCTTAACGCCCAAGCCAACCATTTTTAGAATCAAATTAGATTTTGCCTTTCAGTTTTCCCATTGGTTTACACCCACCCCGCCTGCAGGTGACTGGATGTAGAAGCTGGTCATATTAATATTCAAAATTTCGGATATGATCTGCAATTCTATGTGGAGGATCTTCTGACAGTAACAAGGAAATAAAAGATCTTTGAGTTACCAGGACGACGAAGAGGTTGATAGTGTCGAGCACTTTCTGTTTCCTTGCGGTTTGGATGTACTGAGTTCAGCTTCATTTAAAGGCGTAGGAAATTTACTTGAGTTGCTTCTGATGAAGGATGTAAAGCCCAGAGTGACCAAAATGGTAACTCTTTTGACCTAAATGAGTCGCAAGCTATCTTTGTGGCTGACATAATAATCTAATGAATGGCATTGGTTTACAGAAGAATTTACAGACCATATACATTATGTCAGAGATGTTCCATAATGTGGTTGATTGGAGATCCAACGGTTGGGCAGTCGAGTCGAATCAAATGAAGTGGTTGAAAGTGTCGAGCACCTTCTATGTCCCGACCGTCTTGGAGAAAGAGTGAGTCGGTAGGTGTCGCACAGGGTGATTCTTATGAAGGGTGTAAGGCCGATCTTCCAACAATAAGAAGATAATTAAAAGACCATTATGTCCAAATGTTGGGGAGAACCAAACACGTTGGTAGGAGCTACCAGGCCGGCGAAGAGGTTGATAGTGCCCTTCTCCCCGGTTTGGATACACTGGGTTCAGCTTCATAAGAGGAGGATCAGGGCCATCACAAGGATTCGCTTCTTATCCAAGTGAGTCGGATGCTTTATTTGTAGCTGACACAATAATATCATCTAACCTATAGAACGACCTGAATGACTGATGGAATTGCAGTTCTAAATTCTTCAATAACTTCTGCAAATTCGTAAACTTTCAGAGATGTTTTGCTTCCCTTCCAATCGATTGCGGGGTTGGCATGAAAAACATTCAACAAAAACTGAATCATCATAGTCCACTTGCGGACCTGTTATTCGATGGAATTTCCCAATCGCAGCGAAATGTTTTTAGGGCCTGATTTTTTGAGAAACTTCTTAGAAACCCTTTTTTGCAAAGTTCTATTGATTGAAAATAGTCTTGGAGGTTTGCTTCGCTGGTGTCAGCTTATTTTATGCTGTGATAAGGTTTACGCACACCAAAAACCTTTTAGTGAGAGCGCACTTTAGGTTGGCAACTCAGCTGTTCAGTTGCTTCGGTGTGTGCGATGCTTTACTCTTCTGATTGATGGCATATGCAATAAAATTAGAGGAATTGAATTTTATCAATTGATTTTTTTGAGAAACTGCATTGAAAACCTTTTTGACAAAGTTTTATTGGTTGAAAAAAGTCTTGGAGGTTTTCTTCACTAGCTTCCTGTTTATTTTAAGCTGCGGGAGGCATGTGCACACCAAAAGTCTTTTTTGTTAGTGTGCAGTTTAGGTTGGCCAATCAGATGTTCAGATGCTTCGGTGTGCGCGAGGCTTTACATTCAGCGCGAATTGGAAAATATGTCTCTCGACTATTTTCATATGTATTTGTAATGTTGGGTATTCCGATGCGGAAGAATATTTAATAAGAAAATTGGTTCTATCCGTCATATCACTCATAGAACTATTTCCGGAATTCATTGCAGTAAATTTAAATGAAAATATACCAAGAACTTTTGGAAAACATTGGGAACCACCCACCCTTCATTTAAGGTTCCATCCATTTGCAACCCACCCTCGTATATTCTATATGGGCATATCGTAGAATGCCACAATGTAAAAGGTTCGCGATTTCACAGAAATTTACTGATTTCCACGTGGTTTTGTTACGAAAAACCCTCCTGTGTTTATTTCCCGCGACTAGGCGGGCATTCCGTAGAAACATAAAAAGATAATCATCGACCAAGGAACAATCAAACAACAACACCTGTTGCCCACATGCCCATACATTGTTTTCCTTAGAAATGCAAAAACCTGAAGGCTGTAGTAAAATATCCTTTTTTTGTGGCAGACGGTTGAAAAGAAGCCCGGCGAAACAGGTAATTCGGAAGCTGATACATTTCTCAAATGAAACCCAAAAAAGGCTTATTGCACAGACGCGCACGCGCACATACACACACACAAACACTCATAAAGAAGCACACGTCCAGCGACACGATTAAAGTGTACGACCGTCAGTCCGTCCGTCTGGAAATAAAGAGTGATTTTTTTGAGGTTAGGATTTTCATGCATTAGTATTTGACAGATCACGTGGGATTTCAGACATGGTGTCAAAGAGAAAGATGCTCAGTATGCTTTGACATTTCATCATGAATCGTCTTACAAACGAACAACGCTTGCAAATTATTGAATTTTATTATCAAAATGCGTGCTCTGTTAAGAAAGTTCATTGCGCGCTTCCATTTTATGGTCAGTTTAATCGACCCACTGAAGCGGCTATTCGGGCTATTGTGACTAAATTTCGCACCAAATTTACATTGTTGGACATTAAACCACCAACACGCTTACGTAGAGTGCGAACTGAAGAAAATATCGCAGCTGTATCGGCCAGTGTTAATGATGACCACCAATTTTCGATTCGTCGCCGTTCGCACCAATTGGGTCTCTGTTACTCAAAAACGTGGAAATGCCAAAATTGGACTAAGCGGATGGACCACCTAAGACGCAGCCGCGGTCAACATTTAAATGAAATTATCTTCAAAAAGTAAATGTCATGGACCAATCTAACGTTTCAAATAAAGAACCGATGAGATTTTGCAAATTTTATGCGTTTTTTTTTTTTTAAAGTTATCAAGCTCTTAAAAAATCACCCTTTATATGGCCGGCCGTATATTAAACCTAAAAAGCAGTTTGTGGATGAATGTGCCGCGTGCGTGCGCTCGTGTGTGTGTGTATATTAAGAGGTACGAGATATAACTTAAGATGAACGCGCTAAGCCCGTGCCGTTTTTTACTTTGTATTGTACCGACTGTTTGGCGGCATGTTGCAAAGAAACTCTGAAGAGACACACGAAAGACGTTGAGTTATATGTATGAAAGCAACACAGAACGAACTAAAATCTAAAGCGACCAACCGGGCCGGCTATGTTGTTGATACGCCGTTTTTTGTTTTCGGTGGAGTTATTCTTTAACTTTGTTGGTCTTTTTTTCGACGTTTCCTTAATTTTTCATTTCTTCCAAAGTTACACTGAGAAAAATGTGATGACATTTAAACCAAATGTAGGTGAAAATGCTTGAACTTGAATCAAGTTCAGTTCATGGTCTAGATTTAATGTCAATGTAATGTAAACTTGATTCTGTGAAATTTGCTAAATGTTTGCTCAGTTTTGAGTTCAGGGGGTTTATTGTGAATCACTTTTTTCCCAGTGTATCTGGTTGTTATTTGTTGCTCATCTTGTTGTGCGCTTGTGGCAATTTTAAATGTTTACAGGTAGTATGCGCTACATTACGAGCATGATGATTGCGTAGAATGTTGTTGTTGTCGTTGTCGGTGTTGCTGTGGGCTTTGTATTTGTACGTGAAGATGAAACGGTCTCGTAAAACATTTAGATTTAAGCTGCAGATCCGAAGAGAGCGAGACAGAGAGCAGAATGTATGGAAACACGTATGAAAACGTACAACAGACAATCAAAGGAAAGCGATCAGTTTGGATGCTGAAGCCAAGCGGTGTTGTTTTGGGAGAGACTCGGCGATTAGTAGCTTAAACTCTTTCTGGAGTGCTAAAGACAGTCGTCTGCCCAATGAGAGCGTTCCAAATGTGTGGTATTCTAAAAAACAAAACTTCTTCGTTGAAAGATAATGATCAATTGATACTATTCTTGCTTTTCGGACTCTATTCACTTTCCTGTGTGATCTTCTTGCTCATCAGGGTCTTTGAGGTCTTGAGGAGTTATTAAAATATCACCATTTCCCATAAGTTGATTAATCATTTTCATGTTTCTTGACTTGAATAATGACAAGTTCGCTGAAACGTAACGAAACTGCGAAAGATCCGTAGATCCTACAGAATTTAGGTAGGTTATATAGATACCCTGGGTCATTCAAGTATTTTAATTGATTCGGCTACGTTATTATGTCAGCAACTCACTCACTTACATCAGAAGCGACTGAGGACTCACGAAACATTCCGAAGTAAAGGCAATGACCAAGTCACCTAAGCCTTCAAAGGAAGCTGAACCCTGTGTTCGCAGACAGAGACATAGAAGCCACTCAACCTCATTTCCACAATCGTTCGGAAAAGATAACCACACCGCCTTAAATCAAACGAAACTGCACAAGTTAGATCAGAAGAGATCCTTTAAAACACTTATCGGTACCAAACTGAGCGACTCACGAAGCATTCCTACCGAAGTAAAGGTAATGACCTGAGTCGCAGACAGAGCCGTAGAAGACTCTCAACCTCATTGCCACTGTCGATCGGAAATTATGGCAACACTCCATTAAATTTAACGAAACTGAATAAGTTATATAAATCCAGCAGACTTATGTAGTTTAAAGAGATTCGTTAAATATGTGCGACTCGATTATTATTTCAGCCAAAAAAAATCCTCAATCTCATCCTCATCTGAGCGACTCACGAAACATTTCTATCTGAGTAAAAAACTCAGTGTCTGCAGGCAGAAAGATAGCAGACTCTCAACCTCATTTCCATAGTCGATCAATAATGATGACAACACTCCCTGAATCTTAATGAAACTGCAGAAGTTCTGGATTTCATGCAGAAGTTCTGGAATTCATGCAAAAGTTCTGGAATGCATGCAGAAGTTCTGGAGTTCATGCAGAAGTCCTGTAATGTCTACAAATCTTAGGAACTTTCCTCATGTCGTTCCATTGGTTAATTTAGGTCATTGTGTCAGCAACAAAGAAGCCACTCGACTCATTTCGACTGGAAGAGATCCAGATTTAGAGTGTTATGGCCAATGGAAACCGATGTCTACCAAAAACATCTCCCACGCCTCAACCTCTCACTTATCTTCGACAAGGAAGGCGCTCGACTCACTTCGACCGAAAGAAATCAAGAGAAGTGTAATTGCCAAGACGCTGAACCCGGCATCTCCTAGGCCTCATCCTCTACATCCTATAAAAGTTTGTTTGCTATTTATGCATAAGATTAGCTTTCCAATGAACTTTCGTGCGATAATTCAATTTTTCCGATCATGACCTGAGTGCTGAGTAAGTGCATTCCTTTTAATGTCTGGCACTTTTGCACTGCTGCAACATAAAATGCGATGCTGTGCTTGCTGTGTTATTATTAAAAGAAAGCCAAGTGGACAAGACTGGAAAAAAGTGTACGGCACCAACAAGAGCAACGGGCAATAGCAACAGGGAAGGCAACCAAAAAAAACGAGAAACATCTCGTCATCGTAATCGCCGTCCTCATCTTTACGGTTGTCGTATATATCAATGGGCGCATGCGCCCATTGATCTTTTCTTTGGCGGTAAACAGTAGCTGCTATCGCTGTCGGCTGAATGGCTGGTTGGGCTTGTTGGTCGTTCGTTCGTTTGGTCGGTCGATCGATCGGTCGGTGGTTTGGAAGAAGTTTAGCTACATGGATGGATGGCGGATGGCGGCTGGCTGGCTTGAATTGAAGTGTTTTCTTTCTTCTTCGTCGTCGTCGTCTCTTTTTGTTCAGGTTTGCCTTTTTGGCTTTAACCTTTTTCTTTTCATGCAGACATAAAATCGTCCAACGAGACAAATAAACTTCAACATCAAGCAACGAAGATGTTGTTCGACGTTCGCCTGACTTTCAGCGCAAGCGTGCGCAGTTTTTTTTAGTTCCATCTGTCTGGCTGGCTGCTGCTTTGTGGCATTGTGATGAGGGTTCCAGGTTACCTATCCTCTTTTTGATACTCAATACTTTGTTGTTGTTATCGTTTTGAGGTTATTGCGGCTTCCACTTTGTATTTGGCCGGCCGTTTGATTTGTTGCTGCGGCTGCTGGCTTGTTTTCTGAACATTGCTGAGTTGTTTATAATGAAGTTGCACGCGAAATCTTTAGTATGCGCGGATTCTTTTAAATTGATTATAATTTAAGGGATTTGCTACCTAATTTTTTATTACTGTGATAATATCGTTTAGTGGTTAGAGTGGGAAATACATGTGGTTTTTCATATTCATAGTCATAGTCGGTACAGTGTAGTTGTTGTATATGGTAGCCAAGTATTACATGCCACCGCCAGCCAACCAAACCCATTTAACTTGTCGATCTTGTTGTGGCTCTGTTCCCGCCAATGTTTTCGATTTTTTCCATTTCAAAGGTTGCGCGGCATTCAGGCCTTTGAAGCAACAAACGCCGCAACAAATAAAACCCATGAAAACTATTGATGCCTATAAGCTTTTTAATAATAGTTTCGAATTAAGTTGTCTATATTTATATTCATAAATTTCATGACAGCTGAAATATGATCATTATTATGGTTGGTGGTTTTGAAAATGATTGTAATGGATTTTTTCGAACATGTTTATATGGCCTGGAATTATGATACCATAATTACAGTTTAATCAATTGGCAGAGCGAAGCACTGCGGTGCGTCTTGGTGGTTGGGCCTCAAGGTGTTCAAGGATATACAAAGGTTTGGTATTTTTTGGTTTGGAACAGTGATAGTTTTATTTTACTATTGGGTTTGATATCATCCTTACGTGTCGTTGGTAAACTGTGAACCGAACCCAATTATATTGCAATTTGATGCACCAGTGTATGCCTGGTTATCCATAGCGAGACTCTTTGTATAGCTCATACGCTCTCTCCAGGCCCAGTAAATTAAACCGACAGATTTTCGAAATTTGCCATCTATTGCATTTGCTTCCTTCCCCTTATTTCAGAAGTGGTTCTGCACTCGTTACCAAAAACACCCGAACTCATTCCATTCTATCGCTATTGATTACTTCTGCGAAGTAAAGGTTAATGGCCAAGTCATCCAAGCCTTCAAAGGAAGCTGAACACAGTGTTCGCAGACAGAGTCTATGTCTCGGACTCTCAACCTCAGTCGATCGGAAATTATGATAACACTCGCTTAAATTTAACGAAACTGTAGAAATTTTATTAATCTTTCAGAATTTAGGTAGTTTAAAGAGATTTCATCGGACATTCAAGTCGATCAACTGGGAGAGATCCAGAAGCATGGATAAGTCGCTCAAGTCTTTAAAGAAATCCGAACCCGATGTCTGCCAAAAACATCTCCCACTCCTCAAACTCTTCCATGAGTTTCTTTGTATAACTTATATAGCTCAGCGTCTTCTTTTACCCTACTAAGCACCATTCCCTCCAGACCCGGTTAATTTAATCGAGAGTTTGTTCGTAATTTGCTTCAGAAGTGGTTCTGCACTCGTTACCAAAAACATTCGAACTTATTCCACGATCCGCTCTATTTCTGTAGTTCAGAATAAAGTAGCTCAGAATGATCTTGTTTTGGTACAAATTTAAATGAAGCTGACATTTTTTAATTCGTATGCCTGGTGCTGATCCTTTAGCACTAGAATGTACTTTAGACCATTTCAGGAGCATCTCTAGTAATTTTTATTTTTTTTTAATTTTTCACTATGTCTGGTATAACTACTAAATATATTCCGTCTAGCCCATATAAATCATTACTGTGTGTCTGATAGGATCAAGACAATAACATAATATAGTGGGCTACACGTCCAACTTCCTCGTCCAATTTTGGAAGAAGTGATACAACAGATCAGTTTCCATGGAATTGCTTTTGTATTCGTAAAACGGCAAACTTTTAGCCAGACCAGGAAATTGTAGATGATATGCTCTAGAAGTAGTTCTAAGTACGACAGATTTTCTGAAACACCCAGTGGTGGTTGACATGAATTCTGTAGGAACTCTAAACACACATTTTGGAAACTCAAAAGCACATTGGGAATTATTGTATCTACATTTGTAAAAAGATATATTCAATCACATTCCGAATGAAATATTTTTAAATTATATATTTTTATTTATAACGGGGGAAAGGTCCGGGGGAAATCCATGGCATGACAGATAAAAACAAAAACTCTAAAACTGCAATATATTCCCCATTGATGTTTTAGAGCTTCACAAATGTGGAAAAACACTTCGAAAGCTAATCTACTTGAAGGATATTCTTACATTGGTATTCGAAATTTAATAATTATTTTTTTCTTTAAACTTACCTTCATATCAAAATGTTTAATCCATTTACAACATTTTGTATTGTCAATCTCATAATTAATTTCCTTTATATTTGTCATTTTGTCACAGAATTTTCCAATTTTAAGCTTTTGTCAAAAATGTGTGTGTGTTTTATAATTTAAACAATTTTACACATAATTCATTTCACTTCTTTTTAGTATTTTTATGTATGTAGGTAGGTATGTCTCACTCACTTTACAAAATATGCATTATTCTTATTTTGTTTACTTTGCAAAAATTTCATTTGAACGCATTTGAACTCAATTTTTTGTTTTCATTTAATTTCTATTTACTTTTCACACTTCTTCATTTGTTTTGGATGTTTTTATTTATTTTTTTTGTTATTTCTCCTTCACTTCAGACATGGCCTTTGCAAGCAGATCAATCAATTAACACTCCGCATTAATCGAATATTTTCCGTAACCGCAAAATCAATACGCTGCGCAAATCGATTAATTTATTTGTTTGTTTGGAAAAAATATATAAAGTTTTGTTTGTTTCGTTGGCTGTTGAGTTGAGAATTTCTACCGAACGCACATCCGTTCACTTCGATAAATCGTTACGGAATGAACGACACTTGTGTTGGCTTCGTGAAGTTGTCTACTGACGACGCCGCGCGAGTTGCCTGTGACGACGACGAAAGAAACAAAACAAACCCGGAGATCAGACAAATGCGACGAAAACGACGGTCGGTGTTGATCTTTTCATGCCAGCGCAAGAAAATTAGTTGAGTTGAGAGTTCCGCCGCCGCTGCCGAACAAAGTCACTGTTACACAGGTACACGGATGGACGGCCGGCCCGTGCCAGGCCGTTCCTTGTTTACGATCGTTCATTGGCGTTAGAGATAAACAGAGAGAGAGACAGTCAGAGAGATAACGAGAGAGAGAGAGACACTGCAGACTTGATGGAGGAACGTTGCGGATGTGAAACCTTCTTATCGATAGGTCGTCGTTCGTTCGTTCTCACTCTCAAATAAATAAATCTGTTGCATTTTTTCCATTTTCCTTCCCACTTCTCGAAGACCAGAAAAAAGTATTGTTTAGAATGGGCGAAATAATAACAAAAATAATAATTGACCGTTGAAAACGGAATGGGGAAAAAAGTAGAATTTGTGTGATTATGGTTTTATTGAGTGTTGAGGTTGATCGGTAATTGTTTGCGGGTGTTGCAAGAGTAAGTTCGTCATGTGATCGACGGTGTAATGGCAGGGCAAATCATTCTCTGAATAGGGCAGGTTCACTGCACGAAAACAAAGTATGGTTTCGCAATATAGACATAGTCCAAAAAGATACCTTAGTATGACTCGATGTTATCACTATTAACTGCAAGATATTTTGAAATATGAAAGAAAAAATTAATTTAGTTGATTGATTCAACAGGGAACGAATCAAACTGCGGTTAAGCAGGTCAAAATTACATTAAAAGAAACGACTGCTGCAACCAATCAGGAGGCGGTAATTTAAATGGCATTCACCCTTATCGCGAATTTAATTTCCCCGGAAATGAATTGTTCCATTAAAATTGCAATGGGGATTTGTGCTAATTTTTCAAGAACTTTTCTTCTTCGAATTGACAACCTTATTTCTGTTCCAATACAAATATGTGAAATTGATGACTTAGCCTTATATAGACCTAAGTGGAAACATGGGATGGGATGGGGGTATACTAACTTTGTCATTTCGTTTCTAACACCTTGATATATCGACCTGAGACCCTATAAAGTATATATATTCTTGATCGTCATAAAATTCTAAGACGATCTAACCATGTCCGTCCGTCCGTCTGTTGAAAGCTCGCTAGCATCTAAACGAAAGGAGCTAGAACGTTCAAATTTTCCATAAATGCGTCTTATAGTCGTAGATCAGTTGGGATTGAAATGGGGCGAAATCGGCCCAAAGGGAAAAAATTTTCCCTCACAAGCACTAAAAATACCCATAATAATCCCTAATATTTTAGCGTATTTAAGCATGTTTTTTGAATATGTCTTATAGCAAAAACGTGCACCATAAAGTGATTCTTATTTGTAGGGGGTGAAATGGGGCAAAAAAGGGATAAAAATGGTACATATTAAACGACAACAGCTAGAAACACGAAATTCGGTGTGTACATTCCTCTAATTGAGTAGATACATAATATAAAAGTATTTTTTTCCAAATTCGTACTTTTAAGGGGTAAAATAGGAGTAGAGGGATAAAAATGGTACCAACCAAACGGCTGTACCTAGAATAATGAAATTCGGTGTATTCATTCCTCTGATTTCATAGATAATTAAAATACACGGATTTTTCAAAATTCGTACTTTTTGGGGTTAAAATGAAAAAAGGGGATAAAAATAGTACCAATCTAATGACTGCAGCTAGAGTCATGAAATTCGGAGTATACATTCCTCTGAGTGTGTAGACACGGAAAATAACCTGATTTTTCGAAATTCGTACTTTTTGGGGTTAAAATGAAAAAAGGGGATAAAAATAGTACCAATCAAATGACCGCAGCTAGAGTCATGAAATTCGGAGTATACATTCCTCTGACTGCGTAGACACGGAAAATAGACGAATTTTTCGAAATTAGTACTTTCAAGGGATACAATGGTACAGAGGGATAAAAATAGTACCAGCTAAACGACCACAGCTAGAATGATAAAATTCTAATTGCGTAGAAACTTAAAGGGGGTAAAAACCAACCAAATGGGCGCAGATGGAATCATGGAATTCGGTGTATACTTTTTGGGGTTAAAATGAAAAAAAGGGGATAAAAATAGTACCAATCTAATGACTGCAGCTAGAGTCATGAAATTCGGAGTATACATTCCTCTGAGTGTGTAGACACGGAAAATAACCTGATTTTTCGAAATTCGTACTTTTTGGGGTTAAAATGAAAAAAGGGGATAAAAATAGTACCAATCAAATGACCGCAGCTAGAGTCATGAAATTCGGAGTATACATTCCTCTGACTGCGTAGACACGGAAAATAGACGAATTTTTCGAAATTAGTACTTTCAAGGGATACAATGGTACAGAGGGATAAAAATAGTACCAGCTAAACGACCACAGCTAGAATGATAAAATTCTAATTGCGTAGAAACTTAAAGGGGGTAAAAACCAACCAAATGGGCGCAGATGGAATCATGGAATTCGGTGTATACATTCCTCTGACTGCTTAGACACGCAAAATAAAAAGATTTTTTTCCAAATTCGTACTTTTTCTTTTACGGCAAAAATTGGTTGAATCATGAAGTTAGGTTATTTTGCACTATGTACGTCTGATAATGGATTTTCAAAATTTGTACTTTTGGAATTCAAATAGAATGGAAATACAACCAACTGTAGCACCCACTATCTACCAATATTTATGGCTGTGAAAATATTTTTGAAAATATAAATAAAAGAATATTTATTTTTGAATTGACGTATTGGTAGCATTACCTTATAAGCGTGTTTTGAAATAATTAAAACATTATATTTATTTATAAAATTAACTTTTCAATATTTGTATTTGTTTTGGTTTGGCTATATTAAAAAAAATTATATTTTCCTGTAATATTACTGCACTTCTACGAAAACCGACAACCTCTGTGGAATGCAATCCATGGTGGAGGGTATATAAAGTTCGTATTGATTAAAAATGTAATTGTAAATTTTTAATTGAATCAGATAAAAAATAATTGATATATTAAAAATAATGATTATTTTTATAACTTGGATTAATTAAACGATATAATCTATTTTTGACTTAAATTTTTAATTAATAGATTTATGGATTGATTCAATTTTTATTCGAATTTAGATTTAAAATCATATAAAATAATAATTGAATCAATTATAAAAGTAATTGATAAATTCGAGGATATTGAATATTTTTTTTTAATTTTTAATTTAAATCAAATTAAAAAATAATCGAATCAATAAAATTGAAACAAAAATTAAAAAATAAAATTCAATTAAAAGAATTAAATATTTCCATTAAAAAATAAATAAAACAACCAAATTTTCAAACAACAATAAACGGATAAACCGGTTAGACTAAAATCTGTGTGGTTTTTAACGAACACTATGGGTGGGATAGTGTTGTATGGGAATTTTAGGAATTCAATTTGGATACGTTGGAACCATTAATTTTGTGAGGTTCAGAAAAAAATCATGAGCTAAAAATGTGGGTGGTGCGGTGAGCGTAAATTATATCTTGTCACAGACGCTGCCGATAGACCCGTTGTATTAATAGATGACTAACATAATATGCTGTGCCGCAACATTTGGAGGTGGTGGGAGCATATTTTATACAGATGTTGCTTTTATATGTGAGCCCCCTTAAACATTATAGGAAGTCTATTAACTTATCCCCTTAAGGAGCGGTGAGAGGGGTTAGGTATGTTTAGGGAAAATTAATGGGGATCAGTCTTACACTTCTCACCTCTAGGGTATACTGCGGGGCAGTATTGGGCATTTCTTTCATAAAATAATATAAAAAACAGGCAAGTGTATGGGGGCCACCTTAAGGGTGGTTGATGGAGGGAAGGTGTGTTCTGAGAAAATATTGAGGCTGAAAAAATATTGGTGGCTAGTTATATATTAGACTCCACTAGGGCCCTCGTTGGGCCAGTTAGAGCGGTGGGAGCATATTTTATAAAAATTTACTTTTTGTATTGGAGCCCCATTATGGAGTGGATATAGAGGACAGGTATGTTTGGGAAACATGTTGAGGAGAGAAAATTAAAGGGGCCTGTCTTACATGCCTTCCCTGTGGGGGTGACAAGGGAGCAATTTTAGGCCTTTCCTTCATAAAAAAACTAAAAAATGTGTGGAGACCACCATAAGGGATGAAGATAGAGATACATTCTGAGCAAATATTGGGGTTGGTCCCTTGGGGCCTCCTTGGGGCAGTTCGAGTGATGGGAGCAAATTTTATAAAAAATAAATTTTGTATGGATTAAGGATAGGGGGTAAGTTTGTTGGGAAAAATGTTGGGAGTTCGATATTGCATTTAACCCTGCTAGGGGCGACTCCGGGGCAGATATGGGTCTCACTGACATAACAAAAAAAATAAAAAAATCGTATGTGGACCACCTAAAGCGCTGAAGATAACTGATAGGTATGTTCAGAGAAAATGCGGGGTTGAAAAAATATTGTGTGTCGGTCATACATTTGACTAGCGGTCTTTTTGGTCCAGTAATTAAGCAGTAAGCGGTGGGAACAAATTTTATAAAAAAAATAATGTTTGTATGTGAGCCACCTTAACGAGTGGTGTGTGTTCGAAAAAAGTTGGGGAGGGAATATTAATGGGGGCCGGTCTTACATTTAACCCCTCTGGGGACGACTCCGAGGCAGTATTGGGGCTTTGACTCCGATGAGCGCCCACTTACACTACCACCACCACCATTTTTTGGCTCATGATTTTTTTCCGAACCACACAAAATAGGAGGTTCAAGCGTATCCAAATCGAACTCCTAAAATTCCCATACAACACTATCCCACCCCTACTGATCATGTGGTACCAATGGAACGGTGCTGCCTGTCATGCGCTTGATGTCACAATAGGCATGATAGAGACGACATGAAGTGGCCGCCAATATTGTGAGATTTGGCGACATTTCTCTACAGAAAAATAAATTATCAGTTCGGAGCTGTCTCTATACAGTAGGTTCCTTTCAGTGAGTACAAAATTATATTGCTTATAGCTCACGCACGATAGAAGCTCCTTGTTATTCTTACGGGGGCGTTCATGGGATTAATTGTAATTGTAAGGTTATTCTCATCCGAAAATTTATTATAAATATAGAATGCCGAAAGCTCTTATTTTATGGGTTTCAGCAAAATTGGTTATTGAAGGATATAAATCACTTCTTCGGTACAGGAACCACGTTACTAGATTGTCACAAATAAACAGAACAGTTTCGACAGTAGGGGGAATTATGACACCTAAATGTGGGGTTGGTTCAAATAAGTTGTTCAGGCGGTAAAGGCCGTATGGCGTATCGATTATGAAAAATTTGTTTCTGTGTGCTTTGGAATAGCAAAAAAGTTGGTGGCATGTGTAGGTAAAAAGGACAACAGTTTTCAATGACGTTAGGTACATGTTTCAGGTGAAACATTGGAAAGAGTCAGATTTTCGATGTTTTTTACATATCGTCCTTGTGCACCTTTTTTGCTATTCCTAAACGATTAAAAAAAAGGTACGCCCCAATGTGCCTGTGGACAACGGTTAATATATGGATCATTAAGTTCTCTACCTACATGAAAGGCGATTGTAGCATTTCCCAACAACTCAACAGCATCATATTCCTCAGGTCGATAAAGGAGTATGCTAAGTCTCTACATTTCCATTGCTGATCAGATAGCGGCGATATCAATATATATGATTCGGTTCTTGCAGTTATCGTGAATTAATTTCTGCAAAATATGATATGATGAAATGCCTTGAATGTAAAGAAGACTTTAACATGACATCAGTGTCCTGTGCTGCTGGCGGTACTCTGCTTCAATCAAACGTAAAAATAAACCAGCCTATTTCGGACCCAAGCCGATGTGTAGACCTTCGATTATGAGCTCCGTCCTGGACAGTCTCAGTCTTCTTCTTCTTATGGAAATTCCCATCATTCTCTCCAATAGGAAGACCAAACAAATATACTATCGGACAAAGTGCGCATGCGCACGGCTACGTTTTTTCCCTCAGCATGTCCATAAATAAGCCGAGTAACAAGAGACACGCGCACAGCTGTTGTTTGACTGCGAAAAATAAATACAAACATTGTAAAACTGGAAACGTAAGGTTGTAAGACAGACAGACAGTTAGTCCATCATTCAGTCTTTCAGCCATCAGCCAGAGAGTGAGCGAGTGAGTGAAGCAATACAGCCAAAACAAACGATTGTAAACATTCGCTTTTGGGATCATCTTATTTTCTCTGATGTTGATGGAACATCTCGTCAATGGGTTTTCTTCTTCATCGTCATAGCCAGCACCAGCACCATCACCATCGCTGACGTCTTCCTCGTCCCCTGCGCCATCGCCTTCGACATCTTGGTCTTCATCTGCGTGTAAATAAACGTAGTACGAGTAGTAGTAGTAGTCCGTATAGAAGAGCGGCTTAAATGAAACGTGTCGGCAACACTTTGAAGCCCGCAACATCAAAGAGACCGATTGTTTACATAATAGTGGTCTTTGAAACGGAACAATAGAATGCCAGGATCAAAAGTAATAGCCGCTGGTATCGAAATAATAACAGCAACAACAACAACACCACCAACAGACAGACAGACAAACGAAACGGAACGAAACTAAACTCGAATTGAAGCATAAATGGTAAAAAAATACAACAACCATGCAACCAAAGACAAAAGCAATAACATCAAAAAGAAACGCAAACCTATAAAATTAGGAAGTGAAAGAAACAAAAACCAACAAAAAACGGGAAAAGAGAGAACTGCTGCTCCAATGGGAGGGTTTCCTATGGGAAATTTGCCAAAAAAAACACTGCTTCTATTTGTTGATGCGCCAGTGGTAGATGAATAGATAGATGTAAAAGACTTGGTTGTGATAGTGGGTTTAATATATCATCCCATTTTGGTTGGGAGAGATGGTTTATATAGATATGTACGTACGTTCTGTGTCCATTTGAATGTGGAACTATATTCCACCAATTTTGTGGATACAAGACTATACTATGTCTCTTTGATAAAATCTTTCTTCTGCTCCTTAGGTATTTTGGTATATAAAAATTCCACAATTGGTAGATAAAAATTCCAAACGGGGATAATAAATCCCAAAAATTGATTTTTTAGAAAAATAACCGTCTTTCGTTAATTTCGATCGAATATCTAAGGAGGTTGTGAAAGAGATAAATCAGTAACTAAATCGATATACTTTCCTGGAATATTGCACACCACTCTTCACTAACATGGCACATTAGTGTGGGCCAACATTGCGTGCAATGGTACACACTGAGTAAAGTGTATTGTATTTAGACAATCAGATGATTTTTCAAAAGATTTGGACCATCCTAATGTATACATTAAGATGGGTAACGAAAATAAATTGCAGCTGTCAGCCCCTAGAAATGAAGATTGGATAGTTTAATGATGATCTGCAAAATATTTCGTCACTGGGCCATACTCAGAGTTACAAGCCGAACCATAATTATAGGCGGCGGCGGCGCTGTTCAAAATGGGTCGGCGGCGGCGGCTTTCGGCTGATTTGCCGGCTCGTTCTGTCATTCAATTAGCCCTATTTATTTGAAAATTTTGAAAAAACGGAAGGAACAATTTTCTTTTATTTTTTGGCAAGTAGTTCAATATTCGTTAATATTAGCCAATGTTCCAATAATTTAATATTGTTATTAGGGTATCCAATTATTCTGACTTTTATGTTAATCGATTTATCGTTTATTTGAAAAAAAAAATCCAATTAATCGAATAATGAAGTCGAGAGTTATTCGATTAACCGATTAATCGAACAATTGTCCACTTAAATAAAATATAATTAATAAGAGTTATATAGACAAGACACGCCAGTTAACGGGTAGTTCAACTATATATTGAACGGTTATTACGTATCTTATTTTATTCAAAAATTTTAATATCAAATTCGAAATTCATTAGATGTTGACAAAAATCTTAATATCTTATCAAAATAAAGAACCTTCCCTTAAATGAGCATAATATCAGAAGTTATCCATTGACTTTTTTCGAATATGGATCATATGATTTATAACAGAACTGACTTTATTATTTATTTTTTTCTATGAATTTACTATTCTATGAAATTACTATTCTTCAAATTTTAAATAATTGCGAAGCTATTGGCCACTTTTTGCTATTTTTAAATGAAGTCGGATAAACCCTTATTTTAATATCTGTGGAGCATACAAATCAAAAATCAAAAAAATGTGGTTTTATATTTGGTGTTTCATAGTTTTTTACCCAAATGGAGCAAACTGGCTATTCAAAATCAATTTATCATACAAAGCATATGACGATTTCATTAGTTTTTAAGGCAAAACTTTTAATATAGGTTAATCGATTATTTGGGACAATTTATTCGAATTATTCGTTATTCGAAAATCAATTGACTTATATAAATGCGACTTTCAAATCAGAATACAATCATTCAATTTTCTGTAGCCGTCATCATATAGTGGGATACCAAATTCAAAGAAAGATCAATATATTTCACAGCAGTAGGTTGTCTAAGTGACTGAGTTAGAACTCCGTCAAATATCGGCGGCGTGGTTGAAGTCGATATGAGTCGATGAAGTCGGCGGCGTGGTTGAAGTCGATATGAGCCGATGAAATCGTCGGCGGCGGCTTGTCGGCTTAAAATCGGTCGGTTTGTATCTCTGGTCATACCATCTGTAGGCTAAACGCTCCTGAAAACACATCTAAAAATCATGTTTTTCCAGTGTAATTTTTTTAAGATACATTTTTGCCCATTATTTTCTGAATATATAGCCTTAGGAGCACTTTAAATAAAAAATTGTATTCTTGACTTAGAGTAACTCATCGGTCGTATTATTGGACGTTTATATTGATTTTTTGTGGTTTTTCAAGGTGACAGATAAAAACTCATATTTCTTGGAAACATTTTAAAAGAGTTGTAATGAAAAACTAGTAAGTAAGCTTCAGTCGGCTAAACCGACTAATATATACCCTCACTCTCAGAGAACATATATGGCAGTTATAAGGAATGCAATTTGTGTGGAAGGTACTAGGAAGTACGTATCACATGGGCCCAGTTTCCACATTTATAAAACTATTGTAAAAACATGATCAAATATCAAGTCATAGTGAATTTCATGCACCTGTATAGAAGATATGAAGGATTTAATATTAGGATAGAGGCAATTGTGTGGGAGGTACAAGAAGGGGCGTGGATAAAGCGTAAATATTTTTTTGGTTTAAAAACATCTTTAAATATCAAGTAGCAAATGATTTTGACTACCCGTAAGAATGTTATGTCGGTTTTATTGTAACCAAAGTTTATGCCACTTTTTGTGGGAGGTACCAGAAGGGGTGTGGCAATTTCACCCATATTCCATGCGAATGGAATCACTAACTAGTAAATCAAAAAAAAAAAATTTTTTCAAATCCATGCTTTATGCAAGCAGAATTCTATTGGGCCTAGAAATTCTTTTTTAGTTATCTTTTGTAGAAGGAAAAATTACTGCGTTATCAGGAGCAGAAATAATAGATTTTTAATTTGTGGTTTGTATGGGAGGTACCACGCCCCTTTGGCCATTCCCGCTCATATTTGCAGCAGCACTTAAAAAATGCACACCAAACCGACGTACCAAATTTTGTTCAAATACCGTTATCAGGAGCAGAAATAATAGATTTTTAATTTGTGGTTTGTATGGGAGGTACCACGCCCCTTTGTACAATCCCGCCCATATTTGCAGCAGCACTTAAAAAATCCACACCAAACCGACGTACCAAATTTTGTTCAAATACCGTTATCAGGAGCAGAAATAATAGATTTTTAATTTGTGGTTTGTATGGGAGGTACCACGCCCCTTTGTACAATCCCGCCCATATTTGCAGCAGCACTTACAACATGCACACCAAACCGACGTACCAAATTTTGTTTAAATACCGTTATCAGGAGCAGAAATAATAGATTTTTAATTTGTGGTTTGTATGGGAGGTACCACGCCCCTTTGTCCAATTAGTCAAATTTTTCCATTTCCTTGTATTGTCATCGAAAATGATTAAGTGTGCAAAATTTGAGCAAAATTGGTTGAGAAAAAAGCTTTCAAAAATTGATTTCAAATTTTGTGGCACACAAACATATATAGAAAGTAACCTTATATAAAGCATGGAAAAAAGCATTGCTAAATATCAAATTTCACAGTATTCCGTTCATCTGTAAATACCCGTCACATTTAGTAAGTGTACTAAAATAAGTGGTTATAAAAATATTATCAAATACCAAAATAGAACTGATTCCGATTATCCGTATGGAAGTTATAGGGGTTTTAATTTAACATTGGAATATGGGTGGGAGGTACCAGAAGGGGCGTGGCAATATCGCCCATCTTCGAACTTAAAGTAACTTTGGGAAAACTATTACGATGAGTAAAGTTCGAATCGATTCCTTAACTGCTTTCGCGAGTTATCGTGTACACCAGCCTGCCAGACAGACGGACGGTCGGACATGGCTCAAACACCTTAAAAAGTCGTGAAACGGATTTGGTCTAAACATACTTAGGGTCGTAAGTCACTCCTTCAATGCGTTACACTATTTTCTGTCCCAAATGATATATACTCTCCTACTCTGTAGTGTGAGGTTATAATAAATAGAAGGAATTAATACCTTTCGAATGATACCTAAATGATGAATATCGGTCGGTGAATGACGTCACTGACTTCTTTTTAGTAAAATAATTTAATTTTTTCAGAGCCAAAAATTTCAAACTCTTTTTACAAAAATAAGCGCTGCGGCGTCAATTTAATTCCGATGTTCATCATTTAGGCATCATTCGAAAGGTATTGACTGGCGCTATTTATTTTTAATAGAATACTAACACCAAATACGAAAATATTTTCAGTTGTCACTATGAAAAAACAAAAAATTATTATAATGGTCCAATAATTCGACCAATAAGTTACTCTAAGATAAGAATCAAAATTTATTAAATATAAATTTTGATTCAATAAAGTATTTTCAAGGGTCTATCATTTCAGAAAAAAAATTTACAAAAATGCAACACAAAATAATACACAGGAAAACATGATTTTTAGGAGTATTTTCAGGAGCGTTTCGCTCACAGACGGCTTGATCTAGGAGCGAACTATTTTGCAAATCATCATTAAACAATCCAAACTTTTTTTTGAGGTGACTGGAAATTGTTTTTCCATTTGTATGAACCGCGACCCAGCCTAGTATACATATGTCCGAAAGAATATAGTAGAAGAATTTTGAAATTCCAGTTTTACTCGACTATTACAACATTTGTAAATCGAATCCGTTTGTCACGAGACTTTGTCTGTGACTTGTGAGCGAAGTGGCAGCTAAAGTGAGCCATAATAATAGTCCATGCGCGCCATGATTGCCACAACGATGATCATCGTCATTATGATGATGATGATGATCATGCTGACGAACGAAGATGAAGATGGCTGCGATGATAATGCCGTTCTCCACTGCTCCAGTTTGTACATTGTACTGCAGCCGGCTGTGGCTAACACTTGTGGCATCTTCAGCATGCATGCCCGCAGGCTGTCATTGTGTTGTGTTTTTGCAGCAAGTTTAAGCCACAAATGGATTAATTGCATTGCAATGCGAATGCGAAATGCGGCAAATGCAAGAAATTCCTTTGCGCCACTTACCGTCAATAATTATCGCTCGTGGCATAGCAATATTTCTGCTGTTACAGTTACATTTTTCTTAGATTTTCCACTGCCAACTTGAATGTGCTCCACACAAACAAAAACAGAAATGTCTATGCCACCAATCCAGCCAGTGTTGCCAGACGAAGATGTCATCAAATAAGAATAAAATATTCTGGATCGCAAACAGAACTGAAACTGATCGAAAACATGAGAACACAATTAATTCTCCAAAATTTTTTAACGTCACGATCTCATCAGAGTACCCCCAAGTTATTTATATTATTCGATTGTTTATAAATAAACTAGTGGAAAGATTGGTGCAAATGTGTTACTTCCATTAGAAGTTATACACTTCTGTAAACAAAATTTTCAAAAAGTCAAGTTTTTATACCATCCACCTCCTGGATGGCGGTATATTCACTTTGTCATTCCGTTTGTAACACCCTGAAATATTCATCGGAGACCCCATAAAGTATATATATTCTGGGTCGTGGTAAAATTCTAAGACGATATAGCCATGTCCGTCTGTTGAAAGCACGATAGCGGCCGAACGAAATGAGATAGGAGGTTCAAATTTTTCCTAAATGTGTCTTATGGTTGTAGATCGGTTGGGATTGAAAGTGGGCGAAATCGGTCCAGAGGGAAAAATTTTCCCCTCATAAGGACTGAAAATACCCCTAATATTTAGAGTATTTCAGCCTGTTTTTTGAACATATTAGCTTGTATTTAGTTGATATTTGCAATGCGCATTCCCTTTATAGCATAAAAGGGCACCGTAGAGTGTTTTTTATTTGTAGGGGGCGAAATGGGACAAAAAGGGATAAAAATGGTACCTATCAAACGACAACAGATAGAAACACGAAATTTGGCGTGTACATTCCTCTAATAGAGTAGATACTTAATATAAAAGTATTTTTTCTAAATTCGTACATTTAAGGGGTTAAATGGGGATAGAGGGATAAAAATAGTACCAACCTAACGACTGCACCTAGAATAATGAAATTCGGTGTATACATTACTCTGATTGCGTAGACACGTAAAATAAGAGAACTTTCCAAAATTCGTACTTTTTGGGGTTCAAATGGAAAAAGGGGATAAAAATAGTACCTACCAAATGACCGCAGCTAAGATCATAAAATTCGGAGTATACATTCCTCTGACTGCGTAGACACGAAAAATAAAACGTTTTTTCCAAATTCGTACTTTCAAGGGATACAATGACTACAGGGGATAAAAATAGTACCTACTAAACGAATACAGCTAAAATGATGAAATTCGGTGTGTACATCCCTCTAATTATGTAGATACGTAAAATAAACAGAGTTTAGATAGTCGTACTCTTGAGGGGGCAAAATTGGAAAAAGGGGATAAAAATGGTACCAACAAAATGGCCGCTGATAGAATCATGGAATTCGGTGTATACATTCCTCTGACTGCATAGCCACGTAAAATATTTTTTTACAAATTCGAACTTTATTTTGTTGCTTTTACGACAAAAAATGATAGAATCATCGTAAGGAATTTTCAAAATTTATAGTAGCTGAAAATACGCTCTCTATCCCCCAATATTTAGGGTATTTATGATTGCTCCCTTATATTTACTTTATGAATTGAAATATTATTTCCTTTATATATATACATAGTATACAAATATTGGTAGCCTTGGCTTATTAATTAAATTTCTGATTTTCATAAAGATAAAATTTGTTGCGGACATTCCTCTTGTAGCTTGGAAGCACCACAAAGAAAATAAAAGTTTTATCTGACGAAATGGAACAAAAAGGGATAAAATATGGTACCAATGATACGACAACAGCTAGAATCATGAATCATGAAATTCGGTGTATACATTCTGACTATGAAGACTCGAAAAAAGGTTTTTTTTTTCGAAATTTGTACATTTGGTCGGGGAATGGGGCGAATATGGGGATATCTTTAAAATTTATACTTTTCTTATCACTTTGTCTGTATCTGAAAATGCTTCTTTCTAATGGCGACTGACAAACGCCTAATATTTAGGCTTGTTCACTTTCACAATTACAGCATTTTATTTATATATAGTAGTCGATTTTAAACAGTGCGCATAAGTATACATTATAGTTTGAAATAGTAAACAAATATAGTAATGTGCATAAAAATATCACAATTTTCGTAATATGGTGCTGTGCTTCTATGTAAAGTCGACATCCTTTAATCTGCTGGTAATACTGTGGAATGCACTCCGTGGTGGAGGGTATATAAGATTCGGGCCGGCCGAACTTAACGCCTTCTTACTTGTTATTATTTCGCTTGTAATTTTTTTCTTTTTTCCATTTCGTTTTCAGTGAAGAATGCTTTTGTTGTCCTTCTTAAATAATTTTGGTCGACGTACCTCCTGTCCTCTCCAATTGGCAATTTTTCAATACAGAAAAAAATATTTGAAAAATTCTCAAATCGCAAAGCCTCGATTAGAAAATATTTAGAATATTTTTTAATTCCGTGTGTTGACTTATTACTCAGAAAGCATGACCACATACCTGCGTAATTAAAGGCACAGTGACCATTTTAGTAAAAATCCCAAATTTTGGCACGTATTCCCCCACGTTGGAAGTTTGGGCATTTTGGTGGGGAAAAATCAAACACTTGTTAGTTATTATTTTCGGAGAATTTTTTACGCAATTGCAAAATTTCCTTACGATTTTGATTGGGATTTTACGAAATGTTTAATATGTTTTTGTCAAAAATTAAAATTTTCTTAAATTGTTACCTTTAATAATTGTACTGTTAATTTGGAAATCTAAATATTACTTATATGTTCAATTAAATGTACTTATGATGTAAAAATTTTGATAATTTCTCATCCACATAGTAAAAGCGAAGTATGAAATTTAGAGTATTTTTAGCAGATATTCTCCTCTTTAATTTGACACTTATACCGGCACCATAGGTTGCGAATAAGTATTTAACATATTTTTTTGGAAATTGTATCCTTTGAAAATTAGTATTCCTTTGAAGGGGTAACAGGATGAGGAAATAAAAAACTGAAAACCATTATTATCTCATTTTTTCCTACAGTTTCAGATATATATCATCCAGTTTAAGTTTAACGACTTTTTTAAAAATGATCGTACGGTGTTATTTGCCTTTATTTAGATAAGGCTGGGTCGCGGTCCATACAAATAGAAAAGTAATTTCCAGTCACCACACGAAAATAAAGTTTGGATAGTTTAATGATGATGTGCTAAATATTTCGTTCCCAGATCAAACCGTCTGTGAGCTAAACGCTCCTGAAAGTACCTCTAAAAATCGTGTTTTTCCTGTGCAATATTTTTGTGCTACATTTTTGTGTCAATTTTTTTTTGTGAAATAATGAACCCTTGAAGCACTTTATATATAAATTTTGGTTCTTGCCTTACTTATTGGTCGAATTATTGGACCTTTTTAGAATTTTTGGTGTTTTTTCATAGTGACAACTGAAAATTTTTCCATATTTGGTGTTAGTGTTTTATAAAAAATAAATTGTGGCAGTCAATACCTTTCGAATGATGCCTAAATGATAAAAATCGGAAGGAAATTGCACATTTTTGAAAAAAAAGGGTTTGAACATTTTGGCGCTGAAAATCCATCTACAGTATTAAATTATTTCATAAATATGGAGTCGGTGACGTCATTTTTCGTCCGATATTCACCATTTAGGCATCATTCGAAAGGTATTGACTGCCACAATTTAGGCATCATTCGAAAGGTATTGATTCTTACAAAGTGTTTCCAAGATATGTGTTTTTAGCTGTCACCTTTTTTTAATTATATTGTTTATTTCAAGTTTTTATACACAATTATATACATTAGAAGCCCCAGCGCCTTGTAGGCTTTATAGAGGCTAAAAAGGCAACTTTATAACAATCAATATTAATTATTTATATACGTACATTTCAAAATTAAATTAAGCTCTTGTTTAAAATTCGAAATTGTTGATATATTTCTTAAATAGGCAGGCAACCTATTGTATTCAAATGGTCCAGCGTACGTAATGCGTTGCTTAGTCAATTCCAATCGGCATCTTGAGACCTGAATGTTTTCCGACTGTCTAGTATTCCGTCCAGTTCGGACTATATTTCTATTAAATGTAATTGTTCTTGCACCTATGCCTCTTAGACACTTAAACATGTACATCAAAATGTGTTGTTTATACAAACCACAGACCGGCAATGTCTGTTTTGCTTTATATTTGTATAGGTCAATCGATGAGTAACGCACAGACAAATTATGTACTATCTTTAAGGCTTTGTTTTGAGCTGATTGTAAGGATTTCAATGAGTTGTGAGATGCAGATCCATATATCATAGGCAAGTATGTAAGATGCGAGTGAACAAGTGATTGATATATAATCATGTTAACGCCAGTACTCAATTTATGTTTAAATTTATGCAGAATTCCTACAGCTGATGATATCTTTGCATTAATGTCCTTTATATGAAGATCCCATAACAAATTATGATTTAAATGCATGCCCAAATATTTCACGCTCTGGGCCTCAGCAATTGGTGTTCCCTCCACATGAATTACCATTTCACCATCATTTGAGCTAATGTAAGGCTTGAATCTTATAAATTTTGTTTTTCCGGCATTTAGAACTAATTTATTAATGCGAGAAAATTCAGCCAAAGTTGCAGCATCGTACTCGATTTGGGTTCGAAGAACTTTTTCGTATTTGTACTTATAGATAAGACATACATCATCAGCAAATAAAAACAGCTTTCCATTAAAATTTATATTTTTAAGTCATTTATATAAATCTTAAATAACAATGGACCTAAAACGCTCCCCTGAGGGACACCATGTGCAACTGGCAACATGGAACTACTCGACGACCCAACTTGGACGTACTGCAATCTATTTTGTAGGTAATCCTTAAATAATGCTAGGGTTTCAACCGTAATTCCAATATTACTTAACTTGCTTAGCAAAATATCATGATGGATCAAGTCAAATGCTTTGGAAAACTCAAAAAATACACCAGCTACTCCCTTATAACCATCATCAATTCCACCACAAATACTTTCCACAACGTTCACCAAAGCTTCTCCTGTACCTGCTCCTTATTTGAATCCGTATTGACATTCATACACATGACACATATTATTCTCATGAATGTAATTTGACTGTTGATCAAACATTAATTTTTCAAATACTTTGTCAATAGTCGACAAAATAGATATTGGCCTAAAATCAACTACAGATCTGGAGCAATTTTTCTTAGGTATGGGTATAACTTTATGAATCTTTAATGCATTTGGATATTTTTGCGTTGCAATCATATTATTAAAAATGTTTACCAGAACTTCAGCAATCTGAGATTTCCTTGCAAGTAACATTTTAGGGATAATATTATCATACCCAGGACTTTTTTTTAACATTCAAAGAATCCATTTTCCTACTTCTGCAATATTTACATTTCGCATACTAAAGCGACTGCTTCCGGGAATTAATGTTCTGAACATATTTATATTATCTCAAGTGTATTGCGGTTATTTACGGAATCGTAGAAGTAATTGTTGAATACGACAGCTTTTTCTTCATCAGCTATTATACTGTTAGCATCTTCATCCAAAATTTCTTTAATTGGTTTATTACAGCGTCCAAATTCTTTATTTAGAAATTTCCATGTTTTTTTAATATCACCTGAGTACGTTCTCAAGTTATACATGTAGTAGTCGTCCATTAGTTTCCTGTTACAAATTTTTATAACTTTGCTTAGACGTTTCAGATGCCCAGTAAAACTGTCCTTGTTCCTACTTTTTCTTCTCAATTTTAAAAGCTTGTTTTTGTAACTTATTAGAGCATATAAGTTATCCGTCATCCACGGTGCAATTTTTTTACCAATCTCTATAGATTTAGATGTAATAGTTGTACTTTGGGAAGCTGCGACAGTTAGAGTTTGTATTAAACCTTGGCATAATTCAGTGGAACCGTTAACATTATTTAGCAAAGGTAGTGTATTATCCAAAATTTCCGAAAATTTTACGTAATCAAACCTTATTTTTTGTTCAATAATGTTAGAGTTTGAATTAAAGTTTATATAAATACAACAGCTAAGCATATTATGATCAGACAGGTTGTTTCAATACTGTGTACATAAACATTAGCAGAATTATTACAATAAATCCAATCGAGGGAGGTTTTACTTTGTGGTCTTGTAACATGAGCGTGGCAAGATGGCATATTGTATTCAGCAAATAAATTGTTTATTAATTGATTACTTCTACCCAGAGCAAGAGAATCAACATTAACATCTCCAACTAACAATACAGTACAAGTATCAAGACTCTGAAGCATATCATCCATCTTTCTCAAAAATAAGTTAAGTCGACAACGCGGTGATCTATAAACGGATAAAAAAATAATAAAAATAATAATAATATAAACGAATAAAAATACCTTGAAAAACAAAAAATCAATATAAACGTTCAATAATATCAATTAGTTATTCTAAGACAGGAATAAAAAACTATTTAAAGTGCTCCCAAGGGTCTATTAGTTCAGAAAAAAAAATTAAATTCTGAACCTCAAATGCAATAAATTTGATGATTAACGAAGCCATCAATATGAAGAGACGTTTCATCGTTGAAGATAATTTTGTTGGAAAAAACCTTTTTTGTCAGTATCAACAATTTACCTCCGAAATATTGAGATATTTAAATCTTTTGTGAATTTTAGCATACCCTTTGGAAACGCTTCAGAGTCTGCGTTTTAATTCTAAAGGATCTTATTTAGTTGCTTAGATTTGAAAATAATAAGATTGTATTTTAGTTATATGTATATAGATATGTCGAAGGATCCATAACTCAAAAAATAGGGTCCCCAATATTTCGCCTACAATTTGGAATGCACAGGGGGCATTTTGATTTCGAGAAATTCTCAAAAAAGTGCGAAACTGGAAAAAGGCTGGCAACCACAGCTCGTTCCCGCATTCAGCGTTTCTAGCGGCTATGACAGTAGAAACTTATTTTTTTTTTTTCATTTCTTTGCCTGTGTGAGTGTGTCTTAGGTTTTTTGTCGATCTTTACAACTTTTAATATTTCAAATGAAACGTACAAAAAAATAAAAAAACACACTGAAAACACAGCGTAATTGTGGCCAGATAAGGTCTCCGCCGCCGCCGCTGCTGAAGATGAAGAAGTGGTGGAAAAATGAGTAGAAAAAATGAAATAGAAATGCACAAAGATTTCAAAGATTAAAGAAATTAGCCGCTCATATTATTACGAATCTACGAAATAGTTAGATCGACCAAAACAGATATTCACTCACTCTCTCGTACATACGGAGTACGGAGCCGAGTGAAGATTGCCAAGCTGAAGCTGACAGACGGGCTGACGGACGGGCGGACATTGAGACAGATATGCGCTATTACGAGTACGTGTATGCGTTCCATAGGAATAGAGTGTAGCGATACAACAAAACCGGGCCGAAATAGATGGTTTGTTGGATTGCTGGATTGATGGACGGATGAATGGATGATTGGTTGCCATTTAACGCAATACCACCACAGAAAGGATGGCGGATCATTTCCAGGCAGACACATTCACATCTAATTTTCGGTATCCTCCTTGAAGAGCTCCAATTTCATTGTCGGTCTATTGATAATGACAATAGATTAATGAAATACGAGCTAATCTTTTGTTCTCAACTGGTATTAGGTGACATGCCGAGGAACGCTTTTAACGTGTATTGATAAATGTCGAGTTTATCGCAGCAAAGCGAATTTATTTACAAAGAAAATTGCCGGGCCAATCCGGTATTTTTCTTGGCAGATCAGAGATTTAATTTTTCCATTTATGAACTCCTCATGTAGTTGTAGGTGAAAGCAATTAGAGAATTTTGATCGTGTTACGTTTGATAAATAATTTTGAGATACCTCGTATCAAAATCACGTAAAAAATTCAAAAAAAACTCAAATATTACAGAATTAATTTGAAAATCAATTTGGAACCACTGTGCGTTGTCCAAAAAAGTTGGTCCTAATGGAAACAAAAATAATTATGATTTTAGATCTATTTTAAGTTTTTTTTATGAGATATCATTTGTGACTTATTATTGGGAGAGCGATTAAAAGATTATAAACAATCTTATTTAACATGACCTCTACTCTTAATATTAAATGTGCCAGTTAGAATTATAGTGGTCTAAGTCACACTTTATCATTTCTGAGATATGTAATGGTTTATATTTGAGTCAATTGATAAATATTTTTCCACCGAAGCACACAATTTTTTTCTTATATCCTAATACTATATCGGACTTTTACAAAAAAAATCGACAACGTTGGTACCTCTAATGCAGCCACCATTTTTATACCCTCCACCTCCAGGATGGGAGGTGAAATATCGACCTGAGACCCTATAAAGTATATATATTCTTGATAGTCATAAAATTCTAAGACGATCTAGCCATGTCCGTCCGCCCGTCTGTCGGTCTATTGAAAGCACGCTAGCATCTAAACGAATGGAGCTAGGAGGTCCAAATTTTGCATAAATACATCTTATAATCGTAGATCGGTTGGGATTGAAATTGGGCGAAATCGGCCCAAAGAGAAATATTTTTCCCTCACAAGGACTGAGAAAACCCATAATAACCCCTAATATTTTAGAGTATTTAAGCATATTTTTATACCCTCCACCTCCAGGATGGGGTGATCACTTTGTCATTCCGTTTGTAACACCTAGAAATATTCATCGGAGACCCCATAAAGTATATATATTCTGGGTCGTGGTAAAATTCTAAGACGATATAGCCATGTCCGTCTGTCCGTCCGTCTGTCTGTCTGTTGAAAGCACGATAGCGGCCGAACGAAATGAGCTAGGAGGTTCAAACTTTTCCTAAATGTGTCTTATGGTTGTAGATCGGTTGGGATTGAAAGTGGACGAAATCGGCCCAGAGGGAAAAATTTTTCCCTCACAAGGACTGAAAATACCCCTAATATTTAGAGTATTTCAGCATGTCTTTTGAACATATTAGCTTGTATTTACTTGATATTTGCAATGCGCAAAAAGGGGATAAAAATAGTACCTACCAAATGACAGCAGCTAGAATCATGAAATTCGGAGTAGACATTCCTCTGACTGCGTAGACACGAAAAATAAACGTTGTTTCCAAATTCGTACTTTCAAGGGATACAATGGGAGCAGAGGGATAAAAATAGTACCAACTAAACGAATACAGCTAGAATGATGAAATTCAGTGTGTACATCCCTCTAATTGTGTAGATACGTAAAATAAGGAGATTTTAGATAGTCGTACACTTGAGGGGGCAAAATTGGAAAAAGGGGATAAAAATGGTACCAACAAAATGGCCGCTGATAGAATCATGTAATTCGGTGTATACATTCCTCTCACTGCATAGCCTCGTAAAATATTTTTTTCCAAATTCGTACTTTATTTTGTTGCTTTTACGACAAAAAATGGTAGAATCATGAAGTTGTCTTGTACTGCTTACGTGAGAGATAATGTATTTTCAAAATTTATACTTTTGAAATTAAAATAGGATGGAAATACAACCAACCAAACGACTGTAGCTGAAAATACACTCTCTATCCCCCAATATTTAGGGTATTTATGATTGCTCCCTTATATTTACTTTATTTAATGAAGTATTATATCCATTATATATATAGTATACAAATATTGGTATTAAATTTCTTATTTTCACACAGTTAGCTTGTAAGCACCACAAAAAAAATAAAAGTTTTAGCGGGCGAAATGAGACAAAAAGGGATAAAATATGGTACCAATGATACGACAACAGCTAGAATCATGAAATTCGGTGTGTACATCCCTCTAATTGCGTAGACACGTAAAATAGAAGAATTTTTCGAAATTCGTACTTTTAAGGGATATAATTAAAAAGAGGGATAAAATGGGACCTACCGAACCGCTGAAGTTGAAATCATGAAATTTGGTGTATACATTCTGACTATGAATACTCGAAAAAGGTTTTTTTCGAAATTTGTACATTTGGGCGGAGAATGGGGCGAATGGGGATATCTTTAAAATTTATACTTTTCTTATCACTTTGTCTGTATCTGAAAATACTTCTTTCCAATGGCGATTGATTTTCGATTTTAAACAGTGCGCATAAGTAGACATTATAGTTTGAAATAGTAAACAAATATAGTAATGTTCATAAAAAATTCTATGTAAAGTCGACATCCTTTAATCTGCTGGTAATACTGTGGAATGCACTCCGTGGTGGAGGGTATATAAGATTCGGCCCGGCCGAACTTAACGCCTTCTTACTTGTTTCAATATGTCTTGATATTGTATATGAGAATTTCCCATATAACAAAAACGTGGACCATAAAACGGTTTTTATTCGGGGTGAAATGTTTGAGCCGTCCGTCCATCTGGCTGGTGTACACGATAACTCTCGAAAGGAGCTAAGAAATCAATTCAAACTTTGCACATGGTAATATTTTTCCCAAACTTAGTTTAAGTTAGTGGGTGAAATTGCCACCACCTTCTGGCACCTCACATACAAATGATGCATATTCCTATGTTACATTAAATATATAATCACATTAAGTGTGCATAATATGTAGGGGTTTGCCACGCCCTTTCTAGTACCTCTAACACAAATTACCATAAACTACGTACAATTAAAGCTGTTATAACTAATATACGGATGGTCGGAATACTCGGATATTTGACATTGGTAATAGTTTTATGGACGTTTTATTCACTTGGAATATAGGCGATGTTGCCACACCTCTTCTAGTACCTCCTACACAAATCACCCTAAACTACGTACAATTAAAACAGTTACAATTTCTATAAGGATGATCGTAATACAATTGGCAATGTTTTTATAAAATTTGCATTCATGTGGAATATGGGCGATATTGCCACACCCCTTCAGGTACGTCCCACACAAAATGGCATAAGCTTTGTTTAAAATAAAACCGATGTAACATTCATACGGGTAGTCAAAATCATTTACAATTTGATGTTTGAAAATGTTTTTATAGTCATTTTAAACCAAAAAATATTTACGCTTTAGCCACTCCTCTTCTTAATCCACTATGGAATCCACTATGACTTGATATTTGATCATGTTTTTGCAATTGTTATATAAATTTGGATGTTAGGATCATATGTCACGAACCTTTTAGTACCTTCCGTTCATGTTTTCTGAGAGTGAGGGTATATATAAGCCGGTTTAGCCGACTGTCGTTTTCTTACTTGTTTTTATAACTTCTATACAACTTTATTTCAATTTCTTTGTTATGAGAAATAAAATTATTTACTCTAATAAAGGCCAATTGTTTTATTTAAAAAGAAAAAAAGTTTCTATGTTGCTGACGATTTTACCTGCTGTCTCTAGATCCTGGGAAATTGAGAAAATAGTTCCCGTGTCCGGGGAAATAAAAATTACGGCAAAAGGCAAATCCTATCCCATTATCACTTCGTGATTCATGATTTCAGTGGTCCAATTTGGGTTTGGAAAGGTAATGATCGCTTATTGGGAATTTTAAAATTTCTTAGCCCAGAAGGACCGCAACATTTTTTTAAAAATTGGTGGTCCTCAAGGTGTTAAATTTATAGAAAAGTTCAATAAATTCAAATGATGTTCTTCGATGATTTCCATTCGCTTGTAGGAGTCTCTTGTAGACACTCACGAAGATTCCAAAGAAAAATGAAAGCGCTGCTTTAAACTCTCCAAAAATCCATAACAGGAAGTGCAATGATTTCTGTTATCTGCAAGGAAACTAAGTAAAATCCATTGTTGGATGTCCCATGAAAACAAAAGGATTCTATATCTAACGATATTCAATTTAAGGAAGTATCGGTACACCGAATCATCTCCCGCCAATTGAAGTACATATTTTGAAAATGGCCTATAATTTAACACACACACACATATGCACACATACATGAATGCGCGCGAGCACATACAAAAACAAATCCCTTGAAAATTACAAACAGAAATCCTCAGCGGCTGCTCAATAATGCTGATGACTGCGATAGGCGGCACCGGCCTTTGAAATCACTTGTTAATAATGATCTTAAAATGTCTTATCAACATTTAACGATCTGCTTTAATGAAAGCCGAAAGAGCTTCTGGTTTTTATGCCACCATAAGGCCAACAATAACAACAGCGATTATTGCTAAAAACCACCGACCAGGAGAGGGAGAAAGACAAAGAGAGAGCAGCCGCAGCCGTAGCAGCTGTAGCTGTAGCAACAACAACAACAACTGCGGTAGAAACAATAAACAGCAGCAACATCAAAACAGCCCAGTCAGAACAAATTACGGTCGCTACAATGGGTCATAATTTAGGAAGTTTCGTTTCATTAAAAATGTGTTCAATAAAATATCAAGTTTGTTTCTTAAGTCTTTCGTTTTTCAAAAGCATTTCCACACAGGCTACGGCGACGACGAACACAACATTAAGCTAAATTTATTTTGATTACATTAACACTTTTTCGGTGTTTGTATCTACACTTCTATGCATGTATGTATGTGTGGTGTATTGGTAAGGACGTTGGTGCTGGTTTGGGTTATTCCAAGCAAAATCGACCAGAAACTGAATCGAACTCATACAACATTTGGATGAAAATTGTTACAGGCATATGGATAAGAATACGCCACATTTTTAGGTAGAGAGATTTGTGTTTCGAATTTTAATAAAACTTTCCTTTAAAAGGAAAAAATTAAAAAAAAAACACAAAAAATGTGGATATATTTTTTTACTGCAATTTCGATAAATGTGCCTTTACAATAATACTTTACTATAATTTTTGGTGTATAAGTCCATGTTTTAAGAGCATCTATGAATAAATTTAGCAGCTGTGACATAGGCTACGTTAAGTTGTGGTGAAAGTCTAAAAATAACCCTCGGGCTCTTACGAGCCTCGCCGGAAACATCCTGTGCGAGTGACGAAATACTTTATCTGGCCGTCGCTCAAGCATTCTGAAAAATCTGAACCCATCTGTGGGTAGAAGAAGTTTAATTATACTTCTTTTAGCCACAGCCGGACAGAGACAGTAAAAGTTGTCTATGCTATAATAGGACACTTTGGATTTCAGATTTAATCCTTCATTACACTGGCCGACAGTCCATAGTACACTTGAACCAAATGATTTATGTCTGAAACTGTTGGTGAAACAAAGTTAAATAGCGCTTTTAATTAAAGGATACAATTTTTCAAAAAATATTATACCGGTATAAATGTAAAATTAAAGAAGATAATTTTTGTTAAAAATAATTCGAATTACAAGCTTCTAATACTAAAGTAAAATACTAATAAACTAAATAAACTATATAATATTTGAAGTATTTTTAACAGATATTCTTATCTTTAATTTGACACTGACACCGTCATCATATGGTTCGAATAACTTTTTAGAATAATATTTGAAATAATGTTTCTTTTGGCATGGAAATGAAAAACTACCCTGGATGAGGAAATAAAAAATATTAAAGACAATTAACTCCACTCCCGCTTTAAGTGTAATGTAAATTGTAGTACGGTGCTATCTTTCAAGTCATACGGTAGATTTTTTGGAAAAAATATATTTTATGTGCCTTGAGGCATTGTTTTGAATAATATGAATCTGAACAATCTTCAAACGTTAATTAGTCAGATTATTTAAAATAAGGGATTTTTGGCTAAAAACTTAGGAAATACATTTTGATAAAATCCACACGAGTATTATTAAAAAATATAAAGAAAAAATAATTATAATTACTATCATCACTTCCGTAAGCCTGGAATACCCATATATAATCATACCATATATGTCAAAAGGGACAAAAAATCCACAGCTCTCCGATTTTTCTGAAAATCTCATGAAATATTCTTTTTTACAAAAAAAATATTTTACACATGTTTTAGAAAAACATATTGAAATTATATTTGCATAGTTATATACAATTTAGACTATATTGAAAATCTTGATGACAAGTGTACATTCAAATCATTGCATTTCGCGAATGTTTTCACCGATTTTATATAATATATATAATATTAAATATATTTTTTATATAACTTTCATATTTTTTATTTTCAAAATATTTTTAATATTTTTCAAAAAACGAAAACCGTTCGAGGCCGTCTAAAGAAACCAGATTTATGGTATTCCGTGATTTAAAAAAGCTCGGTCGGGTATTGCCAAATTAGCCTAAACTAATTCTAGCCAGAAATTAAAGAAAACAAGTAAGAAGGCGTTAAGTTCGGCCGGGCCGAAAAAAAATCGACAATCAGTCGCCATTATAAAGAAGCATTTTCAGATACAGACAAAGTGATAAGAAAAGTATAAATTTTAAAGATATCCCCATTTGCCCCATTCTCCGCCCAAATGTACAAATTTCGAAAAAAAAAACTTTTTCGAGAATTCATAGTCAGAATGTATACACCGAATTTCATGATTTCAACTTCAGCGGTTTGGTAGGTCCCATTTTTATCCCTCTTTTTAATTATATCCCTTAAAAGTACGAATTTCGAAAAATCCCTCTATTTTACGTATCTATGCAATTAGAGGGATGTACACACCGAATTTCATGATTCTAGCTGTTGTCGTATCATTGGTACCATATTTTAACCCTTTTTGTCCCATTTCGCCTGCTAAAACTTTTATTTTTTTTTGGTGCTTCCAAGCTACAAGAGGAATGTCCGCAACAAATTTTAACTGTATGAAAATAAGAAATTTAATTAATAAGCCAAGGCTACCAATATTTGTATACTATATTTATATATATAATGGATATAATACTTCAATTCATAAAGTAAATATAAGGGAGCAATCATAAATACCCTAAATATTGGGGGGTAGAGAGTGTACTTTCAGCTACAGTCGTTTGGTTGGTTGTATTTCCATCCTATTTTAATTTCAAAAGTATAAATTTTGAAAATACCTTATCTCTCACGTAAGCAGTACAAGACAACTTCATGATTCTACCATTTTTTGTCGTAAAAGCAACAAAATAAAGTACGAATTTTGAAAAAAATATTATAAAATATACACCGAATTCCATGATTCTATCAGCGGCCATTTTGTTGGTACCACTTTTATCCCCTTTTTCCAATATTGCCCCCTCAAGAGTACGACTATCTAAAATCTCTTTATTTTACGTATTTACACAATTAGAGGGATGTACACACTGAATTTCATCATTCTAGCTGTATTAGTTTAGTTGGTACTATTTTTATCCCCTGTAGCCACTGTATCCCTTGAAAGTACGAATTTGGAAAAAACGTTTTATTTTTCGTGTCTACGCAGTCAGAGGAATGTCTACTCCGAATTTCATGATTCTAGTTGCTGTCATTTGGTAGGTACTATTTTTATCCCCCTTTTCCAGTTGAATCCCAAAATGTACGAATTTTGGAAAGTTTTTTTATTTTACGTGTCTACGCAATCAGAGGAATGTGTATATCAAATTTCATTATTCTAGGTGCAGCCGTTAGGTTGGTACTATTGTATTTTCAGTCCTTGTGAGGGAAAAATTTTTCCCTCTGGGCCGATTTCGTCCACTTTCAATCCCAACCGATCTACAACCATAAGACACATTTAGGAAAAGTTTGAACCTCCTAGCTCATTTCGTTCGGCCGCTATCGTGCTTTCAACAGACAGACGGACAGACGGACATGGCTATATCGTCTTAGAATTTTACCACGACCCAGAATATATATACTTTATGGGGTCTCCGATGAATATTTCAAGATGTTACAAACGGAATGACAAAGTGAATATACCCCCATCCTGGAGGTGGAGGGTATAAAAAGTCAATCAGCATTTTTAAAGAGTAAAACGCTTAAAGAGTACTACAATTAAGTATATTGTCAGGATTTCGTATAAATTAATACAAAATTTTAAACATTGAAATGACCGCTGCCAAAAACAGAAGTACTTTTGAAGCTCTTATTATAAATATACGAAATTCAGCGATTTTTTGATAACTTTGTTTTTCTATATATGTACATGTAAATGTATGTAAAATCAGAGGATGTATTTTGTTCGTAGATTTTTCCACGTGTAGTAAAAAAAGTAGTAAATTTCGATATAATACTTCAATAAAATAGAAGATAATAAGTTCAAGTTTCTTTATAACAAAAGTTATTGAAATAAGGAAAAATAAAGTTTAAAGCTATTAGTGTGGTTTAATTTGTTGGTGTATTTTTTGGGAGTTGCTCAGTAGGGGTGGAATAGTGCTGTATGGGAATTTTATGAGTTCGATTTGGATATGCTAGAACCACTAATTATGTGAGATTCGGAAAAAAAGTTCATGAGCCAAAAAATGGTGGTGGTGGGATGAGTGTAAGAGGGCGCTCATCGGGTTCAAAGGTGAGGGTACAAATACACAAAATGCCTCAAAACTGCCCGTCGTCTCAAAACTGCCCGACCACCATTAATTTTCCCTCCCCGACATTTTTTTCGAACACACATACCCCCTATCTCCACTCGTTAGGGGGATCCCATACAAAAAAATATATATTTTTTAATTTGTTTCCACCGCTCTTACTGGCCCAAGGAGACCGCTACTGGAGTTAAATTTATGACCGATCCCCAATATTTTTTCAACCCCCACAATTTCTCCGAACAAACTTACCTCCTATTGTCAACCCTTAGGGTGGTCCCCATACGAATTCTTTATTTTTTATAATTTTTGTTATGACACTAAGGCCCAAAACTACCCTGCTGTCGCCCCTAGCTGGGTTAAACGTCAGACCGACCTCCATTAATTTTCCCTCTCAAACATTTTTCCGAACAAACTTACCCTCCTTAATGGGACTCCCATACAAAATCTATTTTTTATAAAATTTGCTCTAACCTCTCTTACTGACTCTACCGAAAGAGCCGTTGCATTAACATATAAAAACAAGTAAGGAATGGCTAAAGGAGGGCGGGGCCGACTATATGATACACTCCACTTTCTATCGGAATACAATTCAGTAAAAAATTGAAAACGGGAAAAATTTTTGTATGTTTCCTAATCACAGGTTAATATGACCTGGTCCAATTTGTCAAATCGAGAATAATATTTGTTTCCGGGCTATATCCAAACATGGAATGAAGTGACTAACTTTCACAATAAGTTCTTCCAGGTGAAGTATAACGTGTTATGCTCAATTTTAAGAAATTCTCTGAAAATACGCGGTTTCTGGCGGAACGAAATTTGTATGAGAGCAATATGTAAATCTGAACCGATGTACCCCATTTTCACGGGAGCGAAATTTGAATGGGAGCTATATATAAATCTGAACTGATCTGACTTATTTTCACCATAGGTGTTCCTAGTTTAAATATAAGATGTTTTGCCAATTTTGAAGAAAATATGTTAAAATATGTGGATTCTAGAGCGGAAAAATTCAAATTGGGAGCGAAATTTGTATGGTAGCTATATATAAATCTGAACCGATCTAACACATTTTTACCACAGGTGTTTCTAGTTGATCTATAAGATGTTATAGTTTAGTGCCACAAAACCATAACCACAAGGAATTCTGAACAACACGGAAACCACCACTATAGATTTATAAAATTGCATTCAAATTAAAACAGATTGCCTGATCTGAGTCCACAATTTATGGAATTACCCATTTCAGTTTTGCCTTATTTCAATTTAAAACAACGCAGCAGCTTTTCGAAACATAGAATTTCAATAAACCCTAAATTTATTAGATATCTTATGCAGAAATCTCACAACTAATGACAAACTGCAACAATAAAATCAAATTTTCTATAAAACCAACAGCAGCTCAAATCATTCGGCAGCTTCCGCTTTGAAGTTTAGCCGTTATTTCAAAATCCTCTGAACGGTATCCAGATTTTAGGTCTCGAAGTAAGCCTTAGATAAGAGGCTGGCTATTTATGGCGGGCAAAACAAACAAACGAAAAAAATGAGAACGCTTTTCTCGATATCTTTAATGTCATTTGCACGGACCAAAATTAATCTGAATATATAAAAATCGTATGAAATTTTAATGGTTTCCTTCGTTCTAAAGTGATTTTATGTGTAGACATTTTGAACGAACATTTTGTGTTCGCTTTGTCCTCAGTCCGCGCGATGTGTTTTTTAGGTTTTTTTGGGACTTTTTTTCGGAATGCCAGCAGTTATGTGCGTAGTACGCACGCAGGCAGCATCGTTTGAAGTTTCGCGTTATTTTCGATGCTTAAAATTGGTCTATAAAAATTTTATTGATCTCATTAAAAGCGTTAGCGTCCGACGACTGACTGACCATTACGGGTATTTGGCAATAAAAGCTCAACGCATTGATCCACAAATAATTTTTGATGTTTCTTTCGGTTGTTTTATGTCTGTTTGGCCTCTTAAGTTTAAGATGAGCCAAGGAAATGTATTGAAAAAAAAAACAGTCGGTAAGTGAATGGCGGTGCTAATCAAAGGTGGTAACCTCGTGGACTGTGTGGAATTGGGTAATAGTTGCGTTGCCCTCATACACTGACACTAAAGGATTCAAATCAACATTTCATACTTGGTTTAAGGAAAAATTGACATAGTTTGAGGAGAAATATACTAAAATGTTTATTATTTTTATTAGTATTCAAATTTTTACCTAATATATTGTGAATGGTAAAAACCCCCACTAGTTTCTCAAATTATATAAAAAATTGTATTCGAATTGTTAAATTAACATATAACAAGTAATAACGGTGTTAACTTTGGCCGGACCGAACTCTATATACCCTCCACCATGGAATGCATACCACAGAGGCTGTCGATTTTCGTCAATGTGCAGTAATATTACAGGAAAATGTTATTTTTTTAATATAGCCAAACCAAAACAAATAAAAATAATTTTATAAATAAGCAAGGCTACCAATATGTTTATAATATTTATATCGAATTAATACTTCAAGTCAATTCAAAAATAAATAATCCCTAAATATTTGATTTGAACTGGGATATTGTCCAAATTTATTTACAAATGACATGGTGACATATATTACTTGGCTATTTCGACCATGTCAAAAGTCTTTTCAAGTGGCTTCGCAGCGACTTTTCGACATCAAACCCAAATCCCTAAATATTGGAGGATAGTGGGTCCATTTTCAGCTACGGTTGTTTGCTTGCTTGTATTTCCATTCTATTTTAATTCCAAAAGTACAAATTTTGAAAATCCATTATACACATTTTTGCCGCAAAAGTTAACAAAGTACGAATTTGGAAAGATCTTTATTTTTGCGAGACTATGCAATTTAATTCGGTAAAAAAGCGAAAACGGGAAGGATTTTTGTATCCTGTAAATGTATGTGTTTGACAAAAAATGTTAAATCGTAAAGAACATACATATGTAAACATATGAACATATGAAATCTGGAACGAAATAGGTGAAATATAATATGTATAGTTTGGCCAAAATCGGTTAAACTTTTGGGACCAACATTTGTATTTGGGCTATATCTAAATCTGAACCGATCTTACCCACTTTCACCATAGGTTTTTGTACTTGGATTTTAAGCTGTTGTGCCACATGTAAAGAAAATCGATTACAATATGTGGTTTCTAAAGCGGCAAAAGTCAAATCATCTCCTTAAAGAGTCCGGGTTTGATGTTGAAAAGTCGCTGCGAAGCCACCTGAATGAAACCTTTAGACAGGGTGGAAATCATGATAGTGGTAGTCTGCAGCCAAGTAATAAATGTCACCATGCCATTTGTAAATAAATTTGCATTCTATTAAATATAGATGCAAAATGGTCTTGAGCCAGGACAATATCCCAGTTCAAATCAAATATTGATTACAGACCAAAAAAATTCAAACGAAAAAACTAAAACAAATGAGCGTTGGCACGGCAGAAGTATTGCTGGGTAACTATACCTGCATATACACATACTTACATATGCAACTCAATGAGATGCTTGTAAGATGGCATGTGTACTTTATTAATTGGTGCTATTTTTTAAACGCAAATTCGGCAAGTGAGTTGTGATTCTCGTTCGTTTGTGAAAATCATCTCCTTATAGAGGCCGGGTTTGATGTTGAAAAGTCGCTGCGAAGCCACCTGAATGAAACCTTTAGACAGGGTGGAAATCATGATAGTGGTAGTCTGCAGCCAAGTAATAAATGTCACCATGCCATTTGTAAATAAATTAGCATTCTATTAAATTTAGATGCAAAATGGTCTTGAGCCAGGACAATATCCCAGTTCAAAAAGGAAAATTTTTCTCTTTGGACCGATTTCGCCCAGTTACAATCCCCACCGATCTACGACGATAGATGCTAGCAATTTTTCAAGAGAGCGAAAAAACAAAATTTCTCCCTAATTTTAAGAGTAATTATGAATCATTCTTCTACAGTTTCATCTAAAGAGAATTACTAATTGCTACGATTAGAAAGTTTTAGAAATTTCCTATTATTCGCGGTTTTATGGTTCATAGCCACTTTTCATTTCATTTCATTTCATTTATTTACAGTCTATGGAATACAAACTTCCTTACAGACTACAACTTAAAAATAATACTAAAAATAAATTAAATCTAATATCTTTAAAAAATTAAACATATTTAAAGCATAATCGAAATCACTACATAACCTGTTAGATTCCTTTAAAGCCCGAGCAATAGGTTCATTTTCGGCATAACCAGTTCTACAAAAAGGTATGTAGAAAAGGTTGTTCTGGCGCAAAGCACGGCAAGGCACATTAAAAGTTATGATATTAAGCAACACTGAACAGTCAACTAAACCGTTGATAATTTTATAGAGAAAAACTTGAGCTAGAAGACTCCTTCTACTTTCAAGAGTTTTCAAAGAAATCAGCCTACATCTATCAATATAAATAGGCTCAGGTTCATTAAATTTAATCGCACGTAAAGCAAATTTTAAAAACCGCTTTTGAACTCGCTCAATTCTATTAATATATTTAGCACAAAAAGGACTCCATATAAAACAAGCATATTCCAATCTTGAACGGACTAACGACGTAAAAACTAGCTTAACGGTATATGGATCTTTAAATTCCGCACAATTTCTCTTGACAAAAGCAAGCAGTGAAAATGCTTTAGGAACAATATAATCCACGTGAGCCGCAAAAGTAAACTTAACATCAAAAACAACACCTAAATCCAACATTTCATCCACACACTGAATCTTACCCGAATTGATGAAATAATCATAACAAACAGGGCTTCTACATTTACCAAATGAGATTTTGCGACATTTCAAAGAATTAATTTCTAAACAATTATCAAAACACCATGCAGATATAGCGTCCAAGTCACTTTGAAGACGAAAAACATCAGCAACGGAATTAATACGTAAAAAAATTTTTAAATCATCAGCATATAACAAGACTTCACTCCATTTAACACATGACGCAACATCATTAACAAACAAAATAAAAAATAAAGGCCCAAGAATACTACCTTGGGGAATACCAGAGGTAGCTTTATAACAGTGAGACAGATACGATTCAATAGACACAAAACAACATCTATCCGATAAATATGACCTAATCCAATCAAGAAATTTTGAATGAAATCCAATACTGAATAATTTCCTAACCAGTATTGCATGACATACTCTATCAAAAGCTTTGGAAATATCAGTATAAACTGTATCAACCTGATGACCTAACGCAAAATTGGAGATGCAATACTGGGTAAAAACAGCAAGGTTAGTTACAGTAGAGCGCCCTCTAACGAAACCATGCTGATATGGAGATAATATTCCTTTTACCGCAAAATATATCTTATCAAACACAATATGTTCAAATAATTTAGATATATTGCACAACTTGGATATAGGGCGATAGTTACAAACATTGTCCTTCGGTCCAGACTTGTGGACCGGAGTAATATATGCAACTTTCCACCTATCAATAAAAACCCCACTACGCAGGGACTTATTAAAAATAGACAATAACGGAAACACTAAAGACGAACTACACCCCTTCAAAAATGCTGAACACAGACCGTCACTATCAGTTCTCAATGTGGTTTTCAACTTGGAAAACCCATAGAGAACATCAGCTTCAGTAAGTTGCAGCATACCAAAATTAATAGATGAGTTTATAGAGATATTATCACTATAACTCAACCTATCCCCAGAGCTAAAATTTGCACTAAAAAATTCAGCAAACAAACTAGCAGTATCAGCAGTAGAGCAAGAGACTTTATTATCGAAAACCATTCGAGAGGGATAAACCGAGCTAGTCCTTTTAGAATTTATGAAATTCCAAAAGGATTTCGGACTATTTTTTATATTTACCTCAAAGTTTAGAATATACTGCTTATATAAGAATTTATTAAGGAAATTGAATTCCCTAGAATAATGTTCATACATGCGCCTATCATCATAACCACCAGATGCCTTAAAAAGTTTATAGTACTTATTTCTTAAATTCTTTAATTTCTTTAAACCCTTCGTGTACCAGGGTAATTTATGAGTTCTCGGCTTTAAAAGAGGTATTTCTTTAGAGCAAATATCATTTATGACATTTAAAAAATTATCGTAACTGTTTGCAACACTCATATCTTCGAAAAGAGGGCACCAGTTAACAGCATTAATTAAATTATTAATTACATCAAAATTACAGTTTCTAAAATCACGACCTAATTTGGATACATTAATCTTAGAATAAACATAAAATTCAATTGTCAATTCTAAAGCCTTGTGGTGCATATCTGATCTACAAAAAGGATTTAGACATTCAGAAATACAAAATTTGAAATCTTGTTCAATAAAAACAAGATCTAAAATTTTATTCAATTGATTGAAACATCCGTTAACCTGAACCAAATTCAGACTATAGAGAGTATCAATCACGCTAATTTCAAATCCACTATTAATATTGGAGGGATTAACTATTCCAGAAACAGTATCAGTAGACCACACTACATTACTAAGGTTGAAATCGCCCAAAATTAAAAAATTCCTTTCATTAGCAGCCAAATCAATAATATTATGCATATGAGCTTCATATAAATAATCACAACTACTAGGTGGAATATAAGAGACTATTAAAACTAAATTCCCTTCTAACCCTAATATCGATACAGATACTTGATCAATTACAGAATCAGAGTTATAAAGATTAAGCATTGATGATTCAAAGCATTTTTTTACCGCGATTAAAACACCACCACCTCTCAAACAATTAGTCTTAGCGTAATCCCTATCCTTTCGGTAAACAGTATAGACAGCAGTATTGAACACCTCCTCGTCAGCAAAATCACCGTTTAACCAAGTTTCAACCAGAACAATAACATCAAAATCTGACTTAAGCGATTCCAGATAGACCTGCTGTAATTTTGTTCTCATACCACCAATGTTCTGATAATAAATATTAAGCTTCGAAAATTTTGCTGTTGTTTCACCTACGATTCTTTTAGTGCTTGGCGCTGCTTTTGAAAAAAATCAAAAGGCCTAATACAAGTATCAGCAGGCCACAATGACGGCTTAAAGAGCTCACCATAAAACGCTGCAGATATTCCAAGCTTAAACGAAATCTTATTCAAGCTATTTAGATCCGTATCCTTTTTTACCAAACGGAAACACTCAAGATGATTACGTCCAACTCCAGCGTGCTTATCAATATAATTAATAATTTGCTCAGGCGTAACAGTGGGTTTAAAAGCAGATATGTGCACCCACTTCTTACCACCAACAACCGCCAATTCTCCATTAGAATTATCACCATACACAACACGTTTATTTCCTCTACGCCTAACATGACTCCATTTCAAATTGTTCGCTTGGACATGACTTTTTGGTTGAGACGTCAGTGCTGCTGAATTTCCAACAGCAGCAGCAGGAATAGCAGCGGAAACTTCACTATGATTCTCCGAGTTAGGCAATGTACATGCATTGGAGAGAGTCACGTTTTGTTCATCACCAGGCACAAGCACACTACCAACAACATCATCAACAACAGCTTCGACTACAAGATCGTTTGAAAGGGCAGCATTAGCAGCAACAACATTAGAACGCGTAGAAAACGAAGACAAACGGCAATTATCAGCGATTCTCTGCATCGGCACATCATTTACGGCGCACTCATTCGAAACACAAACAGTAGAAGCAGCGATATCTGCATTAGAAACACCACCACAATTTACATCAAAGAGAGCAGCAGCTACATGGGACGTAGAAGCAGCGCAAGAAGGTGATTGACCGACATCATAACGAAGGCCATCAGCAGCTAGTATGTTAGAGTTGGGGAGTGTGTGTTTATTTTGGAGACCACTACCACCATTGCCATTTATGAACGAAAGAAATTGAGATTTCAAATCTCTCACTTCGTTAGAGAGTATAGAAATTACACTAACAATATCTTTAGATGCATTGGCACAATTATTGCAATTATAAACAATGTTTTTGGATGTTTTAAGCAGTTTGTATTCAATTTCATTCTCAATGCCGGCACACATTTTGTGATATCTCGAACTACAGATGGTGCATTTAACAAAAATAGCACCATTTAAGGCTTTAAAGCACTTTGCACAAACCGATTTCAGTGGAGACGACATAGCAAACAACTTGTTCGTACGAAGGCAGAACTGCAACTGAACGTTTTAAACGTTTAATATTGAGCACTATGCATGTTGAAATAAGCACATAGCGACTTATGCCCTAATATATAAATAAGATTTATTTTAAACTCGATAACGTTTTTTATGAAACGTTGGCGATGTTGTGTAGAAAACAAATTTTCTGGGATGGACACGGAGAATTTAAAGATTCCAGCTTCATCCGTCAGATTGATACCATTTTTATCCCTTTTTCCAAATTTTTTACAGAAAGTGGAAATTGTGGCAAAATACAATTTGAATATTTTTGGAAAATTTTCATTTTCGCGGTAAATATGGCTAAAATGATTTTCACACGTGACATTTTTGTTTTATGATTTTCTCGCGATCTAGCCAACGGATCCAACTGAATTTTTGTTTGTATATTAAGAAACAATAACGCTTGCAACATATATGTAGACAGTCAGCGAAAATCGCTGCAATTGCTGAAATATCCAAAATTTGCGGTTGCAGTTCAGCATCCTGAACAGAGAATGTTTAAACATAAGCATATTTAAACATTCTCTGTTCAGGATGCTGAAACTTTTCTGACACAAATATTCCGAATAAAGTCAGCAATCATATGCCATCAAAATATTTTGGTATTTTCAGTATGATGAAAAGTTACTCGGGATTTTCTAAAGATACTTTTCAGCCACTATTTATCCTATTTTAGCCTGATAACTTAGGAACCAAAATTATATTAATGGTAAAGGGTGGAATTTGATAATGCGATATGCCCTAAATCTAGAAAAATGCTTTCAACAAAATCGTTGTAGCGAATTACAACCTTCGGTTATATGCTGCTCCATTTTTGAACTATATTATTTATATTATTATACCCTCCACCTCCTGGATGGGGGCTGGATGGGGGTATATTCACTTTGTCATTCCGTTTGTAACACCTTGAAATAATCATCGGAGACCCCATAAAGTATATATATTCTGGGTCGTGGTAAAATTCTAAGACGATTTAGCCATGTCCGTCTGACCGTCTGTCTGTTGAAAGCACGATAGCGGCCGAACGAAATGAGCTAGGAGGTTCTAATTTTGCCTAAATGTGTCTTATGGTTGTAGATCGGTTGGGATTGAAAGTGGGCGAAATCGGCCCAGAGGGACAAATTTTTCCCTCACAAGGACTGAAAATACCCCTAATATTTAGAGTATTTCAGCATGTGTTTTGAACATATTAGCTTGTATTTAGTTGCTATTTGCCATACGCATTCCCTCTATAGCCAAAAAGGGCACCATAGAGTGATTTTTATTTGTAGGGGGCGAAATGGGACAAAAAGGGATAAAAATGGTACCTATCAAACGACAACAGATAGAAACACGAAATTTGGCGTGTACATTCCTCTAATAGAGTAGATACATAATATAAAAGTATTTTTTATAAATTCGTACTTTTAAGGGGTTAAATGGGTATAGAGGGATAAAAATAGTACCAACTTAACGGCTGCACCTAGAATAATGAAATTCGATCTATACATTCCTCTGATTGCGTAGACACGTAAAATAAAAGAACTTTCCAAAATTCGAACTTTTTGGGGTTCAAATGGAAAAAGGGGATAAAAATAGTACCTACCAAATGACAGCAGCTAGAATCATGAAATTCGGAGTGTACATTCCTCTGACTGCGTAGACACGAAAAATAAAACGTTTTTTCCAAATTCGTACTATCAAGGGATACAATGGCTACAGGGGATAAAAATAGTACCAACTAAACGAATACAGCTAGAATGATGAAATTCGGTGTGTAGATACGTACAATAAAGAGATTTTAGATAGTCCTACTCTTGAGGGGGCAAAATTGGAAAAAGGGGATAAAAATGGTACCAACAAAATGGCCGCTCATAGAATCATGGAATTCGGTGTATACATTCCGCTGACTGCATAGCCACGTAAAATATTTGTTTTCCAATTTCGTACTTTATTTTGTTGATTTTACGACAAAAATAGCAGAATCATGAAGTTGTCTTATACTGCGTACGTGAGAGATTAGGCATTTTCAAAATTTATACTTTTGAAATTAAAATAGGATGGAAATACAACAAAACAATCGACTGTAGCTGAAAATACACTCTCTATCCACCAATAGTTTGGGTATTTATGATTGCTCCCTTATGTTTACTTTATGAATTGAAGTATTATTTCCATTATATATATACATAGTATAAAAATATTGGGCTTATTAATTAAATTTCTGATTTTCATACAATTAAAATTTGTTGCGGACATTCCTCTTGTAGCTTGGAAGCAACGCAAAGAAAATAAAAGTTTTAACTGGCGAAATGGGACAAAAAGAGATAAAATATGGTACTCATGATACGACAACAGCTAGAATCATGGAATTCGGTGTGTACATCCCTCTAATTGCATAGATACCTTAAATAGAGGTATTTTTCGAAATTCGTACCTTTAAGGGATATAATTAAAAAGAGGGATAAAAATGGGACCTACCAAACCGTTGAAATCATGAAATTCGGTGTATACATTCTTACTATGAAGACTCCAAAAATGTTTTTTTTTTCGAAATTTGTACATTTGGGCGGAGAATGGGGCGAATGGGGATATCTTTAAAATTTATACTTTTCTTATCACTTTGTCTGTAACTGAAAAAGTTTCTTTCTAATGGCGACTGACAAACGCCTAATATTTAGGCATGTTCACTTTCACAATTACAGCATTTTATTTATATATAGTAGTCGATTTTAAAAAGTGCGCATAAGTATACATTATAGTTTGAAATAGTAAACAAATATAGTAATATGCATAAAAATATCACAATTTTCGTAATATGGTACTGTGCTTCTATGTAAAGTCGACATCCTTTATTCTGCTGGTAATACTGTGGAATGCACTCCGTGGTGGAGGGTATATAAGATTCGGCCCGGCCGAACTTAACGCCTTCTTACTTGTTTTTATGTTCATAGCCACTTTTGCAGTCACAAATTAACGTGTGAGTAAATCAGAAAATTAAAAAAATGGTTTTGGAAACAAATTTCTTCTCCAAATTTATGTGACAGGTGACATCCAAATCTGAGAATAGTTTGGCATCAAAATCTCATTTTCGAAAAAATGGTTCATAGCCACTTATGAATATAAGCCCTCTATATACTTTATATGGTCTTAGGTCGATATTTCAAGGTGTTTCAAACGGAATGACAAAGTTAGTATACACCTATCCTGGAGGTGGAGTCTATAAAAGTGAACATTAAAATAGGCCAATAGATAAGTTTCCAAAACTTGTATTCTACATAATGATTGCTCATAATTTTAACAAATCTAGCGTAGCAAGATTACATCCAAAAATGGATCTGTAAAATATCTTTATGACAGCTTTTCCGCCGGCGATGTGGAATACATGCCGTGAACCTCGATGATATAGTATTTTTTCGGAAAATATATATATTTTTTAAATTCCATCCAACAATTGTCGGCAAAAGAACTAACAGCATTGTACGTAAATGTAAACAACAAATAACATGCAACAAACAATGGTATTAACACAGCAGCAACAATGACAACAACTACAACATAAAGTAAATACATATTTTCATGTATAGTCGTGGTACGCGAACGGGAGGAGATGAGGAGCTCGGGAAATTTCGAAGAGATCATACACGCAAACAAAAACCGCTCAGCCGACGACGATGAACAACATCAGCAACAACATGAACGATACAACCAATCATGTTACAGCTGTTAGCTGTTGGAGCAACATTGCCCGTCTGTCCTCACGTCCGTCCAGTCATGGACGCGAGTGCATGGGGATGGTGAGTGAAGTGGATGGCTATGACCATGTTGTCGTTGATTGTGTCTGTTGTTGCTGTTGCTATTGCCGCCTGCCCAGTGCTGCTGGTGATGGCACACAGTAGCCACAAATGAATGAATGGCAACTTACACGTCAACAACGATAATGATGGCAAAACTGAAAGAAAACCTTAAAAAGCAGACGCATGCGCAAAGCTTTCACATGAAGGGGGTCATGTGGCAGGGGTGGGCTGGCTGTACTGCGGCAGCTGGTCTCTAGGCCTTGTTTATGACTATGCTTCGTCAACACTAATTGTAGCTCATGTTGGCAACAAAACACCGCCAAACAAATTTTGCCGACGCCGTCGCTGCTGTTGCTCCAACACGGCAGCTTCCTCCCTGCCACACATAGACCAGATCATGCGTGTTGATAAAATGTGTGTGTGTGTGTGTGTGCGATGTGGCACAGTGGGCGAAGTTTTTTTGGAAATAATTCAGGATTTCTTTGGATTCTAGACTACCAACATTTGCATCAGACTTATATCGAAACTTTGCAGTTTTGTTGCAGAGTTAATATGATGATCACACGAAAATGACATTTGCCAGGTTTTAGTGGGTGGAACAACAATTGCGATTTGATTATCAATTCTTATAATCTAATTGATAGACAGGCGGTTATAATGTGAATCAAGGTTGAACCAACACTCACGGGAAGTCTCCTATAAATGTTGTACATTGCATTGGTGGAAAGAATATATGAAGTTGGAAGAAGGAAATAGGATATTTATTTAAAATTGCTAAATGTCATAATTGGGAAGAGAGATATCTGACGAAGAACGAATGCATTCTATAATGTGCCGGACGTCCAATCGTGAACAAAGTCGAATGTCTACTCGTCCGGGATGAGACTACCAATATCCGAAGAACACCAACTCCATCAATAGAACAGCGACCCAGCATATTCATTCAATACAAATAATCACCTTTGCTCACCTTTAAACACAGTCAGGTAGCTTTAAGCTATAAGCTCTATATTTGGTCGCTTTCTTTCTACACATAATCTTCATGTCTAGAACATATAGTCCAAATAAATTGGAGACACCATTGAATCGCTTGTGAGACAACAGAAAGCAGTGGGTGTATTAAAATCTTAAAATGTACTCTATTCACTCGACCACATGCGAAAATATCCCCTACATCCAGGCCCGTGCGCAGGATTTTCCCCTGGGGGGGGGTTTTCATCTACACTCATAAAAAATTAACTAAAATTTAGGAATCCAAGTTCATTTATACTAAATAAAGGGTGATTTTTTAAGAGCTTGATAACTTTTTTTTTAAAAAAAACGCATAAAATTTGCAAAATCTCATCGGTTCTTTATTTGAAACGTTAGATTGGTCCATGACATTTACTTTTTGAAGATAATTTCATTTAAATGTTGACCGCGGCTGCGTCTTAGGTGGTCCATTCGGAAAGTCCAATTTTGGGCGACGAGCATTTCGGCCGGAATAGCCCGAATTTCTTCGGAAATGTTGTCTTCCAAAGCTGGAATAGTTGCTGGCTTATTTCTGTAGACTTTAGACTTGACGTAGCCCCACAAAAAATAGTCTAAAGGCGTCAAATCGCATGATCTTGGTGGCCAACTTACCGGTCCATTTCTTGAGATGAATTGTTCTCCGAAGTTTTCCCTCAAAATGGCCATAGAATCGCGAGCTGTGTGACATGTAGCGCCATCTTGTTGAAACCACATGTCAACCAAGTTCAGTTCTTCCATTTTTGGCAACAAAAAGTTTGTTAGCATCGAACGATAGCGATCGCCATTCACCGTAACGTTGCGTCCAACAGCATCTTTGAAAAAATACGGTCCAATGATTCCACCAGCGTACAAACCACACCAAACAGTGCATTTTTCGGGATGCATGGGCAGTTCTTGAACGGCTTCTGGTTGCTCTTCACTCCAAATGCGGCAATTTTGTTTATTTACGTAGCCATTCAACCAGAAATGAGCCTCATCGCTGAACAAAATTTGTCGATAAAAAAGCGGATTTTCTGCCAACTTTTCTAGGGCCCATTCACTGAAAATTCGACGTTGTGGCAGATCGTTTGGCTTCAGTTCTTGCACGAGCTGTATTTTATACGGTTTTACACCAAGATCTTTGCGTAAAATCTTCCATGTGGTCGAATAACACAAACCCAATTGCTGCGAACGGCGACGAATCGACATTTCACGGTCTTCAGCAACACTCTCAGAAACAGACGCAATATTCTCTTCTGTACGCACTGTACGCATTCGTGTGGTTGGTTTAATGTCCAATAAAGTAAACTGAGTGCGAAACTTGGTCACAATCGCATTAATTGTTTGCTCACTTGGTCGATTATGTAGACCATAAATCGGACGTAAAGCGCGAAACACATTTCGAACCGAACACTGATTTTGGTAATAAAATTCAATGATTTGCAAGCGTTGCTCGTTAGTAAGTCTATTCATGATGAAATGTCAAAGCATACTGAGCATCTTTCTCTTTGACACCATGTCTGAAATCCCACGTGATCTGTCAAATACTAATGCATGAAAATCCTAACCTCAAAAAAATCACTCTTTATATGTAGAATTTTGCTGACATTTTTCTAAATCTAAGTAAATTTTTCCCAAAACCAAACAAATTTTTTACTAAATTTAAGCAAAATTTTCCTAAAACTAAGTAAATTTTTACTAAATCTTAGTAAAATTTTGCTGAAAATTTCCTAAAACTAAGTAAATGTTTACTCAAACTGAGGACAATTTTGCTGATTTTTTCCTCAAAACAAGTAATTTTTTACTTAAACTGAGAAACATTTTATTTATAAAAGGAAAAAAGGTGAAACTAAAATAAGTTCAATTTAACTAAAAAAATCAAAGAAATAGTTTTGCTTCAGAGAATGCAAAACTGATACAAAAAATTCCAACATGAAATATTTCTCAAAAGTTCCATGATACCTCTGTCATAAAGAGATGAGCTGATTGCTGTTGTTACGAATAATTCATAAAGTATTTAAGAAATAAGTTTCTGCAAACGGACGAGAATTGCTTCTTATATTAATATTCAAGAATTTTTTAAACAATTTCAAATGTTTTTTATAAGTTCATTAATACTTAAATGTATGAAGAACTCGGCATAAATTTCAGTAAACATTTTAACTTCATTTTAGGAAAAAAAACACATTTTTTCTTACTTAAAATATTCTTCCACATTAGTTTGAATTTACTCAATTCTAAGATTTTTTTATTACATCCAAAGAAATGTTTTTAAGTAAATCTACTACCCTTTTTCTAGTAAATGAACTATTTACTATGGCTTTGAAAGAAGGAAACTTTACTCATACTTAGTTAATTTTCCAACTTTTTGGAAATTTTTACTGGAGCGTTTTAAAACCACTCATATTTTATTGCCACAATCTTCGAGAAATATTTGATACATTCGTCCGACAGACATCGTCAGCAAAAATTTCAGCAATCCATCTAACTGTACACTCAAAGGAATATGTCAGTAAAAGAAAGCAGAAAGTCTACTGGAAAAGCAGATTTTCTGCTGTTAAAAAAGAGACAGCAGATTTGTATCTGGCGATATGGTAAACAGCTGTTTGCTGTTTTTAGCAAAATATGTGATACGCATATTGTCCCATGCTAATATAAAAGAAAATTCGAGCTAAACTCGCTTATGAACGCTTATCTACTTTTATAGTTTAATTAACAACAGCCAATTTTAGCAGACTGCAAACTCTTTAGCAGGAGAAAACTGCTGTTATGTCAAAAAACAGCTGTAATAGCAGAAAAGTGTCTGCTGATAGGCAACAGACAATCGCTTTTATTAACAGACTTGTTCTCTAAGTGTAGAACTTTTTTAAATATAGGGTCCGCCATATAACTTTTTTTTGAAAATGCTATAAAAAACTACTGAATATTTTCTCAAATTTCTTTTTTTTATTTGAAAGTACAATCCTTCCGGTTAATAATGGAAAATAATTTCATTCAAATGGCTGCCTCGGGCACCCCACAAATAATAGTCCAACGGTTGAATAGTTGAAAAAAAAAGTTAGATGGCGGACCCTATAGTTGCTTGAAATTACATACATACATATCGAGGGCTCATATTCATAAGTGGCTATGAACAAAAACATAACTTTTCAGCAGAGCGAAAAACAAGATTTTCTCCTTAATTTGAAGAGAAATTATTAATCATTCTTCTACAGTTTAATCTTACTTACTAATTGCTACGATTAAAAGGTTTTCGAAATTTCCTAGTATTCGCGCAATCTTGTATAGAAAACGCATTTTCTGTGATGTACACAGCGAATTTAAAGATTCCAACTTCATCCGTCAGATTGGTCGCTTGTAACATATATGTAGCCAGTCGCGAAAATCACTGCAATTGATGAAAAATCCAAAATTCGCCGTTGCAATTCCTTATATTTTAACTTTCTTCATTCATAATTCTGAAACTTTTCATACACAAATATTCCCCATGAAGTCAGCAATCACATACCGAAGAAATATTTTGGTATTCTCAATATAGTAAAAAAGTTACGCCGGTTTTTTTTTTCTAAATATACTTTTCACAATTTTTGACTTTACAGCCACCATTTTTCCTATTTTAGCCTGATAACTGGGGAATCAAAATGCTATTAACGCGAAATGATGGAATTTGATAGTATGATATGCCCTAAATCTAGAAAAATGTTTTAAACAAAATCGTTGTAGCGAATTATAACCTTCGGTTTTATGCTGCTCCATTGTTGAACTATTTTATTTCTATTATTTTTATGTTCATAGCCACTTATGCAGTCACAAACTGACGTGCGAGGGGATAGCCAAATCAGAAAATTAAAAAAATGGCTTTTGAAAAAAAATCTTTTCCAAATTTTCATGACAGATGACATCCAAATCTGATAATAGTTTGGCATCAAAAAGCCCTCGATATCTATTTAGAAGAAATATAAGCCCTCGATATCTATTTAGAAGAAATATTACACAAAAAAACGATCAAATTCCTCGGCGATAAACCCTTCAGTCCCGCATTTTTCTATGATAGATGTCAAAATTGCTTTTTGACAAAGTATGGGTCTAAATAGAATGTCTTAAGAGTTTTGGTTTTTTTTTTAATTTATATAGGACATGAGTAACATAATGTTTACTCTAAATCTTTATACTCATATTCCGATTAAATAAAAAATAATTGGAAATGTTTCTTAATTTTTATAATCTCAAATATGTATAAATTCGAATAACAAATACAGTTGTTTTTGTATTCGATCAAATGCAGGAAGAAACAACTAGAAATTTTAATTCCAGAAAACAAATAATTGGTATTTTAGAGTTACGTCTTCCTACGTAGATCCAAGTTACTGAATTTGTTGTTTCTCTTTTGAATAATGCTTGTTACATATGTACAAAAAAATACTAACTCTGAAAAATATTTGGCATAAATGAGTTTATGTATATCAAACAGTTTTCTTCGTTTGTCAAAATAGATTTGTATTATAATTGCAAACTCCCAAAACATTGGAAGTAACAGAAACCGTTGTTGTTGTATCTGTGATGAAAATAGGACACATCGGTTCAGTTTTAGATACAGCTCCATAAAAATGTCCAATCGCAGATTTTACATCTTAGCGCTCTACAAGCATCAAACAAATTATTTGCTTTTATTAAGAATATTTTCGATTTCATTATGATATCATAGTGATTCTTATCTACACTTTTTTAAAATTACTAAAAGATTTTGTTATTAAATTTCCAAACTTTATAGCTCTAGTCGAATGTCAAGAAGTGGTATCGGTTAATAAAAATGAAAATTTTCCGAACAATTTAGTGTCCATTAGCGAAATTAGCATTATACAATCTTGAAATTGCCACAATTCGTTTAGTTTGTTTGTATTTTTCATAACCTCTGTCCGAAATTCAAGGAAGTGTCCACGATTTTTTGTGTAATTTTCGTGTTTTTCATGATTTTACTGCAAAATTACCATTTCAGACGAGTTATTTTAAAAAGACCTTAAAAATTCTATTGATTCAAAAAGTCTAGAAGGTTTTAAAAAGTATATGTTCGAAACCTCTCTGGGGGGGTTTGAACCCCCAAAACAACCCCCCCCCCCTCCGCCGCACGGCCCTGCCTACATCATGACCAAGGGTCTCGCCCTTTGTCTTAATATCTTGAAGACTTTGTCTATGATCGAATGGATATGAATGACAAAAGTCATTCATCTGTCATCCGCGAATGAGTACATTAGATTAGATTAGATTGAAATGTTCTGACAGGAAGGCCATCATGACTCCCGTACACTGATTACTACGGAAGCCATCGAGAGCATCAAGTAGTACCTAAAAGCTGTGTTTTGAATGGACCACACCGGGAAGGTCTGTTATATCCAACTTTTCCGATACCTAGTTACTGTCGTGTAGTAAGTGCTTCCCAAAGGACTTGTGCCCTGGGTTTATTAGAACTGGACAGTTGAGTGTATCTTCGTTGTCGCAGCTGCGGCAGTGATCGTTGAATGGCAGCTTCATTCGTCTCGCATGGTTTCCAACTGGCCAATAACCAGTCAGCACTGATACGTTTTGATACCCTCCACCTCCTTGAAATATCGACCATATAAATGTATATATTCTTGATCGTCATAAAATTATAAAACGATTTAGCCATGTCCGTCCGTCCGTCTCTTGAAAGCACGGTAGCCTCTAAACAAAAGGAGCTAGGAGGTCAAAAGTTTCCATAAATGCGTCTTATAGTCGTAGATCGGTTGGGATTAAAACTGGGCGAAATCGGTACAAAGGGAAATTTTTTTCCCTCACAAGAACTGAAAATACCCATAATAACCCCTAATATTTTAGAGAATAGAATATTTAGAGAATAGAGATTAGAATTCGTACTTTTTGCAGTTAAAAAGGAAAAAGGGGTTAAAAAGTGTACCATTGTACATTTAATTCTAATAGTGGTTTGAAATAATTAAAGTTTTATATTTATGTACATTAGGGCGGGTTGATTTGTATGGATGAAAAAAAAAAATAAAAATTGTATAGCAAAAACGTAATAAATTTAACATCGTATAGCAAAAACGAAACTACATAAAATTCTAAGAAAATTCTCCGAAGAAACCACGTGTCTAAAATCAAACCCTAATCCGCGCTCTCGACACGATAACTCTAGAAAGGAGTTAAGGAATCAATTCAAACTTTGCACATGGTAATATTCTTCCCAAACTTAGTTTAAGTTCGAAGATGGGCGAAATTGCCACGCCCCTTCTGGTACCTCCCACACGGATATTCAGAATTAGCTACATTTTGGTATTTGGTAATGCTTTTATAATCAATTTAAGTGTACTAGATATGGCGGGTTTTGCCACGCCCCTTCCAGTACCTCCCACACAAATCACCCTAACCTACCTAAAATTAAAGCTGTTATAACTTCTATAAAAATAATCGACATACTATGAAATTTGATATTTAGCAATGCTTTTATATATGTTGCATTCGTGTGGAATATGGTCGATATTGCCACACCCCTTCTGGTACCTCCCACACAAAGTGGCATAAGCCTTGGTTAAAATAAAACCGATATAACTTCCATACGGGTAGTAAAAATCATTTGAAATTTGATATTTGAAAATGTTTTTATAATAGCTTTAAACCAAAAAAATATTTACGGTTTAGCCACGCCCCTTCAAGTACCTCCCACACAATTGTCTATATCCTAGGTAAAATTAAATCCTTCGTAAAATCTATACTGGTGCATGGAATACACTATTACTTGATATTTGATAATGTTTTTGCAATGGTTTTATAACTGTGGAAGCTAGGACCAAATGTATAGTATCTTCCACACAAATCATTCGGCCCTACGTAAAATTGAAGTTATTATAATTTCCATAGATATGTTCTCTAAGAGTGAGGTAGAGTGATCAAATGTCTATCATGTCGGGTTTTTCGAAAACCGTGATTTAAATTTTTCTTTTTTCGAAAAGCCCGTTCCAACCGGTTTCATTCGGGGTTTTCTTAACGAAACGGATTACGTTGCACCCTAAAAACGAGGGCGAACGTCTCCAACATGGTTGTTAATTTCGTTTAGACACTGGAGTAAGTTTTTTAAAGAGTGACACCTAATCAAAAACGTTCCATGAAGTGAAGAGTTATTAAGCATACAAAACAGGAATATTTTCAATAATGGAAAACCGGTCGATACTTAAGCTGGTTTACCCGGTTTTCCAAAAACCGTGATTTTAAAAAACCCGACGGTCGGTCTCAGTTGAAAAACCGATTGGTCCGGTTTTCGGTTTTGGATTTGATCACTCTAGAGTGAGGGTATATATAAGTCAGTTTAGCCGACTGACGTTTTCTTACTTGTTTTTGTTTGGCCATATAAAAAATGACATTTTCCTGTGCTATTGCTGCACTTCTACGAAACTCGACAGCCTCTGTAGAATACAATCCATGGTGGAGGGTATATGTGATCCGACCCTGCCGAACTTGTTTCTTATAATAATGCCAGGTTTGTCTGGACTTTTGACATTTGTCTACGTTTTTCCACATGATATTAGCTCGGTCTACGTAGTGCATGAAGATACCACTTTTAACGACTCCGGAGCGAGGGTACTCAAAGTAGATCCCATTCTCGGCAACTCGTCTGCTCGTTCGTTTCCATAAAAGCCCCTATGTCCAGGGATCCATAAAAGAGTGACTTCAGACAGACAGCTCAGTCTGAACCTACTAATGTAGATGTTATGAGGTTAGATCTTAGAGACAAAAGGATAGCTTAACTGTCTACAACGATTCCTATGCGATCCCTTGTGCCTAAATAAGAGCGTCTACTGAAGGCTTCCTGAATTGCGAAGACTTCCGTTTGAAAGACGGTGCAGTTGTCAGGAAGTCGGAATGAACATGCTATGCTAGCTTTTCAAATCCACAATCCATTTTGGAGCCTCGTCTTTCCCACTCCATACAGTCGAACAGTATGACCACAATTCAATTGTTAATAAAATGTGGGTCTCTCTTCCTCTTGAAGAGTGTAGGTAAGTGTATAATATAGGTTGGGCCATGAACTTTGTCATTTAATAATGGAACACAATATCATTCATATGACTATCACGACTGGTTCGGCAGTACCACATCCGATCAACCCAATTTTTCAGTACAGCCCAAAATCCACACCAAGCAGTGACTCGTTGTGGATGCTTTGGCTTCTCAATAGTCATGTGTGAGTTCTTTGAACCCCATATGCGGTAATTTTGCTTATTGACGTAGCCACTGAGATGAAAATGCACTACAGGAACGATTTTATATCTGCAAATTGAATTCCTATTAAAATACTACCAGTAATCCTCGTTTGGTTCCGAACAATGTATCTTTCTCAAGGCAAAAACGACTGTAGTTCCAGGCAACACAATTGAAAATATCTCTGTTATATTGATTTACTTGTAGCTATAAATACACCAACTAAGTGGTCTTTTGGTAATATCATTCAAAACATATTAAAATAAATCAATTTTCTCCCACTGTGTGGCGGAAAGAAAACAACAGCATCATGATGCGGGCATCGAAACCCATGCATATATAAACCGCATGAGAGGAGCATGCAGGAGAATTGTAGGTTGGGGCTGTCTTGGTCACAGCGGCTGCCTTTTTCTATGATCTTGTCGGCCTGCTCCCACGGGGCAGTTGCGCAGGCGCGTTGTTTGTCATTTGACTGATCGAGCGTTTAAACTTGTCTGTCTGTCCGTCGGTCTGTCTGTGCTTTGCGGCTCATAATTATTGATATTTGTGTGTTCCGAGGTAGTTGAAGAGTGAGTACACTCACACGCATACACACACAATATGAATGTAGTTTGAAAGCCTTCCTATGCATAAATATTGACATTGCACGGCTCCTGTGAGTTGAGACAAAGCCCCTGAAGAAATCATCATGAAAGCATTGCCGTTCGTTCGATGGAGCCAGCTCAGCTCAGCCCAGCCCGCCAGTCACAGTCGCTGGAGAATTTCACTGTGCGAGTGAGTGTGTCCAACATGTTGCTACTCATTATTCTTTCTAATTGTGCGTCTAATCTGTGCGTTCAAATTGAAGATTACTTGTTGATCTCTGATATGTAAGTGCCTTTCATGTTTGCCGTCGTCCATTGTCGCCGTGTACGACTCTCGCGTACACACGAGAGTCTGCGTCTAATTCTCGGCATGCAGAGAGCCGCTGCGATTCCCCTTGCGAGAGTGCATTTTAATAGTGTTAGAAACGTTGTATTGTGGAAACAAGATCAATTACATGAAAAGGTATAGATAACTAGTTAACACCAGTCCCCTATGATACCGCCCTGCATCTTCTTAAAGCAGTCAACTTCTTTGAGAGAGGTTTTTGCTGAAGTAAAGCCGCATCAATAGTTGATAGGTCGACTATGAGATACCCTACCACTCATTAATTGTGATGATCGTAATAGCGATTACATCGTCCTGAAATTTGGCTTCTTAGAGTTGATCCGCCTCCAGAGATCGGTGGTTTGGAAATTAATGTTTGAAAGCAGTCGCTTAATGTCTCAAGAACTCCTCTAGATCTAATATCTCTAGAACTGCCAATCAGAGTATCCCTATTAGAGAGGTTGTGCCGGTAATCTGTAACAAAATCGAGTAAGTAAGTTTACCTTCATTTTGTAAGTATTATTGTATTATTCCTCTCCCAGGGATTGTGGAGTTGGTTCCGGTGTCTTCTCAGAAAAACATGGATGTTCATTCCGACTTTCAAACAGCTGCAGCGTGTTTCCTCTGTAGGCACAACGGGTCACATATGAACCTTTGTAGACAGTCAAGTTGCCCTTTCGTCTCTAAGATCTAACCGTATAAAATCTACATTAGTAGGTGAGTACATTGATGAGCTGTCCAGACTGAGCTGTCTGTCTGAAGTCACTCTTATATGGATAACTGGATGTAAGGACTTTTATGGGAACGAGCAGACGAGTTGGCGAAAATGGGTACTACTGTGAATACCCTCGCTACGGAGTTGGTCGCAAGACCAATAGGGTCTGTTAAAAGTGGTATCTTCATGCACAATTTGTACCGAGTTAATTTCATATGGAAAACATAAACACTTTTCAAATATCCAAATATCCAGTTCTTATGAGACTTCCCAGCTCTAAAAAACATTAGGCACAGGGCTTTTGACGAGATATCGCAAATTTATATTAGAGATTTAATGATGAAAGCCGCTACCAAGAGAAAATTTAATAACTATTTTCTATTTAACGAATGTGGTTATTTTTATACCCTACACCACTTCGTGGGCTAGGGTATTATAAGTTAGTTTCGCCCCAAATGTTTGTAACACCAAGAAATAATCGAGCTAGACCCACTTTTAAGTATACCGATCGGCTTAGAATCACCAGCTCAGTCGATTTAACGATGTCTGTCTGTCCGTCCGTCTGTCCGTCTGCTGTCCATCTAAGCTTGTTCGCACTCTACAGGTCGCAATTGTTGTCCGATTGTCATGAAACTTGGCAGAAGTTATTTTTTCTGGCCAATGACCATCGGTATTGAATTTGGAGGAAATCGGTTCCGATTTAGATATAGCCCCCATACAAATGTCGCTCCCGATTTGACGTTTTCAGCCCTATAAAGCACATATAGTACCCGATTTTCTTTAAATTTATCGCAACATCTTATAATCCAACTAGAAACACCTGTGCAAAAATTGGGTAAGATCGGTTCAGATTTAGATATAGCCCCCATACAAATGTCGCCTCCGATTTGACATTTTCCGCTCTAGAAACGACATATTGTACCCGATTTTCTTTAAATTTGGCAGAACATCTTATAATCCAACTAGAAACACGTATGCAAAAATTGGGTAAGATCGGTTCAGATTTAGATATAGCCCCCATACAAATGTCGCTCCCGATTTGACATTTTCCGCCCTAGAAACGACATATTGTACCCGATTTTCTTTAAATTTTGCAGAACATCTTATAATCCAACTGGAAACACGTATGCAAAAATTGGGTAAGATCGGTTCAGATTTAGATGTAGCCCCCATACAAATGTCGATCCCGATCTGACATTTTCCGCTCTAGAAACGACATATTGTAACCGATTTTCTTTAAATTTTGCAAAACATTATAATCCAACTAGAAACACGTATGCAAAAATTGGGTAAGATCGGTTCTGATTTAGATATAGCCCCCATACAAATGTCGCTCCCGATTTGACATTTTCCGCTCTAGAAACGACATATTGTACCCGATTTTCTTTAAATTTTGCAGAACATCTTATAATCCAACTAGAAATACGTATGCAAAAATTGGGTAAGATCGGTTCAGATTTAGATATAGCCCCCATACAAATGTCGCTCCCGCTCTAAAATCCACACATTGTACCCGTTTTTCTTTAAAATTGGCACAACATCTTATAATCCCACTAGAAACACGTATGCAAAAATTGGGTAAGATCGGTTCAGATTTAGATATAGCCCCCATACAAATGTCGCTCCCGATTTCACTTTTTCAGCTCTAGAAACGACATATTGTACCCGATTTTCTTTAAATTTTGCAGAACATCTTATAATCCAACTAGAAACACGTATGCAAAAATAGGGTAAGATCGGTTCAGATTTAGATATAGCCCCCATACAAATGTCGCTCTCGATTTCACTTTTTCCGCTCTAAAATCCACACATTGTACCCGTTTTTCTTTAAAATTGGCACAACATCTTATAATCGAACTAGAAACACGTATGCAAAAATTGGGTAAGATCGGTTCAGATTAAGATATAGCCCCCATACAAATGTCGCTCCCGATTTCACTTTTTCCGCTCTAAAATCCACATATTGTACCCGTTTTTCTTTAAAATTGGCACAACATCTTATAATCCAACCTATTGTGAAAGTGGGTAAGATAGGTTCAGATTTAGATATAGCCCTCATACAAATGTTGCTCCCGAATGTTTAACCGATTTTGGCCAAATTTTACATATTATATTTCACCAATAAACAGACATGGTGAAAGCGGGTCACATCGTTCCAGGTTTCAATATACCCCCATACAAATGTCCTTTCCGATTTAACATTTTTTGTCAAACACATACATTTACAGGAAGCAAAAATCCTTCCCGATTTTACTTTTTTACCGAATTGAATTGCAATGAGAATTGTTTGGGTGATGTCCATATGTCCATACTTTGAAATGACTTTGGTATACTACTGTATAATTTGTATTTGTCTGTCGGACAATTAGAGCAATTGCCATATTATTTACCATACTCGTTAAATTTGACTGAAGATGAATTTATATGAATACATTTATATAATTTGTATGAACTACATAAAATTGCTCCCATGAAATACCTGGGTTTAGTAATCAAAGCGAGGTACATACGCAGGGAGTGGTGTAGGGTATTATATAGTCGGCCCCGCCCGACTTTAGCCTTTCCTTACTTGTTTATTTTTTAGATTGATTTAACAAAAATGGATAACTGGGACAGTGAGACAAGAATTTGGATTGTCCGTCGCTATCAGGCACTGGAGTCCTCAGTTTCGGTTCAAAGAGATTATAGGCGCACGTTTGGCGGCAATCCTCAGAGCATATGGACATAAATGACACTTGTTAACATATTTGCCGAGCATGGTCAGTCAAAAGACCTTACCACCGAAACTCTTCAGTTCGGACGGAGGAAACAATCGCTGCAGTAGCTGCTGCCATACAAAACAATCCCAGAGTTTCGACAAGAAGCTTATCTGCTCAAATGGGTATAAGCAGACAGTCAATTAGGCACAATGATTTGGACTTATTCCCATTTAAAATTTAAATGGCAAACAAAAAGGCGGAAACATGTTGAACGAGGCCCATTTCGATTTAAATGGCAACATAATCAAACAAAATTGTCGAATGTGGAGTGCTTCGCACCCACAGATACGACTTCGAAGAAAACGGTTACAGCGCTACGTTTACTGGAGATCGTTACTTGAGCATGTTGAGAGAGAGCTTTTCTATCCAGCATTACGCCGAATGTGAACTTCTTTCAAATCTGTGTGGTTTCAGCAAGATGGTGCAACTCCTTACATAGCCCGGCCTGCTATGACAGAATTTCGACGAAAAATCCCCAATAAGCTGATATCCAGAAACTCCACATTGACTTTTTATTGTGGGATAATTGCAACCAGGAAACAAAACAACAAAGCAAAAACAACAAATTTGAATGAACTAAAGCAATCCATTCGAGAAACAATTGCGGCTATTCCTGTCTCAGCTGTCCAAGCAGTAATGAACAACTTTTTGGTAAGATGCCGCACATGCATCAACGAGTAAAGGGGGGCATTTAAAATCCATTATTTTAAAACTAATTAAGCTATATTTAATAAAATTGAATGAACTTTAACATGAATAAATGAAAAATGATTTCCATACACTGAAGAAAAACTTATTTGTGTAGCAATATTCATCATAACATACCTTCGCGAGTGGTGTGGTCCATTAAGTGCCTTAAGGAACTACTTGACGTTCCCGTGAGAGCGGCCACGTAAATCAACAATTCCTCCCCATTGTCGTGACATATTCAATTGAAGTCCATCGCTCATGACGTATGTCTTCCTTAAGAGTTCGTCTCGATAAATAATCCGATCTATTCATTTTACGAATGGATAACCGATTAATCTTTATACGAATCAGGGTAGCGCCGCAACAGCAATGATGGTCGACTCTGCAGACAGAGTATATGGTAAGTATTCCTCTGATATCGATTCATTAAACTGATATTTATAATGATATTCTACACATGCGAGTACCATAGGATAAGCTCAGTAATGTCATAACTAGCATTCTGATAGAAGAGGGAACAACGATATTTCCAAGACGGAGGTTAATGAAGTAAGGCCACTCCGAACCAATATCAGACAGGGCATCTGATGTAACCCGCAGTTGTAGCACTGTACAAAGAAACGGAAATTGAATTCTTGGACTTGATCCGCTTCCAGCGAACGATGGTGTCAAGGCGGTGCTTCAGAAAGGAAAACAACTTGGGAAAGTAACAATCACTTCTTCAGATGTCAACGTCTCAGATACATCATCCGACGTAACCAGCAATAGTAGCCCAGTCAGCATAATCCTGTTAGTGATTGCAGCGAAATCGGTGAGGAGCACAGATCCTTCTGTGATTGATGGAATCCGGTTCTGGATTGGTTAGTTTTCATGACCATTCTCACGGGAGTGAGTGCCTTAAGGCACCGTTTTGAATTGACCACACCACTCGAAAAGGTACGTTATATCCAGTCCGATTGATTGATCTCTATATCAATTTCCGATATCTCGTCAACGTCGTGTATTATGTGCTTCCGGTTAATAAACGAATCTCCATAAAGATATGTACAGCCGACAATTCTTAGATCAAGCCGATCAGAATATTTCTGTTAGCGAGGTTCGTGTCGGTAGAATAATTATTACCCTGGTAAATCCTTCCCTCTTCCACGACGTTTGTCTTCCTTAAGCTATCCTCTCGAGACAGAATCCGAGATAAAAGTAACCTCTCAATGAAGCGGGTCTCATTCCTGATCGTTGACGTTTAACTCGCGAACTTGGCATTGATAGAGTTCGAAACAAAAATGTGATCTTCATAGGCCAATAAACGGAACTCTATTCCGATTATCGATCAACATTTATCTAAATACAGTAACTACAAAACTAGATACTTCATGCTATTCTTTAAATTTAAGGGATATGGATTATATACTTTCTACAACATAAGAATAGAAGAAAATCGTTTTTCCGGAATAAGCACCAAATGCGTGGGATTCAAATAGAAACGAAGCTGAAGTTCACATAATCTCTAAGTCCGAATCCGAAAGCAACATAGGAGCTAACCACATCATATTAAACATAATATCTGCAAACCCCCATTCGGAATGCCCAATAAGTTTGTCATAAAACCTTCAAAACTTCTGATAACATTCTGCCGAATGCTGTTTACAAAGTTGCGCAGTCCCTTTTGAGAATTTGCCTTCTCCCAAGATTATCTCCAAAAACGTATATCCTTTGAAACAGCACTGCACAGCACTCACATACATACGAGTACCCTCAAACAAATTGTGATTATATCAAATAACGATAAATTTTTTATTTCGTGTATAAAATGAAATTCATTTGAAGTACTTGGTTGGTCGGTCGACCGGTCGGTCGGTTGTCGTACTTGAAGTCAGAGGCGGCATGATAAACGTAGTACGTACGCCGTTCGCAGAAGAAAAGAGAAGATGCCGCCGTATACGTTGCAAAGATTAGTGAAACCACAACAATGCGAGTGGTGTGTAAGCTTGAGAGCACCGTAATCTTGAGCGATTGATCGTGGTGACGCTGATGATAGGTAGGACAAGTACAAAGACGACGACAACAACAACAACAACAACAAAGATGATGATGACGGCTAGAGATGTTGAAAACGGAAATGAAATGAAACCGTTTAGACGGTTTCTTACTCCTCAACCAAGGATCGGTTCTTTTACGCGACATGGTTAAAATGGAATAATGGAGAAAGGTTTAATAGATCTTAGGGAATTGTGAGCTTTTATGGAGAAATCAAGAGACTTGTTTAATTGAATGCTTTCGATTCACTTACTTTGATGCTTTAGTTGATTGCTTAAATGCTGTGCTAAAGTTTCCCAGTTTCTTCCTTAAAGACTAAATTGGAAATGATTCTCTGCTGTAAAAATATACCCAGGGTAATTTTGTGTAGGATACGTTGGAGAGAAAGTCGGCTAAACCCACTTATCTATACCCTCACTCTCATAGACAATATCTATGGAAATTACATAGGGACGGAAGGTACTAGAAGGTTCGTGGCATATGGTCCTAGCTTCCATATTTATAAAATAAAAGTAAAAACATGATCAAGTCATAATGGATTTCAGCCACTGGATATAGACAATTGTGTGGGAGGTATAAGAAGGGACGTGGCTAAAACGTAAATATTTTGTTGGTTTAACACATTGAGTGCCACGTCGTACGTTTCCGTACGATACTTAACCCGCCGTGGGGTGCCACGTCGTACGTTTCCGTACGGCAGTTTGGTCTCCTGGGAAGGTTTGCGTCAAAACCGCTTGGCACTCAATGCGTTAAAGTGATTAGAACATAATTTTTAAGTATCAAATTTCAAATGAATTTGATTACCCGTGTGAATGTTACACCGGTTTTATTTTAAGCAAAACTTATGCCATTTTGTGTGGGAGGTACCAGAAGGGGTGTGGCAGTATCGCCCATATTCAACATGAATGCAACATCTATAAAAGCATTGCCAAATATCAAATTTCATAGTATACCGATCATCAGTATAGAAGTTATAACAAATTTAATTTTACGTAGTTTAGGGTGAATTGTGTGGGAGGTACTAGAAGGGGCGTGGCAAAACCCACCACATTTAGTACACTTAAAGTGCTTATAAAAACTTTACAAATACCAAAACATGGATGATTCTGGATATCGGTGTGGAAGTACAAATGTTTTAATTTAACGTGGGAATATGGTCCATTTGTGTGGGAGGTACCAGAAGGGGTGTATAAATTTCGCCCATCTTCGAAGTTAGGCTAAGTTTTGGGGAAAATATTATCATGTGCAAAGTTTGAATTGATTCCTTAACTCCATGCGAGAGTTATCGTCTACACCAGCCAGCCAGACAGACGGACGGTCATGACTCAAACATCTTAAAAATGTACCAATCCGTGAAACGGATTTGGTCCAAAGATACTTAGGGTCTTAAGTCACTCCTTCAGTGCGTTACACTTTTTGTTTGTCCCAAATGATATATACCCTCCTACTCTGTAGAGTGAGGGTATAAAAATAACTGTGTAACTGTTTAGGCTACGCTGAAGAGGGAAAATACTGTAACTCCACATGAGAATCATTGCACCATGGGCTTTGCGGCTTCTAATAGGAACCAGCCATTTTGACCCAATCTACTGACCAAAGCCGCCGTTTATTAGAATATTGCCTCGCTCATCCTTCTAGCTGCCTCAGGGTTGTGCAAGTGATGGTCAGGGGCTCCAGCTGCTTTGGGGAACAGCTGATTTCTCATGTGGTTCCCTTGGGTTTCTGTGTTAGTAACCTATCGGTCAGCATATGGTGCGGAAATTGAGCTATTGAATCAGACTGACTGAGAACGGCTCTTCGGGGAGGTTAGTGTGAGAGCTTGGGTTTACGTGGAGGTGCGTATCAACCGGGTGCTACGGCTCATAAGGTAGCAGAAGTATAGACTGACCTCAGCTCAAACCAAACGTCAAACTATGCGGTTCATTGTGCCAAAGAGCAAAGTTTATAGCATGCTGCCTTAATAACCATCCCTTGCGTCTGGACTGCACTGTAAGATATAGAAAATAGGAATGAGTTCGCTAACAATTGGTCAAGAAGAGAGCGGAACCAATTCCTCAATCCACTTTGAAGCCGTTCGTGAACTTCAACGTCATTACTCTATTCCATTCCTATATTGCTCTAAATGCTCTTCAAACATCATCCTAGGAGTACAATTGTAGGAAAGGGTTGGAGTACAATTGTATGAAAGGAATTTGTGTCAGAAAACCTCCAATCAGGCTTTTAGAATTTTCATTTTTCCTTGAAACCGAATTTATTTTTAAAAATAGAATTTCCACATCTCTAGCGGCGACAGTGAAGAATAAGTTTGTGCACTTTTATGATTTGCCATTTACCATGAATGGGGAATAAGATGCGTGTTATTTTGCTGTTCTTTGTCAGTCCGTCCGAACCGAACGACCGACTTTTTGTATTTTTTGGCAGGTGGCGATTTGCAATATTTGTGTGATGTTAACCGACACCAGGGATGCGGTCGCTGCCAAACTAAAGCCGCCGCCAACAGCAACAATGCGCGACTCCACAGTCATACACACACACTCACATGAGGGGTTAAGATGAATAACATTTAAGCCAAGTAACGGACAGTCACAGGATATTAAAGACGAGCCGGGACGTGTACATAAATATTGCAGCACAGCAGCAGGATTAAGATGATTACTCTGCTCTTTTCGGGCGAAGCAGCTAACGTAACTGTGGGAAAATCAACAGGTGCTACTGCACAAATATCTTCCAATGAATGTCAGTCAGTCCAGTCCAGTCCACATGTAGTAAACATGCCCATATTGGTTTTTGGAGGGCAATAAAAGGATTTTTACGAAAGGAATTTTATGGCCAGTCAAGCTGGTTTCTTTTTCTTCTCGCTGGTCCGCCCGAAAAATATGTAATAACGCGCATGTGTACATACTCCTGAAGCTTTAAGGAAACCTGGGGGACACCAACATTAACACACTTCCAGGCTCGTATAACGTCGTCGGCATTGTTGTCTCTTTTTGTGCCAAAAACACAGAAATTTTCTCTTTCCACTGTAAATAATTCTCCGGAGTTCGTGTGCTATGATATCTCCTCGTACAGCGCGCACACACACACACACACGCTCACCGTTCAAATTTTAAATGTTACGGATATTAAAACGAGTAACGAAGCAACAAAAAACTGAACGGCAACAGCAACAACAACATCAGCTACGACCGTCGAACGGCAACTCCAACAGCAGCGGCAGGAAAAATAATAAACGTAATGTCGGCATAGATCAAAGCGTAATCTCTGCATTAAGGCACACGCCATTTTCAACATGAAAGTGCGCCGACAACAACATTTTCTGCGGCTGCGCGAAAAGATGTTAAAGAACTGCCGACTACGTTGACTACAAAGTTCGTTATGGTCGGCAAGCGAAGACTCAACAAAGTCTTCGAAGACCTTTAATTATTATGTTGGTTAAATGGATTATAGTACTTCACTCACTTACTCGCTCGCTCGCTCTCTCTCTCGCGCGCGCGTTATCTCTATCTCTACGATGGTGTTATTGTGTCGGCATCACACGAATTCGGATGATCGTGTCTCGCCGAGAAACGGACTGAAGTTAAATGCAATGTGCAGAGCAAGAGAGTCACAAGAATTGGAAATGAGGCAGTGGAGGAGACAGAGGAATGCTGTGGGAATTGAAACATTACAAGTGATCTTCATGTGAGCGTAAGTACAATGTGCGATTTCCCACTTGCAGCTAAGAAATAATCGATTTTACTTCGTGAGACTGAGAGAGGGAGAGAGAGAATGAAAAAGGGAGTGAATGAGAAAATCACAAATCACGTAATATTGATCATGGATAACAGGCGACCTTGGTGTGATGATAACTCCATGTGTATTTGTATGTAAATTTTGTAGATTATTCCGCGACACATATCCTGCAAAGAGCATTGGGGGTCTACATTGCATTGAATAGACATGGGTAATCGTACGTGGGAGAAACATACGATAGAAATGTAATTGTAATTATCTATCGAAAAGATGGAGAACAGGAAGGAAATAATGGTCAAAGCAGACTGTTGGAGGGACAACCACAAGCGCTTGATTTTGTGGCATAAAATATGGCCCAAAGTCAAATGACCCACAAAACATTTAAAACGATACAATATATTATTTATACCCTTGGTATATATAATTTACTGCATAACTGTCCTTCAGGTGAGCTATGAAATATTGAGTATCTCACAAATGCTCACACAATTGTGTAATCATATATGATTTTGGCCATGCTATGTCGGGTAGCGTAGTCAGTTCAAAAGATTGAAATCTGAATTACATTGTAAGTATGATGCGATTTCATAAATTTAGTGAATTTTTTCTTAACATATATGAAACATTCATAAATGAAATAATTTTTTTTAATACAAATTTAATATTTCATAAAATAAAATTGTTAAAGTTTCACTACGACTACTAAGATCAAGGAAAATTTTATTTGTATTAAATAAAAAATTCTTAAAGATTATGAAATATGTCATAACCAAAAAATATTTGTGTTATGAAATAAATTCATAAATATAATGAAGGATTTTGTCGTTTTTATTAAACGTTTCATAACTTACAAATAGATTTTTAGTGTATCGACAATTCTCATTTCTCCTATGTTAACTCTGACATAAATATGTACCCTGAAAGATTCTTGCAATGATGGTGTATCGACTGGTTAGTCAACAAATCAGACTTCTTTCTATACCCTCCACCTCCAGGATGGGGGTATACTAACTTTGTCATTCCTTTTGTAACACCTTGAAATATCGACCTGAGACCCTATAAAGTATATATATTCTTCATCGTCATAAAATTCTAAGACGATCTAGATATGTCCGTCTGTTGAAAGCACCCTAGCATCTAAACGAAAGGAGCTAGAACGTTCAAATTTTTCCATAAATGCGTCTTATAGTCGTAGATCGGTTGGGATTGAAACGGGGCGAAATCGGCCAAAGGGAAAAATTGTTCCTCACAAGGACTAAAAATACCCATAACAATCCCTAATATTTTAGCGTATTTAAGCATGTTTTTTGAATATGTCTGTTTATATTTGCTTGATATTTGGTATGCGCATTCCCCTACAGCAAAAACGTGCACCATAATGGGGCAAAAAAAGGGATAAAAATGGTACATATTAAACGACAACAGCTAGAAACACGAAATTCGGTGTGTAAATTTCTCTAATTGAGCAGATACATAATATAAAAGTATTTTTTCCAAATTCGTACTTTAAAGGGGTAAAATGGGAATAGAGGGATAAAAATGGTACCAACCAAACGGCTGTACCTAGAATAATGAAATTCGGTATATACAATGTAGAGCGTACCAGGTTACAAGTAAAAAAAAAAAAGTTCGCCGTACACCTTCGAATATGAAGTATTATTGAAAGGTAGTTTCAAAAAATTTTTTTTTATTTTTTTATGCCGAACGTAGGGGTCGCGCTTTTACATTTTTCTATATAACTTCTGCATTTATAAACGGATTTTAAAGTGTGATACATCGATGTTTTTGTCCGATTTTTTTGTCTTTGAAGTCATTGAGCTCAAACATGATTCATGATTTTATGCGAGCTTTAATTTTCGATTATTAGAGTGGTACATTAGGGTAGTAGCAACTGAGAAATGATGGGTAAGTACCAGAAGGGGGTGCTTGAGCTCAATGACTTCAAAGACAAAACAAGTAAAAACGGCGTTAAGTTCGGCCGGGCCGAACTTTATATACCCTCCACCATGGATTGCATTCAACAGAGGTTGTCGGTTTTCGTAGAAGTGCAGTAATATTACAGGAAAATATAATTTTTTTAATATAGCCAAACCAAAACCAATACCAATATTGAAAAAATAATTTTATAGATAAATTATTTTAATTATTAAATTATTTTAATTATTATTATTTTAATTATTATTAATTAATTTAATTATTTATAATAAATTATTTTAATTATTTCAAACCATTATTTATTTTAAATCAAAAAATAAGTATTCTTATTTTTATATTTTCAAAAAGCTTAAATTCCATAAATATTGGTAGATAGTGGGTGCTACAGTTGGTTGTATTTCCATTCTATTTTAATTTCAACAAGTAAAAACGGCGTTAAGTTCGGCCGGGCCGAACTTTATATACCCTCCACCATGGATTGCATTCCACAGAGTTTGTCGGTTTTCGTAGAAGTGCAGTAATATTACAAGAAAATATAATTTTTTTAATATAGGCAAACCAAAACAAATATTGAAAAAATAATTTTATAAATAAATATAAAATTTTAATTATTTCAAACCATTATTTATTTCAAATCAAAAAATAAATATTCTTATATTTATATTTTCAAAAAGCTTATATACCATAAATATTGGTAGATAGTGGGTGCTACAGTTGGTTGTATTTCCATTCAATTTAAATCCAAAAGTACCAAAAAATCCATTATCAGACGAACATAGTGCAAAATAACCTAACTTCATGATTCAACCAATTTTTGCCATAATAGAAAAGGTACAAATTTGAAAAAAAAAACTTTTTATTTTGCGTGTCTATGCAGGCAGAGGAATGTATACACCGAATTCCATAATTCCACCTGCGACCATGTGGTTGGTACTATTTTTACCCCCTCGACGTTTCAATTAGAATTTCATCATTCTAGCTGTAGTCATTTAGTTGGTACTATTTTTATCCATTGAAAGTACGAATTTCGAAAAATTCGTTTATTTTCAGATTCCTACTCAATCAGAGGAATGTATACTCCGAATTGCATGACTCTAGCTGCGGTCATTTGGTTGGTACTATTTGTATCCCTTTTTCAATTTTAACCCCAAAATGTACGAATTTCGAAAAATTCGTCTATTTTCAGTGTCTACGCAGTCAGTGGAATGTATACTCAGAATTTTATGACTCTAGCTGCGGTCATTTAATTGGTACTATTTTTATCCCCTTTTTTCATTTTAACCCCAAAAAGTACGAATTTCGAAAAACCTGTTTATTTTAAGTGTCTACGCAATCAGGTGTATGCATTCCACCGAATTTCATTATTCCAGGTGTAGCCGTTTGGTTGGTACCATTTTTATCCCTCCGTACCCATTGTATCCCTTGAAAGTACGAATTTGGAAAAAACCTTTTATTTTTCATGTCTACGTAGTCAAAGGAATGTATACTCCTAATTTCATGACTCTAGCTGCGGTCATTTGGTTGGTACTATTTTTATCCCCTTTTTCTATTTAGTCCCCAAAAAGTACGAATTTCGAAAAATCCGTTTATTTTCCGTGTATACACAGTGATGTCTACGTAGTCAAAGGAATGTATACTTCGAATTTCATGACTCTAGCTGCGGTCATTTGGTTGGTACTATTTTTATCCCCTTTTTCTATTTTGTCCCCAAAAAATACGAATTTCGAAAAATCGGTTTATTTTCCGTGTGTACACAGTCAGAGGAATGTATATTCCGAATTTCATCACTCTAGCTGCGGTTATTTGATTGGTACTATTTTTATCCCCTTTTTTCATATTAACCCCAAAAAGTACGAATTTTAAAAAATCCGTGTATTTTACTTCTCTATGCAATCAGAGGAATGTATACACCGAATTTCATTATTCTAGGTACAGCCGTTATGTTGGTACCATTTTTATCCCACTTTTCCCATTTTTCCCCTTAAAAGTACGAATTTGAAAAAAATACTTTTATATCATGTATCTACTAAATTAGAGGAATGTACACGCCGAATTTCGTGTTTCTAGCTGTTGTCGTTTAATGTGTACCATTTTTATCCCTTTTTTGTCCCATTTCACCCCCTACAAATAAGAATCACTTTATGGTGCAGTTTTTTGCTATAAGGGTAATACGCATACCAAATATCAAGCAAATATAAACAGACATATTCAAAAAACATGCTTAAATACGCTAAAATAGTAGGGATTATTATGGGTATTTTTAGTCCTTGTGAGGGAAAAATTTTTCCCTTTGGGCCGATTTCGCCCCATTTCAATCCCAACCGATCTACGACTATAAGACGCATTTATGGAAAATTTGGACGTCCTAGCTCCTTTCGTTTAGATGCTAGCGTGCTTTCAACAGACGGACAGACGGACAGACGGACGGACGGACGGACGGACGGACGGACGGACGGACATGGCTAGATCGTCTTAGAATTTTATGACGATCAAGAATATATATACTTTATAGGGTCTCAGGTCAATATTTCAAGGTGTTACAAACGGAATGACAAAGTTAGTATACCCCCATCCTGGAGGTGGAGGGTATAAAAATCGGCCTCGTCGAGACAAAAACATCGATGTATCACACTTTAAAATCCGTTTATAAATACAAGTTATATAGAAAAATGTAAAAGCGCGACCCCTACGTTCGGCATAAAAAAATAAAATTTTTTTTTTTGAAACTACCTTTCAATAATACTTCATATTCGAAGGTGTACGGCGAACTTTTTTTTTGAGGTACGCCCTAATATACATTCCTCTGATTGCATAGACAAGTAAAACACACAGATTTTTCGAAATTCGTACTTTTTGGAGTCAAAATAGAAAAAGGGGATAAAAATAGTACCAACCAAATGACCGCAGCTAGAGTCATGAAATTCGGAGTATACATTCCTTTGACAGACATGAAAAATAAAAGTTTTTTTTCCAAATTCGTACTTTCAAGGGATACAATGGGTACGGAGGGATAAAAATGGTACCAACCATACGGCTGTACCTAGAATAATGAAATTCGGTGTATACATTCCTCTGATTGTATAGACAAGTAAAATACACGGATTTTTCGAAATTCGTACTTTTTGAGGTTAAAATGAAAAAATGGGATACAAATAGTACCAACCAAATGACCGCAGCTAGAGTCATGCAATTCGGAGTATACATTCCTCTGACTGCGTAGACACGGAAAATTAACGAAGTTTTCAAAATTCGTTCTTTCAAGGGATACAATGGTACAGAGGGATACAAATAGTACCAACTAAACGACTACAGCTAGAATGACGAAATAAGAATTGCGTAGAAACGTCAAGGGGTTAAAAAAGGTACCAACTAAATGACCGCAGCTGTAATCATGGAATTCGGTGTATACATTCCTCTGACTGCATAGACACGCAAAATAAAAAGTTTTTTGTCGAATTCGTAATTTTTCTTTTACGGCAAAAATTGGTTGAATCATGAAGTTAGGTTATTTTGCACTATGTACGTCTGATAATGGATTTTCACAATTTGTATTTTTATACCCTCCACCTCCAGGATGGGGGTATACTAACTTTGTCATTCCGTTTGTAACACCTTGAAATATTGACCTGAGACCCTATAAAGTATATATATTCTTGATCGTCATAAAATTCTAAGACGATCTAGCCATGTCCGTCCGTCCGTCCGTCCGTCCGTCCGTCCGTCCGTCCGTCCGTCTGTCCGTCTGTCCGTCTGTTGAAAGCACGCTAGCATCTAAACGAAAGGAGCTAGGACGTCCAAATTTTCCATAAATGCGTCTTATAGTCGTAGATCGGTTGGGATTGAAATGGGGCGAAATCGGCCCAAAGGGAAAAATTTTTCCCTCACAAGGACTAAAAATACCCATAATAATCCCTACTATTTTAGCGTATTTAAGCATGTTTTTTGAATATGTCTGTTTATATTTGCTTGATATTTGGTATGCGTATTACCCTTATAGCAAAAAACTGCACCATAAAGTGATTCTTATTTGTAGGGGGTGAAATGGGACAAAAAAGGGATAAAAATGGTACACATTAAACGACAACAGCTAGAAACACGAAATTCGGCGTGTACATTCCTCTAATTTAGTAGATACATGATATAAAAGTATTTTTTTCAAATTCGTACTTTTAAGGGGAAAAATGGGAAAAGTGGGATAAAAATGGTACCAACATAACGGCTGTACCTAGAATAATGAAATTCGGTGTATACATTCCTCTGATTGCATAGAGAAGTAAAATACACGGATTTTTTAAAATTCGTACTTTTTGGGGTTAATATGAAAAAAGGGGATAAAAATAGTACCAATCAAATAACCGCAGCTAGAGTGATGAAATTCGGAATATACATTCCTCTGACTGTGTACACACGGAAAATAAACCGATTTTTCGAAATTCGTATTTTTTGGGGACAAAATAGAAAAAGGGGATAAAAATAGTACCAACCAAATGACCGCAGCTAGAGTCATGAAATTCGAAGTATACATTCCTTTGACTACGTAGACATCACTGTGTATACACGGAAAATAAACGGATTTTTCGAAATTCGTACTTTTTGGGGACTAAATAGAAAAAGGGGATAAAAATAGTACCAACCAAATGACCGCAGCTAGAGTCATGAAATTAGGAGTATACATTCCTTTGACTACGTAGACATGAAAAATAAAAGGTTTTTTCCAAATTCGTACTTTCAAGGGATACAATGGGTACGGAGGGATAAAAATGGTACCAACCAAACGGCTACACCTGGAATAATGAAATTCGGTGGAATGCATACACCTGATTGCGTAGACACTTAAAATAAACAGGTTTTTCGAAATTCGTACTTTTTGGGGTTAAAATGAAAAAAGGGGATAAAAATAGTACCAATTAAATGACCGCAGCTAGAGTCATAAAATTCTGAGTATACATTCCACTGACTGCGTAGACACTGAAAATAGACGAATTTTTCGAAATTCGTACATTTTGGGGTTAAAATTGAAAAAGGGGATACAAATAGTACCAACCAAATGACCGCAGCTAGAGTCATGCAATTCGGAGTATACATTCCTCTGATTGAGTAGGAATCTGAAAATAAACGAATTTTTCGAAATTCGTACTTTCAATGGATAAAAATAGTACCAACTAAATGACTACAGCTAGAATGATGAAATTCTAATTGAAACGTCGAGGGGGTAAAAATAGTACCAACCACATGGTCGCAGGTGGAATTATGGAATTCGGTGTATACATTCCTCTGCCTGCATAGACACGCAAAATAAAAAGTTTTTTTTTTCAAATTTGTACCTTTTCTATTATGGCAAAAATTGGTTGAATCATGAAGTTAGGTTATTTTGCACTATGTTCGTCTGATAATGGATTTTTTGGTACTTTTGGATTTAAATTGAATGGAAATACAACCAACTGTAGCACCCACTATCTACCAATATTTATGGTATATAAGCTTTTTGAAAATATAAATATAAGAATATTTATTTTTTGATTTGAAATAAATAATGGTTTGAAATAATTAAAATTTTATATTTATTTATAAAATTATTTTTTCAATATTTGTTTTGGTTTGCCTATATTAAAAAAATTATATTTTCTTGTAATATTACTGCACTTCTACGAAAACCGACAAACTCTGTGGAATGCAATCCATGGTGGAGGGTATATAAAGTTCGGCCCGGCCGAACTTAACGCCGTTTTTACTTGTTGAAATTAAAATAGAATGGAAATACAACCAACTGTAGCACCCACTATCTACCAATATTTATGGAATTTAAGCTTTTTGAAAATATAAAAATAAGAATACTTATTTTTTGATTTAAAATAAATAATGGTTTGAAATAATTAAAATAATTTATTATAAATAATTAAATTAATTAATAATAATTAAAATAATAATAATTAAAATAATTTAATAATTAAAATAATTTATCTATAAAATTATTTTTTCAATATTGGTATTGGTTTTGGTTTGGCTATATTAAAAAAATTATATTTTCCTGTAATATTACTGCACTTCTACGAAAACCGACAACCTCTGTTGAATGCAATCCATGGTGGAGGGTATATAAAGTTCGGCCCGGCCGAACTTAACGCCGTTTTTACTTGTTGCTTTTCACTTTATTGCAAAAATGACACCGAGACATCAACTATTTGGGGGCCCATAAAAAAGTGCATAACTTTGGCAAAACTGGAAGACACGGGTCTTTTTTTGGTCTTACACACAGTGTTATCTTTTGAATGAAGTAAAATTTCAGTTTGAAATAGTTTTATTTCAATTTAGAATTCTTTAACAGCTAAAAAACACCCGTTATAGCTTCCAACATTTGTGAAAACGCAATGGCAGAGGCATCGCGACTGATCGAACATCTATAGGACTCTAGCAAAGGTGTCTACGGGAAGGATACCAATAGATCTCTTACGAAGAATAAGGTAAGGGAGTATGGACAAGATAATAACGATCGAATGACATTTGTTTGATCGTCAATTCGAATAACACAACAGAATCTGGTATAAAAAGGGGCAATAAATATTTTATAAATTAAAAGCAATAAAAGAGGACTACATTCAGTGAAAAAAAAACGTGTCCTGTAGAAGTCAGCGACTATACGACTTCATTAACCAGATATCGACCATTAAAGAACCGAAATGTTCTTTATTATTTAATTTAATGTTCGGTCTGCAGCAACCTCCTCCTTTTCTAACACTTTGATCTCTATACGGTTGCTGGGTAATAAAATTCCTTTCAATCCTGTTTAACAACTTTTATTAAAATCGACACAATAACCTTAACGTTCCACATGTTAACACCATCAAAGTCACGGCAATATAATTGGCCCCAATTTGCTTTCGTAGCCTACAAACGCAAAAACATCTGCTTGTCAGTTCCAGCCACTCTTTCTTTGATCTTCCCCACACATGGGCCGCCTTTAAATAGCTTAAAGTTATTAAACATATTTTTATAGGCCACATTAGTACGGTCTCTTTTAAATGTAATTGTAATTAAATAAATTTTATGATTATTTAATGTTAATGATACCAGCGAGAGGGAGAGAGAAGAAATGTATTAAAATTTGATTGACTTTTAAATACAAACGATTTCTTAATTTTCATTACGGACAACGCCGTCGAAATATGAAATGATGCCGACCGCCGATCATTAATGATCTTGGAACACTGAAAATGGGTTTGTGGTTCGGTGTAGCGTTCGGAAACGTTAAGTAGCTGGGCTCTCTTTCGATAACATGGACATTATTATTGTTCGGCAAAAGGCGGCGAAGTGTTATGGAGTTGTTTTCCGTTTCCACAATGATGACTGGTGTGTGAACACATCTGTAGGACAAGTTTCGTTGAGCATACATTTGATTATCGGTGATGGTTGAAGCTGGTTCATGAGTTTGGCCGGGTCAGGGAGAAGGGATTGTTCTGCAGTTAGTGCATGAATGGTGGAAATTATAGCATGCTTGGTGAGGGGTGGTAGTTTGTTGTCGGATTCATAACTCCAAATCGCCAACTTTTGAAACGACTGCCAAAAGTGCAAATTTCGCCTTAGATTATTGCTGATTGCAGTGGTTCAGGATCAAAATCCATCGGCCAAAATTCAATAACTTTTGTTTTAGTAGACATTTTTAGGTTCTGTAAAACAACAAAATTAGACAAGGACCCAAGGATTATTATGAGATATTAACATTAAAAATCGGGATATCTGATATACAGGGTTTTCCATCAAGAGGTGTTATTTTGTTATTTATTCAAAATGCCATTTTTTGAGATAAATGATCCGATGTTTAATTCATAATAAAGAGGAAGGTATGCCGTTAATGATGAAAAACAACATCAGCCAAATGGCCACCACGACCACGCTTACAGGACCATATCCTTTTCAACAAATTTTTCATAACCAAATCGCAAAGTGGCTGCCCTATGTTCTCGATAGCCTCACGAATTCTATCTTTGGGGTCTTGAATCTACGCCAAATCTTTCACGTGGCCCCAAAGCAAGAAGTCGCAAGGTGTTAAATCACAAGACCTCGGTGGCCAATTGTGATCACCTCTTCGAGAGATAACACGGCCCGGAAACTTTTCCCGTAAAAGAGCAATGGTTTCGTTGCTTGTTGAAAGTAAACGTTGTCCAGATCAATACCATCCAACTCCGACCATAAAAAATCATTAGTCAACTCTCGATAGCGCAATCCACTGTTTATCCAAACTCATTTTCGAAAAAGTAAAATCCAATGACCAAACAGTCACACGATGAGGATGGAGAGGCTTCTCACATTAACTCTTGGGTTTTCCGAGCCCCAGATGCGACAATTTTGCTTGTTGACGTAGCCACCGAAGTGGAAATGGGCCTCATCAGTCAAAATGATTTTTCGATGGAATTCCGAATCATTTTCATTCATGAATTTTAATAATTTCAATGCGTTGTTGAAGCGTGAATCGTTCCATTTTTAGTAATGTCAAATGTCAAAGATATAAAAGCTTCAAAAGTGACAACTACCGAAATACCGGTGATACGAAGAAATAATTTTATTTTTTTTTGTATTACAGATTTTCACTTTTTCAGATTTTGAATTGAAAAAAACGTAATTTCTTTTTTTGACTATGTCGAACTGCTTCTCACACATTTTAAGAGATTATTTTATTAGAAATCGTGGTTTCTTAGCTTTATTGTGACACCAAAACTATGTTTGTGCCAAATATAGTTTGGTTGTAATGAATATTGTAAAAAAACCTTTTGAACAAATGTCTGACTTCGATTGTTATAAAATTTAGCATGAGGATAAAGGAAATTTCCTCATCTTTTATCTGCGTACCTACTTTTCAGAAGTTAGTGGGAGAAAAATGAGGAAATTGCGGTTTGTAACTAAAACATCGGTCTTTTTGCACTAAATGTATCCTATTTTCCAAGGGGACAATTTCGGGCGGGAAAAAGTTACCCTGAAAACGGGGAACCCTTCAACCTTTCTAAATATGTATATATTTCGTTAAAGGCTTTTTAAGGAGTAGTGTTGGTTAAAAGTCAGACATTTGTTCAAAAAGGATATTTTTAAAATATTTTTTACAAAAAAAACTATATTATACTATACATTTGACGTTATAATGAAGTTAAGAAAACACAATTTCTAATAAAGAAATTCGACAAGTCAAAAAAAAAATAATTACGTTTTTTTTCATTTTTCAAAATCTGAAAAACGTGAAAATCTGTAATACAAAAACAATTACATTTTTTCTTCGCATTATGAACAAATACGTAAAAATAGGTTAAAAACATAAAAGCAAAAAAAAATAAAAATTTTACTTTTCATTAAAATTGAAAAATACGAAAAATAGACAACATTGGGCCGATTTCTACAATATACCAGATTTCCCGATTTTTAATGTTAATATCTCAAAATAAATGGTCCTTGTCTAATTTTGATTTTTTGTAGAACTCAAAAATGTCTATTAGAATAAAAATTATTGAATTTTGGCCGATGGATTTTGAAGCACTGTGCGACGGCAGGAAGAGACACCATTGTATCTGGAGAAAATTCGTTTTAGATTTTAAGTCAAGATCGTATATCATGCTATTGATGAGATCCGATTCCATTGTTGAGAACCACTTTTATAACAGAATCTCCAAATATTATCCCAGTAGGATCGCAAAATATATTATTTTAATATAATTATTAATTATTTAAATATAAATGAATATATTATTAACATAGGGTGGGTCATTTAATAATGGGACCACATCTGGCTCGGCAGTATCTCATCCGATTAACCCAATTTTTCAGTACAGCCCAAAATGCACACCAAACAGTGACTCGTTGTTCTTCTTTCTCGTTGGGGTTCTTTGAACCCCATATGCGGCAATTTTTCTTATTGACATAGCCACTGAGATGAAAATGATCTTCATGTCGGCTGAACTGAAGGCCGATCTCTTTTCGAAATTTTTTCAATGTAAATTTCTTACAGTTTGCGTTAAAGATTCACTACTTTGGAAGTAAGTTTTTAATATTTCCCAATTTTGTTCGAGCACATAGCGTCCCATTTTGCAAACGTCAAACATAAACGTAGAAATCGAAATATAAATGAATGTTGTCCTACGTCTCAAAGTCAAAGTAATCGGTAGTTCAAATTTTAAATGGCCCACACTTTTTTAATGAAATTGCACTTGCTTAGAATAGAGGTGTTTTCTACATGATTTGCAAAAATGTTTGTTACCTAGTGGGTATCGGGGCAACTAGCCTACACTCCAAACTTAGTCACCTTGGCCATGTCAACTTTTGATTGCCAATAGTACAATTATGTAGCGATAGTAAATTTGTACATTGACAGTGCTCATGAATTTGTATATTTTGTAAAGTAGACATTATTGAACATGATAAATGGTCAACATGGCATGGCAACAATTTAAGTAAAAATTCCATATTTTGGAACATAATTTTCGCACTTTGGGAATTTGGATATTTATTTGGAAATAATGCAAAAAATGAGAATATTTTTTACACAATTCTAAGATTTAAATATCTCAAATTCTAGATTTTACAATAGATTTTTTTTAATTATTTTTGTGTAATATTTTTAATTTTACGAATGAAACACATAAAGTGAGTCTGTAACATACAATAAAAAGATTTTACCCCTCAAATGCCATCTAACATATTAACGGCATTCTATCTTAAGTACACCCAGTACAAAGTGTACTAAATTCAAGTAAAAATGTACTAAAATTAAGGAAATTGGTATTTGTTTGGCACCCAGTATGCCTCTACTCAATTTAATTTTATTTTTTACTTGAATGTAGTATGTTCATACTCAAATCAAATAAAATTTATTCAAAATGAGTTTTATTTACTCATTTTGACAACAAATGTACTTACATTGAGTACATTTCTCAGACTTAATTTTAGTATGCTTCAGTATCAATTTTTTTTTTTCAGTGTACACCTAACAAGATCGTTCGCCTGTTGTACCTACAGATAGTGCTAAATTATTGCGCTGCAGTGTATGGCGTGCTGGCTAAGTGATGACTTCCGTACAGAGACGAAGTATAAAGCACATTGGCGGCGTATTTCGGTAGCAACTTCAAAAAAAGAAGTTAATTACTTTTAACGTGTTTTTTCTGTTCTTTCCGCTTTAGACCAACACCTGAACACTGAAGTTTAAACCTAAAGCTATTTGTATTATACATACAGAAAGAAATTGAGTAATTTTCGAAGTTGGTTGGTGTTTGCGAGCGGTAAGATGAAATGTTTTGTTCATTAAATTGGATAAAATTTATTCTATTTTTTATGTACTCTGAAGAAGTATTTTTGGTTAACTAATAACACAAGGGAACAAAATTGAAATTGAAAACAATAATGTCTGCGCCCTTGACCAACAAAATTTTGATTGCAAAGTTCGGCAGCGTTCGTGGAAAAAATAATTTAAAAACGACAAGAACATACCGACGTTTCCGAACAATGATAAGCTAAGTCTAAAAAGTGAGTTTTGCAGGAGGGCCGTTCAGAGTTTATTTTGTAAAAATAAGTTAGTTATAAAAGTTAGAAAATTTTTGAGCATAACTTCCCAACGGGAAAATGAACTGTCTCAGGACAAGTCATGAGGCTAGTCCCTGGTGGATAAGTACCGGTTCTGGTTCTAACCCAAATATATGAAGGGAACCGGCCTTTTTACATGGGTTTGCCATTGGAGGGGATGCATTGACCCTCTGTGATATGTATTGGATATGTCCGCTGTCTTTTCTAAACTACCAGTTTAAAATCGTTCTCAAAGGACATAACTTGGATCATACCTCAGAATACATGATCTAGGATCGATCTCAAAGGACTTGGCCTGGAGCAGGTCTCAAAGGACAATACTTGGACCACACCTCAAGAGACAAGTCCGATGCTTTTTGTACATACAAGTCTTTAAACCGATCTCAAAGAACATGATAATAGTATAATATTATCTTATTATAGTTGGCAGAGGGATTGAGTTTAATTGCGCCGAGGTAGTCATAATGCTGATACGGAGATCTCTCAAATATATTTTTATACACTCCAAGAGAGAGAGTGGAAGTTGGCAACCCTGTTGTGTGAAGTCAAGTTTTTTTGCGAGCTCCGCCATCGAAAATTTCAATTTCAAATATTAAAACAATTAAAAACAGTTTTTGGTGTTTAAAGCAAGTGTTTTCCTACAAACAAGTGGCAAAGTCATTGTACTTATTGAAAAATGCCTCCCACAAGTAGACGAAGCATTGTAAACAAAAAATTTAGTTGCGGTCAGTGTAATTCAGATATTGAAGAAAATGATGGAAGCATAGATTGCGATAAATGCAACAAAAGTTTTCATGCTCTCTGCACTGCTCTAAACAAACAACAATTCAATCATTTGTTAGCGCATGAAGAAGAAGAGTTTGTTTGTCATATCTGTGCCTCTAGCAACAATAACAGAAGCAACAACAACAACAACAACTCTTCAGTAACAGCTGAACTAAATGCGATCAAAGTGGAATTGAAGAAACTGGATCAGCTGAGTGAATTGAGTGCAATGCGTGAAACCATGAACTTCATGTCAAAGCAATATGATGATATTCTTAAAGGTGTAGCCGATAACAAGAAGAAGCTGGAAGTTGTGCAGAAAGAGAACAAGGCGTTAAAAACAGAAGTAAACAGTTTAAAAGATTCGATCAAATTTCTAAACGACCAAAGGGTACAAAACGATTGTGTGATTACTGGTGTGAAGTCGACCGAAAATGTATCTGCTGCTGAGGCTGTTATGAAGCTGTCGGCAGATGCTGGTGTTGAAATGCGACCGGACAGTATTAGTGATGCCTACTTTTTAAGTAAAAATAAAAACAGTAAACAATCGTTAGTCGTTAAACTTAACTCAAAGAAGGATAAAGCACAATTAATGTCGATCAAACCCAAACTAAAAGATCAAGAGCAAACTAAGAATGTTTATGTGAACGATTACTTGAGCAGAGAAACATTAAATTTGTTCAAATACGCAAAATCTCTGAAAAGTATCGGATTTCGAGCAGTTTATACATCCGGAAGCAGAGTACTTGCCAAAAGGAGTGAGATGTCTAAACCAAGACTATTGAGGAATGAAGATGATGTCGATAAGTTGTTATCTGAAGCAGCAACGCACCGACCACAACTGCGGCAATCGCGTCAATTGCGTGATATTGATGAGGATTCGGACAACGATTATGAATCACCCTCCTGAACATAAATTCTTATGTATGTTAAATAATTTTATTGTATATTTTTAATATTTTTCCATTTTTATGATCAATAATCATTACTTTTCCAATTTTGAAGAATTTAATACAAATTTAGAACAATTAAATAGTAGTTTTTTTAATATTATATCTATAAATATCAGAAGCATATCATCAATTAAAAAATTTAACTCATTTAAAGCACTGATTTCTAGATTCTCTAAATTACCTGCAGTTATTGCAGTACAAGAAACGTGGTTTAAGAAAGACATAGTTCAAATTTACAATATACCGGGCTATAAATCAATACACTGTTGTCGATCTGACGGTTACGGCGGTACATCATTATTTATTCGAGAGCAGTTCAACTTCTTTGAGGTGGATTGTAAAAGTGCAGGTTTTATAGACTCCATTGTTTTAAAACTGCAAGATGTAGAGGTGGATCGCAAACCTATAACTATTATATCATTCTATAAGTCTCAAAAATGTAATCCTTCAAATTTTGTTAGTTTTTTGGACAATTTACTTGGTTACCATGGAAGAAATCCATGTATAGTTATTGGTGATGCAAACATAAATGCGCTGGATGTAAATTCATCAGCAGATGTTTTTAATATGCTTTTAAGCTATGATTTCAATAATTGTCACAATCTAGTTACGCGCCCTAATAGTAATACTTGTCTTGATCATGTTTACTGTAATATTACAAAACCCATGATCATTGACTCAATTGAATGCAAGCTATCTGATCACAACATAATATATTGTTCAGTCGACATTAACGTTCAAATGCACGACCGTGTACGAGAAAATTTTTCCGTTTGTGATTACGATAAGTTAAAAGATTACCTTCAAAGTATGCTACGGTCTCTGCCGAACTCGGGTAACCCTTCAGTCGATGCTAACAATCTAATATTATCTATTAATTCTGCAATAGATCACTCTACTGTTATAAAGAATCGGAGTAGGATCTTAAAAAATAAACTGACTCCATGGATGAATGGAAACCTACATAAATTAATTGCTTATAAAAACAAATTACTAAAGCTAAGAAGAAAGAATTCTGAAAATGAGAATGTTAAAAGGCAGCTGAAACGTATTAGTAAAGTAATTAAGAAAGCATATAAAGATTCAATGAACAACTTTTATGTAAATAATTTGTCAAGCTTTCAAAATGATCCCAGGAAGACCTGGAAGTTTTTAAATGATACACTCGGTAGAAGTTTAGAGAAACGGATATCCATTAAAGATTCTAACGGTAATTTTATACCAAACGATTTAAGCAAGACTGAAATATTAAACACTCATTTTTTAAAGTCAATAAAAGATCTAAAGGAAGGAATAGATGAATATTCTTCCGATAATTGCAACTCGCTGAGAACTCTCCATCATTGTACACTCTATTAATACTGAATTACACCACTAGAGAAGAAATGGAAGATGAAATTTTCACTTTATCGTCAGGTAAAAGTTGCGGTCATGATAATATATCGCCCAAAGTATTAAAGAAGTGTAGCAACAGCATTGTTCCGCACTTGGTTAAAATTTTTAATAATATGATAATTGCGAAATCATATCCTGATATTTTTAAGATTCATAAAGTTGTACCCGTACCAAAAGAGAAAAACTCGACCACGATTGACAAGTTTCGTCCAATTTCTGTATTGCCTGCTATTAATAACATTTTTGAAAGAATTATTCACCGGCAAGTAGTTGCATATTTGGAAGGAAATGATTTACTCAACGACTGTCAATATGGCTTTCGGAAAGGTTGTGGCACAGAAGAAGCAACAGTTAATGTCCAAAATCATATATGCAAATTGTTGGATGAGGGTTACAGTGGCGTTACTGGAATTTTCTTTGATTTATCTAAGGCTTTCGATATGATTGACCACAAGATTCTGATACAGAAACTTGAGTATTATGGCATTTGTGGCAATGTTTTATTACTTTTTAAATCCTATCTGGAAAACAGAAAACAGTTTGTTCAGATCAAGGATAAGAAGAGCAAGTCGGTTCCGGTTGAGCATGGAGTACCCCAGGGTAGTGTGTTAGGTCCCTTGTTTTTTGTTATGTATATCAATGATTTGAAGAACTTAGAGTTGACTGGTAAGCTGTTTATGTATGCTGACGATATATGCCTTTTTTATCCATACAAGTATGAAGCTGCAGTAAAACCTTACATGGAACGTGACTCAGCTCTGATAATTGAATACATGAGAATAAATAAGCTTTTTATTAATCCAACAAAAACCAAATTGATACGTTTTAGACCGCATGGTCGTTTCAATTCAATATTTTCCATAAATGTCGATGGAAATGAGATACAAGAGGTAAACTCAGTAAAGTATCTAGGATTACATCTGCAATCAAACCTTGCCTGGGATCAACACATTCACCACGTGAAGTCCAAAATATCTCCTGCAATTGGTTTATTATTCAAATTCAAGTATAAATTTGATCGAAATACCAAATTATTGATTTACCAAGCATTAATTCAGAGCTATATTAACTATTTAGCAATCATATATGCTCACAAAAAGAGTACAGAATTGAGATCCCTGCAACGACTCCAAAACAAAGCGTTAAAAGCTGTTGGAAATTTGCCAATAACACATTCAACATATTCTCTATATTTTGATGTTTTTCCTACCGTTTTACCAATATATGGTGTTTACAAACTCCAAACTCTTTTATATGTCTTCAAATGCCTGCATAATATAGGTCATCACACAGTAAGTTTTGTACGAAATCAAGTTTCAGTTAATACTCGTAACAACCAGCAACTGAGAGTGTCATTTTGCCGTACAGAGACAACTAAACAACGCGTTGAACATTCTGGTAGTAGAGAATTTAACAACTTGCCCCTATATATAAAATCATGTACAATACTTTCAGGTTTTAAAATTATGCTCAAAACCTTTTTACATTCACATATTGAGGATATTTTGTCATAGATAATACGCTTCTGATATACTGTTTGTCCAATATTATTTGTATGATTTTATAGAATTGTAATCAATATATATATATATTTTTTTTTTTTCTTTTGTAATGAATTATGCCAACTAGCCTCTCTAATGCCTTGCGGCGCTGAGGCACCTACATATTTATGAATTATTGTATATAATGTTTTAAATAAATAAAAAAAAAAAAAAAAAAAAAAAAAAAAAAAAGAGTATTATGTCTTTGTGCATTTGTTTGTAACACCCAAAAGGAAGGGAGATATACCCATTGTTAATTATACCGATCGGATTAGAATCACTTTTTTAGTCGATTTAGCAATGTCCGTCTGTCCATCTATTGTTGTAATCACGATACCGGTCGCAATTGTAGCCAGAACCAAACGAAACTTTGCACAACAAGAACCAACGCTATTTAATATGAAGAAAATCGGTTCAGATTTATATATAGCTCCCATACAAATTTTGCTCCCAATTTTAATTTTTCCGCTCTAGAATCCACATATTTTAACAGATTTTCTTCAAAATTCGCAAAATACCTTATATATCAACTGGAAACACCTGTGGTAAAAATGTGTTAGATCGGTTCAGATTTATATATAGCTCCCATACAAATTTCGCTCTCAAAAAAAATATACAATAGTTATATACAGTACTTTTTTTAATATCCATAAAGAATTAGAAGCGAATTGACAATTTATTGACACTTTAGGACCAGTTCCATGATATATCTATATATATCTATCCCAGGATATGTACGTTCATAGCAATTGCCAACAATATCCCTTTGATTCGATTGACCGATCATTGCCAAAATTTGAAAAAATTTAAATTGAATACCGTTGGCGTTGATAAACAGTTTATGTTATACTTAAATATATAATTCAACATATGTACATAATACCGTCTGTCCGTCTGCCTGTCCATCTATTCTTGTAATCAAAATACAGGTCGTAATTGTAGCCAGAACCAAATGAAACTATGCACAACGAAGTTTTTCGGGATAAGGACGAACGCTATTTAATTTGAAGAAAATCGGTTCAGATTTATATATATAGTCTCATACGAATTTCACTCCCGATTTGACTCTTTTCACTTTATATACCACGTATTACAACAGATTTTCTTCAAAATTGGCATAACATTTTATATTTCAACTAGAAACAACTGTGGTAAAAATGAGTAAGATCGGTTCAGATTTATATATAGCTCCCATACAAATTTCGCTCCCGATTTGACTTTTTCCGCTCTAGAAACCACATATTGTATCAGATTGTCTTCAGATTTGGCAAAACATCTTATATTTAAACTAGGAACACCTATGGTGAAAACAGGTCAGATCGGTTCAGATTTATATATAGCTCCCATTAAAATTTCGCTCCCGGATAGACATTTTCCGCCCCAGAAACCGCGAATTTTTACCGAATTTCTTCAAAGTGAGCATAACACGTTATATTTGAACTGGAAGAACCTATTGTGTTACTTCACTTCATTCCATGTTTGGATATAGCCCCGATACAAATATTATTTTCGATTTGACAAATTTGACCAGGTCATATTAGGCTATGATTAGGAAACGTACAGAAATTCTTCCCGTTTTCACTTTTTTACCGAATTGAATTGTATTCGGATAGAAAGTGGAGTGTATCATATAGTCGGACCCGACCGACTTTAGCCTTTCCTTACTTGTTTAATATACATAAAGAATTAGAAGCGAATTGACAATTTATTCACACTTTGGAACCAGTTCCATGATATATTTATCTATCTATCTCTCTCTCTATATATATATCAATATATATCTATCCAAGGATATGTACGTTCATAACAATTGTCAACAATATCCCTTTGATTCCATTGACCGATCATTACAAAAAAATTGAATACCGTTGGCGTTAATAAACAGTTTATGTTATAATTAAAATGTCATATAAATATTTGTTGAATATTTTTTGAAGAAGTGAGAACAAGAAGTGGGCCGATATATCTTTTTATACTATCCTTGAAAGGATTTAATAAAGACAAATGGAGAATTCAATCTGACATTCAGTTTGGATTTAAACAGGCAATTTCAATGTCCTATGCCCTCATGGTTCTGGGGACCACGTTCAGGATACCAAGTTTCAATGATGCTTAATTTTGGGAATTTTTAAAAATCGGGACCAACATAAAATATTTAAGGAAAGGATAAAGTTGGGCATGACCTACTTTATGATACTCTCCGCTTTTTCGGTAAAAAAAGAGAAAGAAAGAAAAGAAAATCTGTTGAAATATGAGGTTCCTATAGCAGGAAAAAAATTAAATCGGGTGTTTATATGGGAACTACATCTAAATCTGAACGGATTTTCTGCAAATGCAATAGCTTCGGTCATCAAGCTGAAAAACAATGAACATATCTCAGTTCCTTTTGGATGTTAAAAAATCCGTAAAGAGACAATATCCTAGTGGAGGGTATAAAAACATACTTATGCCCTACACCACAGGGTGTAATGTCTTTGTGCATTTGTTTGTAACACCCAAAAGGAGGCGAGATAGACCCATCGTTTATTATACCGATCGTGAAAGATACACTTTTTGAATCGATTTAACCATTTCTGTCTGTCTGTCTGTCCATCTATTCTTGTAATCACGATACAGGTCGCAATTATTGTCCGATTCTAACGAAACTTGATACAAATAATTTTTGCATGTCGAAGACGGACGCTATTTACTTTGAAGCATATCGGTTCAGATTTAGATATAGCTCCCATACAAATGATGCTCGCGATTTGATTTTTCTGCTCTAGAAGCCACATAATTGAAGCGATTTTGATCAAATTTTGCACAACGCCTTATATCTAAGTTAGAAACATATCTGGATGGATCAAATCGGTTCAGATCTATATATAGCCACCATACAAATTTGGCTGCCTATTTGACATTTTCCTGTCTAGAAACCGTAATCTAAAACAGATTTTATTCAAATTTGGCTTCACACCCTGTATTTCAACTAGAAACATTTCTTGTGAAAATGGGTCAAATCGGCTCAGATTTATATATAGTTCCCAGACAAATGTCGCACCCGATTTGCCTTTTTTGCTCTAGAAACCACATAATCTAACCGATTTTGATAAAATTTGGGGGAACACCTCATATTTTAACTATAAACATCTGTGACAAAAATGTGTCAAATCGGTTCAGATTTAGATATAGTTCCCATACAAATTTTGCTCCCGATTTGAGGTTTACCGCTGAAGAAACTACATACCTTAACCGATTTTCTTCAAATTCGGCAGGACATCTTATATTTACACTAGGAACATCTATGATAAAAGTGGATGAGATCCGTTCAGTTTTACATATAGCTCCCTTACAAACGTCATTCACATTTGCACCGAATTGAATCGTAGTGGAGTAGAAAGTGTAGGGTATCATATAGTCGGCCTCGACCGACTTTAGCTTTTCTTACTTATTGTTATTTTGATTTAAATAGTGTAAAACACAAGTGAAACAATCTATTTTTTTCTTAATTTTTGCACCAAAATTAGAATTGTTTTTATACCCTCCACCATGGATTGCATTACACAGTATTACCGAAAGATTAGAGGCTGTCGACTTCACGTATAAGTGCAGTAAAATATTAGTAAAAATTATGATATTTTTGCTAATAGCGATATTTGTTAAATAAATTAATATGTTTCATTATTACAATTTTGAACAAAAACTAATTAATTTTAAAGATCACGCTACTTATAGGGCGAGTCTAAAATATGTTTTTTGTTTGATAGTCCTTGACTATATATACAAAGATAATACTTCGAAACTAATAAAACAAAAATTCTTATTTTATTATTTTCCTTTTTTTTATTTCCCAATATTTCTTCAGGGGTCTAGTACAAAAATCTTAAATTATTCAAATACAAGTTACAAGCATTAACAATCAAAAGATATCACAATATTTATATTTACATTTTTAAAAAAGTTTTTCACAATAGAAAATTCTCCTGCCACTCTGTGCAAGCTTTTGTCAACTACTGTCTAATTTGTCGTCTACGTTTTTTAACCGTGTTCCTATATATTTGAGCACAACCGTCTGTGTCTCTCTTATAATTAAGCCTTTTTCCAGGGAGACGTCAAATTATATTTATCATTTCCAATGTGTATCTCCTTGTATAATTATTCTCTTCGGCTAATATTTCGACGTCAATTAAGTTTGGTTTGTGTCCCGTCAAGGTACAGTGGGCTGTAAGGGCAGTTTTTTGCTCAATGGGTTTGTCAGGAGATTTGTGTTCGGTTTTATCTTGTGAAAGTCTGGTTTTCAATTTATTTTTCGTAGTGCCGACATTGGTTGACTGTCTTGTGTATTTTATATGTCAACTCAAGTTTTTCCTTGTCGTAAATATTATAATGTTTTAGCCTTTCGGATAGTCCTGGAATGCTTTGGTCTTTCGTCATCTTTGTTAAGTCTTTCTTCCGTCGTTCGCTTGATTTTTTTTCGGGAAAGTCGTTCATTCGCAGTATATTTCTAATTTTGGACTTGTTTGTTTCGTGAAATTCCTTATAACTGGTTTGTAGGACCCTGTTTATAAAATTCGTCGCGGTATTTATGATTGTTCGCCTTGGGTGCTTAAAATAAAAATTAATTAGACGTCCGGAAGCCGTTTGCTTATGGTACCAGTCAACTTTCAGCAGATTCCCTTGTCTAATTATCACCGAATCCTCCTTGTGGATTTTGGGTAATCCGTAGATTCTAGGGGCTGTGGCGATTTTATTTGTCAATTCTTTTCCATTAAGTCAATAAGATTTTTATTAAATAATTTGTCAACTAAACCGTTTTTTTTTAATTTGTAGACTTGACGTTGGGTCTCTTTTTATTCGTTTATATGTAATCATGTCCCGTAGAATTATGCCCATTTTCTGTTTGTAATCTTCTTTGTCCATAAGTACAGTTTTTCCGCCTTTGTCCGAACTTAATATTAGTATGTCATCATTGTCCTTCAAATATATTCTCGTTTCTCCCACTGTGTCCAGTATTGCTTTATCTCTTTGACTTAGTTTGCATTTATATAAATAATAAAATAGTATTTTGTTTTTATTATTGAAAAAACTGACCTCAAGCCGAACAAAAGACAAAACGCAACACATCAAAAGGTCCACCATACATACCACTAATTAATTTAATTTTTATCATAAAATACAAATTTCGAGAATCCGTTATCTTTCGCGTTCACAATGGAATGTACAACCTAATTGTACGATTCTAGCTATAGCCGTTTACTTGGTACCAGTTTTATCTCTTTTACCCCATTTTGTCCCTAAAAATACGCATTTGGGGAAAACCTTTTATTTTGAGAGAACAATGGATAAATCGAATTTCATGATTTTAGCTGCAGACTTTTGATCGGAACCAATTTTTTTCCTTTCCTTTTTTTCCAGTCAGAGGAATGTACATACCGAATTTCGTTTCGTTCTAGCTGTTGTCGTTTGATAGGTACCATTTTTATGCTTTTTAGCCACACTTAACACCCTACAAATAAGAGTTGCTTAAAACGTACACCGTTATGCTACAAGGGGAATGCGCATGCCAAATGTCAAGTATATACAAGGTAGACATTTTCAAAAAAACTGTATAAATACTCGAAATATTTGGGGGTAGTTTCTGCCCTTGTTAGGGAAATTTTTTCCCTCTGTATCGATTTCGCCCATATTCAATCCCAAAAAAATAAAATAAAAATAGATGCTAGCGTACTTTTAATCGACGTCTTAGACTATTATGACGATCAAGACTACTTTATAGAGCATCAGGACGATATTTCAAGGTGTTACAAACCTAGTGAGAAAGTTATTATACCTCCATCCTATGGTGGAGGTTATACAAATTCTGTTGATTAAATGAATCAGCAAGCCTCAATGCACACAATAATGAATGTGTAGATTCCGAAAACAAAATTTAGAGAAAATTGAAAAGGACCCCAGAACTCTTTGATTTTACGCCTGTACCATCTTTGACCTCCCTCCATTGATTTTGATAAGTTTTATGTATTATCCGCAAAGAGTGCACTCAAATTTCTAGGACGTAATTTCGGATTATTTGAAAAAACTAGTTTGTGACATATTTAATCTTTAGACCAAAATTCCATCGATAGTTCATAGTAATCCCACAACTTCCATAGAACGGAATGTATTGACGCATTTTTCGTCGCCTCCCTTACTAAGGCGAGACTGACACTGACTAACTGACATCCGTTCAAACACTTGATCTCTTTTTAAAGTCGTAAATATCCTGCTTAAAAAGGACCGCTGCTGTGCACTGAGCATTCATACTTCATGCGGTGATCTGTGTGTAGAGTACATTCACGATCATAGTTGATGGACTGCACCACATGCTGGGTACTAATCACAGCATCACACACACGCACGGAGCACAGATCACAGAACACAGAGCCGTAGTCGGAAGAAGTACGATTCACTCGTGCGTGCGTGTGTGTGTGTGTGGGCATGATATTCAATACAATGAATTTTTGGTAGGTCGTCGTCGGCGTGTTGTGTTTGATGTCCACTGAGGGTTTCCAGTGAATGTGTCATTATGTCAAAACACTAGAAACTGCCGCATCACATGTATTTCACAGTCTTGGACGTGAAATTCACATGAAAGGCTTGTATATTTTGATTCAGTTACCACAGTTGGCAACTGAAATTTCATATTGATAAAGTGATATTTTTTTGAAGACATTTAATTGTGTTCTTTAAGTTCTTCCTTCCCGGGTAATCAGGATATGAACAAAATGAAATTAATTTTTCATGTACTACATACATATATATATATATATTCAAAAATTTCTAATCATGTCTACCATGCAAGAAGCAAAAACCAAGAAGCATGGGCCACACCCTTTTAATGTTAAAAGTACATAATTGTATATATGACATTCATTTCAAAATTTGAAATGGACCTTTGTGAATAATTAAATTAATTAAAAAATAAATCGATTTAAGTAGTCTTTATATTGCCAATGATTGGTCGCCCTCATCGTTCATAGAAACAAGTAAGGAAAGGCTAAATTCGGGCGGAGCCGACTATATGATACACTCCACTTTCTATCCTATTACAATTCAATTCGGTAAAAATGTGAAATCGGGAAGAATTTTTGTATCCTGTAAATGTATGTGTTTGACAAAAAATGATAAATCGGAAGGAACATATGTATGGTGGTATATTGAAACATGGAACGATGTGGTCCACTTGTATGTTTATAGGAGAAATATAATATGTAAAGTTTGGCCAAAATCGGTTAAACATTTGGGAGCAACATTTTTATATATATATAAATAAATGTATATCTAAATCTGAACCGATCTTACCCACTTTCACCATAGATGTTTTAGTTAGATTATTAGATATTGTGCAAATATTAAAGAAAATCGGGTACAATATGTGGTTTCTAGAGCAGAAAAAGTCAAAGCGGGAAAGACATTTGTATGTGGGCTATATCTAAATCTGAACCGATCTTACCCGCCTTCCGCACAGACGTTTCTAGTTAGATTATAAGATGTATTGCCAAATTAAAAGAAAATCGGGTACAATATCTGGTTTTTAGAGCGGAAAAAGTCAAATCGGGAGCGACATTTGTATGGGGGCTATATCTAAATCTGAACCGATCTAGCCCGCTTTTGCCACAGGTGTTTCTAGTTGTATTATAAGATGTTGTGTCAAATTTAAAGAAATCGGATACAATATGTGGTTTTTAGAGCGGGGAAAGTCAAATCGGGAGCGATATTTGTATGTGGGCTATATCTAAATCTGAACCGATCTAGCCCGCTTTTGCCACAGGTTTTACTAGATAGATTATAAGGCGTTAAGCCAAATTTGATGAATATCGGGTACAATATGTGGTTTTTAGAGCGGAAAATGTCAAATCGGGAGAGACATTTGTATGGGGGCTATATCTAAATCTGAACCGATCTTACCCACTTTCAGCATAGGTGTTTATAGTTACATTAAAAGATGTTGTGCCAATTTTAAAGAAAATCGGGTACAATATGTGGTTTCTGAGCGGAAAATGTCAAATCGGGAACGACATTTGTATGGAGGCTATATCTACATCTGAACCGATCTTACCCACTTTCAGCATAGGAGTTTCTAGTTCAATTATAAAATGTTGTACCAATTTTAAAGAAAATCGGGTACAACATGTGGTTTCTAAAGCGGAAAAAGTGAAATCGGGAGCGACATTTGTATGGCGGCTATATCTAAATCTGATCCGATCTTACCCACTTTCAGCATAGGTGTTTCTAGCTCGATTATACAATGTTGTGGCAATTTTAAAGAAAATCGGGTACAATATGTGGATTTTAGAGTGGAAAAAGTCAAATCGGGAGCGACATTTGTATGGGGGCTATATCTAAATCTGAACCGATCTAACCCGCTTTCGCCACAGGTATTTCTAGTTTGATTATAAGGCGTTAAGCCAAATTTTAAGAAAATCGGGTACTATAGGGCGGAAAAAGTCAAATCAGTAGCGACAATTGTATGGGGGCTTTATCTTAATCTGAACCGATTTCCTCCAAATTCAATACCGATGGTCCTTGGCCAGAAAAAAATAACTTCTTCATGACAATCGGACAACAATTGCGACCTGTAGAGTGCGAACTAGCTTAGATGGACAGCAGACGGACAGACGGACGGTCGGACAGACAGACATCGGTAAATCGATTCAGCTGGTGATTCTAAGCCGATCCGTATACTTAAAGGTGGGTCTAGTCCTCGAAGTGGTGTAGGGTATAAAGAAATTAATTTTTCATGCACTATATACATATATTCAAAAATTTCTGAATACAGTTCCATGCAAGAAGCAAAAATAAATATCTCTTAATCTAATTGAGGACCACACACTTTTAATGTTGAAAATACATAATTATATATATGGTATTCATTTCAAAATTTGACATGGACCTTTGTGAATAATTAAAGTAATTAAAAAATAATTCGATTTAAGTAGTCTTAATATTACCAATGATAAATGCAGACTGGTCGCCCTCATCGTTCGTACAAAAAATGAAACAGACTGCAATGCTCTTCATAATTTTAACATTCCCCCTGCTCAGTATATCTAAATATCTGGAGAATATTGATCGTTTTGTTTGTATTTTGTTTTTATAATTAAGTATTGTACGATCTAGGTGGCCAATATAATAAATAACACCGGTATTTACCGAGAATCGTTCTTCGAAAGATTGTTGTAAATTTAAAAGACAATTTGTTAAATCAATCGCCCAATGCCGACGACACAGGGCCACCAAATGTATGTACATATGAATATGGTACATGCTACATGCTGCACATATCGTATAGATATTACATACATACATACATACATACGTATGTATATTCATCCATACGGACGTACGGACAATGACTATTCACTGGTTGTAATGCGATTGTAAACAATTCACAGCGGGATACATGCAGCCCAAAGGGATTCCGATGGCCATCAGTCCAAACAAAGCCATGGACAATAATAATGTATCAGTTGCAGACAAACGACATGCTAGCTAGCAGTCCACAGTCAGCAGCTAGCGCTATGCTTTACGCTGATACACACAGCCATACATACTTACGTACATGGTATCCCGGGAATGACTATTTGTAAGTGTTAATCATTGATGAAACAAAGTCATAATATTGTCTTGTTAATCTTCTCTGATCTTAGAGATCTTTGTAGCTGCTCTCTGTTGGCCTTTGATGTCGGCACCGGGGTTTTGTTGTCATTCAAAGAATTCCGCTTGAATCACTGGCCGGCCTGGCCTGGCCAGACGAAAAGAGGAAATGAATAAGTTATTAAGGAAACTGTTGGCTGCATAGATAACTATCGCCGAAGCCGCAGCCGAGAGAGAAAGATGTTGGATGTTTTTGAAGAAATCTGAAATCACATTACGGGGGGTATCTAGTATCTGTTTGTATTAGTGCAAAGCCATTGGATGGTCTACGTGACTAAGTTCCACTTTGTCGTTGGTGTCTTCCAAGAGACACGGTCTCATTCTCATGGCAGGAAAGGACTTTCTGAAGAACAGTTGCACCAATGACTCAATAAATGGAAAACGTTTGGAGAAGTCATGTTGAGCTAATTTTGTTTCTTTCAAAACCTTCGCTTAATGGAAAAAAATAATTTTGCTCGACACTGAAACGATTTTTGGCCGTAATAAATGCGTGGAAAAAAGTGAAAGTGTGAGTAAAGCAATACCCTAGGTATTCATGAGCGAAATCCTTCCCAGGCTGTTTAAGCCATTCGTACCATGTTCGCCCTTTCTCCAAGCTTTTTATACCCTCCACAAAGGTATTATGTTTTTGGACGTTTGTTTGTAACTCTGCAATGTAACGAGATATACCATATTTTATTATACCGATCGACTTACAATAAACATTCAAAAACGATTTATCCCTGTCCGCAATTTATGTCCCTTCCCAATTTGCACACGTAATATCTGTGGATCAGGAGCGGACACTATTGAATTTGAAGCATACAAATATCCTTACCGAATTTAAGCGATTTCGCGCTAGAAAGCAAATACTCTAACCGATTATGTTCAAATTTGACAAAACAAGTTATATTTCACCTAGAAACGCTTGTGCTGAAAGTGGGTCACGTTGGTCCATGTTTTCATGTATCCCTCATATGAAATAAATGTCCTTTTCGATTCGCTCTAAAACATTTTGACAACATTTTTGTATACAGTCACTCTACAGAGTAGGAGGGTATATTTTGGCACAGAAAAAAGTGTAACCCATTGACTTGAGTATGATTGGACCAAATACGTTTCACGACTTTTTAGCCTGTTTGTGTCATCTCCGTCCGCCTGTCTAGCTGGCTGGTGTACACGATAACTTTCGAAAGAAGTTAACCCGAATAGTGCTGTATTTCTACAATACACCACTGCGTGGACTAGGGTATTATAAGTTAGTTTTCCGCCAAATGTTTGTAACACCAAGAAATAATTGAGCTAGACCCACCTTCAAGTATACGGATCGGCTTAGAATCACCAGCTGAATCGATTTAACGATATCGATTTTATAAAAGTGAGGTATGTACGGGAGTGTTGTAGGGTAGTACATAGTCGGCCCCGGCCGACTTGTTATTTTTTTCGAATTTTGAGATAAAACTTTCATGTTATCATGTTAGTGGTCCACACCAGAAGCGTTGGTGAACGTCTTTTGTGTGTGACCATTTGGTCACGCTAGCACCATTTGGGTTAAGGAACTTTGCACATTGTAATATTTTTACCAAACTAAGTTCGAAGGTGGGCGAAATTTCCACGTCCCTTCTGGTAACTCCCACACAAATGTCCTATATAAATTAAAACCGATGTAACTTCCACACGTATATTTGGCATTAGATATATTTTGGTATTTGTAAAGTTTATGTACTCACTTTAAGAGTACAATATATGACAAGTTTTGCAACGCCCCCAGTAGTACCTCTTACTCAAATTACCCTAAAATACGTAAAACTAAAGCTGCTATAACTTATATACGGATGATCAGAATACTCTGAATTTTGTCATTCGACATATAAATGGTGGTTAACTTGTAAGGGCCGATGTTGAATGTGAACCACACCTAAACGTCAAGTTTTTTCTGCATTTCATTTGACATTTCTCAATTTCAGACTAACTCAATGTGAACCATGGAAAGATACACAATCGAGCTATGCGTTAAACTTGTTCAAGCTTATTACGAAAATGGGCGTTCAAATCAAAATGAATATCATGCACTTCATGATTTGTTCGGTCAATTTGATAAGGCACATTTTCACTTCAGTGGATTCGTCAATAAGCAGAATTGCCGCATTTGGACGAATTATAATCCAAGAGTGAGTGTCGAAAAACCAATGCACCCACAAAGAGTGGCCATTTGTTGTGGTTTATGGGCTGGCGGCATCATCGGGCCGTATTTTTTCCAAAATGAGGCCGGTCAGGCAGTTACTGTAAATGATCTTCGCTATCGTGGGATGATAACAAACATTGTATGACCCGAATTGGAAGATATGGATGTGGACGATAGGTGGTTTCAAAAGGAGGCTCTTTTTCTCTTTCGATGGCCGTGTTATCTCACGTGGTGGCGATGCCAATTGGCCGCCAAGATCATGTGATTTGACACCGTTGGACTTCTTTCTTTGGAATTATTTGAGAGAAAAGGTGTACGTCGGTTCAAGAGCTAAAGGATGAGATAATTCGGCACATTAACGGCATAGAACCTCAATTATGCCTCAGCGTCATCGATAGTTTGGACCATCGGATGGAGGTGTGCTGCCGAGGTCGCGGCGTCCATTTGGCCGATATTTTGTTCCATAAATAATTGAACCGTACCAATAGTATCATAATAAAAAGAAATGACAATAATTTCCTAAATAATTTGTGTTTTATTAAAATTTAACCACCATTTATTATCTGTAAGTGAGGGTATATTAACCGACTAACGCTTATTTACACTGTGGAACAAAAAACAAAGGTTCTGACAATGGATTCTGATAGATTTTTAAAGTTTTCGTATTTTTAGAGGTGGTGTCTATATTTCTCCCTTTAGTATAGTCTTTTGATGAATCGCCTTTTGATCCTTACATTTTAAGTTTTGTAATATTACTTAAAACACTACGAGGGTAATTTTGGTGGAACATGTAAACCTTCTAGTTCCTTAATATAGGAGTCATTTTGGTCTCTTTTGAGCAAAAGGGTAAAACACTCCTAATACAGGGGTATAAGGGGTCAAAATATTCTACAAAAATATTTGCCACAAAATTCTACTATAAGTCCATGAGTACACCAAAAATCGACTAAAATGCCAGAAATAAGTCAAAACTTAAAATTCAATTCGTACTTTAAAATTTAATTTTAGGGGGATGATGTGAATGGAAAAATATTCTAAATCAAGTTTCAGCAATAGTCGTCGAATAAATGAAAACTGTAGATATGTACTGGATAGACCCAGGTGAGCAATGCTCACCTGGGTCTATCCAGAGCGTACCAGGTTACAAGTAAAAAAAAAAAAGTTCGCCGTACACCTTCGAATATGAAGTATTATTGAAAGGTAGTTTCAAAAAAATTTTTTTTATTTTTTTATGCCGAACGTAGGGGTCGCGCTTTTACATTTTTCTATATAACTTCTGCATTTATAAACGGATTTTAAAGTGTGATACATCGATGTTTTTGTCCGATTTTTTTGTCTTTGAAGTCATTGAGCTCAAACATGATTCATGATTTTATGCGAGCTTTAATTTTCGATTATTAGAGTGGTACATTAGGGTAGTAGCAACTGAGAAATGATGGGTAAGTACCAGAAGGGGGTGCTTGAGCTCAATGACTTCAAAGACAAAAAAATCGGCCTCGTCGAGACAAAAACATCGATGTATCACACTTTAAAATCCGTTTATAAATGCAGAAGTTATATAGAAAAATGTAAAAGCGCGACCCCTACGTTCGGCATAAAAAAATAAAAATTTTTTTTTTGAAACTACCTTTCAATAATACTTCATATTCGAAGGTGTACGGCGAACTTTTTTTTTGAGGTACGCCCTAGTGAGCATGACAACACCACCATGACAACCACACCTCTAAAATGACCATAAACTTTCAAAACGGCGATGTACGTATATTAATTTGTATACCCTACACCACAGGGTATAATGCTTTGTGCATTTGTTTGTAACACCCAAAAGGAAACGAGATAGACCCATCGTTTATTATACCTATCGACTTAGAATCACTTTTTGATCACTTTTTTGATGTACGTATATTAATTTGTATACCCTACACCACAGGGTATAATGCTTTGTGCATTTGTTTGTAACACCCAAAAGGAAACGAGATAGACCCATCGTTTATTATACCTATCGACTTAGAATCACTTTTTGAGTCGATTTTGCGATGTCTGTCCGTCCGTCTGTCCATCAATTCTTGTAATCAAAGTCCAGGTTGCAATTGTTGCTAGAATTAAATGAAACTTTGCACAACGAAGTTTTATGGGATAAGGACGAACGCTATTTAATTTGAATCAAATCGGTTTAGATTTAGATATAGCTCCCATACAAATTTTGCTTCCGATTTTACTTTTTCCACTCTAGAAACCACATATTTTACTCCAATTTGGCAAAACGCCGTATATTTCAACTATAAACAGCTTTGGTAAAAGTAGGATAGATCGGTTCAGATTTATATATAGCTCCCATACAAATGTCTCATCCGATTTGACTCTTTCAGCTCTAGAAACCACATAGTTTGACAGATTTTCTTCAAATTTGGCAAAACAGCTTATATTTCAACTAGAAACAGCTCTGGTAAAAATAGGATAGATCGGTTCAGATTTATATATAGCTCCCATACAAATGTCTCTCTTCTATTTGATTCTTTTCGCTCTAGAAACCACAAACTTTGACAGATTTTCTTAAAATTTGGCAAAACAACTTATATTTCATAACAACTGGTGCAAATAGGTCAGATGAGTTCAGATATATAAAGGGTGTTTTTTATTGAGGTATAGAACTTCGAATTGAAATAAAACACAAGAAAATCGTTTTAATGTCCATCAATTTGGCTTTATTGGAAGGATAATTTTATGCCATTAATGTTTAAATATGATTTCGGGCATGTGGCCGCCGCGGCTGGCTCGAATATAGCCAATTCTACAGGTCCAATTTTCAACCACTTTTTGCGAGCATATGGGGCCGTATGTTGGCAATAACGCCACGAATGTTGGCTTCCAAGTCCCCTAACGTTTCTGGTTTGTTGGCGTAGACGAGCGACTTCACATATCCCCAAAGAAAATAATCCAATGGTGTCAAATCACACGATCTTGGTGGCCAATTGACAGGTCCATTCCGCGAAATTATGCGCTCATCGAATGTTTCCTTCAATAATTCGATTGTGACGTGCGCTGTGTGGCATGTAGCGCCGTCTTGTTGGAACCACAACTCATCCACATCCATGCTATCCAATTCGGGAACAAAATAGTCGGTTATCATGGCTCTATACCGGTCTCCATTAACGGTAACTGACTCTCCAGCATTATTTCGGAAGAAGTATGGTTCAATGACTCCACCAGCCCATAGAGCACACCAAACAGTCAGTTTTTATGGATGTAATGGCGTCTCATGGGACTCATGTGGATTCTCTTCACTCCAAATGCGGCAATTTTGCTGGTTGACGTAGCCATTCAACCAAAAATGAGCCTCATCACTGAACAAAATTTTATGATGAAAATCAACATCGAGATGAATCTCATTTTCGGCCCATACACCAAAATCACGACGCATTGCATGGTCTCGCGGCTTTAATTCTTGCACAAGCTGGATCTTGTAAGGTCGCAAGCCAAGATCTTTGCGCAAAATCTTCCATAAAGTTGATGGACAAAGCTCCAATTGCTGTGCACGGTGGCGAATCGATTCATTCGGGTCCTCTTCAACACTTTGCTCTACAGCGGCAATTGTTTCTTCGGTGCGCACTGTTCGACGTCTCTGCGGATGCGTATTATCACATAGAGTAAACGTAGTGCGAAAACGATCCATGGTTAACCGAATTAATTGCTCTGATGGACGATTATGTCGACCATAAAATGGTGAACTTCGCGAACTGAACCATTACTTTCGAAATAAATTTGCACGATTTGCAAGCGTTGTTCTTTTGTCAACCTGTTCATGATGAAATGGCAAACCAAACTAAATATTAATCACTTGACAGCTGACAAAATGGCCGCCAGTCAAAAAAGTGATGCCAACTTAAATTTCTATACCCCAATAAAAAACACCCTTTATATATAGCTCCATTACAAATTTCGCTACTGAATTGATTATTTCCGCTCTAGAAATAGCATTTTGTACAGTTTTTCTTCTAATTCGGCACATCAGCTAATGTTTCAAATAGAAATTAATATAGCGAAAGTGGGTCACATCGGTTCAGATTATATATAGCTCCCGATTTGATTCTTTCCGCTCTAGAAACCACATATTTAACACTCCATAAAATTTGGGAAAGCGTCTAATATTTCAACTAGAATACCTTTGCTAAACATGGGTCACATCGGTTCAGATTTGTATATAGTTCCCATTCAAAGTTTGTGTTCAAATTTTCTTACAAATACAGATAGAAGTATGGAATTTGTAGTATATTCTCCTCTTATAGCTGCATCTTATATCACCCGGTTCAAATGTAATGACCTTTTTATATCCTACACCATAGGGTATAATGACTAAGTGTAGGGTATCACCACGCCCGACTTTAACCTTCCTTACTTGTTTAGTAATACGAAGAAATCGGCCGATGTTTTGAAATAACCTCTATTACTGATCAAATGTTATAAAATTTTCAACGAGGAACACTTATTTTGAAATTGATCTCCATGTTTTGGCATATCCGCCATACAAACAGCCTACTAATTCACATGATTAACGCTCTAGAAACCACATCTTACATCGGATATTGATCAAATTTTCCAGATGATGTTATATTTCCGCGAGGGGTCATGGGGAAATCGTAGAGTCATATGTGTGGGGGCTAAACGAAAAATGGATCCAATTGATTTCCTATGTGAATTAGACCATGGTATGGACAATTTTTTATCAAGATTTGATGTTATGTGAGGATTATATTAAAACATGGACCCATATTGAAGTAAACATGATCTGAAAAATGTCGATGAATAATGTGGATTCTATAGCAGATACATACTAATGGTGGATATAATAAAGCCTGAGATCATGTATTTCACTTCTCGATAGATATTCTTAATTGAAATATGGGAAATATAATCGAGTTCCGATGACATATTTAAGCCGAATTTCGACAAAATTACCGCTTTTCCAATTACAATCTTCGGCATATTTATGCTTTATAAAGTTCGGAAAAAAATTTCCAAGTGAACACGAACTGAGGGGTAAAACTTGAAACATGTCGAAATTTCAAAATAGCATTTTGTTCATCGCTAAACATCAACAGTATTACCATCTGTGTGGGAGGTTGGGATGGGCTGCGTGTGGCCACTTCCCACTTGGAAGTGCAGCTCATCCATAACGAATGATTCGCTGTTTTTTATTATTTTACTTCAAGGCTGTGATCGAAAATCTAGTGTCAAACAACGGCGTTCCTGCTGAACATATTGTCGGAATTGTTCACAGTGTTTAAACACGCCGAGTTCTTTCGTCGGCTGACTTCTAGACCTGGCAATGCAATTAGTTCTACAACTGTGACAAATATACTCAGTTCGTAATAAATCATATGGGATAATTGAAATCGTCACACCTGTTCAGGCTCAACGATAACAACAACGAAAAAAAAAACAGAACAGAAACTGAGAGAACAGAAGAAAACACAATCACTTCCAAAGCAATGAAGAAGATGATGATGATGCTTCAAGACAATCAACAAAATGCGTAACGAAGAAGCTCTCAACGTTCGCACACACACACACTGGAAAGTGACGGACAACGTTCAGTAACAACAAGAGGGACGCGTCGTGGCTGCGGCTGAGGGTGAGGATAATACGGTGCTACCATAAAACTGGGCGAAGAAGATTAAAGTAAGCCGCCTCAAAGAAGTAGGTGTACAAATTGAGCTGAGCGGCAACAGTCAGGGCAGGTGACTTCATGCAACGGCCTCCGAAAAAAGGACATCAAAGCGCACACGAACACATACCGAAATTATGAGCCAGCCGCACATACAAATTACACACTTCATTAAAACGTCTGCGCTGTCCTTCATCCTTCTGCGCAGCAATTGCTCAGCAGAACGAAGACACATACACACGCACATGCGCTTTGGTGATTATTTATCACAACCGAAATGTAAGAGGATCATCTGATTTGTTCATTTGTTCAGCATAACAAACGATAATTATGTAGACACTTTTGAGAGGATAATGCGCAGGGTCGCTCGCAACATTGAGGCAACGCACAGTGGTTTCGTAGCAATTAGAAGTGGTGATAATTATGAGTAGCAGTAATATTCCTCATTGGGGGAAAAATCGAAAATATATATTATTTTTGATTGAGGGAACTAGATTGTCTAGATTGTTGAAAATTATATTCATAGTTTATTGGAATTAAAAGAATTTCCCACATTTTTTTGCATTAGCTCATGTTGCAACAATCAACTGTTGGGAATTTCTTAAACATTCATGTTTTTCAAAATTTGAAAAATAAAAAAAAGAATTATTGAATATTTTCGGGAACAGTACTCCGATTTTAATGAAAGCTTGCAAAGTTATGTAGTTATAAATAGAGGAAATAGAATTGTATTTCCCGATTTTCAAAACATATTGAAACTAGGGTGGATCGAAAAAAATAAGTTGTTTTCGCGATTTCTATAAAATATTTTTATTTTTTACTTATATTCTTTTTGAGTATGTACCAGGAACTCTACTGACTCTATTATATGCTAATAAAAAATTATTCAAAAATATTTTAAATATTTACACGCTCCAACACAATTTTGGAATTCTGAAAGGGCATGTTGAGTAGATAAATAATAAATAATTAATACTATAATAAACTTATAGACTAGCTGATCTGAGTTTCTTTTTATAGTAGGTCAATGTTGTAATTTGTTGGTCGAAGGGAGCATTAAACTAAGCGAAACAAGTAAGTAAACGCTAAAGTCGGGCGGTGCCGACTATATGATACACTCCACTTTCTGTCCGAATACAATTCAATTCGGTAAAAAAGTGAAAACGGGAAGAATTTTTGTATGCTTCCTAACCACAGACTAATATGACCTGGTCCAATTTGTCAAATCGAGTAGAATATTTGTATCGGGGCTATATCCAAACATGGAATGAAGTGACTAACTTTCACATTCAGTTTGAAGAAATTCGGTGAGAATATGTGGTTTCTGGGACGGAAAAAATCAATACGGGAGCGAAATTTTGATGGGAGCTATATGCAAATCTGAACCGATCTGACCCATTTTCACCATAGATGTTCCTAGTTTACAAATAAGATGTTTTGCAAGATTTGATGAAGATCTGTTAAAATATGTGGTTTCTAGAGCAGAAAAAGTCAAATCGGGAGTGACATTTGTATGGGGCCTATATCTAGATCTGAACCGATATTACCCACTTTCTGCATAGTTGTTTCTAGTCGGATTATAAGATGTTGTGCCAAATTTAAAGAAAATCGGGTACAATATATGGTTTCTAGAGCGGAAAATGTCAAATCGGGAGCGACATTTGTATGGGGGCTATATCTAAATCTGAACCGATCTTACCCTCTTTCTGCATAGTTGTTTCTGGTCCAATTATAAGATGTTGTGCCAAATTTAAAGAAAATCGGGTACAATATATGGTTTCTAGAGCGGAAAATGTCAAATCGGGAGCGACATTTGTATGGGGGCTATATCTAAATCTGAACCGATCTTACCCTCTTTCTGCATAGTTGTTTCTGGTCCAATTATAAGATGTTGTGCCAAATTTTAAGGAAATCGGGTACAATATATGGTTTCTAGAGCAGAAAAAATCAAATCGGGAGCGACATTTGTATGGTGGATATATCTAAATCTGAACCGATCTTACCCACTTTCTGCATAGTTGTTTCTAGTCGGACTATAAGATGTTGTGCCAAATTTAAAGAAAATCGGGTACAATATGTTGTTTCTAGAACGAAAAATGTCAAATCGCGAGCGACATTTGTATGACGGCTATATCTAAATCTGAACCGATCTTACCCTCTTTCTGCATAGTTGTTTCTGGTCCGATTATAAGATGTTGTGCCAAATTTAAAGAAAATCGAGTACAATATGTGGTTTCTAGAGCGGCAAAAGTCAAATCGGGAGCGACATTTGTATGGGGCTATATCTAAATCTGAATGGATGTTACCGAATTTCTGCATAGGTGTTTCTAGTTCGATTATAAGATGTTTTGCCAAATTTAAAGAAAATCGAGTACAATATTGGGTTTCTAGAGCGGAAAATGTCAAATCGGGAGCGACATTTCTATGGGGGCTATATCTAAATCTGAACCGATTTGCCCCAAATTATATAGCGTTCGTCCTGGATCCACAAAACTTACTTGTGCCAATTTTTGTAAAGATCGGACTATAATTGCGACCTGTAATTTGTTTACAACAATAGATGGACAGACGGACATTGCTCGACTGAGAAAGTGATTCTAAGCCGATCTGTATAAATGGGTCGATGGGCCGATGGGTCTAACTCGTTTCCTTTTGGAGGTTACAAACATATGCACAAAGACATAATACTCTCGTGGAGTGTATAAAAACGTATTTAAGTTATTGCCTGAGCGAATTCTTATTGTCAGAAGTATATTGTGGGAATTTATGAGGATCATTTCTGTGGAGGATCTTAATCCTCTGGTAATATGAAGGTTTTAATGCGATAATAGTGAAAATTGGAAGGACCATTGTATTTGAAAACATTAACAACAAAAAACATAACATCTGTAAAATTTGATCAAGATCCGACGACAAATGCAGAATTTACAGCGATAATAGGATAATCGAAGGGACATTTATATGGGGCCTATAACCACATACCTATACATATAAAAAGCTTTGCATGGGCCTATACAAAATTTGATCAATGTCTGATGTAACATGTAGGTTCTACAGCGATAATAGTGCAAACTTGGGCCCCTTTGTAGGGGGGTTATACCAAAATATGGACCCATATATTTGACTTTGATAGTAGGTATTCTTAGTACATTCATGTTACAAACATTAATAAGTGGACCCATTAAGATCACTTTCAAAGGTATTCTTAGTTGAAATATAATATTATCTGCAAAATATTATCAAGATTCAATGTAAGAATTGGGCTCTATTTTAAACTGGGGCCCAAAACATAGAGCTATATAACTGGCCTTTAAAGTAGGTGTTTATAGTCTAAATCCAACATGATGTGGGAAATTTTGATCAAGATCCGATGTAAAGTGTGCATTATAGAGCAGTAATAGTGCAAATCGGACGTACATTTGTATCGGAGCTATATCAAAACATGGACCCGTGACAGACATCGTTAAATGGACTCAGGGGGTGATTCTAAGCCAATTGGTATACTTAAAGGTTGGTCTAGCTTGATTATTTCTTGGTGTTACAAACATTTGGTGCGAAACTAATTAAGGAATTAGTCAATTTTGTATTAGTCTTCCCGAAGGTCTTGAACTACACATATCTCATACTCAATTTGTCTCACGTAGAAAGCGTGATTTCTTGGCTTTAATATAGCGCCCAACTTTTCGTGTGTAGGAGATATAGTATGGTTGTACTAAATATTATTATAATATCGTTTTTGAAAGACAATTCACTTTTGACAAAACATAACATTTTTGCTTCAATTTTATGAATACAATGGTTTGTTACCATATACAATCCGCTTCGAACCACAGTGCGTCGCACAATTATGATTTGACAAGATCAAAGGATGCGCTCAATGTTTTGTTTAACATTTGGCTGAAAGTACTTTGCCGAGACTGATGGTGATCATGTCGTTCGTTCGGTTGGAGGAGAAGCTAATTTCGGGAATGCCGCAAATGCATTTCTAATGTAGAGCCGGCCTTCCATTCGCACCACCGTGAGGCCATTTGACTCACTTGCAAAGTGTGCGAGTGCGTGTCCATGACCGTTGGCAAGTGTGTGCGAGCGTCCCTTTGTCTGTGTTACGGTTTAAAAGGTTTATGGCTTTGCATTTATCCTGTGACGTATGAGGACATTTATGACTTTTGATTTGGTTGCCATTCCCATTCTTAGCCTGAGTCTCAGTCCCATTGCCATTGCCATTTCCATTGTCATTGCCTGCAGTATTGTTTTGTTAATTGATTTTCTGTGGATTTCGGTTTCCTTTTGTTCGTGTTTCGTGAGCTCGGAAAGAAGATTGATTTGTTTTAAGTAGTCGCCTTTGGGGAGCTTTGATGTTTTGCGACAAAAGTTATGAAATTTTAAAATACAAAATTTGTTAAGAGTTCTAAGTTATGGCAACACTTCTTGCGTTCGCTCGATTTTTCTTTATTGAATGCGGCACAAGGTGATGGATGCGGCCACAAATCAGGCTGCACAACTAAGCAATCTCTAAAATTTCATAACAACAACGCTTAAAATAAAATATTAGTTTCGAGTGAGAATAATCAAAAGTTATTGTTAGAATGCTGTACATAGAGTAATTCTATGCGATTTCGACCCAGTGTGTATTTTCTTCGATTTTTATGAAATTTTTAACGTACATTTTAGTAGTTCTTTCGGATCCAAAGTTCATACTCTTAGGGGTTAATGATGTAATATGTTTGTAACGCTATTTCAGATTTTAATTATTTTTGTGTCCTCTGAACCACTCCATCTCCTCTCTACAAAATAAATGAAAATGGTGTGTCCTTGTAATTTAAGAACCCCAAAAAGTAAAAATATGCTTATCCTTTGAATATACTTTCAAAACCGCAAGTTTTATTTTCTTATTCTTATGTATTCTTTACATTTTATTCTTTACATGATATCAAAATTTCAGAATGAGGTTATTGGTTCAGAAGTTTGAAATGATTACCATACTTCAGCAAGATATAATTATAAAATAAATGCAGTCAGAGTTATAGCATCGAGAGCTCTCCAAACTCTAAAAAATATATTTAAAAATGTCCAAATATTCCACAGGTCAACTCAATATTTGTGTTTATATTCGCCGATACCGTTTCAGAGAATTATGCACAGTACAAAATATTTTTGAGATACCTCATATAAAAAATCCACAAATCCTAAAACGGGAAAATAAATCCCAAAAATTTATTTTTTTTTAGAAAAAATAAACAGAGTTTAATTTTGATGAGGGTTCAAATTAGTACATAAAAGGCAGTCGTAATCCGGTAGTTATAGCAGTCGAGAGCTCTCCAAACTCTACAAAATATTTTTAAAAATGTCCAAATATTCCACAGGTCAACTCAATAGGTAAAGTGGAACGTTTTAGTCAATTGAATCGAATGACATCAGCGCGTTGAATCCAAATATGACATCTGAGTTGACGTGGTGATTCGCGTTGGTGAGATGAAATAATCGAAATGAAAACAATATTGTTTTTGCTCATATTTGTGTTTATATTCGGTGATACTGTTTCAGAGAATTATTCACAATACAAAATATTTTTGAGATACCTCATATAAAAAATCCACAAATCCTAAAACGGGAAAATAAATACCAAAAATTTATTTTTTTTAGAAAAAATAAACAGAGTTTAATTTTGAATAGGGTTCAAATTAGTGCATACAAGGTAATCGTAACTTTTAAAATCGGTGATTTTTTAAAAAATATTCTTATGAAAATATTCTTAAAAAATATTCTTATGAACCGGGTACTGGAATTATTGTCATAGTTGCTTTTTTCATTCATCTGAAGTGTGGTGGTTCTCCGAAAACTTTTGCATGTCTTTACAAGTATATTTTCAATAAGCAAAAATATGATATCCCCTTTTGAAGAAAATCTGTTAAAATATTCTTTTTGTTATTTAAAGATCAATTATCCCTTTAATTTAAAATTGACTTCTATTTTATCCCGAATACTTATCACATTAAAAACTCTAAATTATTATCATAGAAAATGGAAGATTTTTTGAGTGTGTATAACCCTTGAACTGTAGGAGATTTATGTCATTTTTCTTGAAGAATACATAATATAAATGCGCTTAATGATTTTCTTGAATTTCGGTAGGTTTTCTCCAAAATTGCATTTTGAAATGGGTCAAAAAGGTATAAAAATAGTACCTATTAAACGACAACAGCTAGAAACATGGTATTCGGTGTGTACATTGCTCTAATCGGGTAGATATATAATATAAAAATATTTTTTCCAAATTCGTACTTTTAAGGGGTAAAATAGGAATTGAGGGTTACAAATGGTACCAACCAATAGGATGCACCTAGGATAATGAAATTTGACGTATACTGTGACTGTGTAGACGCGTAAAGTAAAGGGATTTTTACGAGGTAAATGGAAAAAGAGATATCAATTGTACCAATAAAATGACCGCATCTAGAATAATGAAATTCGGTGTATACATTCCTCCGACTGCGTAGACACGAAAAATAAATATCATGGGATACAATGGAACAGAAGGATAAAATGGTACCCATTAAACGGCTACAACTATGGCTCATGGAATTCGGTGTGTACTTCCCTCTAATTACGTAGACACATAAAATAAAGAGAATTCCGAACGTCGTACTATTAAAGGGGTAAAGTGGATACAAATGTTACAAATCAAATGGCCGCAGCTAGAATCATTGAATTCGGTGTATACATTCCAGTCAGAGAAATTCCTACTATATTTATTTTCTTTTACGGCAAAAATGAAGAAAAATGTTTAATCTTGCACTGTGTACGTAAGAGATAATGGTTTTTCATAATTTGTACTTTTGGAATTAAAATAGGATAGAAATACAACCAACCAAACGGCTGTAGCTGAAAATCCACCCACTATCCCTTAATATTTAAGGCACAAATACGTATATTATTGCAATATATATAGCAGAAATATATTGGTAGCTTATAAACGTGGTTTAAAATAATACAAATTTTATAGTTATTTACAACATTATTATTTTTTTATTTCACTGGTAACTTAAAAAAATAATCTTTTTAGCATAACAGTTATTTTAAATATTTTTTGCTATTAAATAATTGTAACACATACCTTCAACATTATTTTCAATACTTTCAATACACTTTTATTTAAAGCACACCATGCAATATTGCAGTACGGAAAAAATGCCACGCGTGTATCAGCTAGGACCTTGACATATCCCTTATATCGTCAAATTAGATCAAAAACAAATTTTTGTTTAAATCCGCCCATAACCACGTCTATTTCCCATGTAAGTTAAAATAAAAAAAAAACGCCATAAATTTCTTTGTTTAATATATATGTTAATACAAATCATTACCAGTGATTTCACTTGAGTCCACAATTAAATGATAATTGTCAGTGCCACACCCAAATAATAATTAAATTTTTTTTAACGATTTTCGAAGTTTTCGATAAAAAATTATTTATTTTTTAATAATTTTAATTTTAATCGAAAATATAAGTACACATTTCTAAATGCAAAAGAACAGCTTAACTGCTCCTGTTTTCTGCGAACTAAACGAAATTCGAGGGCTTATATTCAAAAGTGGATATGAATCATTTTCTGGAGAAGAAATTTTTTTCTAAAGTTTTTTTTTCAAATTTTTCTAATTTGGCTATCTACACACACCTTAATTTGAGACTGCAGAAGTGGCTATGAACATAAAAATAACATAGTTCAAAAATGGAGCAGCATAAAACCGAAGGTTGTAATTCACGGTTAATAGGAATTTGGTTCCCAAGTTATCAGGCTAAATTTTGAAAAGTATCTTTAGAAAAACCCTCGTAACTTTTTATCATATTGAGAATACCAAAATATTTTTATGGCATATGATTGCTGACTTCATTCGGAATATTTGAGTCAGAAAAGCTTCAGAACTCTGAACAGAGAAAGTTTAAATATAATAAATATTATTATAAATAATTGGAACCGCGAATTTTGGATATTTCAACAATTGCAGCGATTTTCGAAACTGGCTACATATATGTTACAAGCGACATTGGATCTTAGTACACAAACAAAAATTCAGTCGGATCCGTGGGCTAGATGTGTGAAAATCATTTAGCCATATTTTCCGGGAACATGAAAATTTTCCAAAAATATCCAATTTGTATTTTTTGTTTAGCGTGCCCTGCCGCAATATACATTTTTTGTAAAAAAATTGGAAAAACGGGTAAAAATGGTACCAATCTTACGGATGAAGCTGGAATCTTTAAATTCGCTGTGTACATCACAGCAAATGTGTTTTCTATACAGCATTGCCAAGATTTAATGAAAAACGTTATCAAGTTTACAATAAATCTTATTTATATATTTGGAGATAAATGACTATGTGCTTATTTCAACATTCATAGTGCTCAATTTTAAACTTGCAAAAGTGGCTATGAACCATAAATCCGAGAATAATAGGAAATTTCGAAACCTTTTAATTGTAGCAATTAATAATTCTTTTGAGATTAAACTGTAAGAATGATTAATAATTACTCTTAAAATTAAGGAGAAAATCCGTTTTTTCGCTCTCCTGAAAAGTTATGTTTTTGTTCATAGCCACTTATGATTATAAGATATAGTTTACGAGATGCATTCCAATAAAATAACCTCTATTGTGAAGAAATTTTGAATTATTTTAGAATATGTGAACTTTAAATATATCATCATCTAAATTTAGCCGAGATATTGGTAAATATGAATATTAGAATAGAATATGAATTAATGTCCTGCCTGGAATTGTCTTCAACAATAGAACATATTTTCGAAATGTATATCATATTTTGCAAATTGTTGCCCTTTAAAACTACAACTATTTGGATGGTTTCACTTGTACTCCTAAGTACTAAAAGTAGGAATTTGTTGATATTTTTGAATATAGCTACAGACAGCAGTTTATGAATTTTTGTCTCTTTGTGTCCGATGCCTCTGCACATGTGATCTGTTCAGGCAGGTGGTACCAGTTTTTCCATAATTTGTATCCCTTCCCTTCTTAGCTTTACATTTATAGACTTCGCAGTCTTTAACTTAAATGCTAAATTTTGGAAATGATCGGCAATCCAATCAATAGTTATGCTCAAATATGGTCCAAATTTTATAACTAACTGAGTTGTATAAAATAAACTTTGAACACCTCCCTGCAAAACTCAGTTTTCAAACTTAGCATACTATTGTTCGGAGGCGTCGAGGTATCATAAAATAATTTTAAAACAAGTCAAATCTTTCAATGCTTTTAAAAACACTCATGTGAAAATCCCACAATTCCCACAACGGGTATAAAGTTTTGGACAGCGAAATACACAGGGCTTCGACGCAATGATTGTAAACTAGTGATATTTCTCATTACCAAGCCCAGTTATTGTGGCAAATTTGGCCAAAAAATATTATATATATTGTAATATAAATATATATTATATATATTGTAAAATCCTTGAACATTCACTGATTGTATTGTAAGCAGACTTCTTATGTTAGGCTTAGTAAAATATCAGTATCACATTGTAGGGTTAACGCGGCATTAAAAACAATATCTGTAACATTTTCATAACACCAGCTGCCGGTGAGTAAACAACTCAATTATTTATTTGAAATATTTTAATAAAAATACTAAATTATTATACCATGAATGCATACATAACTATCACTCGTACACATGTCTGTCCGACTGTCTGTCTGTCCGCCTGTCCGTCTATGTCTATTCATCGACACACATATGAACGTACGTACGATAGTTTAAATTCATATTAATGTCTGTCTCTGGTAAATAACTTAATTAAAAACGAAGAAAAAATGTTTTATTCAAATTATTAATGAAAACCCCTGGTCGGTATGTTCGTATCACATTGTATAGGCGCAGGCGCAGTCGCAGATACGGACTGACGGGCGGACGGACAATGAATTGGTATTGCGATAGGCGCGGCTTTAGGGCGAAAATGGAAAAAACAGAAGTCGTTTTACAATAAAGCTAATTTGATATACGATATTTATACAAATTAAAATCGTCTTATAAAACTCATATAAAATCATTTGATTATTTAAAACGAAAATTAATTTCAATCTTTAATGAATTTCATTGGAGATCAATAAAAATACGTTTAACGAAATAAAACGATCAACATGTAAAATAGCAACGACAACAACAACATCAAGCGGCAACAATGTGTCGTGGGGACAGTGTCTTCACAACGGAAAACGAAAAATAGAAATTCGCCCCCGAAAAAAATGTATGACTATATTTAGAAAAGGGAGCTAATTTTGGAGAATATCAGCTGCAAATATAAATAATTATATTTCAGCAATATGGGACTTGAAATAATATGGCTGTAAACAATACCTTGGATACATTTTTTTTGGAATTTATCTCCTGATCTACTCAAGATATCTCCAATATGAAAACATTTTCAAAATGTGTGAAGAGAGTACAAAAGTATAGCCGAGAAATGGAAAATATTATATTTTTAAATGAAATATTCTCTTCATCTTCTTATGGCGACAAATTTGAATTCCTATTTGCAAAATCTCGAAAGATTGTTCATATACGGCCTTGTTAAAATTTTAGTTGTTACCACTGTGCAACATCCCCAAGAAAATATTCAGTGAACAAAACGACAACAAGCAGATGATGAAGAAGAAGAAGAACAACAACAACAACAAATCGGAAAACAATTTATGAGTTTTTATTCAAATCAGTTGTTTTGCATTCCACGAATTAAATGATCAATCGAATCAAATCGAATCGAAACGAATCGGCGTTTTATTTGATATCGTGTATCTCCGTAGGATTTATAGGAGATGAAATCAGGTTTATGATCGCTCTGTTTGGCTACTGTGCGCGCTTTTGACTTTTGGTAGCCGCCACAAAATCACCAAACGGAAAAATATTGGTAGCTTCTGTTTTGTTTTATTCAAATTTAAATCTCTTTCATTTGGCATCGATCTGAAAAGTGGCGGCATGTGTTTGGTTGTTGTTTTTTTGTTGTTGTTGCAGATGCTGTGCCAATGGTACGCTACACAACAGGATGTTGATAATGGTTGTGTTGTTGGTTTGTCGTACTGATTGTTCGAAAACTTGGTCGCGTAATGAAATAAATATTCGATTTCTTTTGCATCAGTTGAGTATTTTAAGCAATAATAAACAAGTAAGGAAAAGCTAAAGTCGGACGGGCCGACCATATGATACCCTTCACTTTCTACGCCAATGGAATTCAATTCCGCGAGGTTTTTGGAAATTGTCCTATATCATTGAGCGATGATACCCAATGTCACAAGGTATGTTTCCAGGTGAAAAATAACTTGTTCTGATCAAAATCTGTTAAAATATCTGTTTTCTAGATCAGAAAATGTATAATAGAAATATGAACCGAACCATTTTCACTATAGATGTTTCTAGTTAAATGTAAACTGTTGTGGCAAATTTAATCAAAATCGTTTAAATTATGTGGTTTCTAAAGCGGAAAGAAATCAAATTTAAATCGAAATTTGTATGGAGATATATATTAATCTGAAACGATCTGACCCACTTTCAGCGCAGATGATTTCAATTGTTAATGTGTTTTGCCAAATTGTAACAAAATCGATTAAAACGTGTGGTTTCTAGACCACAAACAATCAAATTGTATGTGAGCTATATATAAATCTGGACAGATCTGACCCACTTTCAGCACAGATTTGTCTAGTTGAAATATGAGTTGTTGTGACAAATTTGAAGAAAATCGGTTAAAAGAAATGGATTCTAGAACTGGAAAGTCAAATCTGGAGCGACATTTGTATGGGAGGTACATATATATATATAAATCTGAACCGATTTGAACCATTTTCACCAGAGATGTTTGTAGTTGAAATAGAAAGTATTTCGCAAATTTGAAGAAAATCTATCAAAATAAATGGTTTCTAGTGCGGAAAAAGTCAAATCGAGAGCGAAATCTGTATGGTGGCTATATGTAAATCTGAACCGTCCTTGGAACACAAAATTTAATTATGCCAATTTTTGTAACGATCGAACAATGTACTTTGTTTATAAGAATAGATGGACGGACGGACATGGCTAAATGAAACCGGTTTCCCGAATATGACCGGCTTTTGACATCCCTAACAGTATCCCTCCAAAAAAAATTTGAAGGACTTCTATAGGAAGAAAATTTTAATCGCAACTAATAGAAGGTCCTGCGTTAGAATTGTGGCTCGGATTATTTAATAATCATTTGTTTTAATTTTTTAATCATTTTATAAATTTTTACTAACAAAACGGATTGCTTTCGTTACTCAACACTCGAAACAACGGCTATCTGAGCTGGAGTGTTGTAGTGTCAACCGAGGTGTGCTGATCTCACCTCCGCACTATGGTCCTAAATCTGTATTTTTTGCAGAAATTCAAAAAATTTAAATTGGAAATTGTTAAATGTTTATGTATATATTTTCTTAATGGCAACACTCCAAGCTATCAAAAAAAATGTATTGGAGGAAACTAGGTGGCAACACCACATGCCTGAAGGCATTTAAAGTTTGCTGTTGAAACAAGTGGGATTAATTCGGGTCTAAAGCAGTTATACAAAATACTTAAAATTAAGTCGTAAAAAGAAAATAATGAAGTAGTTGAAAATGCTGTCAGTTTTCTTAAGGACCAAAAGTTATTATTATATTTAATTATAGTTATTTGAAAGTGTTTGTCTGAGTATGTAGTTTATGGTGGAATTAATATCTCGTCAGCATTTATCGGCAAACTCCTACAATTGCAACTTTATTTTAGCACAATATTCGATTAGCCATAGTACACATATTTGATCATATATCTGAATAAGATTTGTGTATGAGACCCATCAACATCTCATTTTAAAGGTATTACAAGTACCTTTAAAATAATGTATAACTTTATTCACATATTGACATTTTTTATTATTTAGTGAAATAATTATTTTAATTGCAGTGTCAAGTGTAATAATGTTCAGAAAAACATTGTTTGTCAAAGCGAAATAAGTTTCATTCTTTTAAGCTTTCATAAAGTTTTGTTTTTGGTCACCCTGTACTAATACAGATTGATAATTATTTATCCTATGATGAATCTTGGTGTCAAGTAATAATAAATTGAAGACATTAAGACTGTTTTCCGTTAAGCCGGTAAAACAAGTTGCGATAACAAAAATGTTAATAAAAAGTTAATTTTCTACTCAAAATAAAAAAAAATATTTTTTCTCATTGTCGCTAACTACAATATAAATTGTTGTATCAAAACAAAATTTCCAATAAATTAATTTTTGTTGACTTTTTTGGAATGAGCCTAGATAACCATAAATTTGGCTTACATTGGCTAAGTCCAACTTTTTTAGCATAACATTACTTTTTCAAAATTTGTATTTATACATACACTGTTGTTGTTGTAGCAGCTTTAGAGGGAGCTGATAATCCTTAAGTCTGAATTGTACTAGACTTCGTTTCGGCATGTATCCGATTATCGCGGGAACCTTTGTTTATCATCGTTCTCATGTTTTCCGGCTGTTATTTCCATCTTCTTCAAGGTTGATGTTAATGTTAAGGGAATGGGATGTTAATCGAGTTGTACCACTATCCTCCACTAGGGGCGCTGCATTTTATGTTAACAGCCATGTTATGTATCGCTAATGGCTATTAGTTTCTTCCCTGGACCTTGGGGCCATCGAAATGACAATTTTTATGTGAAAGTGTGTTCGGATGAGAAAATTCACTGTTATTGATGTTGACGACAATTTTAAGAAAGATTTTATTAATTCTCTTTTGTATTTGTTCAGCTTGAGGCCTGAACAAATACAAAAGAGAATTAATAAAACAAAAGGTCAACAATACACAAAATCAAAGATTTTATTTTAAGGATTTATTTAGGTTTTTGCTATGGCAACTTAGATATCCAGTCTTAAAGAAAAAACAGCCCAATTGTTACTTATGATTTTCGACATAAAAATCAAAATTTCTTATTTTTACTGTTTTAAGAAACAGCCGAACGAAACCGTTTTGACTGGTTTTTCCAGAAAGTAAAACCGAGCAACCGGTTTTTATACCCTGCACCACTTCGTGGGCTAGGGTATTATAAGTTAGTTTCGCGCCAAATGTTTGTAACACCAAGAAATAATCGAGCTAGATCCACCTTTAAGTATACCGATCGGCTTAGAATCACCAGCTGAATCGATTTAATGATGTCTGTCTGTCCGTCCGTCCGTCTGTCTGTCCGTCTGCTGTCCATCTAAGCTTGTTCGCACTCTACAGGTCGCAATTGTTGCCCGATTGTCATGAAACTTGGCAGAAGATATTTTTGGTGGCCAAGGACCATCGGTATTGAATTTGGAGGAAATCGGTTCAGATTTAGATATAGCCCCCATACAAATGTCGCTCCCGATTTGACTTTTTCCGCCCTATAAAGCAC